>CM077164.1:14698252-15298252 GCA_039583875.1 Platanthera guangdongensis
TTAAAAAGCTTCAAATTAGTAAAATGTTGGAGTTATGTGTTATGATATTTTAAGTGATATGAGATATTAACGTAAAGATCTATCTTATTTGGAGAAAAAGTGCTATCTATACAACTATGTCTAATTGGTATAAAAGTACCTTGGATCGATATAGCTTATTATATTAATTTCTAATATATTAAGGCTGCAGTGGTTTAAACGAAGAAGTGCTCATTAGTTCTATGCAATAAGAATATCATAAGACTTAAAAATAAAATTTGCAATTAGTCAGATCTGTGTTGCATGAACCTTTGTGTTGGGAAGTAAGAAAGTTATTGATATCTAAGCTGAATGTGACAAAAATTAGAAAAACATGGATACATAGCAAAACTAGAGAAGATGAATTGAGGAATGATTATGCGCCCGTTTGGCGCGGTTGTTTTTGCTTCGTGAGTTTGGACAAAAACGTCATATAAAATATGTGTTTGACATTAAAGATGGTTATGACCGTTGCCAAGAAAGAAACACTAATTTTGAACATAAAAGTGGAGGGAGTTCCTTTGGTGAGGTGGGCGGTCACGAACGACGGTTCATAACCACTGCATTCATGATCGCCGCCATCATGCCAAACGGACCCAAATTAGGAAATTGTGAGAGTGATATCTATCAAAGATAAGTTACCAGAACAATTGGACTGAGGTGTGATGCAGGACGGCGCGTAGGGTTAACGCACATGTCGGCTAATTTTAGGAAACCCTAACCGAATGCAACGAAATATAATTTTTCTTTAGTTTAAAAAAACAATTGAGCAGGACTTTGCACAGACTTAAGAGATGAGACAACTATTTTTTTTTTATAAAGCATAAAATGGCTATTTTGTTTTTAAATGATTTCCTTAAATAAAAGTTCAATTTAAATCCGGGTGCGGAGGCTCGCAACTTCGTTCCGTTCCCCTTTGTCGCAGCAAAACGGAAATCGTGAACTCCAAATCGTTTCCATTTGGAGTTCTCGACGTAGCGTTTGCTGACAAACCTGGCGGAAAAACCCAGCAATGAGTCTAATAAATCCTAAGAGAAAATGGAGACACACGCAAAAGAAAAAGAAAGAAACAATTACCACGGAAGAGACGTCTTTCGTATTCGAAGTCGAGGGCGATCAGCGAGAAATTCCTCGTCCACCTTACGATCTCCGCTCCGAGGTCGGCCGCTTTCGCACACGGGCACCAAGGAATTAAACACTCTCAAACGAGGTGGTTCCACGGATCACTCAAGTAAGGGAGCCACAAACTAACAACCTAAATTCGCTCGCTAACACACTAGAGGCTCCACGAAATCTCTCACTCGCGGTGGCTCCACGAAATCCCTAACGCTCAAAGGGGTCAAGATTCCCACAGTTGAATCACAATCCTGAGTTTCTAAATCACCTAACAATTCATCACCTAACCTACCTCTTCAATAGAAATCAAATACAGCAAGCCTCCTCCTCACCTAGTTTAACTCACGGCAGCATGGTTGAGGAACAGTAAAGTAATGTTACTGTTCATCAATAAATCCACAGTAATTTAGAAATTACTGTTCATGATCTTCTCCAACACGCAGCAAATCCAGGCCAAACTAACTCCTAACAGGAATCCAACGGAAGCAACCATACAGCATCCAGGAATTTCAATTCACTCTAATAGAAGCTTCACGGAAATCACACAAACTTCTCATCTATCTCCTAACTTTAACAGGAGGCACCAGCCTTCACGCCTAATTCACGCCTAACACCTACAGGAAACACAGCAGGCTCTCACAAGAACATCGCACTGTTCATCGTCCTCATGGACGGGAATCATACACAAAATCCATTTCAATCTTCAATATTTCAGCAACAATCAACCCCCAAAACAAATTACAAGTACTCCCTTTTATAGGGTTCAACAGAAGGAACAAAGCAAAAAAAAAAAACAGAAGTAAACATGAACGGCCATGGCTAGGGCTTGGCGGGGCGGGACGTGGGCCGGCGGTTGGAGCTCCTGTCGTGGCCGGATCGGCCATCGTGGGCAGCGGTTGGGGCTCCGAAGGAGGAGGCGGCGGCGTCATGGGGCTTCGTTCGTGCAGCGGTAAAGACGGGCGCTGGCCTGCGGGATCGGGAAGATGAACAGGACTTCTTCTCTTTTGCGGCCCTGCTTCTGAACCAGAAACTTATCTAAACTGATAAATACATAAATATATAAATATTTATATATATATCTGAATTTATATATTCACATATATCTTTATATAAGATCTATATATATATACATATATATATGACTTTACAAACACACCCATATATATATATATATATATATATATACCTCTACCCATTTTGGAGAACAACATAAAACTCCCAAATACGACGACGCGCGCAGGCGTGAAACAATCATAGCTACGCGCGCAGGCGTGCAACGAACTTATATTTTTAAAATAAAAATGCAAGAAAAAATTGCAAAATTAAAATGCAATAAAAATAATCCATGCTGAAAGAGATCGATCGGGTGTGACGTCGGGCATTTTTTGCCACGACCCGATGGGGTTGGTCTCCACCAGGTGGTTTGAGCATGTACAACAAAGTTTAGAAACGACAGCCATTAGATGAGTAAATAAAGCTAGCGAGTAGGAAGAGGTAGGCTAAGTAGACTCGGAGTAACAAGATGGAAGTTGTTCAAGCTGATTTGCATATTTTGTGTAGAGAAATACGAAAATGAGAAAAACACAATAAATTCTTTATTATTTCACATTTAATGTGTATGGAGACAAGTATTTGTACATTTATATAGGAAGAAAGAGATACACACACTTTCATTCTAAGGTGTTGGACTAAGGCTCCGTTTGGGAGGACTTATTTTCACCGGTCAAGCGGTCACGACAGCATGAATCGGACCTTAATTAAGTCCTGCTTCATGCGGTCGTGACCGCTTGACCGGTGAAAATAAGCTCCCCCAAACGGAGCCTAAATCTTAAGGAGGGAAATGAGTTTTTGTTGGGCCTTTCAGTGGGCTTTTGTACATATTTATTTAACAATAAGGTTAAAACCTCAGACAACACTCACAGGGACAATTATGATATTAAGATTCATAAGCCAATCTCTAATAATTGAATTCCCACCAATGATTATGATGATGTATGATTGGCATTGTTTACTATTTAACTTTCATTGTTCTAACATTGTCTCTTTTGTAGTGCCTTTCAAGAACCCTAAGCAGTGAAAACAGAAAGCTGTTGATGGCTGCATCAGCAATGTTTCTGCCATTTCAACCTCTGATGGTTTCGGCTATTCACACTGGCATGATGGAGGTATGCATCCATGTCCAACTTTGAAGACATTTTTCCCCGGTTAAGCTCATGAGAGTATTAAATAAATAAATAAGGACAATACAAATTTAATGATTTTTTTATATCCTTATTACCAACGCTATCATAATAATTATTACATTAATTAACTTAAATATTTTCTAAAATAAAAATGTTGGCCCTAGTGGACAACATCTGTGAAGTTGGATTTTTCACAACAAATTAGTTTCAACAACCTATTTAATTGCTGCTTTTATAGTGTTTTTTTTCTTTTTACAATTTGTGTTCTATTGGGGTGTCTTCCAGTTAGGGTCTTATCAGAACAACATTGTCATTTCTCCATCGTCACCATCCCCTGCTCGTTGTTTGGGCAGAGCCACAATCTGGCGGCGGCGGCTGTTTGCAGTACGATTCCGATCGTGGAAGGAAGTTGCCGTCTGTGTGTACCATCTGACAACCAACCTTGTATTGTATCTCTCCACGACACCCTGAGTATTTTGTTTGAAAACACCCACTTACATCTACCGACAATCTACCCTTGGGAAAGATGTACCAGGTCCCATGTGTGATTTTTGTCAAAAGCATGCATTTCTTCAAGCATAGTTGCCTTCCACTTGTAGTCTGAAAGAGCTTTCTGCCAAGATATGAGAATGGAAACAACACACAAAGAATAGACAAAGACTCTGTGGGTAGCCGCTAGAGAAGAATAAGAAACAAACTACGACATCGGGTGTTGTGTGGAAGTCCCCTCTCTTAGAGCAATGGATTCTGAAGACGGGTTAGATGTCTTGCTCTAGAATTCCAAGAGATGCCCGTGTGTTTGTTCTCTTAGGACGTCGAGAGTTAACCTGCAGGGGTGGAACATGGGATTTCTCTTGGCCAATAAGAGTAGCAGGAGTGGTTAAAGGAGCAACATGAGAAGGAAGTCGCTGGACTAATATAATTGAGGAATGTGAAATGGAGTAGTAGAGAGGGAATCAACGGAAGTCAAGGAGTTCACTTCGAACATAGGAGAGGACCCCCCCCCCCCCCCAAGTGAGTGCCCATAATAGCGATCAGATTCACGAAAAGTGACATTCATGGTCATAAAAACCTTCTTGTGGATCAGTTCAAAATATTTGTAACCCTTTTGAGTAGGAGAATATCCGATGAAGACATTCTTGTGAGCACGAGCATCAAGTTTAGTTGTCTGATGGATGTGGACAAAACACACACGTCCAAAGACACTAGGCTGCAGATTGGTAGGAGGAACCTAAAGAGTGTTGGGGGGGGGGGGGGTTATGCCCTAGATCATGTGATGGCATACAATTAGAGAGGTAGGCCGATGTGAGAACCACATCACCCCAATAATATTTAGGAAGGTTCATTTGCAGTAAAAGGCATCGGACAACCTCTAAAAGATGACTATTCTTGCGTTCAACCGCCCATTTTGTGCACGTGAGTAAACACAAGATGTCTGCTGGATAATGTCGTGATTAGCATGATAGTGATCGAATTTGGAGTCAATGTACTCGCGTCCATTGTCAATATAATGAATTTTGATAGCGGTGTGGAATTAAGTAAAAATCATGTTGTTAAATCGTTGAAAAAAATGAAAAATCTTCATTTTTAGCTTTCATTAGATATACCCATGTGCAAAAAAAATAATCAATGAAAGTTACAAACCAGAAACACCTAGAAATAGAAGCAACAGGGCAAGACCCCAAAACAGCACTATATATAATATCAAACAGTGCATAACTAGGAGAGGAAACATGATTAAAGGATGTATGGTGATGTTTACCAAGGACACAAACATCACAATGAAAATTATCTAATAACACAGATGGCATAGTAGGAAATAAATGTTTCATAAACGAGATAGAGGGATGTCCTATGCAACAATATCTGAAATACAAAGCGGCTGACTGATCAACATGCAGAGCCTGTGGAGGAGATGTAGGGATGGAAGAGTCAAACACATAGAGACCATCCAACAAAATACCAATCTATTACCTTCCTCGTCTTAAAGTCCTGAAAAACACAAGACGAAGGAAAGAAGGTTACATAACAGTTCATAGAATTTGTCAAATGACTAATGGAGAGAAGATTGCGAGTAAACTTTGGTACATGAAGAACATCAAAGAGGGTGAGAGAGGAGCAAAAGATGGAAACTTTCTCAGCAATAGGAGAGAAGGATCCATCTGTAATGCTCCCCTTGTCTCGATCAGGCAAGGGAAGTTAAGACACAAAACCTGCAGTAGAACCAGTCATGTGACCTGTTGCTCCAGAGTCAATAATCAAGTGGGTAGATGGACGAGAAGAGGCGTCATGAGCACCTGAGGGGCCCAGGTGGGCATAGGAGGACGAAGATGCCAATGTCTAAGTCTTGCATCAAGTGGTGTAACACATGGATCTCTTCGACAAATAGGGCCAATGGAGGACCCATAGTATCAAAAAAAGGCAAGATCTCCTATGAGGCATCAAATAGATGGGTCGACCCGGACTGAGATGAGCGGCCTTGAGAGCGACCATAACTACGACTGCCACGAGGTATATAACCACCTCGTGATGTAGGAAAGCCATGAAGCCTAAAATAAGTGTCTTGAGTATGACGGGACTTCCCGCAGTAATCACATATTAAATGATCTTTGTTAGTGGACTTGGACCCAGTATCACGAGGAGCTTTATTACCAGTACTAATCTGAGCAGTCGGTGCAGAACCTTCAGGAGCAGAGTCAGAAGTCCAAGTCTGTAGCCTGTCAAATTTTTGTTGAACAAGACTATAAACCTCTGGAATGGGATGGCGCGGGAGAACACCCAAGGATCTGAAAACTGATCTGATCGAAGTCCCGATGCAGACCATGAAGAAATTCAAAAACTTTGTTCCTCTCTTCTCGAACCCAAACAAGTATCTCATCTCCTGTGGACACAAGAGTGAGAGAGTCAAAGTGATAGTACTCTAAAGCTGAGTTAACTCGAGGTAGTAGACCGAAGGGAGACGATTACCCTATCGTAGGATAAATATCTTCTATCTCAGCTAAAAAATCTGGGATGCATTCCCACTACATAAGTATGTAGTCTTAGCTCTCTTCCAAATACCTGTAACGGTATCTAAGAACAAGTAATTCTTGGCAATGGATTTCACCATGGAATTAGTCAGCTGAGACATAACTAAAGAATTTCCAGACTCCCACTTCAACCAATCAAGGGAATCCCGGGCAGGCGTTGACGTAGTTCCCACAACATAGCCAAACAAGCGCTATCTCTTTAGGGCAAGGGTGTTAGTCTGAGATCACAAGAAAAAATTGGTGTCATCCTGACGTATAGTCGTGATTTGAGGAGTATTATGGTAATGACTTGACATAGTAGGTCCACTGAACATCAAAGTAGCGGAGTAAACTCCGGCACCGAAAGAGATTGCAGGCGACTCACCATTCTCTGACTTGATAATACAAGAATAGAAATCAAGGAAATGAACACCACATCCACCAAGAAAAAAAAAACCCTTAGAATTGGCTCATGGAAAGAGGAACAAAACGAAAACCACAGAGAATCTCCAATAGAGACTGACACCGGAAATGCCTTCAAATTAGAGCAACATTTCCGGTGTCAAGCAGGAACCGACATCAAACCCTGAAGGAGAACCGCGGTGAATGGCTGGAGCGAGCGGCTGTTTGGATGCATGAAGATTGGAGCGACTAACGAGATGCCTGAGCGGATGCGGGAGACGAAGCCAAGCGAGATGCACATCGGGTGGCAGGAGGTGGGACCGAGTGGGATGCACAACGGGATGCGGGAGGCGGGGACGAGCGTGCACAAGCAGAGCGGGAGACAAAGCCGAGCGAGATGCGCGACGGGTTGATTACGCCCTAACCGCGACCGAGCTCTGATACCATGTGGAAACCGCTAGAATTCATTAATTGGATCTATTACAAGGAGGAATGCACCAATATATATATATATATATATATATATATATATATATATATATATATATATATATATATATATATATATATATATATATATATATATATATATTACACTGACGAACCCAGGGCGGTTGGTGGCCGACGAGCTTGAAGCCGCCGGTCGCCACTCTGGTTCGAATCTTTTTCAAATACGATTTTAGCGTCGACCGCCGCGCTCGAAGTCGCCGCTGGAGCCAGGGAAGATGCCTTGTCGCTGGAGCCACCTCCGTCAGCCGTCGCGCTGGAAATCGCCGCCAAAGTCGTCGGCCGCTGGATCTCTCTCCGTTCAACGGTGGAGATGCACAGTTCGCACATTCGCATGTCGTCTGGTTCACACAGGAACAAGCCCCATATATATGTATATATATTATAAAAGGAAATACATAAGCGACCATCATGGGTATCAAGACCATGAACAAAATCTGAGCCGTCCAATCAAATCCCAAGCTCACTGAAATAATCACAGTCGTTGGATCATCGAGGTAGGTGGACTACCAATAAGAAATCTTCCCAAAACTTCTGATCCAGAACTCCCGCAAAACCCGATACGCACATGACATCTCACGGGCTAGGCTCTGCCGCCGTCGATGGACCCAACTGCGGCCTGCCCCCGACGACCCTGCCAGTGAGCTTCGGGCAGGCCGGCGACGGCTGCGGAGCCGAGCCCGTGAGATGCGTGCGTCGTTTTTTTAAAAAATTTCATTTTCTAAAAAAACAAATAACAGTTTAAATAAATTTAAAAAAGAAACAAATAATTATAAAAAATAAAATAATTTAACAAAAAAAATTAAAATATTAAAAAAGTAAATTAAACAAAATAATTTTAAATAACCCTACTCGGGGGCGGGCGAAGCCCATCGCGTGTCAGGTACTGCTGCGCGGGGTACGAGGGGCCCCCGTGCACTATCACTCGTGCCCATATATATATATGTGTGTGAGAGAGAGAGAGTTGAGGAATAAGGGAAAGATCAAAAAGAATAAAATGCAAAATACAAATAACGCATAAAATATCATAACTATGACTCGACTTCATACAACTCAATACAAATACGAAAAATAATAATTAACCAGATAATCAACAGTTGGGCCCATATCAGAATGGCCTGCGATCTCCGTTGTTGGCATGACAGCAAAAGGGAGTGGCGTGGATTCTTTGAATCCCGCTAAAGAGAGCACTCTGCTTCGACAAGTGCGGTATGGTTCCCATTGCATCTCCAGCGAACATCTCCCCTACTCCATCTAGAATTGACAACATTTAGATCAGTACATCAGAGTCCTTCTGCACCTGCATCGTAATTAGCATCAACAAATCCCTTCTCTACACCCAGAGTGCGATCATTTCACGATAATGTGGGTACATGGTGGAAAACATAATCATCAAGCCACTGCTGAATGAATCCAACTACCTTCCTATCCATCTTCTTCCACCCAACCTCATCCAACATGGTAGCCGGCCTCCCCAACAACGGACCATAGAGATCCTTGCAATACAAGAGATCCTCCATGCGCGGCTTCCAAATACTCCAATTCTTGTCATTCATGCTAACCATTCTTGTTGCAGGCTCCATTTTCTTCAATAGCCCGACGATCCGAGACGAACCTGGCTCTGATACCACTTGTTGGGTATTTTCCCATTCACAATCCGGGCACACAGAATATAATAATGCAACAAGAAACATAAGAAAACACAAAGAACATTAGATTTTACATGGAAAACACTCTTCAAATCAACGAGGGAAAACCACGGGACGAGGAACACAAAAAATCTACTATAATAATAAGGATCACAAGTACAAGAAATTCCAAGTTTTCCCAACCTAGATTCCCCCTTTGGATTTGACGAACCAAATCCACTCCTCAACCACGTGGCAGAAATCTCTTCAGAAGGAGAAATTACCTCACTTCTCTTCATGCAACCATGGCAAGTTGGCAACAAAGACGAAGAAGGAATTACTCTAAATCAAAGACGAACACACTGACAGTGAGAAAAAACTTTGTTCTTCCTCCTGAAGAACACTTCTGGAGATCGGCGACAACACCAGTTTGGCGAGTTCTCTGTTACGCAAACTGACAGCTTGGATTGATTTTGGATCTTGAACCGCTCCTGCCTTAAATAGGGTCTGACAAACCCTATTAAACACTTAGATGCATTAATAATAACCATAGGATGGTAAATCAGAGGATCAAACGCCTGAAAATCACTGGATTAAACCATCCCAAAAACGCAAAATGCGCGTCTAATCGATACAGGCCTCGTGTCTAGTCGATGTGAAGACTGCGCGTCTAGTCAACACAGTATCCAATCGACACAGACCATCTTTAAGTCGACATGAGCCTGTCTAGCCAATAAAGCCTCCTTCCAGTCGATGTGGACAGCTTCTAGTCGACATGTCTCCAACCTTCTAGTCGACACCGTCTAGTCGACAGAGAAAAACTTCTGGTCGACATGGCTGAAGTCTTTCAGTCGATATGCTGCAAAGCTTCTAGTCGACACAAAGCCATCTTCAGGTCGACATTTTTTGTAGCCTTCCAGTCGATATTGACTGCATCCAGTCGACATCCAACAGAGCTTCTAGCCGATAGACCTGAACCTTCAAGTCGATATACAATAAACTGTTATGATGCTGGGGGCGCACGTATCAACGTCGACCACACACCACGTCCGCATGACTGTATTGGTATGTTTTTATTATTCTGCACGCATGTTTATTTTTATGCAATGCTGTTTTATTGTTCCCACATGTCTAAGCCCAGGCGGGGGACAAAAATGGTGTGAACCGGTTATCTACCGGGTGAACTCTCTGTTTTGGAATCAAGCAAGTAATTTCCTCTCTTACCCTCTTTCTCTCTCTCTAAATCCCGCTCTCTCCCTACCCACTCACGGTTCGTCGCTCGCCCAAGCCGCAATTGCGATCGTCGTCTGGCGCTTCTCCCGTGTCGGCTCCGCCGATCCCTCTCTTCCCTCTCCTCTCTCTATTTCTCTCTCTCCTTCGCCTTCTATCTATCGTCGGGTCCCCCCAATCTCCAACCATTGCACCGCCGGGCTCCAAGAAGGGTCCTACCGATCCTTGGTGGGATTTATCTCTCTCCGGCCATATCACAAGATCAAGATCAGAAGGTCATAATAACTTGGTATCAGTGCCGATCCTTGGTGGGATTTATCTCTCTTCGGCCATATCACAAGATCAAGTTCAGAAGGTCATAATAACTTGGTATCAGAGCCAAATATCGGCGTTCCACTCTTTGGTACCTACCGTGCCGCCCTAACTGCGCCACGCTGCCCGTCCCCGCACTTGACGCCGCCCAGCGTGACCGTCGGCTTGCTTCCCTCTCCGGTTGTGAATCCCTTGCAGGCACCCTCTATGGCCGAAGGCGGCCCCTCACTCACTCAAATCATGGAGCTCTTTCAGTCTATGCTCGCCACCCAAAACGACAAGATGGAAGCCATCAGTGCGCGCTTGGATGCTATACAAGGCGCCACGCCCCCTCCGCTGGCAGCCACATGCCCTCCCCCACCACGAGCCGGGTCGATACGACTCTCCCTCAAGAGGACAACTTCTCCTTTCCGTGTTCCATTCGGATGGATTTTTTGATCTACGAAGGCCGCGAAGATCCACTCCCTTGGCTAACACGATGCAAGTTTTTCTTCACGAATCAGCATACACCTGACGAGGAACGCGTCAGAATCGCTTCCTTCCACCTCCTTAGACCGGCACAGTTATGGGTTACTCAACTCCTATGGGAACACCCCAACCCCTCTTGGGAGCATTTTCAGATGGCATGCACACTTCGGTTTGGACCGGCCATGCTGAGCAACCCCCTCGGCGACCTCATCGCCCTCAAACAAACCGACCCCATTGAGTCATACTTGGAGCAATTTCAACTATTACTGTCTCGCGCAACTTTCATTTTGCCTTCGCTGCAGGTTCCCCTCTTCACGGCCAGGTTACCCGAACAATTGCGTTGGGACGTGGAGTTTTCGAAACCGCAGGATCTCACAACCGCCATGAGCATGGCCCGTGCTTGCGAGCGCCGCCTGCTGCTTAACCGGCCGTCGCTGGCCCGCCGGGATTATTTTGGCCATCGATCGCCCTCCGAGTTCTCCAAGCCCAAACCGCCGAGTTGGGACGACCCACCGCGTCCCACTTTTCGACGCCACTTATACCGACCTGAGATGGCAGCGCGCCGCGGGAAGGGGTTATGCTTCAATTGTGATGAACCTTTCACCCCCAGCCACAAGTGCAAGCATTTATTTTGGCTGAAAGTTGATGAACCCATCCGAGGATGAGGACGATGGAACCGACGACTCTGGCATGCCACTGCTCTCTCTCAACGGTCTAGCTTGGCCGCAGGACGGCTGCACCATTCAGATGTATGTGGATGTGGAGGGGCAACCCTCGTAGCGCTCATGGACACTGTTGGAAAGGCCCACTTAAACTAGGCCCATTTGTATAGCATTTATTGTTTTCTCTCTTCTCTTTAGTCCCACATTGTGTATAGGACTTTCCTCCCTCTTTCTCTCATCTATATATATGTACTCATTCTTTGTATTTATACCAAGTGGACATATATACAAGATTGACTTTCTCCATTTCTACATGGTATCAGAGCCAGGTTGCGGTCTCTTGCGGATTCCGAGTCCTATCCGCCCAGCAGCCTGCGGACTCCTGCGGACTCCCATTCCTATCCGCCCAGCTGCCTGCGGTTTCCGCGGCCTGCGTGTGTGCGTCCGCGTCTCCTAGTCGCATTGCCCCTGCGGCCTGCCTTGTCCAAACCGCTCCCTCTCATCCCGTGGAACCACTCCTCTTCCCTCCTCTTCTGGTCCTCCTTTATAGCCCTCTCTCTGATCCTGTGGGGTCCACTGCTTCCCATTGTCCGCTGCGGCCTCTTCTTGTCCGGCGCGACCTCGGCGAACTCGCTCCCTAGCTTCGCGGTCTCCTTCTGTCCGCTGCGAGCTCGGTATTCGCCTCCTCTTCTTGCTCTCTTTCGTCCGCCAAGAGCACGACGGCCTCCTTCTGTCCGCACTTCTCTCCTGCCTGCGGCTGCTCGCCTTCCCCTTTCTCCTGCCTGCGGCTGCTCACCTTCTGGCGGCCAAGTTCTTTTCCCTGTCCGCCGCGGGCTCGCCTCTCTACGTGTTTTTCGGCTTGCGGACTGGTCCAGCCCGCTGCGACGTGCCGAGCTTCCCCGGCTTGCCCTCTCTTCTAGGCCCGCTCCAGTCCGCCGCGGTCTGATCCAATCCGCTGCGGTCTGATCCTGTCCGACTCGGCCTATTCAATCCGCCGCGGCCTCTCTTAGCCCGCTCCTTGCTGAGCGTGTCTGTACTCACCGCGGCCTCCTCCAGCTCGCCGCGGCCTCATCCAGTCCGCTGTCTCTGCCCGCTTCCTCTCCTCCAGGTCGCCCCCCATGTCTACATCTGCGGACTCTGTTGGCACGACAGTTCCTCCTCCTGAACGCCCGGCCTCTCTCCAGGAAGTCCGCGACGAGCTTCGGATTACTACAATTTCTCTAACTGGCAAGAAGAACTTTGTGGAATGGGCACACTCGGTTCGCCGTGTCCTGCAGTCAAAGGGGTTCCTTCATCACTTGACTCAGGCCGTTATCGGTAACCCTACTGAGGAATGGTTACGCAATGATGGTCGTGTGCAGACTTGGCTTCTCAACTCTCTTGATGGCGAATCTTATCGCCTAGCCATGTACCATGAGACGGCCAAAGGCATGTGGGACGAGCTCCACACCCTCTACTCTGGCAAGGATAGTCTCCACCATCTGTATGACATCATCACTGCTCTCCAGGCCCTTGATAGCAGT
Organism: Platanthera guangdongensis; assembly: GCA_039583875.1. Classification (NCBI taxonomy): domain Eukaryota; kingdom Viridiplantae; phylum Streptophyta; class Magnoliopsida; order Asparagales; family Orchidaceae; genus Platanthera; species Platanthera guangdongensis. Next base: position 14,711,310 of record CM077164.1, read on the forward strand.
GGCGCGACCGACCTGACGTCCTTTGTTGCTCAGGCTTGGTCTCTGGTTGAGGCTTGGATCCACCATCAGCCTCCTACTTTAGATCTTGCTGCTCAACGTACCCAAAAGGAAGCTGTGGGTATCGCCATGATGATGGCCCGGGTACCGCCTCATCTTCACAGTGTCCGGGCTCACATCCTCTCCTCTACCGTTACACCATCTTTTTTCGATGTGTGCTCGATGCTTCTCAAAGTCTCCCCGCCTCCGGATGTGCCCGGACTTCCTTCTCCGGCCCTTGTTCAACAGGCACCAGCTCCCTTATTGCCTCTCCCCTTTTCTGCCCGTGGCGGCCGCTCTGATTCTCGCGGCCGGGGTCGGGGTGTCCGGTCTAAGCCTAAGTGCTCGTTCTGCGGTAAAGATGGACATCTTGAAGCCACATGCTATCGCAAACATGGGCGGCCTCCTCGTCCGCAGGCCTCTGCTGCTACTACCGACTATGCTTCCTCTCGTACTGATCTCGACGAGGTTCGTCTTCAGCTCCAGCATCTTCAGGGACTGCTTAGCCGCCCGCCTGCCTCGGTTGCCTCTGCTGCCTCCATCTCCAATGAAGGTATCGTCTGCCTATCCTCTGGCCCGCGCTGGATCCTTGATTCTGGTGCCACTCATCATATCACCTCTGTTAGGCCGCCTCAGTACTTGTCTTCACCTCACCCGAAGTACATTACTGTCGCTAATAGGGCCTCGGTTCCCGTCTCTGGATGTGCTGATATTTCCCTCACCTCTTCTCTCCTTCTGCGCTCGGCTCTACATGTTCCGGGCTCTCCTTTCAATTTACTATCTGTTGGTCGCCTTACTACTGATTCTAATTACTCCGTGACAATTACTTCTTCTTCTTTTCTCATACAGGATCAGCAGACGCGGACTATCATTGGTAGAGGACGGCTGCAGAATGAGCTCTATCTTCGTGACGACTCTCCCACTATCCTCGCATCTACCTCCTCTTCGGATTGGCATCGCCGTCTGGGACATGCTCCTCTTCCAGTTCTCCGGAAGGCTCTTCCTGATGTTACTCTTCCTGTTTTTCGCTGCGACACATGTATTTTGGGCAAACAATCCCGTTCATCGTTCCCTCCTCACTGTACTCGGAGCTCCGCTCCTTTTATTTTGGTACACTCCGATATATGGGGTCCGTACAAATTTACTAGTATTTCTAGCTATCGGTATTTTCTTACTTTTATTAATGATTACTCTTGCATGACGTGGTTATATCTCCTTCGGGATCGCTCTGAACTTCCCCGCGTCTTCCGGGCTTTCATACTTGAGACTCGCACTCAGTTCTCTGCGCCTATTCGTACTATTCGTACTGACAATGCGCGGGAGTACACCAGTCATACCTTCTCCACTCTCTGCTCTGAGTTCGGCATTATTCACCAAACCTCGTGTCCGTACACTCCACAACAGAATGGTGTCGCCGAGCGCAAGAATCGCCACCTTCTTGATGTCGCTCGCTCACTTATGCTTCAAATGCAGGTTCCCAAATCATACTGGAACTACGCGCTCTCCACGGCTTGCTTTCTCATCAACCGCCTCCCGTCTTCCGTCCTCCAGTATGCTACTCCCTTCAGCCTCCTCTTTCCCACAACTCCGCCTTTTCCCGTTACTCCACGGGTGTTTGTGTGTACCTGCTACGTTCATCACCTTGGTCCCTCCACAGACAAGTTGGCTCCTCGTGCCACCAAGCATATCTTTGTGGGCTACTCGCGCACTCAAAAGGGTTATGTATGTTATTCGCCTGCTACCCGCAAGGTTACTGTCTCGGCTGATGTGACTTTCCGTGAAGATATTCCATTCTTCCCTGCTCTAGATGTCGCTCTGAGTTCAGATCCCGTCGTTCGTCCTGTCGTTCCTGCTCCTCACTCCTCCTCCTCTCCGCCTTCCCTACCTCCTGTCCGTCCACCACCACCGATTATCCGGGTCTATTCTCGGCGCTCTCCTCATCCCGTTGCCCCTCTGCAGTCGGCTTCGCCCTCTGGTGCTCTGCTCCCTGCTGCTCCGGCTCCCGCCTCTACCGCTCATCCGATGGCGAGTTACGTCTCTCTTCATCGCCTCTCTCCCTCTCTTCTTCACTTTGCCACCTCATTATCCTCTGTTTCGGTCCCTAACTCTTTGCAGGAGGCGCTTCAACATCCTGGCTGGCGGGCTGCCATGGACGAAGAAATGACGGCCCTCTGGGCCAACCAGACCTGGGTCTTGGTTCCCTTACCTCCCGGTCAGCACCCTGTTGGGTGTAAATAGGTGTTCGTCATCAAGCATGCTCCGGACGACACTGTTGCCCGACTGAAGGCCCGTCTTGTGGCCCGTGGCTTCACCCAACATGAGGGCCTCGACTATGAGGAAACCTTCTCTCCGGTGGCCAAGCTCAACACTGTCCGCGTTCTTCTCTCCGTCGCGGTGCACCGCCACTGGCCCCTTCATCAGCTCGATATCAAGAACGCCTTTTTGAATGACGACCTTCAGGAAACCGTCTACATGCGCCAACCGCCCGGGTTTGAGACCACGGGGGAGTCTCGGGTATGTCTTCTCAAAAAGTCCATTTATGGTCTCAAACAGTCCCCTCGGGCGTGGTTTGATAAGTTTAGCAAGGTGGTTCGGGACATGGGGTTCACTCGGAGTTCTGCAGATTTCTCCCTTTTTACCCGACACCGGGTCACTGACACCGTCCTTCTGTTGGTTTATGTTGATGACATTCTTCTCACTGGGGATGACTCAAAGGGGATTCAAGAGGTCAAACAACATCTGAGCACTGTTTTTCAGACTAAAGACCTGGGGAAACTTCGCTACTTCCTTGGTCTCGAGATCGCCCGGCGGCCGGACGGGTTGGTGCTCTCCCAACGAAAGTACTGTCTCGATCTTCTCAAAGATGCTGGTCAGTCTGGTTGCAAGCCAGCTTGTACACCGATGGAGGCAAATCACAAACTGTGCGCTCATGCTTCGGATGACGATTTGCTGCTTCCGAACCCGGAATACTATCGACGCCTTGTGGGAAAGTTGATCTATCTAACAGTCAGGAGGCCGGATATATCGTTTGCAGTTGGGGTTGTCAGTCGGTTCATGCATGCCCCCCGGGCTTCTCATCTCCAGGCGGTTGAACGGATTCTCCGATACCTTAAGGGGGCTCCGGGTCAAGGGCTGGTTTACAAAACCTCCGACTCTGCTCCCGCATTGGTTGCCTATTCTGATGCCGACTATGCGGGTTCCCTGGACGATCGAAGGTCAACAAGTGGGTTCTGTACTTATTTTGGTGGTCATCTTATTACATGGAAAAGTAAGTAACAAGCTGTGGTAGCCCGTTCCTCTGCAGAAGCTGAATACCGATCGATGGCCTCGGTTGTCTCAGAACTCACATGGCTTGAAAGTCTCCTTACTGACCTGTGAGTAAAACTCCCCTCCTCTGCTGTTCTATTTTGTGATAGTCAAGCCGCCATACACATCGCAAAGAATCCGGTGTTTCATGAGCGCACAAAACATATCGAAGTTGACTGTCATTTTGTTCGTGAGAAGGTTCAATTGAAGAAACTTGAATTGAAGCATGTTCCAGGAACTGATCAAGTTGCCGACATCCTCACAAAGGCCTTATCAAGTACCCTGTTCTACCAGTGTTTGTCCAAGTTGGGTGCATATGACCTATACGCTCCAGCTTGCGGGGGAGTGTTGGAAAAGCCCACTTAAACTAGGCCCATTTGTATAACATTTATTGTTTTCTCTCTTCTCTTTAGTCCCACATTGTGTATAGGACTTTCCTCCCTCTTTCTCTCATCTATATATATGTACTCATTCTTTGTATTTATACCAAGTGGACATATATACAAGATTGACTTTCTCCATTTCTACAGACACAAACATCACCCACAATTTCATTTGTCAGGACAGGGCCCTTAGTCCCCAGTTCCTTTCGTCTCTGGTAGCCTTGTCAAGGTGGCCGTGGCAAATTGCCAACATATGTCGTTTCCTAGAGTTTGTCGGCGCGTGGTCTTTACGGTGGACGACTACCACTCACAGACAGATCTCTTTTTGGTGGATCTACGGGGTTTTGATATCGTCTCGGGCTTTTGCTGACTGTGGACCTTGGGACCCCACACGTGGGATTTAGATCGCCTTACCATCTTATGGCAGGCGGGTTCTCGTTTGGTACAGTGGCACGGACAAGCTCCGGGGCAGTCTCCCTCCTTTTTGGTCCACACTGATCCCTTGTCCACTCCAGCGGAGAAGCCAGACAACTACCCTCTGGACATTGCCAATATTCTGCAGTTATTTACCGAGATATTCAGCTCGGGCCATCCACCGCATTGCCAGCAGAACCATCCCCCCCTCCTTCAAGAATGTCCTCTCCTGCAATCTTGTACAGAAGACTCTTATTTGTCAAATCTGCAAATAATAATTTCAAACTCTTCTTGCAACCCAAACATCTCCAGCTCGCCCTCCCATGGATGGCCCTGGCCTGTCTATTTCTTCCTGCGTGGGATCATCGGCACAACAACTTCAATTTGGCTCTATATCTGTTGCTCCAGCTATCCCTATACGACACACTCCTATTACTCTTTTGCCGTCAGATCCTCCGGCACGCCCTCCGTTGGCAGCACAACCACCACCTCCTCTATTCCAAGATCATTCTCAAGATTTTGATCCGGCGTTTGTTCCCCGTTTTTCGTTAGTCCGACCAATGGCGGTGGACACCATTACGATACTATTTCAAAGATTCGAGAATGAACGATTGGCAACCGTTCAACGTTTGCAAGGCGGTCGCCAAGAAACACTCCATGAGTTTATTAAGTCGCCACGAACCCAATTTGAAGATTCTCCTTATGAGCCCTTTCCGCTTCTCAAAGAAATCGAGAATATCTCCAACACCGTTCTTGCTGGCGACAGCAAATTCAACATTGTTCTTAAAGACTCCGATGTCATTTTGATGGAATCAATTTTGTGAACCCAAAATTTGGATTCCATGTTGGCAAAGGTTCCACCAACCTTCGTCTTCTCAGTTGACGAAGAATCTACTTGGACAATTTGGGCGTTTGACCCCGACGCTTTCAATAACGACATAAAGTTTTCGTTGGACGTCATTTCTCAACATCAAATTCTTATCCTTCATTTTTTGACTAGGAAGAACTATTTTCGACACCAATTTTCATTTTTGATCCCGGAGGAAGTAAAAAAAAATTGAGAACTAAACGACGCGGATGCTGTTTTTCAGCTAGGGCTGGAATATAACAAATAGTATAGGGGTATTATTGTAAATACATGTGAATCTATGATATGAATAAGGGCTATAAATAGAGAGCACCATATGTAATAGATATTGAATAATAATATCAGTTTTTCTCTATATCTTTTTTTAGTTAGAATAGTTTATTAGACGGTGTTTATGTTCATTGCAGTCATTGCATGATTTTTCGCATTGCATGTAGGGTTAGGACATCATTTGTCTGTCACCTAGAAATTTGTCCTGCGTCACATTTGATTGCTCAGTGGTGGGAAAAGTGTTTGTCAAAAACATTTTTTCGCGACTCTTTAGAAAACATTGGACCCTCCACAACTCTAAAACGAGCTTTCTGCATTTTCACGTCGCTCTTCCCTTAGGTCAACACCCCTTCTTCTTCTCCTCCTACTTTTCCTACCATTGCTTTTCTTACGGCTCTAATCATAACACTGGTTTCTCACCCCTACTTTTCCTACAACCACAACCGTCCCTAACAGAGTCTTTAGTTGACATTAGTTTTCAACCGTTTAGTCAAAGTGGAAATGTGCGAAAAAATTTGTATTTCTATTAGATCGATGATAAACTTCGCCTTAATCGACCATACTAATCTTGCTTTTCAGGTCACATTCGCGAAAAAAGCATCGACGAAACCGGAGCTAAGGACTGCTCACAGTCTTCATGCAATGTCTTCATTGTTGGGAGGCATGCTGTTTGTTGCCGATGAATTGTTCCCAGAAACTCCATACATTCATGCTGCGTGGCACCTCGCTGCCGCTGTTGGGGTTGGAACTTGCAACAAGCTTCTTGAATGATTTTCTCCTTTTTGCAAATATTGCGGGCCTCTACAGAGGCCCCCGCGCAAAGTGTATGATGGCGACAGTACTGTTACTCGAGTGGCTCCCGAGTACTATGCGCATTGGAGGACCCTGTAGTTTGCATCTACAAATAACATGTATGTGTTTTGATTTTATGCTAGTAAATGCATTAAAAACATGTGTTGTGATGTATCATGGGGATGGAAATTGAATGGCTAAGATTTAATTGATGGTCCTATTTTAGGACTCATATTTTTCAGAGTGCCCATTTCTCTTGGAGAATACTTGGAGTTGGGGATGGAAATTGAATGGCTAAGATTTAATTGATGGTCCTATTTTAGGACTCATATTTTTGAGAGTACCCATTTCTCTTGGAGAATACTTGGGCCACATTATTGTATGGAATATTGTAAACTGCGCCAGCCACATTATTGTATGGATTATTCAAATTTAAAGAGAAAATTACACTTTTAGCATAAATAAGGCTCCGTTTGGGGGGGGGGGGGGACTTATTTTCACCGATCAAGCGGTTACGATCGCATGAATCGGATCATAATTAGGATCCTGGTTCATGCGGTCATAATCGTTTGACCAATAAAAATAAGTCCTCCTAAACAAAGCCTAAATTGATGAGTTTTGTGGACAATTATGGGAGAGTAGAACTTATTATTAGAATATAATAAATGCTTGGATTTTGTTACATAATTTTAAAATATTTTAATGATTATTTATTCTAACATTTTGTTGCATGGGATCAGTTTAGAAGAATGACTATGATGAAATAAAAAATTATATATAGTATCCCTATTTTATACACAAATTAAATAATTTCTTATTAGTTTTTGCTAAAATGTAAACTTCAAACTTTACATAATGATCATTTCATATTTTCATGTCGTTTACTTTTCATGCGGATGTGCATTTTAGGGCCTGTTTGCACCACGGCGGATCATACTTTTTTTGTATTCAATATTGAACTCTTATATCATACTGAAATTAAGGTTTTTCTACTGAATTCCGTTTGGGGAACTTATTTTTACCAGTCAAGCGGTTACGATCACATGAGCCTTAATTAAAGTCCGGTTCATGTGGTCGTAATCGTTTGATCGGTGAAAATAAATTCTCTCAAACAGAACCTTAGATGCATAAAGTTGACTGTTCAATAAACTTCCAAATAGATGATTGACTTCAAATTTGAGAGAAGGTTAATTGTATGCTGAGTACAAATAAAAAGACAATCAATGAGTTACTTTAATTTGCGAATGAACATGTCTCCCACCATTGAAATCTGTTGAAATTTCTCACAAGCTGATCAACTGGTAGTTCTGATATCAAGTAAATACTTCCAGAGTTATCAAGCTGATCACTTGATCAAGCGGAAAGCGAGAACTAGACGCAAGAACACTCCAATCATAAACTGAGCTAATTAATCAGAAACAAAGGAGAGCAACCACAGATCTTGTAATATCAACTATCAATTTTACAAGGCAGGGTATACATGACGAGACATGATTTCGCCAAGTATAATAGAGAGTCAAACAAACAAGAAAACTTCAAGCCGGGCGGACTGCTTCAGAGATCGCTTAGTCCATCAAGTCCGCTGAGACTGCCAAGCCGCTGCTACTACACTGATCTACGGAAGTCCGCGCAGTCCGCAGACTACACGTTATTCTGTTGACGGCTGCTCTACAAGCTGCCGCTGAACTGAAAGAACAGACCGCCAAGTCCGTCGAGACCGACAAGCTGGTTATTGAACTTGAACTTCAAGTTGCTCGAGAGAAGACTGGCTGACCGCAAAGTGCGACCTGCTGCAACCCGCTAATTGTAACCGCAAGCTCCACTGCTTCCTGACCGCAATCAGAACCAGACTCCTGGCTTCATAGTGCTAGCTGCACAACCTGCAAACAGCAACCAGTTAAATGTTCTCAATCTGCGCGGACTAGAAAATCGAGGCCACAACAAGTAATCTGCGCACAACTTACTGTTCATTCAGTTACTATTGAAGTGACAAGGGATCTTATTTATAGGAGGGGTGAGGAGTGTGGTCACCGCCATAGTAGATAGAGTCACCACCTCAGGTCGCAGCTAGCACAACTCAGTCCGCCACCAAGAATGTGGTTATCATCCACCGCATCACCAGTGATCAAGGGCATGGACCAATGTCGATCTCGCGATCTCCAAACCCAGTCCGCCACAACAGACTCCGCAGACTCGAACTGAGTCCGTCACACTTCTGCGGATACACCACCAATCCGCCCGGTTACATCAACGAGAACAAGCCAACAACAAAACCACAAGCCGAGCTGACAGAACACCGTCATCAGGTCGCAGTAGATGGACCGCCCAAGCTACACCACCAGTTCACCTAGGCCGCACCATCACTTAACCCAGACCGCTCCATCAGTCCGCCCAGGCCGCGCGATCTGCTCAATCAACCACTTTCACTTTACAATTTTTCACATTCCCCCTTGAAGTGAGAAGTGGTGATCAAGCCCAACAGTCCTCATAACCGTGAAAACAGCACCTTCGGCAGCGACTTTGTGAAGATGTCTGCGACATTATCCTCACTTCGCACATGCTGCACCATAAGAGACCCCTCCAACACTTTCTCCCGAATGAAGTGGTGTTCAATCTCTATGTGTTTGGTCCGAGCGCGACAAACTAGATTATTCACCAGCTTCAGGGTACTTTCATTGTCACCGCTCAACAGAGTAGGACCGTGCACTTCTTCATAGACGTCCTCTACTAGTCTCCTGAGCCAGATGGCTTCCCAAGCTACCAAGGACGAAGCCTTGTATTCCGCTTCCGTAGTAGAGGTGGACACTGAGTCTTGCTTCTTACTGCACCAAGAGATACTGCCTGATCCACAAGTGAAGACATAACCGGATGTTGACTTCCGGTCATCTGCATCTTCCCCATAATCAGCATCCGAGTATCCTTGAAGAATAAACTCCGTGTCTCTCCTATAAAGGAGACCCATATCAGAAGTGGCCTTCACATACTTCAGGATGTTCCTAGCCGCCATCAGATGAGGCTTCCTGGGTTCCGTCATTTACTGACTTACTCAGCCAACTATGTAAGCAATGTCTGATCTCGTAATCGTCAAATAGATAAGACTCCCAACTAGAGCCCGAAACACCAAAGGATCCCGAAGAATCCTCCCCTCATCACGCCGAAGTTTGACTCCTGAATCAAATGGAGTAGAGCTACTCTTCCCCTCCTGCATGCCAAATCGCTGAACGATCCATTCCGCACAGCCCTTCTGGGATACGAGTATGTCACTCTCCTTCCTCTCCACCTCAAGTCCAAGGAAGTGGTGGAGTTTACCCAGATCCTTCATCTCGAACGTGATAGCTAACTCTGCCCTGATTCTAGTTACTTCCTCCTTGGAGTTCATCGTGATGATCATGTCATCCACGTTCAACAGCACCATGACTAGAAGCTCCGCTTCTTCTTGACGAACAAGCTCGAGTCTGAGTTTGAAGCCAAGTAGCCGCAGAACTGGAGGTATTCTGCAATCTTCTCATACCAGGCTCGAGGAGCCTGCTTCAATCCATAAAAGGCTTTCCGGAGCTTGCAGACGTAGTCCGGATGTTCTTTAGATACGTAACCGAGCTGCTGATCCATGAAAATGTCCTTGTCGATCTCCCTATAAAGAAAGACGTTCTTTACGTCCAGCTGCCACATCTTCTAGCCCTAGCAAGCCGCCAAAGCTATCGCCACTCGTATTGAAGTCATCTTCGCCACAGGACTGAACGTCTCCTCATAGTCCTCGTCGTACTGTTGCGAAAACCCTCGAGCTACAAGGCGAGCCTTGTATCGCTCGATGCTTCCATCCGTCTTCTTCTTCAGCTTGTAGACCCACTTGCAAGTAACAGGAGTAACGTCATCAACCTTGAGCACCAAGTCCCATATTTCATTCTTCTTGAGGGCAGCCATCTCCTTATTCATGGAATCGTTCCACTCTTTGACTCCAGTGGCTTCTTCAAACTTTGAAGGCTCCCGCTCATCCAGGGGGCCTGCGAAGAAACAAGAGACAAAGCTCACCGTGTTCCCTTTCGCAATACCGAGCTGGTGGCTTGATGGTCCTCTTCGATCTCCGAAGAGGCTGCTCCTTGCTCACCACCTACGCTGCTTCTTCAGAAGTAGCTCCGTTCCCAGGCACACTTGGAGTTTCACTCCCCCTATTTCCTAAACCAGAAGCTTCTACCCCAGAGCTTGAAACACCCGGAGCTCCTGGTGACACAGTCAGCTCCACCTGAAGATCTTCAGCAGCTTCCCTCTGCCCTTCATCAACCCTGCTCTCCTGTAGCTCAATAGTGCCACCTCCATACGATGTCAGCTCATCAAGGACAACATCTCTTGATACAAAAAACTTCCTTGTCGCGGGATCCATGCACTTCCACTCTTCTTCCGCTCATCATAGCCCACAAAGACGAGCTTCCTCGCCTTGGCATCAAGCTTGGTCCTTTGAGCATCCGGGATGTGAACATAGCAGGTTGATCCAAACACCCGAAGGTGTTCCATGCTCGGCTTCTCCTTGAACATCATTTCCACAGGATACTTCATGTTGATCGGACTCAGAGGCATCCGATTGATGACGTAGGTTGCGCAGACCATTCCTTCCGCCCAAAAGGACCTGGGAATGTCCTTTGCATGAAGCCAACACTTGTAAGTTTCCGTCAAGTGACGGACATATCTTCCTCTCCGCAACTCCATTTTATTGTAGAGTATGGACACAAGTAAGCTCCATCTGGATCCCGTTCTTTCTGTAGAAGTTAGAAAACTCATATGAAACAAACTCACCACCGTTGTCTGATCTGATCTTCTTAATCTGCAAGCCAAGCTGGCTCTCCACCAGCTCCTTGAACTCCACAAACAATTAGAAAGTTACTGACTTCTCCTTCATGAAATCACCCAAGTGTATATGGAGTAGTCATCAATCAAGAGCATCATGTATCTACTGTCTCCAAGACTAGCGATAACTATTGGCCCCATCAGATCACCATGGATACATTCCAATGGTGCCTTGCTCCTCATTTGTGACTTATCAAACGGAAGGCGATGAGCCTTACCGTATTGACACCCCGCGCAAACGTGGACCATCTACGTAGGATGACAACTTTGGCAAGCATTTCACCAGGCTCCTCATCGACATAGCTTTCAGCTTGTCCATCCCTATGTGCCCATAGTCTTTCATGTCAGATAGTCGCGCTATCATTGGCTCTCATCCGATCAACATAAGAGCTTGTTGATAAGACAAACAAGACTCTTACTCTTCTCCCTACATGAGCAACATAAGTCTTTACCGCTGATACGTTGCGGAGAAACCTTACTTCTGTTGGGCCAAACAGAACATGATAGCCCGCGTCAACTGCGTTGGTCACTGAGAAGAGCTTCTTCTTCATGCCAGGAACATGGTACACACTCCTTAGAGTAAGCGGACCCTGAGCACTATCCAAAGAAACAACACCCTCCTTATCTATAGAATGAATAGAGTCATCAGCTGTAATAATAGCTTCATTACCTGAGAACGGTTGCAGTGAAGAGAACTTCGACTCATCTTCAGTGAGGTGATGACCACACCCCGAGTCGACTATCTAGTCATCTTGGTAGTCAATAGTGGAAAGAGCACAAACACATGTGCTTGTTAAGAAGGCTCCTCCCCACCCGGCTTCCTCAGCATTGGAACCAACTCCCTCTTTGTCAGCAACAAGCTCAAGTTGTAGCTTGACCTTATAGTAACGCTTGAAGTGTCCTGCCTGATTGCACCTAACACTTCAACTCCTTCTTCCAGTTCTTCTTAGGAGCAGCGCTCCTCTCTTGCTGATATGAAGTTGAAGGCTCATCATCAGCAGCAGACTTCTTCTTCTTCTCCCATCTCTTCTTCTTCTTCTTATCAGTGAAGAGGGCTTCACTACCTCCTTCAGAGATAGTCACCCCGGTCATCTGCCTAGCCAAGCTCTCCTGTGACGCTAGCAGATTTTCCAGCTCCATAAAAGAAGGTTGAGTTTCCCACCCTTGAACGGAAGTCACAAAGGGCATATACACCTTCCGCAAAACGCGAACTATGTGCCTCTTCAATTTATATTCAGAGATGGGCTCATCGGGATCCAATGCTGATATTTCAGCGCACAAGTTCTTCATCTTGAGGAAGAACTTCGAGATGGAGAGATCTCGTTGAGTTGCCTTAGCCAACTCATTTTTCAAGAACTGTAGCATTGCTACATTCTTCCTGTTGAACAAACCATCAATGGTTGTCCATATCACAGCAACAGACTCACATCCTAAGATGTGATCAAAGAGCTCCGGTGATACATCACGTTTGAGAACAAACTCTGCCTTTGCATTAGTCTTCCTCTAGACTCTCACCTGCTCAGCAGAACCAGTAACATCAGTTACTTCTTGCTTGTCGTCACCACCGACGACCTCCCACAACTCCTCGCCAAGCAGATAGCTCTTCATAAACGACTTCCACTTCTTGAAGTTAGTCGTTGTAAGAAGTTCAATGTCAAGACCCCTTGCGTAAGCTCCCTCCATTCCACCAACCACTGTTCACAAAGCTTCCAGAAGCGCCAAGCACAACTGAGGTTGCTCACTGCTCACTGCTCACTGCTCAAGCCACTGTTCCCTCTGATACCACGTTGAAATTTCTCATAAGCTGATTCAACTGATAGTTCTGGTATCAAGTAAACACTTCCAGAGCTATCAAGCTGATCACTTGATCAAGTGCAGAAAGCGAGAACTAGGCGCATGAACACTTCAACCATAAACTGAGCTAAGTAATCAAAAACAAAGGAGAGCGACCACACATCTTGTAATATCAACTATCAACTTTACAAGACAAGGAATACATAGCGAGACATGATTTTGCCAAAGTATAATAGAGAGTCAAACAAACAAGAAAACTTCAAGCCGGGCGGACTGCCTTAGAGACCGCCAAGTTCGCTGAGACCGCCAAGTCGCTGCTGCTACACTGATCTACGGAGTCCGCGCAGTCCGCGGACTACCCGTTATTCTACTGACGACTTCTCTACAAGCTGCCACCGAACTGAAAGAACAGACCGCCAAGTCCGCCGAGACCGGCGAACTGGTTATTGAACTTGAACTTCAATTACTGGAAAGAAGACTGGCTGGCCGCAAAGTGCGACCTGCTGCAACCCGCTGATTGTAACTGCAAGCTCCACTGCTTCCAGACCGCAATCAGAACCAGACTCCTGGCTTCACAGTGCTAGCTGCACAACTTGCAAACAGCAACCAGTTAAACCTTCTCAATCCGCGCGGACTACAAAACCGAGGCCACAACAATTAATCTGCGGTCAACTTACTATTCATTCAGTTACTATTGAAGTGATAGGGGGTCCTATTTATAAGCAGGGTGAGGAGTGTGGTCATTGTCCTAGTAGATAGAGTCACCACCCCTAGCTCGCAGCTAGCACAACTCAGTCCACCACCAAGAATGCGGTTATCATCCACAACATCACCAGAGATCAAGGGCATGTACCAATGCCGATTTCGCGATCTCCAAACCCAGTCCGCCACAACGGACTCCGCAGACTCAAACTGAGTCCGCCACACTTCCGTGGATACACCACCAATCCGCCCGGTTACATCAAGGAGAACAAGCCAACAACAAAACCACAAGCCGAGCTGACAGAACACCGTCATCAGTCGTAGTTGACAGGCCGCCCAAGCCACACCACCAGTTCACCCAGGCCGCACCATCACTTAACCCAGACCACTCCATCAGTCCGCCCAGGCCGCGCGGTCTGCTCAATCAACCACTTTCACTTCACAATTTTCAACAAAATCAAGAGAGTGATGTTACTGTAAATATTGTCCATTTTTTCTTTTCCTTTGAAAAGGAATAAAAATCTCTAAATGTCTAAAAAATTTCAATGTTTCAATGAGTTTTAAAAAATATAATTGGCTCAAGACTGTCTACATATTTTTTCATTCATAGCTGGGGATGTTGAGTTCACTAAGGCTCTATTTATTTGGGCGTTTCACTGCTCCATTTTGGGCAAACACCACAGAAAAGAGGGTAAACAAATGAATCTACGACGGCGTTTGCTCCGTTTCCACCCCCCCCCGCCTCGAGAAATGCCCCAAAAAGCTCCGTTTGGAGTAGCCACCTCCCCCCTCCGATTCGAACACTCTGTTTCCACCCGTCGGATCGACCACCCACCGCCGAATCAAATGAAGCCTAAAACTTGTACCAAGAAAAAAAGATAAGCCTGAGTTATATTTGATGAGACCAAGTTCCTTTTATAATACATTTGGGGTGCGATTAGACCACTCCCCCATGATCCCACTATCCAAATGGGGATTATGGGGGAATCGCCGCGCGCACGATCGGCGCGCGCAAGATCGTCTTCCTCGAACCGTCCGGGGGCCGACCGTCGGGGTCGGACCCCTCTCTCCCACCGTCGGCTGGCCGACTCATGCCTGACACGGTTGTCGGCTCATGCCGGCCCGGTTGCCAGCCGGCCGGAAAGCTGCACCTGTGCGGCCGCGCGCCCGTGGCCGCAAGGCGCGGTGCTCCTGTACCGGCCATCGCAGCCGGCAGAGGGCCTTCCCTCCTGCGCAGCCGCCTTGGGAGGGGCCGGGCGCGGATGACCACGCCCCTCCCCTTGGCGGGGAAGGCTCGACCGACCGCCTCTTGCTCAGGTCCGGCTCTGGCCAGCCGCGCCTAGTGCGCCGCCCGGGTGCCGCCGACCGACCCTCGCTGACCGCCGACTGCACCCCCTGGCTGGTGTCGCGCCGAAGACCTACCAGCTCCGCCAGCACCGGTCGCCCGTTGGGCGGTGGTCAGCTGCCTCTCTTGCCCTCTTGAGGCACCTTCCCTGTCGTCCGATCGTTCCGCCACGATCACAGTCATCTGATAGACGGATAACTACCCATGTAACTACCTTCGACGGTGGTGGGGGCATATTTTAAGTAAGAGTCTGCATCTAGTAAAATTAAATATACGAGCAGTATTCCCCCCAAAACTATACTTATGGTTATGATATTGATGGTTACGGTGTGTGTATAGCCGCATAACCACCGTAACTACCTTCTGAAGGCTATAAAAATGCTCTCATGCCTCCTTATTTCTCATCTTTTTTCTCTCCTCTGCTTTCTTCCTCCTCGGGCTAGAGCTCTGTCGGATACATCCTTCGAGCCACCTTGGTGCCACCGCTCCACCGCAAAAATTCTCCTACGGGACTCCTCTCAGCCAGAGATTCGCCTAAATCCACGAATGTGTAGCAAGAAGGAAACCCTACGACAGCAAGCACTCGTTCATGCGCATCGCCAAAGCCACAAAAGTCACGTGGAGCAGCCTGTCGCCCGCCGCAAGCCTAAGTCTCTCTTTTTCTCTCACCACCAAAGTGTAATGAGGAGCAGCCTGTCGCCCTCGATTCTTCAAGAAAGTTATAATCACAAGTAGATAGTGGATTTCGACCGGCACATACCTGGTCACATGATTTTTTAAGCAGTTGAGGGGTTTTTCCACGTCAAAACCTCATGTGTACAATTTATCTCCATTGACTATGTGCACGCTCAACCACTCCGAGAGATGAGACAGTCCAAGTTATTTCGGTTCGACTGGGGCGTCGATTTGGCTGCAATAGTTTGCCGCTGTCTGTGGGAAACGAGTTACCGACATCCACAGAAGACAGTACCCTTTACACAGTGGTACTCGCGACTTGTTCCTAGAGCCAGAAGGAGCACCCGAATCACCAACGGATCACCTACAGGACGACGCATTGAGCTGTCTCCCTCTCATTCACTCGTCAACGTGACTCTTGGCGGGGAGGCCGCTTTCCCAACCGTAGCCGCCTTGTAAGGGCGCATGAAGTATATGGAGGAGCGTCGGGTTGAAATGGTCGCCCTCCTTCAGAACATTGCAGCTCCTCCTCAACCACCCACACCGGCTAATCCCCCACCTCCGGCTCAGGATCGCGTTCCACCTCACCAAGTCCCCCACGGGGAGAATGAATCTGAAGAATTTTCCGACGCCACTAGCTTCACTCACCCCGCTCATCGGGGTGTTGGGGGCGGCCGCCAATGTCTTCCAGAAGAAATAGCTCGCTCGCCACCAGGTGAAAGGCCCACTCGTGAAGAGATTTGCGAAGTGATTGCCCAGGAATACAAATAGCTTGGGCGACATGATGTCCTGGCGCGCCACCATCTCCATAAGGTTCCACACTCGCCCCCATGTTCTAGCTCATTCAGTCTCGCACGGTTTCAAGCTCCCCAACATTGAGACGTTCGACGGAACAGAGGATCCGTTTGAACATGTCAACCATTTCCTCACCATAATGAGGATTTTCAGCACCCCAGATCAGTTGTTATGTCAAATATTCCCAGCCACTTTGAAGGGTCGGGCCCACACCTGGTTTCATTTTCTTCGGGAAGGAACCATCTTTACTTTTGCGGAGTTAGCAAGATAATTTTTAGAGCAGTTTGTTGTCAATTGTAGAATTGTTCGGGATCCATCACACCTCTCGGGTATCCGCTAGAATGAGGGAGAATCCCTCAAAGACTTTTTCGCCACTTCACTTTAGAAGCACGCCAAATTGCGGGGGTCGACCCCAAACCTCAGAGGTGTCTTCCTTGTTGGACTCCGCCCAAGCGGTTTCTATTCGGCTCTCATGAGAGAAACTGTGCCTAGTTACCCAGACCTTGTTCATCGGGTCGAAGCCCAGATAGCGGCTGACGAGGCCATCAAAACACACTGTCAGCAGTTTGAAGGCAGATAGAAGAGGAAGAGGGGATAGGAACAAGCCCCTGTAAGGCAAGAAGAGCGACGCCAGGATGAGCCCGAGAATGATAACCACCTGCACCAATATGATGTACACAATTTAGGATGATCTGATATTTCAGTGACCGAGAGTACCGCAACCAAACCCCAAAGCTGACTAGTTGAAGTATTGTGAGTTTCACCGCATGACTGATCACACTACCGAGGAATGTTTTGGCCTGAAAAATGAAATCGAGCGCATTGTTTGCCAATGAATTGTTAGAAAGTAGAGACAAGAAGAGAAAAGACGAGAACAAGCGAGTAAACTTTTGAATAATGAAATTTTATTATCCAAAAAAGATATCATTTACAAAGGTATGGCCTCCCTTATATAGAATGGAGGAGATAAGAAAGAGAGTCTACAAACAATGTGGGACTAAACATTTACAGGCTGAGCGGCTAGAATAATGGAGACCGATCAGGCCGCGCGGTTAGACAGATGGGATAACCGCTCGGCAACACCAGCAGGATAGAACAAGCCGTAGAGAGAGACCGCCAGACCGCCCGGTCTACAAACAGCTGGAACAGACCGCTAAGCCGCCCGGTCTAATACTTCAACACTCCCCCTCAAGCTGGAGCATAGATATCAATCATGCCCAGCTTGTCACAAATGCGGAAGAAGGAAGTAGAAACCGGCTTGGTGAAGATATCGGCCAACTCCTTGTCAGAGGTGACAAAAGGAGTACAAATCTGTTTCTTCAAAATCTCCTCCCGAATGAAGTGACAGTCAACCTCTATATGCTTCGTTCTCTCATGGAAGACCGGATTTCTGGATATGTGTATAGCGGCCTTGTTGTCACAGAACATAGGGAGAGGACAATCATATACCTCGCCCAGGTCAAGCATGAGAGCCCACAACCATTTTAACTCACACGTAGTTGACGCCATACTCCGGTATTCTGCTTCGGCACTGGATCTGGACACAACCGACTGTTTCTTGCTTTTCCAACTCACGAGGTTACCTCCAACAAAGGTACAGAACCTGACGTGGATTTACGATCGCCTTTGTCATCCGCATAACTTGAGTCTGAGTAGGCCTCAACTCTCAGATGGCCATTCTTCTGGAAGAGTAACCCTCTGCCCGGTGCTGCTTTGATATACTCTAAAATCTTCAGGGCGGACTGAAGATGACACTCCCTGGGAGCTTGCATAAACTGACTGACCTTTTCTACAGCGTAGGCGATGTCGGGTCTAGTCACCGTGAGATAGATGAGTTTGCCTACCAAACGTCTGTACCGTGTCACATCAGATAGAGGAGGCGATTCATCCGTCCACGTCTTGTCTTCTCCAACAGCCATGGGAAGATGAGCTGGTTTGGCACCTGTCAAGCCTGCTTCTCGAAGAAGATCAAGGGCATACTTCCGTTGAGAGAGAACCAAGGAGTCAGGTTTCCGAGAGATCTCTATCCCCAAAAAGTATTTTGGGGAGCCCATATCCTTCGTGACCAAGTGCTGGCGGAGGTGCTTCTTCGTCAAGTCCACCCCATCTCGGTCATCACCAGTAAGGAGAATATCATCCACATATACGGCCAAAACCACCAGTCCCGAGGCCGTTTTGCGAATGAATAAGGAGTGATCGGCCGAACTCCTTTGAAAACCGATGGTTGCCACAATACCACTGAACTTTTCGAACCATGCCCGAGGGCTCTGCTTGAGGCCATAAATGGCCTTCTTCAAATGACAGACACGTGTCTCCCCCTGAGCAACATACCCAGGAGGTTGCTCCATATAGACGTCCTCCTGAAGATCGCCATAGAGAAAGGCATTCTTCACATCCAGCTGAGAAACAGCCCAAGCCCGGTTAACAGCCACAGAAAAGAGAACCCGGATGGTGCTGAGGCGAGCAACCGGAGAGAAGGTATCGAAGTAATCAACGCCATAAGTCTGAGTAAAGCCCTTGGCCACCAGCCGGGCTTTGTAGCGATCCACAGTGCCGTCGGGGCGAAACTTCACAACAAAGACCCACCGACAGCCAACCACATCAGTGCCCACAGGAGGAGGAACCAGGGTCCAGGTACCCCGTTCAGTAAGAGTAGCCATCTCCTCATCCATGGCAGACTTCCAATGAGGGAGAGCGAGAGCCTCCTGGTAGGTACGGGGAGTAGAAGTGGCAGAGATAGCCAAGGCAAAACACCTGCGAGAAGGAGAAAGCTGATCATAAGAAACAACAGCCGTGAGCGGGTGTTGAGTACACGCCCGCACCCCTTTGCGAAGGGCAATGGGAACATCCAGATCATCGGGAGCGGCGGCGACGGGAGCGTCAGCGACCGGAGCGTCCGTGGCGGAGAAGGCTGGCCCGGGACTAGAGAGAGACGGCAGCGGAGAGGAGGGTGGAGGGGTGAGTGGGAGACGGACTGGGAAGGAGTGAGTGGAGGAGGAGACGAAGGTGGGAAAACGTCGAGAGGTGTGGAAGGAACGGAGAGATCAGAAGGAAGAGAAGGAAGAGAAGAGGAAGGAGAGAAATAGGAAGCATTCTCAAAAAAGGTCACATCGGCGGAGACAAACTGCTTGCGGAGAAGGGGATCAAAGCAGCAATAGCCTTTTTGAGTGGTAGAGTACCCCAAAAAGACACACTTGGTGAACGGGGGAAAGCTTGTCGCGGGTAGCGGAGGGAGCGTGAACGAAGGCCGTACAGCCAAAGACACGGAGAGGAAGAGGAAAAGATTCTTGGTGGGGGTAGAGAAGGGAGAAGGGAGTCTTCCCGTGTAGGACCGTGGAGGGAAGGCGATTAATGAGATAGCAAGCGAGGAGCACAGCGTAGCCCCAGTAGGAGCGAGGGACGTGCATCTGCGTCATGAGAGTACGCGCAACATCAAGCAGGTGACGGTTTTTACGCTCCGCCACCCCATTCTGTTGGGAGGTGTAAACACAAGAGGTTTGATGAAGGAGGCCATGTTCGTGAAAGAACGTGGAGAACTCATGATTTAGATACTCCTTTGCATTATCAGAACGTAAAATTTTAATGGAAATAGCAAATTGAGTCTTAATCATATAGTAAAAAGATTGCCAAACAGAAAATAGTTCAGAGCGATCTTTTAAGAGATACACCCAGGTACAGCGAGTAAAATCATCGATAAAAGTAACAAAATAGGAACTGCCCCGACCAACAGTAAGGGTAGGAGCAGGACCCCATACATCAGAATGAATAAGCTCAAAAATGCGAGAGGAGCCACGGCCTTGCTTCGGAGGGAAGGAGGAGCGATGATGTTTGCCAAGCTGACAGGCATCACAGTTGAGCGGAGAACTGGTAGGAGGTAAGTGGGGCAGAAGCTGACGAATAAGCCGAGGAGGAGGATGTCCAAGACGAAGATGCCACTGAAGGAGATCGGTGGAGGAGGAGTAGGCAGAAAGAGCGGACACATCATCGAGGAAGTAGAGGCCGCCGCTCTCAGTCCCAGTAGCAATCGTCCGCTGGGTCCTCGGGTCCTGAAAAGAACAAGTAGTGGGAGTGAATAAAACAGAGCACTGAAGTTGCCGGCATAAACTAGTAACTGATAACAAATTGCACGGAACTTCGGGACATAGAGGGTATCCTCCAAGCAAAGCGAGGGAGTGAGTTGAACCATGCCCGTCCCATGAACCGGGGACGGGGAACCATCCGCCACACGAACTGGGGGTAAGCGGTCATGGGTCTCAAGACGGGAGAAGCAATGGGGATTGCCCGTCATATGATTGGTGGCACCGGAGTCAATCAGCCATTTACCTTGGGTAACGACGTGGGCACTACCTGACGTCGTGGCCACAGAGGCAGACGGCCTAGAAGAGGCGGAGGCCGAAGGAGCATCACCGGAAGGGCGAAGATGAGGATGTTTCTGCCAGCAGCGGTCAACAGTATGACCAGTACGACCACAATGAGAGCAGAGAAAACGGGAGGAACTTCGGCCGCCAGAAGAGGAGCCACGGCCACTGGGGCCCCCCCGTTGAGTTTGGTGAGCAGAGGAGTCCTGGAAAGGGGGGGAGGCCAGCAGAGGCCGCTGGAGGAGCGAAGTAACGGCGGCAATGCGAGCCGCGGTGGCATCCAAAGTAGGAGATTCCGCCTCACCCAAGATCTGCTGGCGGATCATATCATAAGAGTCGGGAAGACGAAGAAGATAACAAACAACCAGGAGTTCCTGGAAGTGTTTGTGCTGGTCGGCCAAGTCCGCGGAGAAGGGGCGATTCTGGAGGATTTCAGCACCAAGGGCCTGAACCTGCTGATAGGCCGCAGCCGGGGACATGGAAGGGCGGGCGAAGAGATCCGCATAGAGAGTATAAATGCGGGACGTCTGGCCCCCTTAGAATAGAGAGCAGCGAGGTGAAGCCATGCTGCCTTGACCGTCTCATCATGGCGAATGACGGGAAGGCACTCATCAGAAAGGCTGTTGGCCAGCCAGGTGCGAACAAGAGCATCACTCGCATCCCAGTCATCAAACTCAGGAGAGGTGCGAGGAGGAGGGTCATCGGTGAGGTGATGACGCTTGCGTTGAGAACGAAGGAGAAAGGTGAAAGAAACGCTCCAATCGGGATAGTTGGAGCCCACAAGTTTGGAAAGGGTGCCAAGGTTACCCGAAGGAGGAGGAGGAGAAGGAGCTGCAGGAGTAGTGGTGAGACCGGAGGTAGTCATAGAACCCGGAAGCAGAAGAAGCCGCACGAACAGAGGCGGTTAGAAAAATAGAGGAAGCCGCGCGAACAGTAGCGGCTAGAAAGAGGCACTGCGGGGAAGAGGTCGCGCGGACTGAAAAGGCCGAGCGAACAGAAGAGAAGAGAGGAGAAGAGCAGGTGACCGCGACCAAGATGCGGGTAAGAAAGAGACAACCCGCACGGTCAGGCAGATCACAGCAGCGGCAAGAAGGCGGGCAAAGGCACGACGGGGAAGAAGTCGCACGAACTGAGAAGCCCGAGCGAACAGAAAAGACGAGAAGAGCTGGAGACCGCGACCAAGATGCGGGGAGAAAGGAACAACCCGCACGGTCAGGCAGATCACAGCAGCAAACCGCGTGGAGAGAGACAACACACACGCGGACAGAGACAGACCGCAGCGACTAGGAAGTCGGAGAGGCAAGAAAGAACAAGAGGCGCGGCGACAAAGAGAAGTAGGAGAAGAGAACCAAGAAGGAGCAAGCCGCGCGAACAGGTCAGCGGACAAAAGACAAGCCGCGCGGATAGAAACAGGCCGCGCGGATAGAAGAGGGGGCAAGCCGCGAAACAAGTCGCAGAATGCCGAAAAGAAGTTGCGAACAACAGAGGGCGCACAGAATTAGGAGGAAATGACCGGTGGCCTCTGATACCATGTTAGAAAGTAGAGACAAGAAGAGAAAAGACGAGAACAAGCGAGTAAACTTTTGAATAATGAAATTTTATTATCCAAAAAAGATATCATTTACAAAGGTATGGCCTCCCTTATATAGAATGGAGGAGATAAGAAAGAGAGTCTACAAACAATGTGGGACTAAACATTTACAGGCTGAGCGGCTAGAATAATGGAGCCGATCAGCCGCGCGGTTAGACAGATGGGATAACCGCTCGGCAACACCAGCAGATAGAACAAGCCGTAGAGAGAGACCGCCAGACCGCCCGGTCAACAAACCGCTGTGGATCAGACCGCTAAGCCGCCCGGTCTAATACTTTCAACATGAATCATTGGAAGGTTTTTACAAGGACAAACGCAAGACTAGTAAGTACATCGTCAAGGAAGAGAATAACAGAATGCGTCGTAGGGGCTCCAGGCGCCAAGTAAATGGTAGGCAACATCAAAACTATCGTTGAACCCTCATTCCTCTCTATCCAAATATTTTCAGTTGAAACTACAGATGAAACCCACAAGAATGCAGAACTCGACCTGGATTCCACTATCTCCTTCGAAAACGAAGACCTTGAAAGGTTGTAGATTCCCCATCAGGACTCGCTTGTCATCAACGCAGGGATAAGAGATCCCTGCTTCAACGTTAAAAGAATTCTCATGGACAACTAGAGTTCAATCGATGTCCTGTTTTTATCCACTCTCTACAGGATGAAACTTACCCCACAACATCTCAATCCCGCCGCGGGACCCGTATATGGTTTCGAAAACTGTCCAGTTCCCATTTAAGGGATAATTACTCTGCTAGTAACAATGGGTGAATTCCCGAGGCAGGTTACCCAGGATATCCAGTTTGCCGTCATCGACTTAAGTTTGCCTTACAACGCCATCTTCGGAAGGCCGATTCAGTCAGTGTTCGGAGCAATCCCATTAACTCCTTACTTATCCATGAAGTTCCCGAGCCCAGGAGGCATAAGGGTCATTCGCGGAAGTCAGGAAGCAGCTCGCGCCTACTACTTAAAGTTGGCTCATCCAGAAATAACAATCATATTTGATATATGAGATGTCGATCTACATAGCGAAGCCGCCATGCAGCAAGGAAGCTCTCTATAGGAGAAGAAGACCCCCCCCCCCGCCAGAAAAGAGCACGACACCACCCTTATCCTTGTTTTTTTATATTCGTTTATCGTTTTCCTTGTATTTCGATTTTATGTCTTAAACTTTGTATGATGTAAAAGCCGCGAGCCACAACTCGTGCAGACTATTTTTGATTTGATTATACTACATTATTTCAATTACGATAATTCCTCGGCCAAGGTAGGCCACTCCCCGGATCTCCGACGAGACATTTCCGACCAGGCTTGGACACTTCTAGATTGAATCTTTACATTCTCTGAAATCCACTTCTTCGGCTGGGCTAGACCACTTTCCGGATCAAATACTTACATTCTCCGTCAAACAATCCACACCCGGGTTCGGTCGCGCAATCAGATCGAATATTTACATTTTCCGGCGGTCGGATCGAATACTTACATTCTCCTCCATTATTGCAGGTCAACTCCCCTCCATCGCTTGCCCCCTCGTGGTCGCATCGTCAGATCGAATCCTTACAATCTTCGACATCCGGATCGAATACTAACATTCTCTGACAATCGACTCATAGTCAGGCTAGGTCGCACAACCAGATCGAATATTTACATTCTCTGACGATCAGATCAAATACTTACATTCTCCGTTGTTACTGCTGGGCAACGCTCCGCCATCGCTAAAGCCTGCCCTCTCACGATCGCACCGTCTGATCGAATATTTACATTCTCTAACACCTGAATTGAATATTTATATTCTACGACAGTCGGATCGAATACTTACATTCTCCGATACCCTGATCAAAAACTTACATTCTCCAACAGTCCTTTCTTTGCTAGGCTTGACTCCGCACTCGAAATGAATCTTTACATGCCTCGACCCTTGGATCGAGTCGTCGCACTCTTCAACATTGCCACAAGCTTACATTCCGCCAGCCGCCGGGATCCGTATAATAGAAGCAAGAAAAAAATGAAAACGATAATTCCATGTTAGCATAAGTGCAAGTGCGCTACATAAAATCACTGAAAGGTGATGAGAAACGTACCTCAGACGCAACAAAGCAAAAGCAAACGTATTCAAGCATACAAAAGTAAAAGTACAAGCTGCTACTCACATCTACACCCGACTCAGGGTTCTTTGCCTTCGTCGGCAGAAACGTCGTCAAAACTAAGGTTGAGACGTCACACTTCAGACGCTTAGCTACAAGGCAAAAAGCCTTCGACACCCCGTGTCTGAGCGCAACCTCGCGGACGTCCTCTATCCGAGGCTCAACCTCTCGGGTACAAACATCCTCGCGAACCTCCTCGATGAGTAAATCACGATCGCACATTTAATCCAAGGAATCCTTGTACTCTTCAAGACCAACTGCCTTCATCTCGAGTACTCGCTCTTCTGAAGAAAGACACGCTATATCAGCTTTGGAAGCCTTCAACTCCGCCCTCAAGCTGGAGCTCTCCTCCTAAGCAGTCTTCAAAGTCTGCACGATCTTCTCCGCCATTGACTTCTTTGTCTGCAACGATGCCCGGGCTTCCTCCATCTCGGACTTTAGCTCCGATCCACCGAAATCATTTTACTTCTCGATCTAGCTCCTCTCCGAAGGCTGCAACTGAAGCCTCCGTTGCTCGAAGCTTTTCCTGGAGAGCCAAATATCTTTCTTTCAAGCTCACATAATGGTCGTTACATGTGAACGCTATAGGTGCCTGAGCTTCAATCTGCAAATAACAAACAAATGATTAATGTCGTATAAAATAATCAGTCCAAATAAAGATGAACAACTCACTTACCATGTCACTCATTGCCTTCAAAGATGAAGACATTCGGGGGGGGGGGGGGGAGGTCTCCGAACGAGGGACTCGGGGGGGGGGGGGGGGGGGTAGAAGTTCTATCACCTCAAGATCAGAATCGGCTGGAGCATGCTCGTCGCACGGGGCCTCCTCAACCAAGTCCTCTCTTCGACTCAACAAAGTCTACAACTCCTCAGCTGCGACACAACTGCTCTTCAAAACAAGCTTCCTTTTGCAAACTGATGGCGCGACGCGCTCGGCCTCAACTGAAAGGCCGCACTGGGAAATACACTTTTCTTCAACAAACAAAGAAATATTGAACAATTTGTTCGCCAACTCTCGAGAATATGAAAACCCCAGTATCGGTGTAAAGTCCCGCTCTCGCCCTCTCTGACGGCGGCAACGATCGGACAGGGAATTCCAGAACTCTGGCAAACCCCAAAAATTTCTGACATATCCGAACAAGGTGTTCCCGTGACGCCGATCTGTACGGGAGTCAAAGTCAAACCAACTTTTGTTGTTGTGAATCTCAATGCAGTCACCACCATCAGCACAGACATCACATTAGTCCCTGAATAACTACAAAGAAAATTTAAAGTCACGCTCCCTGAAGAATGCCACCAGCCCCATTAAGCGAGTTATTCCTAGCGGAGTAAATTGGGATATCAGGACTCTACAGAACTTCAAAATATCAATCACCTTCTCGCACGGTGAAAAGCAGAAGCTGGACTTCAAAGTTGTCTCGCAAATCGTCAACCAGCCCCTAGGAGGGTTTCACACTCTCTTTAGGACGAGATATCCTCACCTCAAGGTTACTAGGTAACCTGTACATTTTCCTCCAAATTGTGACTTGCTCGGTAGTAAGCATAGAACGGAGCAGCATGGGCCTTGTAGGATGCCCAAAAACCTGGAAATAAAAATCAAAGCTTAGACAAAATCAATCAAGTATCAAGTATTCAAATTAAGCCCCACACATTTGCAATCCCAACATGAGAGACCAAAAACCGCGCAAGTCGAACGCAAGCGCGCACACCTAAGCATGTACACAATCCACACGCGGAGCGTTCACAGCCAAACCCCTAATTGTTGTACACCGCTCGTTACTCATTTTTGTGTTGTGCACATGAGTTTTTGAGAGACAAGGAAAACACATTTTTTATTATAGACATAAGACTTTGTTTATATGAGAACACATTTTTTAAACAGAAGAAAAAAATAAAAAATACATAAATAAAAAAACTGGATTTTTTTTAATAAAAGGGGGTAAAATTGGAAAGTAAATATTTAACCAATGAGTGTTTTATCGTTTTAATATAATATAAATTTATATTTAATATTATACATGCGTGATGTGTATAATATATCTATACTATATTAAAAGAGAAAAACATCATTTGGTTAAACATTCACTTTCTCATTTTACTTATTTTTATTAAAAACAATCAGTTTTTAAATTTATGTATTTTTTTATTTTAAAAAATGCCATCTCATATAAGCAAAATCTTCTACCTACAATAAAAAATGACGATTGTTAACCGCAACCCGTTATTGGTTAGTCGCACACCAAAATCTCTTAACTTTTTGCGCCTTTTCGAAATACGTCTTGTACATGCAATTTTAGGAAAAGTGCTCAACACAAAAGTTGTAGATCTCGTCGAGATCTACAACTTTCGTGTTGATCACATTTTAGAACCAGGGTGGTAATTTAATATCAAGCGGTGTCAATTTACCACCGGGCCTTCTATGATCAGCCTTAACACGCTGATAAGTAAAACATTCTGATACAAACCCGGCGATGTCATTCTTCATCCCTGACCACCAAACAATTTGTTTTAGATCTTTATACATCTTTGTAGAACCAGGGTGGTAGGCCACACTGGAACCATGAGCTTCCGCACAAATCTTAGCTCGAATTTCGCCAAAGGCGGGGACGCAAAATCTACCCCGATACTTCAGGGTGTCCAACTCGTCCACAGAGAAATCGGGTAGCTATCCCTTCACTGTTCTATTTCGGAGATGTAACAAATCCGGATCATCCTTCTGATGTGCTCGAGTAAGGGAAATCCAAGAGGGTTCTTCTGCTTCTAGACTTGCAGGCACAGTACAACTCCCAACTTCAATATCCATCAACAAAAATTTTTCTACCAAGGACTGTACTGACAGATTAAATATTTTGGTGGTCTTCCTACTCAAGGCATCGGCTACTACATTAGCCTTTCCTGGATGATAAAGAATTTCCACTTCATAATCCGCCACATATTCTAACCACCGACGCTGTCGCAGATTTAGTTCCTTCTGAGTGAAGACATACTTCAAACTCTTATGGTCAGTATAGATCTTGCACATCGCGCCATATAATAAGTGTCTCCAAAGCTTCAGTGCATAAATTACGGCAGCAAACTCCAAATCATGCGTCAGATAGTTTCTCTCGTGGATCTTTAGTTGTCTTGATCCATACGCGATCACCTTACCATCTTGCATTAAAACACAACCAAGTCCGATTTGTGACGCATCCACATACACAGCATACTCAACTCCTTCAGTAGGTAAGGTTAAAATCGGAGCAGTACATAATCTCCTCTTCAGCTCTTGGAAAGCCTCTTCACATTTATCACTCCAAATGAAAGCAGTATTCTTCTGAGTAAGTCAAGAAGAAAGATGGTAACAATTAAGAATAATCGATGCAAAGTATCATCGATCCATCTTTCTTCTTGACGAACAAAACAGGAGCACCCCATGGAATACTGCTTTACTTACTCAGAAGAATACTGCTTTCATTTGGAGTGATAAATGTGAAGAGGCTTTCCAAGAGCTGAAGAGGAGATTATGTACTGCTCCGATTTTAACCTTACCTACTGAAGGAGTTGAGTATGCTGTGTATGTGGATGCGTCACACATCGGACTTGGTTGTGTTTTAATGCAAGATGGTAAGGTGATCGCGTATGGATCAAGACAACTAAAGATCCACGAGAGAAACTATCTGACGCATGATTTGGAGTTTGCTGCCGTAATTTATGCACTGAAGCTTTGGAGACACTTATTATATGGCGCGATGTGCAAGATCTATACTGACCATAAGAGTTTGAAGTATGTCTTCACTCAGAAGGAACTAAATCTGCGACAGCGTCGGTGGTTAGAATATGTGGCGGATTATGAAGTGGAAATTCTTTATCATCCAGGAAAGGCTAATGTAGTAGCCGATGCCTTGAGTAGGAAGACCACCAAAATATTTAATCTGTCAGTACAGTCCTTGGTAGAAAAATTTTTGTTGATGGATATTGAAGTTGAGAGTTGTACTGTGCCTGCAAGTCTAGAAGCAGAAGAACCCTCTTGGATTTCCCTTACTCGAGCACATCAGAAGGATGATCCGGATTTGTTACATCTCCGAAATAGAACAGTGAAGGGATAGCTACCCGATTTCTCTGTGGACGAGTTGGACACCCTGAAGTATCGGGGTAGATTTTGCGTCCCCGCCTTTGGCGAAATTCGAGCTAAGATTTGTGCGGAAGCTCATGGTTCCAGTGTGGCCTACCACCCTGGTTCTACAAAGATGTATAAAGATCTAAAACAAATTGTTTGGTGGTCAGGGATGAAGAATGACATCGCCGGGTTTGTATCAGAATGTTTTACTTGTCAGCGTGTTAAGGCTGATGCATGTACAAGTCGTACTTTGGAAATATGTCCAGGTTTTGCGCATTTCAGAAATACGCATTGTACATGCAATTTCAGGACGAGATCTACAACTTTCATGTTGAATACTTTTCCTGAAATTGCATGTACAAGACGTATTTCGAAAAGACGCAAAAAATTTGGAGATTTTGGGGTGCGACTAGCCAATTACGGGTTGCGGTTAACAATCACCTAAAAAATATGTTCTCCCCACCCTTGCAAATTCTTGTGTACGATGCAAAAATAAGCGATGAGCGGAACACAATACTTAGTGGTTTGCGAGCGACATGAGCACCGTCACATCAGGACAATGTCGTGGTCGGGATAATGTCGCGCGGGGCACTAGAAGCCCCGTGCACTATCACAATTGAGATACTGACACAGTTATAGGTGGGGAGCCCCCTTAATATGATTAAATATGTTAAAATATTTAATTTTTAATATTTTAACTTCCGAGCTTGAGCCATTTACAAATTACAACGGGCTCGTGGAGCTCGAGCCGGTGGACATCCGGTAATCAGTTTCGCGACCGGCGTTAACCTGTCATCAGAGCACGGACGAAGAACATAGGTACTCGTTCTTCGCCGTCTTACCCTAAACCGCCACCTCACATTTCTAGGACGGAGCTGCCGGCGTTTAGGGCCGCCAGATCGGTGCCTGGAGACGGAGATCGGCCGCGCTCGAGGTTCTATTCTCTCTTCCTACCTCCATTCTCCTTCTCCTTGACGCTTGATCTTCCTGGATGAATTCTCAATTTCAGAAACCGATCTAGCTCCTGCTTTCTCCCCTTCTATTAACGCACTTAATAAATGTTTACGGGAAACATCAGATTAAATCCGTAGTTTATGCTGGAAGCGATTAGTGCTCATCAGGATAGATTTCTGGACGAATGATGCAATCCTAACCGATTATACTGAAATTATTACCGGGGTGCTAAATCTGCAAGGCGAAAGTGAAAATTTCTGACTTCGCATGGTAGAAAATACAAGTTCTATACCTATTTTCTTAATCGAAGAAACAGTCTCTTACCAGATTATATATGGCACCCTTCGTATATGTTTCTTGAGTACCTCTGATCTCAGTTCTAATGAGCATTATCTCACATGTTTCATTTATAATATGGTCTCTCAAGCTTAATGTGTTTTACTGTTTATGGTTATCTTCGTTGTGTTTTCTTATGCTTTGAAATTCGTATGTGTTTTCTTATGCTTTGAAATTCTTATGGCAGATAATTTATTCAAATGGCTGCTAAAAGAGTCATTAACAAGCTTTTGAGTTTTCAATCATCAGTAAGTTATGTCAATTTCTTACAAGTATGACATAATGCACCCCCAAGATATAGGACTTTGGCAAAATGCATCCAAAATAGTTAAATTTTGCGCAAAATGCACCTCCCAATTAGAAAAAGGTTGGCACTTTGCACCCTAATGGGGGTTCATTTTATCGGTCTTTTTCTAAGCGGGGGTGCATTTTGTCAAATTTAACAAGTTGTGGTACATTTTGCCAAAACCCTACAGTTCGAGGGTGCATCCTTTCAATTACCCCTATGTTCTGGCATGAAATGGCTATAGGATTTTATTTATCTAAAATGACACTAATTGATTTTGAAATAGTTGAAATTTGCTAGCCTACTTTAGTAAATGGATATTACATTTGTCCCAATCACTTGGTGTTTGCTGGAATCTCATAGAAATTGATTTATCTTATAAGGAATATTGTATTTTTGGCATTGGTCTTGGCCTCTATTATGTGTGTGCACGCAATTGTGTGCTTCAACTTGGTAGCTTTTGGCTGACAATGGTTGAGGTGCCCAAAATTGCATTTTGCAGACAAAATGAAGTCGCTTTTACTCCTGTTATGTGTGCAACATTAGGAATAGGGGCGTTCACAAATCGAATCGAATAACTCTTCAATCAAATCAAAATTTGACATATAATGCAGAGATTCGGATTCGTTCGAATATTCGGTGTCTGATTCGGATTCATCATGAAATGTTGGATTCAAATTTGGGTTCGAATTCGGATTTAAACATGAATTCGAATTTTATAATATTTACTTATATATAATGTTAGCATATAATTATATATAATATTTAATTATATATAATATTTAATTATATATAATATTTAATTATATATATTAATTTTATTTAACTATATATTCTAGTATTCGCGAAATATTCGCAAATCCTTCAAACATGAATAAAATTATCTGGATTCAGATTCAAAAACTCTTTGAATCCGAATTCAGATTCGAATTTGAAAAAAATGAATTTTATTCGAATTTTCACGAATGAAATTCCAAATTATTCATGAATTATACTATTTGTGAACAAACCTAATTAGGAACAACTTCTCGTTGCTGATTTCACACTACTCATTTACCAACCACCATCCTTTCCTCGAAGTAGCCTTAAGTGAACATTTATTTATTTGTTGTTATGGCTAACCTTTTTGACTCCTTGAACTTCCTGTTGTTTTATTTTTTCCTGAAATGTTTAAATCACGAAATTAGTGCAACAACGGAAATGACATATCTTTATAATCATAAATAAAGGTGGTTCATTCTCAGTTTTCCAAAAGCCTGTTGTTATGATTGTGCATGCCGACGGGACACGCACGCGCCGACGGGACACACACGCGCCGACGGGACACGCACGCGCCGACGGGACACGCACGCGCCGACGGGACGCCTTGGCGAGTTTGCACGCGAAGGGAGAGGATGACTGGTTTGTCTGGAGGAGGACAGACCGAACACGCGTCACCGACTTGATTATTTTATTTGAATTTGTTATGTTATTTTAATGTATGTGTACGCTTTATTATTTTCACTGTTTTTTTTGTTATCCATACCCCGCACCTATAAGAGGTTGTGTTGTACTCTTTTTCATGATGCTTGGATGTATGAAAATTAGGGTTGCTCCCAAGCTTTTTCTTCTCGTTCTCTCCTTCCTCTTCCTTTTCCTCACCTCCGCCGACCCTCCCCCCTCGCCGAATTCCTCTCGGGATCGTATCAATTTGGTCTGACCCGCCTCACCGCATGCCATTCCGCCGCCAGTGCTCACCAATCGTTCACGAATTTACTTCCCGCATCGTCTTCCGCCTATTTCGCTTCCGCCTGAATCGAGACCCCCCAACAGCGAAACCGCATCCTACGACTCGCTCCAACCCACATCTCTCTGCCGCACCGCCCACATACAGCGACGCCAGTCACCCGTCACAGCACTTCTGCTTCACTGCTTGCTCCAACATCGCCATCATGCATCTTCCTTTCGGTGCGACTTTGTAATGTGACCCAAGGTGGGGCTGTAGATTTTAACGATAATAAAATGCGATCTCTTTAAATAATTTTGGTGCGAGGAGACTTCGCGGGCAATTTTAAACGACTAAAATGACCTAGGTGTTGCAAACGACGAAAGACTGCCGCACAAACATAGCAACGTCACGAATCAATATTCCACGTATGGAGAAATTAGGTGGTGGCATTCGCGTGTTCGTAAATAAACGATAATCAGGAGATGAAATTAGTTAGGGCGAGCTCTAGTAATTATCTATTCATATATGATTTTTAGCATAAAATTACTAAAGCTTGAGAGCGCAGAGGTCGAGAGGTATACCGCAGGTAAAAATGGCAGTGGCTGACGGGTTCCCGGAAGGCATAGGAGAAGGTTGTAAGTAGTTGTGGTGCTCTCCAAAGATGGGACTGCAGGACTCGGGTTTGCCTGGAGGCGTTAGATAAATCGATGACTAGCAGAGGAGGGTCACTAGAAGTAGTCCGGGATTATGGTGGTAGTTGCGAATCCTGGAACGGGGTGGGGGGGGGGGGGGGGTGGGGGTTACGCAGCCGCCTGGAAGGATGGGGGAACACCGAAGGCTGACAAAAATGGCCGAAGCAGGAGGGTCGCCAGAGCCTAAGTATGCTCAGGCGTTCTCGTCGGCGACCGGCGAGGGCTTCCTGATGGTTCCGTCGGGGAAGTGATGCGCTGGAAGATGAGGGGAAATCGTGAGCGGTCAGAGTCAACGCTGGAAATTGCCGGAGAAGTTGCTGGCACCCTGGAGGGGTTCCGACACTGGCGTCAAGCTCGGGGACATCGACATTGGGGTCGAGAGGCTGACTGGCGTTGAGAGCGGGAGGCGGTACTGGCGATGCGAGTGGAAGGTTGGCGGCGGATTTTACCGAGAGATAAAAGATGTCAATCTCAATAAATTCCTAGCCAACCCAAACTAGAGAAGGGTTTTTTCTTTTATACAGAAGAAGGGGTTTTCTTTTAGGGTATAATTGATATTGGCGGTCATCATTTGATAACATAGGGATTTCTTGTGGCAGAAATTAAACATAGGAATTTAGTAATGAGTGCCAATGACAAATATTAAAATGGAGTGGAATTCCAAAGGTGGGGCCGATTGTAGGCATAGTGAAGATTTCATATAAAAAATAGTTAATTAATTTAGCTTGCCATGAATTAACCTATCTCTTAAATTATTAGACCTATGGATTCAAGGTCTCGTTGGCTGGTCACACCAACGAGCCAAACAAAAATTGCACGACAGCATGCACGATTCAAAATAACACCCTAGCGCTTATAACACGCGCGATACAACTCAACACATAACAAAGCCAAAAAAAGCCGTGAAAGCATTGCGCTACAAAAATAACAGATAGGTGCAATAATAAAATAAAAGATGTGACGGGAGGTTGCATCACTTCCCTGCCTTCCCTCGGCTGCCACTGGAATGGCCCCCAATACTCGCTCTGGCGGCTCCGCCGGTGATCTTCCTTCGGATGCGGCCGCTGAAGCCCTAAGCCGCTTCTTGGAGTCTCAAGAGCAACTCGTCGCCTCCATGCATGCCTCTCTCTTTGCCCTTCACTCCAAGATCGACTCCCTCCAAGCGTCAACCGCTGCCTCCGGATCCGGCTTGCCCGCGGACGACGGCTCTCTCCTGGACACTGGGTCGCCTCCCATTCCCTCCGGAACCAGTCCTCCGCCCATTCCGAGCCGGTCTGCCCTCTCCCTCGACATTCTCTCCTTCGACGACATTGACCCGATGTGTTGGATCACCAAAGCGGAGCAATATTTTGACCTTAACTATATGTCGGGGCACGACAAGGTGTGTACGACTGTGGTTGGCCTGGACGGCTCGGCCCTCCACTGGGCTAGGTGGCTCCGCCAATCCAACACGTGGCTCTCCTGGACTGAGCTCAAGCAGGAAATGATCCAGCGCTATGACACCCGTTACTCCGGCTCCTTCGCTATCGATCGTTTTTGCACGCTATGACACACAAGCGCCTGAATGACTATGTTGATGAATTTTTCGCCGTGGTCTCCCACGTCCTCGGTCTACCGCCCGATCATTACCCGGGCTTCTTCATGCAGGGTCTCCTACCACATATCCGTTCTCGTCTCCGCACGCACCACCCCCACGCAGTCTCCAACTCCATGGACTTGGCGCGTCTGGTAGAAGCCGACCTCTCCCCCCAGTCCCCTGCTTCTACGACCGACCCCCACCAGCCTCGGACGCCTTGGAGACCAGCAGTCACTACTCCTCCACCGCGACAGCCGCCTTGGGGAAACCGATCGGGCCGCCCATCGGCCCCTCGACGCATCTCAAATAGTGATTACAATGAGCTTTGTAGCAAGAATCTCTGTTTTCGGTGCCGCCAACCCTACTCCCCCAACCATGAGTGCTCCGTGAAGGAGTTCCACGCCATCATCGACGATGTCGACTTTGAGGTTACCCTAGCTGACTTTGAGGCCTTAGAGCTCTCAGTGGGGGATGCACTTCTCGATCCTACCGCAGCTACATTCCACCGCCTGGAGTTATTTTGTGCCTCGAAGGGCGGGATCTCTGGTTCGCAGACCATGTAGCTCTCGGTCCCGCTGCGGGATCGCCCGATCATCATCATGGTGGACAGCGACGCTAGCCACAATCTCATCTTTGAACGCCCGGTGCAGTAGCTCTGTCTTCCCTTGGTTTTCTCTCCGGATGTGGCGGTCCGTCTGGGCGATGGGCGTCGCCGACCGACTCAGGGTCGTTGCACTGCCGTGTATCTCTCCGTAGGATCCTATTCCGTGACCGCGGACTTCTACGCATTCGGCTTATGTGGTATCAAAGCAATTTTGGGGGTGCCTTGGCTCCGCTTGCTCGGCGATGTACGCGTTGATTCGGCGACTATGATCATGCAGTTCCTACACGGGAGCAGCCATGTCGCCTCGACGGTGACTCCGCTCTTCGGTCTCCCTCTGCACGATCCAGTGGACCACGAGCGTCGGCCTCTTCGCGGGGTTCTGGGCCCTCTCGGGCCCGTGCGATGTGCTTTTCCCTTCTCCTACGAACCACCAAGAACTTTCTACTGCGCTTGCCGACGTCATCCACCCTCCGACAGGATTTCCACCAGCCCGATCGACCGACCGCGCCAATTTCCTCCAGCCTAAAACCACCACATCCTCGGTGCAACCATTCTGTTCTGACCATGGGCGGAAGGAGGAGATCGAACTCGAGGCTCTGATGCGGGGGATGCTGATGGGGGCCTTACCCGTTTTGCTGTAAACCTATTTTCTAGACCGGTTCTTCTGGTATGTAAGAAAGACAACAGTTGGCGTTGTACTACCCAGCCAAGCTATTTGATCGCCGCCACCACCTTTAGGGAGACTCTAGCTCGCTGGAGGTCCCTGTTGTCGGGTCTTACTGTCTGGAGTCCAAAACTACGTGGCTACCCCAGGATCACTTTTGCTGCCACCCCTCTGACCAATGCCTTGGGAACAAGACATATTTTCCATACAGCGGCATTGTTACGGTTGCGCATGCCGACGGGACACGCACACGCCGACGAGACGCCATGGCGAGTCCGCACACGGAGAGAGACGATGACAGGTCCGTCTGGAGGAGGAGAGACCGAAGACGCGCCACCGATTTGATTATTTTATTTTCATTTGTTATTTTATTTTCATTTATCTGTACGCTTTATTATTCACATTGCTTTTTCGTTATTCGCACCCCGCACCTATAAGAGGTTGTGTTGTACTCTTTTTCATGATGCGTGAATGTATGAAAATTAGGGTTTGCTCCCTTGCTTTTTCTTCTCGTTCCCTCCTCCCACTTCTTCACCTCTGCCGGCCCTCCCCCTTGCCGGATTCCTCTCGGGATCCTATCACCTGTCCTCCATTTTTTTCTTTGCTCCTCACTTTGATTAAATTATTGTTGAGAAGTTATTGATTAGTTGTGCTATTATGGTTCAAGCATTACTGTCTCTTCTATGTTAAACTCAGGATGAACATTATATGGTATGTGCAAATGGCTTGATCATAATATAATTACATTATTGCATAATTCTGCATTCATGCCATATTTTTCTCTCTTTAACTTTTCAGTCATTACTCCTCTAGAACTCTGTTCTAGTATGCTAATTTTTGTCAGTTTTTACACGCAGACACCATTGTTGTCATCTTTTCTGGTGAAGCAGAATGGACAAGTTGATGGTTCTGCTATGAAATCTCTTAGAGCATTGGCACTACTTGGTGTTGGTGTTTCAGGAGTTTTGAGCTTTGGTACCGTAGCTTCTGCTGATGAAGCAGAGCATGGTCTTGCTTGCCCTAGCTATCCTTGGCCGCACAAAGGCATCCTTAGTTCCTACGATCATGGATCGTGAGTATAAATACCTCCGTATTTTTAAATTAGTCAGTTTCAAGACTTTTTATTGTTAAATGTTTATTGCATCATAGGATATTCTTCAAGTATTAATTTATTGATTAATTGTTTAAATATCTATTTTTTAATTGTTACACAAAACCAAATAGTAAATTACCCAGAGAATTCCTGTTCTTATGTTAAATAGCTGTAATCCAACCATAAAATAACCTCATTGCATGTAGGATTATATTCATTTAATAAGAAACCATCTGTGTTCTTTTAGTTAATGATGCTTTCAAGTTATAATATGCAACCAGAATTCGACGTGGTCATCAAGTTTACCAACAAGTTTGTGCTTCATGCCATTCAATGTCTCTAATTTCATATCGAGATCTTGTTGGCGTGGCATACACTGAAGAAGAAGTGAAGGCAATGGCAGCAGAGATTGAGGTAGTTGATGGTCCTAACGACGAAGGCGAGATGTTTACTCGTCCTGGAAAACTAAGTGATCGCTTTCCTCAGCCATACAGTAACGAACAAGCAGCGCGATTTGCCAATGCTGGAGCGTATCCTCCAGATTTGAGCTTGATAACTAAGGCAATATTAGTGGCAATTTATTTTTACCACACACGTCTTTTTTGGCATTCTACTGATACTTGGATTATACTCACTTTCTGTTAGGCTCGGCATAATGGGCAAAACTACGTTTTTTCTCTTCTTACTGGGTATCGTGATCCTCCTGCTGGTGTTTCGGTAATTTTCAACTTCTTGATCTGAGAACTCATAAGTAAAATGTTAAGTTTTAAGTCTTGTAGTTTCACTCAGTTTCTTGAACTTAAACGTATATTATGACAAAATTATGAATGTTTCCTTTTCTAAGTTAAGCAACGTTGATTTTTTTCTTCATATTATTACCTTGTATAAGTGATTGTTCATATTTTGGGGATTGCAAGTATTATCTTCTTATTTTAGAAGATGATGTTGAGATTATTTTCTGCCATTAAAAGGGCGGGGTTAGGATTCCATATCAAAAATCGCATCAGTTATATTACTTTCTTTAATTTCTCTGTAAGAGAAAACTTGCGACCCTATGAATTTTGAAAAGGCTTTGTTTGGGTGAGCGGTGGGGCTTCCTTTCCCACTAGAGCGGTGAGAAAAGAAGGCGCCCCCAAACAATTCTAGGAGTTGCTGTGGGGATTAGCCTCCGGTGGGAAACGGGAAAACAGCGGTGGAGCTCCCTTTTCCACCACATGGGACAACCCCCTCCCTTTCCCACGCCCCCTCCTTTCCCACTGCCAATGGAGGTGGACCGCCCATCTAAACAAAGCCTTAAGGTCACATTCGCTTGTCCCATCCTAAGTGAAAAAATCACATACCATACTGCATGATGTTTGTTTTCTCAATATTTTGTTGGGTAGAGAGAGAGAACTGATACACATTATTTTTTGGGGTAGAGAGAATTGATACGCAGTATTTTGTTGGATAGAGAGAAAACAAACATCATGCAATATCAAATCATGATCATATATTATTGACTCTAAATAGTTCGCAGTATTTTCATAGCCTCCCAACGCCAATGGTTCCTACAAAATCTTGTTTGAAAGAAATCGAAATATATAAATTTCATATTTATTTATTCTTTTGTATTTCTATATAGCTTAAAGATATCAGCTTTTTAATCCTCTAATCAGTGATCATGCATGTTCATGGATATTACTGAGATCATATTCTCATATCAGGAAGTTCATGTAACCTAATACGCTTAATATAAATCTTGGGCCCCTTCACCTCCAAACAATTGGTTTTGGCTGAATTCTTAATTTCTAATGCGGTTTCAAATCAGACTAAGGGCCCGTTTGATGGAACTTATTTTCCTTGGCAAGCTTTAAAAAGCGCAACTACAGTTATGATAATTTTTTGGGAGGCGCTCATTTCCAATCGCATCTGCTAAAAATATGAATTTTATGCGTTTCGTAGCCGTGCTTTTGGGTCTTGGTCGGCGGATATGTACTCGCGTTCGAACCCCAAAATTAAACATAAGACTACGTCCGACACCCATCCTCTCGCCATTAAAAAGTCCACATATTAGAGGACAAAGACCCTACACGTGAGGGGGCATGTTGTGAATAGTTTTGTATCGTGAAGCTCATGTAGTTGTGTACACTTAACATAGATCCTTTTCTATCAATTCTTATTGTATTATATATTTGTTTTGTTTACTTCCTGTAATTTCGTCTCATACTTGTCATTGGAACAATGTTTAGATTCGAGATGGTCTCCAGTATAATCCATACTTCCCCGGAGGTGCTATAGCTATGCCTAAAATGCTTATTGATGGTGCTGTAGAGTATGAAGATGGCACTCCTGCCACTGAAGCCCAGGTACTTTCTTACAGTTCTTGTTCTCCATATATCTTAATATTTCTGTATAGTGACCATTTCTTCTCGTGCCAGTGAACCTTCTAAAATATCTTTCTGTACTTTTATTTTAATTTTAGATGGGGAAGGATGTCGTATCATTCCTGACATGGGCGGCGGAACCTGAGATGGAAGAGCGCAAATTGGTAATCCTGCTTGTTCTCATCTCATGAGCTGCATTATAAGTTTACAGTTCTGTTTCATACATTTCTTTCGAGTAGTTTTGGGGTCTGTTTGGCGCGGTGTTTTTGCTCAGGTGAGTTTGAACAAAAATGCCGCCGCCATAGAATATATGTTTGGCATGACAATGGTTATGAGCGTCACCAAGAAAAAAAATACTTATTTTGAACTTAAAAGTTGAGGAGATTCCTTAGGTGAGGCCGGGCTTTCTCAAATGACGGTTCATAGTCACCAAGTTCACGACTGCCACCGCCGTGCCAAACCAACCCTAGATCTATATGAATTATGTTTAAAAATTCCTTTTTATACCTCATTTTGTGGATTGTTTCATAATCATGTGTTGATTTATGGTGCAGTTCATATTTCTGTATGAATGAGGAATTTTAATTTCATACGACAAAACAAAATCACAACATCAATTTTTATATTAAGGGACATTTTGTTTTATGTGAGTTTTTGGAATATCAGGATCTCAATTTTGAAAAAGAGTCGCATTGAACTGAGTTGCAACAATACAATTTGATTGTTTTTGTTGAGAAACTCACTTCTTTTGAACAGTCTTGTGTTTGCTTGGATTGCACTGAATTCTTTTTTTACCTACCCAGGATTACTTTATTAAGGTTAATTACTCAGACCTCCCTTAAGATTTGCATAATTACAGGGACATCTGCTCTACTATTTGAAATTACAAAAATCTCTCATTCAATCTCATATTGTTAATTTTAGTATAATAAACCTCCCCTCTGGGAGAGTGCGCTCATAGTGTATGTTAACTTGGAAAACGTGTCTTGTAATATTGTAAACTCAAATGAGAATTTTTTGTGATATTAAAAAGTAGAGATGAGGTACTTGTAATTATGTAAAGTCCCAGAGGAGCTCCCGGTAATACTTGTAATTAATAATAAAGGACTATTCTAACCAAACCCTTAAATATAGGCCTGTTTGGGGGAGCTTTTTAGGTCGGGTTCAGTGGCTAGAAAGCGGAGGTTTTAAATACTGTGGCCTTTTGGTAAACAAATGGCACAATATTCGATTTATTAAAAAATTAGCCTTATGCCCGTTTGAGTGAGCTTTTTAGCTTTGTTTTGGTGACTAGAAATCAGAGGTTTTAAATATTGTGGTGTTTGATAAACTGAAGCCATAATACTTCGTTTATTAAAAAAAGTATTCTGTTATGGGCCTAGCTGGCTAGCCCATAATGTCGTGGAGTCGCCGGAGGATGGCCGAGGTGGGGATGATTGAGGCGGAAGATATTGTGGAGTCCGAATCGCGATTGTCTAGTGGGGTATACTCTGGAGGAGAGAGTTACCACAATCTCTTTGAGACAAGGTGTTAGAGTTTTTGCTTTCCATTCAACTAGCACAGGGAGCTTTAAATAGATTTATAAAGGGGTATAAATGTAAATGAGTCTCAACACTTAAACTAAAAATACGACATAACGACAATCAACAATAACATCTAATTAAAGATAACATAATAAAACCCTAAAGATAATAACTGGGTGCGAAACCCATAACATTAGTATTGTTATGTTATTATGTAGGCTATATATATAGTCATATTGTTATCAAATTAAATGAAGTCTTTTTGCCCATAACATCAGCGTTGTTATGTTATTATATAGGCTATATATATAGTCATATTGTTATCAAAGCCGGAGAAAATGAAAACCTAACCGTGCTCCCTTCGGTTGATCCCACATCGTGTTCTGTTTGCTCTTTCACTGTTGCCGACCCCCCCTCCAGTCGTTGCTACCAGCAACCCCTCTCCTCTCTGCCACTGACGCCCTAGGCAATTTATATAGCAACCCTCGTCGACATCAGCTGCAGCTAGGGAAGCCGCAGTGGCTATCCACCGTAGCCGCACACTACAGCTGCTTCCCAGGGGCGGGTGGGTGGCATTCTCGTGTTGTGCACGCCTGCGGCACGTCCCGCTCGCTCCGTCAACAGGATGTGGTGATCAACTCTAGGAAAGGAGACGACATCACTTAAATTGGTAACATGATACGGTGAGCGTTGAAGGAGCCGATCCATGACGACGAAGGAAGGTACGATCGTGGATGTATTCAAGATGTTGGACTCTGCTGAGATGACCACATTATTGGGGGTGTTGGGTTCATCACACAGACCGACGAAGTTGGAACTTCCACTGATTGATCTGAAGCTCGATGGACCCACCACCTACCTAGGTTGATCCCGCCGGGTGAAGAAAACCCTTGCAACGAAGCAAGTTGAGGATTTTTGACAGGGGAGTTGAAGAAGCCAGAGAACACGACCGGAGGAGATGAGTGGGAATCCACACACACACATGACAATGTTCATGTGGCTTCTTAGCTCAGTACATATGATGGCGTGAGAAACACTCTACGGGTCTTCCAGGTGAAGGGATAAATTATCGACACCGTTCAGGGAAAGAAGACAGTGCAGGAGTACGCCTCAGAGTTAGAATGTCTATGGGTGGATTACGATCACGCCTCAGACGGGATGGGTTGCAACGACCCACAATATCGGGCCTCCAAAATCATCGTGGAGAGGACAATAAAGTTCCTGAAGGGGTTAGATGGACAATTTGATTATAGGGGAGCCCTACTTCTGTCCGGTATGAGGATCGTTACACTCACAGAAGCCATCTCAGTCATGATCCAGGAGGAGACACGTCTCAAACTTCAGGCAGGGATAAGAGGGTCCACTACTGTGAAGTCAGCACTAGCAGTTGCTGGCTCTGATGTTATAGGACAAGGGAGAAACATGACGGTGCTACAACTGTGGGGAGGCAGGTCATCTGAGGTATGCTTGCCCCAAGCCGCTAAATGAGGGAGATTCAGGTGGTGGACGGGGACGTGGGCGTGGTTGGGCTCGTGGTGGCCGAGGAGGCTATCCGACCAATTTGGGCATGACTAAAAGTGCGAAGGAAACTGATATTATCTATATTGAGTATACCCTACTGAGCATGATGGAGGGCATCAAGAGGAAACATGTTGATCTTAGTTGTCAAGGCGCGCGCCTAGGCGTGCCTGAGGCGCCAGGTGCAGCCCGCCGCTCCTCAGCACGGCTGAGGCGGGCGATGTGCCCCAGGCGCGCCTCAGACGAGCCCAGACGCGCACCTTACATTCTCTCAGGCACGCCAAAGGAGCTCCCGAGCCTTTCAAGGTATTTTTTAAACAATTTTTTTTATATGGGCAAAAAAATGATCTTAGACACAACTGAGGCACTCCTCGGCGCACTTGGGTGCCCAATTCGTTGAAATTGAGTGAATTGGACGCCCAATTCGCTCAATTTTCTTTTTCCCCCATTTTTGCGCCTCATGTGCCTCAGGCGCGCGCCTGCGCCTTGCGCCTAGGCTCCAGGGTCCCTTTGCGCCTCGGTGTGCATTGCGCCTTTGATAACTTAGATGTTGATGAAGGAAGCCTGAGTGGATCGGGGGGGCAGCTATGTATGTCCACCCAACTGATGGATCTCTTGATCTATCATTCTTATCCTCAGGTGCATCACGATTGGATTGTCAACTAAGGTGCACCATGACATGTGACATGACATGCATGTGAGTTCTCCTCCTACACTCGCCTAGCCGCTGCAGATATCATCCAGGCGACGGATGAGACTTTCCAACTAGTGGTCGGTAAAGGAACTTTCAATTGCAGAAGTTCAATAAAACTATCAAAGTCTTGCATGCTCCTTTTTCAGTTAGCCTCTTATCCATTAGTTTCATATTCATTCAACTGAGAATTGTTGTTTCTTTTGATATTCCCAAGGCGACTTTCCAGAAAAAAGCAATGAGGCGGATACTTAGGACTGAGACTCGGCATGATGAACTATAATATTTGGATTGGCAAGGATTGGACAAAGCTCT
The DNA here is from genome assembly GCA_039583875.1 of Platanthera guangdongensis. Classification (NCBI taxonomy): domain Eukaryota; kingdom Viridiplantae; phylum Streptophyta; class Magnoliopsida; order Asparagales; family Orchidaceae; genus Platanthera; species Platanthera guangdongensis. The sequence goes on from CM077164.1 coordinate 14,754,040, forward strand.
TATATCTGTGGCAGAGAAGGCATGAGTTGAGGGACAAAAGATAAGTGCAGAGAATATGCTGATACTCCATCACCGATGATTGAGGCACTCTTCTTTCAGCACTTTAGCTAGATTGTTTCATGTTATTTTTGAAAAAAACAAAAAATAAACAAATTAGTTTGTGATGCTTACGACTTAGGCAAGCTTACTAGGAGCTCTTATCTTTTTTATGTAGTACATTTTGATGTATGAGGGCTTTGTGCCGTAAGTTTTTGAATGATTATAAGTATTTTGTGACTTTTATTGATTATGAGACGAAGTACACTAGTAGGTGACGGCGTGACACGACCGACTCGCGTGTTTTCCTATAGGAGGCGGTGGTCCGCTGCCCGGACGGACGATCGAAGTCCTTAGTCGCGTCTGGTTGATCGTTTCGAGTCACTTGCATATTTTGTGTTTTGTATTTTGAGATGTGTTTAACCCTCGTTCGGTCCGAACAGTCTTAGCCGTCCGATCGGGGTGGTTTATTTTTTGATTTGGCTTGCATTTATTAGACGGTCTTCTTATTTAGGGTTATATATAGCATAGGCGGTTTGGAGGAGGGCATCATGGGTTTTGGCAAATTGCTGGAACTGCTCGATCTTCTTTAGGTGCGACGCCAGAAGCATTCTGCCGGGGCGCGAGGCCCCTCCCGCCTCCTCCTCCTCCGACCAGTCCACCGCCATCCTAAGCCGCAACCCCTCTCTGTCTACCGCATTCCTCCTTTGTTTTCCCCATCCCTAGCCGACGACGCCGAAGCCCCTCCTCCTGACGCCAACAAGCCGCACATCGCCGTCTATCTCCACTGTACCCCAACCCTATTTCCTCTCCCATCCCTCCTCTACCATCTAGCCCTCCCGTGGACTCCACTCAATCAAACTGCCTCCCCCTTTCTCCCCTCCAGCAGACCCTAAACCACCCCGACCGCCTCCTTCCCCTGTACTGTAGTTTCCCTTCCAGACAACACTCTCCAAGCCTGATAGCCCCCTCTCTCCCTCTTGCAGTCACTGCTAAGTCTCTCCACCCCACTCACAGCCTCAATCCACATCCCTATTACCTTCTCCGCTTGCTACAATCTTGGATGCCTCTCAACAACCGCCACCGCCACCGCCTGCATGCACGAATTGTGGTATAAAGTCCTGTCTTTTATTGTTGTTTATTTCGGCACTCATATTATGTTGGATTTCTATTTTATTTACTCCTAGTCCCATCGTTGTGTTACTTGCGGGATTTATTCTGTGCTCGCTTAATTTCAATTGCGCCTTGTTCGTTTGCAAAATTAATATTTTGTTCTCCTTCAATTAATTGTTTGCAACCACGCGTGCCTCTGCTGACTTTTATAATAATTAATTACCTATTGCAATTTTAAGTGGATCACTCTTACACGACATTACACTGCATTTGCATTTAAGATTACATTTAGAAAAGCCCTTCCTAAGTCGACCTTCCACTGCATCAATAGGGCAATAAAAAAGTTACTTATCACCCCATGTGATGCTGCATCAGACCACGTGCATACAAGCCGACACAGAATGGAGTGACAAAGAGGAAGAATAGACACCTTCTGGAGGTGACAAGATGTATGATTCTCTACATGAAGGTTTCTCAAAGTTTGTAGGGATGTGCAGTGTTAACAGTGACACAACTGATCAACAGGATGCCATCAAAGGTTCTAGGGTGGAAGTCCTGTATCAGAAGCTGCATGGACACAATGGGGGGATACTTCCATTGAAGGTTTTTAGATGTGTGTGTTTTGTGAAGGACTACAGGCCGAGTGTTGGGAAACTTGATGCAAGGGCAATAAAGTGTATCTTTGTGGGCTCCTCTCGTACTCAAAAAGGATACATGTGCTGGAATCCATTAGAGAAGAGAAACTTCATGAGCATGGACATTCACTTTAGAGAGTTGAAGCAGTACTACAGACAGGAGGGAGCCTCACCCATACCAGATTCGCCATATACCGAATGTATCAGGTGAGAGAGGAAGAGTTTGGTGACAGCTCTGGGAGTGTGGCAGAGAGGATCGGTGGAGGAGCAAGAGAGTTATGGGGAGCAAGAGGAAGAGATGAAGGGGAAGAGGAGAGGTGTTAAGCCTACGACTCAGGGGGGTTACTTACAAATAATATGAATGGGAAGCTGACTACATGACCAGTTCCAACACCTTCAGTGATAGTTCCAACACCTTCAGTGATAGTTCCAGCACCTTCAGTGATAGTGCCCAATCTCTTGTCTACGCCGGTCCTTTCTTCTGGCGCACGTACACCACCACCACCTCCAGGTGATATCCTTCCTCCTACTCCTTCCCCAACTGTGATGTTATGGAAGACCACTCACAGTAATGCAGGAAATCCTCCTAATATATACGGTTGGGTCCTTACTCCCTTTGTCTCTTATGATACTATATCTTCTAATGGATCATTCATCATATCTTTGGGTAGTATTATTGTGTCTAACATTTGGCAGGTTGCCAATGACGATCAAAAGTGGAAAGCAACAATGAAAGAGAAGATGAGAGGCCTTGAGAAGAACAAGACTTGGGAGCTGGCACGGCTGCCAAAGGATAAAAAGGTTGTCGGGTGCAAATGAATTTTCATTGTGAAGCAGAACCCGAATGGACAGGTTGAGCGCTACAAGGCTCTTTTGGTTGTAAAGGGGTACAACCAGACCCATGACATCGATTACGGCGATATATTTGCACCCGTGATAAAGATGAGCAATGTCATCAGCTTGGCGGCAAATTGTGGATGGCTGTTGCACCAACTAGATGTGAAGAATGTATTTCTTCATGGAGATCTAGCTGAGGAGGTGTACATGGAGATACCACCAGGGTTCGACACAGCCAAGACATAGGGCAAAGTCTGTAGGTTAAAGAAGTCCCTTTATGGACTGAAGCAGTCTCCGCGAGCGTGGTTCGACAGTTTCTAGGTCATGATTTGGATGAGATATCAACAATTCAATGTTGATCTTATAGTGTTCTTCACGCAGAAAGAAGGTCACATCACCATGTTTGCGGTGTACGTGGATGACATGATCATCTCAGGATGATGAGCAGGAGATTGGTCGCCTCAAGGGGGGTCTGGGCAAGAAGTTCGAGGTGAAGGGTCTGAGTTTTCTTAGGTACTTCCTTGGGGTTGAGATTGCTTGCGAGGCCGAGGGAATGGTTCTTTCCCAAAGGAAGTATGCCTTGAATGTCCTCACAGAGACGTGGATGTTGGGGTGCAAGTTTGCTGTGACACCAATCGATCAGAAGTGCAAGCTGGGTGCTGATACCGAAGAACCAGTTGATCATGAGATATATTAGAGGCTAATTGAGAAGTTGATTTACTTTGAGCCACACACACACGGACTTATCATTTGCAGTGAGCGTGGTGAGCTACTACATGCATGACCCAAGGAAGGGTCATATATATGCAGTGTACCAGATTCTTCGATACTTGAAGAATGCCCCTAGAAAGGGGCTGATGTTCAAAAGGAACAACACGTAAAGATTGAGGGCTACTGTGAATCTGATTGGATAAGCTGTACAGATGACAGGAGGTCCACCTCAGGCTATTGCACTATTTGTGGGAGGCAACTTGGTTTTCTGGAGGAGCAAAAAACAGTCAGTGATGGCCAGATTGACTGCAGTGGCAAAGTATAGAGTCATGACATTGTGGGTTGCAGAGCTCCTGTGGCTGAAAAGCATGCTAGTGGAGTTGAAGCTAGATCAAAAAGATAAGATGAAGTTGTGGTGTGACAGTCAGTCAGTCATTGGTATTGCAAATAACATAGTCCAACGTGATAGAACTAAGCATATCAAGATCGATAGGTTCTTCATATAGGAGAAGCTGGATTATGAGCTATTGGAGCCGAGTCACGTCTCGATCAAGTGTCAGGCAGCAGATTGTATCAAGGATCTCAGCTCTGGATATGGACAAGATGAGTTTAGTGAATATCTTTCGCCAATCTTAATGAGTGTTATGTTATTATGTAGACTACATATATAACCATACTGTTATCAAGTTAAATTAAGTTTTTTTGCCCTCCAACATATCGCTCAACTATCAGCCTATAGCATAGCCTTAGTTCTTAGGCCCGCTTTTGGGGATCTTTTTTGCTTCCTTTCAGCCGCTAGAAAACAGAGGTTTTAAATATTGTGGTGTTAGGCAAAAAATGTAGCCCTACTGCCCCAGTCCTTATTTTCCACCGCAGTCCAAGCCCCAAACCTCTCATTCCACCGTACAGCAAAATTGAAGTTGACTTTCTAGTGCTCAACATAAGAACTCGCTTCCACTTTTTTGAATGTGAGTTTGAAGATGTATAGTTCCATCCAATTTCAACCAAGCAAATACTTACATTTACTTTTGGAGATTTCTTCCAATCACTTTTAGACACTTATGTTTGAATCCGAGCATCCAACTTAAACTTAATTGATTATAGGTGGAGGGATTTGAAAAGACTTCATGAATTTCCTGACAAACTTATATACCTTTGAGTGAGTTGCAGTTATATATATATATATCTTTAACTACATTAAAGATGTAGTTTTGAATTTTAGAATCAGATCAGGATCGATCAAGACCGTTGAATGTAAACCGAACATTTAATCGTAGTCGTTCATCAAAGTAATGAATCAGGACCGTTCATATTTTTTTCATAGGCCTCCTAAACCTATATAGGGCCTCTAAAATTTAGGTCACCCTACATTTTATCAGCTCAGTCCAAAAATTCAGGCCCGCCGGCCCGCCCACCCAGCGCCCACAACATATAACAGCCCGCCAGCCTGGATAACCAGGCAAGGTCCGCCGCTTTGCATCAAAAGTTCACACTTACACTCACAAAACAACTTATATAATAATAAAACAAAAGCACAATTGGCAGTGTGGGACTAAATCCCACACCGCCATTTGAGTTGGGCGGGATTAATCCCGCCTAGCTTAGGCGGGATTAATCCCGCCAAAATAGGCGGGATTAAATCACGCCTGTTTTTATTTTAATATATATATTTTTAATATTTTATTATAATTTTTTATATATACTTAAATATTATATTCTTTAAATATATATTAAATATAATTAAATAATATTTTTTTTAAAATATATTTAAATACTATTTTTTTTAATCGGGCCAGCCGCCAGGGGGGGGGGGGCGGGCGCAGCCCGCCGCATATTTTTTTAATCCCGCCGCGGGGAGGGCGCAGCCTGCCGGGGGGGGTGGGCGCAGCCCGCCGCGGGGCGGGCGCAGACAGGTGCGGGCGAAGCCCGCCGTCACGGGCCGGGTACTGTGGCGCGTAGCCATAGGGGCGGAGCCCCGTGTCGGGCACTAGTATATATATATATATACCATATATATCAACATACATATCTTCAAAGTCACACCAACATTTTAATATCATCCATCCGATTATCTCAACTTCAAGCCATAGCCGTCCGATATGAAGTGAGATTGGAGAGAGGGGGAGAGAATATTCATAGGTCTCTTAAAGCTATGCGAGAGAGAGGGAGAGAGGGAGAGAGAGAGAGAGCGGTTGGGGGGACATCGGGGAGAGAGAGAGAGGGAGAACGCGGGCAGGAGAGAGAGGAGAGGAGAAAGTGGGGAGACAGATAGAGCGGTGGGGTCCACACCAATGATGAAAAAGAGAGAGAGAGCGGGTGGGGGGAGGGACAGCGAGGAGAGTGAGAGAGAGAAAGAAAGAGAGGGAGAACGTGGATAGGAGAAAGAGAGAGAAGGATGGGGCAGGAAATGGGGAAAAAGATAGAGCGGTGGGTTCCACAACAATGATGTAAAAAGAAAGTGAAAGAAAGAAGGAGGGTGAGCAGCCTCTTTAATGAAGAAAGAGAGAGGGAGAGGGAGAGAAGACGTGTGGGGGAAGAGAGGGAAGAAAAAGGGAGAGAGGCGTGTGGGGGAAGAGAAGGGGGGGAGAGAAATGATTTTAAATATCCTACAGTCTGTTATGTGGCTCGTTTGTGCCGTTATCTTTATTTCTGCGTATTTCTATTTAGCGAATTTGACCCATTGTTATAAGCCTAAATGGGGGGGGGGGGGCACTTTTGTGGAACCTATATATGTGTGTGGTTGTGAACATTTTAAGGTATCAAAGAAAAATATAAGTAATTTCCTTTCTCTCTCTTATTCCTCTCCTTCCCCTCTCTCTCTAACCCACGGACAGAAACCCGTGCTTGCCCTAGCCGCCTCCCGCACGGAACGAAGCCGATCGACGCGGCTGCCCCTCCTACCGCCATTGCTCCTCCACCGCCAACTACTCGGTCCAAGGGGAAGGCTCATAACTTGGTATCAGAGCCACTCTCTCTGCTTGGCCGCACCCGCTCTTCCGCGAATCTGTCGCACAATCCGCCGTTTCCGCCGATCCTCCCTCCTGCGCACAGGAACACCCCTCCAGTCCACCGGCAACCCACGGCCAGCCTACCCTGCTCGCCGGCCCGTCGTCCAGCTCCGGCGACCTCGCTCCGACCACTTTGGCGTCGTCCAGCTCCGTCGCCCGGCTCCATCGTCCAGCTCCGACTTATTTTCCTTTCGCCGGCCTCCTCCCAACGCCTCCGGTAAACCGAACTCCTCTATCACAGATGGTAGATGCTCCTCCCTCCCTCGCCGAGCTCATGGCTCTTTTCCACTCGATGTTCGCAACTCAAAACGCCAAGATGGACGCCCTCAACGCCCGTTTGGATGCCCTACAGGGCATGCCGCCCCTCCACCGCCAACTACGACCGACCATCCTTCGGCAAGCAGAGTCGACTCCGCCGCCCCTCCCAGCGCGGACTATCCCACCTACGCACGTACTATTCGGATGGACTTCCCCATCTACGAGGGCCGCGAAGACCCTCTTCCGTGGCTTACGCGTTGCGATATCTTTTTCGCAAACCACCGAACACCAGCTGAAGAACGCGTCGGCAACGCTTCCTTCCATTTACTCGGCCCCGCACAATTATGGTTCACTCAGCTTCTGCGGGAACATCCCAACATTCCATGGGCCGATTTCAGCACGGCCGGCACCCTTCGATTCGGCTCGGCTCTACAGGGCAATCCACTCTGCGATCTTGCGAACCTCAAACAGGACGATTCCATCAACACCTACCTGGAACAATTTCAGATTCTTCTGTCTCGCGCGACGTCCATCTTACCGGAGCAATAGGTTCCGCTCTTCACGGCCGGCCTCCACGAGCGCTTGCGTTGGGATGTGGAATTCCTCCGACCACCGAATCTCAACACGGCTATGAGCCTCGCCAGGGCTTGTGAACACCGCCTGTTTTTGGACCGTCCACCCTTGGGACGTCGAGGCCTTTCGGGAGCCTCCTCTCTTCCCAGCTTGCCTGACACGACTCCATTTCAGGACGCTCCTCTGCGCCCTACTGTTCGCCGCCGTTTGTCCCGCACCGAGATGGCCAAACGACGCGAGAAGGGCCTATGCTACAATTGTGATGATCCTTTCACGCCGGGACACAGATGCAAACACCTCTTTTGGCTGGAAGTCGATGACCCACTCCCGGATGACCCAACGGGTGATATCGGGGCCCCAAGGCCTTTCGATCCAGCTTGAGGACAAGCTATCTTCGAATGACGGCGGTGGTGTTATGTGGCGCGTTTCGTGCCGTTATCTTTATTTCTGCGTATTTCTATTTAGCGTATTTGACCCATTGTTATAAGCCTAAATGGGGGGCACTTTTGTGGAACCTATATATGTGTGTGGTTGTGAACATTTTAAGGTATCAAAGAAAAATAGAAGTAATTTCTTTCTCTCTCTTATTCCTCTCCTTCCCCTCTCTCTCTAACCCACGGACTGAAACCCGTGCTTGCCCTAGCCGCCTCCCGCACGGAACGAAGCCGATCGACGCGGCCGCCCCTCCTTCCGCCATTGCTCCTCCACCGCCAACTACTTGGTCCAAGGGGAAGGCTCATAACACAGTCGTAAAACTTTTTGCTTTTTTTATGTTTTAAATGGTGAGTAGGAGAGAGGGGGAAGAGCGAGAAGCATGAGGGGGGAGAGATAAACAATAAAAAACAAAACCTGAGAGAATTTAAATTAATTTTTATAAATAGCTCAAATGCGGACACAAGCGCTCGAATGCAGGCGCAGCCCGCCTGAATGCGGGCGCAACCCGCCTTGATGCGAGCGCATCCCGCCTTGATGCGGACGCATTAAGCACGAGTGGAGCCCATGCGAAGATGTTAGTATATATATATATATATTTATTATATAAATCAATATACATATCTACCAAGCACACCAAACTTCTGAGTTGAACCACACGATCAAAATGCTACAAGGATTTGCCACCGTCCGATTTATGTCAAACAAATAAATTCTCAATCCTGATACTTCCGCTATATCAAATCCTGCCCCGGCTACCGGCAAAAGCTAATCCCACCCCGATACCCGCAAAAACAAAAACCACTGCTACACGGCTCCTGTCAGTCCTGTGTCACGCCGCTCCTGTCAGTCCTGTGTCACGCTTCCTCTCTAACCCACTCTCACGGCTTCTCTATATAAAAATCTCTTCCTCCTGGGCAGAGCGTTGACCCCTCCAAAGCTCATCCACCACAGATCCTCCTCCGCGACTCCTCTACGACGCCTCCTCAAATGCGCGTCCTCCGCAGAGCCTCACCTCCTCCAAGCGGCTCCTCGACGGTTCCACCTCTTTTCAAAGGAGCACTCAGGTTCGGCAGGTTAAAATAACGCTACAGCCGGCGGCTGTCATTGACAAATAAAGATGGGGAAGAGAGAGAAAGGGAAGAAAAGAGAGGGAGGGGAGAGAGAAAGAGAGAGGGAGAGAGGGGGAGAAGAGAGAGGGACGGGCACCGTGGAGAGACAGAGAGGGGGGAGAGGGGTGAAAAAGGGAGAGATGGAGAGAGAGAAAGAGAGGTGCGAAGAAAGCTGCGAGTTAAAAAAACGCTACAACTGGTGGTGGAGCCGCTGGTGGGCTGATCTGGCCCCATCGCCGGGGTTGCCAAACTACGGAGGAGGTGGTTGTAGAGAAGGAACGCGTCCTGGTGGAGGGGTTTGTCCCACTCATCATCTGCAGGGATGATCACGTGGTACCTCTTCAACATGAAATGATGACTCCAAACTATTAAATTATCACAATTGTTTCTAATTTCTTATACATAACAGAAATAAATCTATAAATGTGTAATTAAAATCATCAATTATAAATAATTAATAGATGAAATGATGAATTATCAAAAATATAAGGTCTCTGACTCAGCTAAAGTACCAAAAGCCTTCACTGGGGCTGCTAGTGGCAGATGCGGCGTCGAACTGGTGGATTGCGTGGAAGCGGGCAAAACCGGCTTTTATGCGGCCGAAGGCCGCCCGGGGCATCAAGCACGGACGAAGCCCGTGCTGAGGCGGGCGAAGCCTGCCTGGATGCTGTCAAAGGCCGCCCGAGAGCATCGAGCACGGGCTTAGCCCTCCTATCCCTACATTTTTTACAATCATTTGAACTTCCCATGTGTGTATAAAAGTAAGTGATCATATGCAGACTCCCCGTGCTTAGAGGTGGACAAAGCTTGCTCAAATGCGGGCGCAGCCCGCTCGAATGCGGGTGAAGCCCGCTAAGAGTCAGCGAGCACGGGCGAAGCCCGTGCGGAGCTGCTCCTGTGTGTGTGTGTGTTGAGGCATTTACCGGGGCCTCCCCTCTGTTTGAAAAAGGGTGTTGTTATAGACAAACCGGATTTGACTATATACAAACCAATATTTAGAGTTTTTAGGGCATTTTTAACTATTATACACAAACAAGGTAAATACCTAAAATTAACTAAGAAATAATTCCTAAACCTAGCCGTCCGCCCAAGTTTCCTCCCGTCTATCCCGATCCCCGACTTCCTTGGCTCTCGTTGGGGACTCTTTCCTCTCCGGCGACGTTACCGGAGCTCGCCGGCGAACAGCGCTTCAGCCGGCTCAATCTGTGCTGGAGCAGTGGATCTGTGCCAACACAGGCGGTGTTGAATCTGAAGGTACGGCGAGGGCTTCGGCTGACAGATGGAGCTTTTTGGAGCAGCTTGGGCAGCAAAGCTTGGATCTGGACCGGCAGGTAACTCGCGCACATCTTGGGAGAGTCTGGATCTGCATGGATATGTATATTCTGGGGGGAGTGGTGTTGAGTTGAGGGCTAGTGGGGGCTCTCAGGCTGTGTAGGATGGAGGCCGTGATTTGGGTGTGAATGGTTGCGCTCTTGGTGTTTGTGTTAATGCTTCACCTGGTTCGCCACCGCTGGACTTCCCGAAAGACACTGATCTAGATGCAATGGATGAGCCATTTGACCCGTTGGCTGGCGACACTGTCTCTGCGGGTGGATGGACCTTGATGACGACTATGTTGGCTTGTGCTAGAGGACATGTTCGCCGGCCGGCGGTCATTCTGTGCGGCCTTTGGGATAGGCGGCGACGAGGCCTCGGCCTCCCTCCGGCGTCACTTGACATTTGCAAATTTTTTTTTAATTTTGAACTAGTATGTGTATAACAATTTTGTGTGCGTGCAACAATTTTCGGTTTGTGTTGGTTTGTATATAATGAAAGTTTGTATATAGTCAAAACTGATTTGCATATAACAACATCCTTGAAAAATTACAGATTGCATTCATCTTATTATTGAAATTACAAAAACCTCCCCCTAATGTTACAATACATAACATTTACCTCCCTTGAAGTTCACATTTCATAACATTCATGCACAAAAATACCCCCATCAGAGTACATTTTCAAGGCGGGTATTATTTTTATTAACGTAAAAAAGAAAACTCAAAGTTGCTAAACCCTTGCAATCAAATGAAAACTCACTTCTTCCAGTTTAAATAAAATCAATCCTTGAACTCTTTTCTGCGAGCGAGATCCAATCGTTTCTAGCATCCACGAATGAACAGAGCGGTGGATTGCCAAACTAATTAGCCCTAAACGAACCATAAATCAACAAATGGAGATTTGTTTTGAACTGATAGATGTTTCATCGATGTTTTCATGCAGATGGGATTCAAGTGGATATTCGTGTTGTCGCTAGCTTTGCTCCAAGCGGGGTACTACCGCCGCCTGAAATGGTCGACTTTGAAGTCGCGCAAGCTGGTTCTCGATGTGGTCAACTGACCGGCTTCTTTCTGTTGAATGATTTTGTGCAAATTTCTTTAATAAATGATTGTGGTTGAAGCAATTGCCAAAGGGATTTTTCCTCCAGCCTATTGTTTATTTTCTTTTATTTCCAAGAGCATGAAGTGATCTTCATTGAACTCTCAATGCAGTGTATAGCTTTTTTTTCTACCATCAGCTTGTTTATGGGGTGATAAATGAACATTACAGCTGCATTCTTTATCTGTATTGATTGTTTGCATTTTGCACCCATAATATCTTGTTTTTGATATATTGCCCTCCAAATCTTTAAATTTGGCACATTGTGCACCCTCAAAGACCTTTAAGTTGGCATTTTGTATTGTAGGTTAAATTTTGAGGGATATTTTTTGCATTGCGACCTCCATATATTTTCATATTCCATCTTTTTTATACAGCATTTTGGGCTTATCTAATGTTTGATCTTATAAATTAAACAAATGTAGTACAGGTCAAAATTTGGAGGTGCACAAGATCCCTTAAAAATTTAGCATGGGGTGCAAAACGCAAAATTAGAGGTATTTAGAGGGTGCAATGTGCCAAATTTAAAGATTTTGGGTGCCATGTGCTTAAAGCATGTTATTTGAGGATGCCAAGTGTCAATACTCATCTTTGTACGGTGGTCACTCCTACCGAAAATTTGAAAGTAGGCACAATATTCTTTCTTTAATTTTTTATTTTGCATAGAATTAATAAAATAGTATGATAATAAATTAATAATGTTCCAGTATATTTTATTTTTGTATTTTTGCGAGCGTAGTATTTTACATAATTCTTTCATTGCTGAGTGTAACTAGTAATTTTTCTCTTAAGCCGGGTTTTTTTTGGGTTCGTTTTATGCCGAGTTTTTTTGGTTCGTTTTTTTTTGCTCCAGTGAGGCAGTGAGTTTGAATAAAAATGCCGTCATCATATTTTTGTTGGAAAATGAATGTAATTCCGTAGGCGACGTAATTTAGTTAATTTCCAGCATCTATTTTTGTTGGTAAATATTTGAATTATTTTTTTTTTCAAATATGATTAAAGGGAGTGAAAATGTTAGTTAGAATGCTAAAAAGCTAGTTCTAAGTTCATATATTTGATGATGGTAAAGCCAATATAGTTTCCAGTGTTCCTAATGTTTATGTGACGCATAAAATTCAAGCGGGTTGTTTGAAGTGGAGAGGCGCGTCAAGCATTTTGTCATTGTAAAGTACCATTAAAATTTAAGGGCAAATTTTACCATAATTAGACCAGTGATGCTTGATGGTTCTGACTGATGGACAGTTAATTGTGTACATGAGCAAAAAATTAGAGTTGCAGAGATGAGAATGTTTAGGTGGATGTGTGTACGCACGAGACTAGATAAAATTGGAATGAATGTATCATGGTTAAGATAGGAGTAGGACCAATTGCAGAGAAGATGTGAGAAGCTCTACTAATATGGTTTGGACACGTACAAATAAGACCATTAGGGGCACTTGTTAGGTGTTGTGGGTCTAGTCACTAGGCATGTTAAATGAAGGAGGGGTAGACCAATAAAGACTTGGAATGAAAAAATAAGGAAAGATATGATGTACTTAGACATTAGTGAGATTATGACAAAAGATAGGATAAAATGACACAAAGGATCCATATAGCCGACCCCCCACTACATTGGGATAAAGGCTTGAATGTTGTTGTATATAGAAATTTATTAGATAATAGATACTAATATTTTTTTTATCAAATTTAAAATAAGTATATGTCATGTAATACATATTTGCATCATACATTATGATGTTAAATGATAAAGGGCTTGTTTGACACAGCTGTGGTGGACATGGACACGGTAGTTATGAACCGTTCGTGAACGTCTCACATAAATTAGTGTCACACTTATCGGAGAAAAGTCAACGCATCAAATTGACCCAAAATATGGTGTGGACATTTATAAATTATAACAGTTTGGATCATAAAAACAGCTTCACAAGAGTGTCAAATAAGTAAATGCTAAATTATTTTTAGGCTGCAATTATATCAATAACATCTATTATTTTGCTTATAATTATTATACCTTTTGTTTTATTGCAATATCTCAAAATATTTTATGCCATCAAAAAATCCTACCAAATTGTTCAAGCATGAGTGAGTATGGTTTAATTACATATTAAGGCTCTGTTTTGTGGGACTTATTTTCACCGGTCAAGCAGCTACAACCACATGAATAAAGTCCGGTTCATCATGCAGGCGTAGCTGCTTGACCGGTGAAAATAAGTCCCACAAACAAAGTCTAAATATGACAGTGTATTTTGGTATAGAAATATCACGTGGTTGATTTTTATTTCATGACGTGCCCTCGATTGCTATTCCCTAAATATAAACGGGCTGATTATGAACCGTAGTTCATGAATGCCCGACCTCACATTGTCGTGTTATTTTATAATGGCAACTCATCAGAGCAAAAACATCAGTGCCAAACGGACCCCAAATATGACTCAATTTATCTCTAATTCTTTAGCCCAATTAGTTGAGCAAAAGTTGAGGGGTCGGTGCAACAACTCCACCGATTGCGTATTCTCAGGCTTCGTTTGGTGTGGTGAACACAATAATTATGAACCGTCGTTGGTGAACTCATTCACTTTTATATTCAAAACTAGTTTTCTTTTCTTGGTGGCGGTCATAACCATTGTCATGTCAAACATACATTCTTTGACGGTGGGATTTTTGTCTAAACTCACCGAAGCAAAAACGTCAGACCAAACAGAGCCTAAGTGTCTGATGATACTGAAAGTTATTGAGAAATTTCCGCTTGACGTGAGTGATGACTGATATGGAGAGCTCATACGATGAAAAAGAGATTGCTGATGCGCGTGCAAGAACAAGGTTTAGTCCTACCGAATAAGATGAAGTATATGTTGGCGTAAAAATATTACATAATTACCGTCCTCACAACAATATTGTACTACTCTTAACAAATACTTAATAAGTAAATTTATGTGCAAACTCATTTTGGCTACGTGCAAATCACGGTTATGAGCAAATCAAATATAGGTGCAAACCAACTTATTATGTGCAAATCAAAAAATATATAGGAAAATTAACACTTCAATATTTAATATCATGCCAATTATTATATAAAATCAGTTTTAATACAAAATTTTAGTACACAAAAATCATTTTTTCCATGTACAAGTGGTAGTCTAAAAATTAATTGTCACCTATATAAATATAAAAAATTGTGAGATTAATAATTTAAAAACATGAGTTATACTTCAAATTAATTAATAACTTACTATATATTGAATAAATGAAGTGGTTAAATTTGCTATCAAAATCAATGCGTACAATGCTGCATTTTGACATTTTAATGTTACTAAAATGTATCGAATTAGTTATCTAATTTTTAAATAATTTGTAGTAATAAAAAATTTCATTGTGCCTTGTAAATAATCTGTTTGACATCATTTTCATTGAACTTCTCCCAGCTCTTCGTATTTTCTTCTCGGTGGCTTCTTCAAAGAGATATTGTATGAGGCAATGAAAAATCGACCCGCATTTGCAATTGTACAAAATGATTACCATTTACAAATCCGATGTAAACTATCTTGCAAGAAGCCGAAGGAGGTGAATGTAAAGGTAGGAGCGTGAATGATTGGTATCTAGATAAGTAAACAAATATTATGTTATATCAAAAAGCAACCATTAATTCAATATCATGCATTAACATCCACTTGTCAAACGGAGCTAGAGTAACACTACAATCTAGTGAACTAAGCAACACCGACCTTTTTTCCTTATCTAATATGTTGACATACATGCTTTCCCTATTTTGTAGCTCCAATGATAGCTCAATGCATACCTTCATCCCATCAGTACTCATACACATTGCAAACTAACCACTCTGTACCCACAATAACCATATAATAATACATCAATCACATTTGCATTGTTCGTCGGCGGAAATGGGAGTGCCAGTCAACGTCACCAAAGGAGGCGAGCACGAAAGAAGCAGCCGGAGGGGGGCTTCGTCGCGGGTCGCGAAAATGGCAGCTCACGGGATTTGTTTTGACTGTGGGCTGCACTTCGATCATTTTAAGGTTTTGGGGAATAAATGTTATACAATTTTGGTTTTTTTAGCAGTTTGCACCTAGCGAAATTAGGTTGCACATAACAACACTCTACTTTAAACACTGTTATACTTGGGTTCTTTTTGATTCAGGCGCGACGTCACACCACCCCGCCACCCTGGCACTGGACTCACACCAGCACAGGGGCACCGAGAGTCACACTCGATGGGCCTTTATCAGGGCTACAACCTATACACCCCAACCCCTTTCGAGCCGGGCTTCCATACCCGCGGGTTGTTGAGGCCCGAACCCCTAACCTCCTTTACAAGGAACTGACTTCAGCCCTCATCACCAACTGAGCCTGCATCACTTTTTGTGCCTAATTTGCTTACCGGTTAGATTTTTTTCGGCAATTCGCGTTTCGTTTCGTTGAGCCATTTCCCTTCTCATCTTCCCATTGCTTTAACCCGATTCTGCAATCACATAACACGATTACATGAAGGCAGTTTAAATCATCAACACCCTTCCACTTTCATATGCATTTGTTCATGGGTTTAGTAATGTTAAGCATTGTGAGCCTATAATATTCATAGAGTGCAATGTCATGCTCTTTGTTAAATTTGTAGTTTTTACAATGCTTATAGTGCTGATGTATCTGTGAACAATTTGATTATTGCTACACCTAATATGCTCAATGTTACATTGAATATGATTATTGGAAGTGATTGAATGACTAAAGAATCCAGTCTTCTCCCACTTCAAATAAGCGGCAAACTTGCCGGCGATGCGGGTGGTCTTAATAACAATGACGCAACGTGATGTCCAAGCAACCCGCCAAAATCTCGTTATCAATGTCTCCCGAGTTATTTTGAGGAGCTCGCCGGCCACAAACATCCTATTTGTCAAAAACACGCCCTAATCAGTTTTATTTTACTCTTTGTAATGACTCTACAAAGGTATGCCTTTTTCCTTCAGAAAATATAGATGAAAAGTGATTTAATATGCTAAATTATTTTATGATATTCCAGTTTTTCCTTTGTAATAACTAAGTTGAAAAGCGTGCATTTCATTTTACAATTTGTAATAAATCTGGAATCATTATAAAATAATACACTTATATTATCATAAAATAATTTGATATATCCTTTTTCATCCATATTTCTAACGGAAGAAGCATTTTTGTAAACTTGGGAAATTTTGAGCGGAGATAAATGTAACTTCTAAAGATAGACAGGTGCAACCTGTAATTATGCAAACTCTCAAGTGAGGCCCCGGTAATTAACCATATATCTATACAATATACAAAGAAATACTGGTAAGACCCATGGTGTAATCATGGATGACCATCAAAGCAATCCTAGCCGTACATCGCATTATGTATAGTTTAAAAACATATTCACTTGTTCTCACACAATTATTAAAAAAATGGCATTGAGATTTGACACACCTATAACATTAATACAATATCCTTAAACAACCAAACCAAACAACTTTTTACTTAATAAACACAACTTTATCATATATATAGATATAAGAATATATATATATATATACACTAAAATTCTAAGTTGGAATTAATACAAATTTATAATATTACGAGTGACAGTACACGGGGGAACATCGTGCCGCCGCGACAGTATCCCAACCACGACGGTGTCGTTGGGCGGGTTTGCTCGCACCCCCAGAGTTCAATACTCTGGATGTCGGCCAATCCTCTAATGCACTCCGGGGCGTGAGTTAAGGAAGCGTCGTCGCGCTGCAACACCATCGTGATCGGGGTACTATCGCAACAACACGGGGGTTCTCCCATGCACTGTCACTCAAATATATAAAGGAAATATGCATATGCATATTCCCTTGCTAACACCATCAAAAAACAGACAGCCCTTTAATAGGCATCAATTGCCAAACAATTTTGCCAAAATTATTATCATTTTGAAAGACAAAGTGAAAACTCCAATTTACCTCTTCTAGGATCCGTTTGGCGTGGCGTTTTTGCTCTGATGAGTTTGGACAAAAAAATATCACCGAGAAAAAAAACTAGTTTTGAACATAGAAGTGGATGAAGTTTCTTGGATGAGGTCAGGCGTTCACGAACGACGGTTCATAACCCCGCATTCACGATCGCCACCACTGCGCCAAACGGAGCCCTAATAATTCATTTAAATGTCACTTGAAATGCCACTTAAAGCTCCTTATAAAAGATGTTGATAACTATTTCAAGATGTATATCAAGAATATCAAAGTGAATGTTCCACAATAATGTGAAGTGCATTCCAAAGCAAATGGAGTCAAAAACATGTTGGTGGCCTTGAATTAATTTGAGCTATTTCTTTCAAAAATGAATTGTCAGTTCCAATTCCGTTGTTCGGCGGCCCAAAACTCACGTAGGAATTGGAATTCAATTGAATTCCTATAGAAATTTAACCGCCACCATTTCCGACCCCTGGAGGTAAGAATTTGCGATTCCACCTTCACTCCCTCGCCCTCGCGACTCCAACCCGACACCTCCGCTCGCGTGAACACCGACGAGCCATGCGTAGGTTTCCTTCTTCTCACCGACGAAGGTTTCCTTCTTCTCGCCGGCTCCAAATCCTTCCTCGTCGGCTCTTCCTAATTTGCAACCCCGACTCCACAGCTCGCGCGAACGACAACGAGTTGTGCGCCTCTCCATTGTCCGACGAGATCTCTCCTCCTTCCTCCACACATTCATCTCCGGCGACGGCAAGATCGCTTCTTCTCGTCCGGCAACTAGAAGGTGAGGTTTTCTGGTATTCAACCTAGTTCATTTTCCTCCCCAATTTCTGTTATTTTGGTGCTCCTGAGGTTATAGGTAAATGCCCTCATCATTAGACACCTTGGGCTTGATCTCCTTTATTAGTTGGTGTTTCCTACTTCCATCCTCATGTGAAATCTTCACTTGTATACCTGAAATTAATTTCTTTCTATTTTAGTGTTCATGATATCAAATGCTTGTCCTTTTGAGCAGTAGCGAAGTTCCTGAAAACTCAGTTTTGGTTGATTCTTGTTGATGATGGCTGTATGTAAAATTTTCCACCACTTATTTCCTTAGTTACCAGTGTGTTTTTATTGGAATTAATTGGAGCATGGATGTATATATGTTCATATTGCTATCAAGTATACTTTGTGTTTGCATAAATAGCTTAGATGTTCTTTTTCAACCATTTCAGCTCAATCCATTTTCACATGAAAAACTTTTCTAGCCTCCTTCATTTAAGTTCATAAAAACTAGATGTCTTAAGGGTCATAGCTATCATATTGTTTTTTTTGTTTGCTTGATGAATAGTTTGGAGAAGGTTATCAGCATTGCGATCCGGATTTGATTCTACGATTTTGTAAATCGATCCGAATCTTACCTAAGATCTAAATCTGCACCTCTACAGCTGGGGATCACGATCCGGATCTTAGGATTGTTGGGTTCGTGATCCCGACCTGATTCTACCCCAACTCTATCCTAATCCTCATTCAACCGGTTCAACGCCCATACCCCATCGATTAACCCAATCCCAATCCCGACTATCATACACCATCACAAAATCATACCTTGCTACTTTACATTATCTCAAGTGTTTACTGACGACTGCAAACAAAGTCTACTTTTATATTTTTTGTCTTAATTTATGAAGGTTGTGGGATCTTGAGATCCTACAATCATTTCAATTTCATCTACTGAATTCTAACATTCAATCTAACATCATAATTACTAATTCCAATTCCTAAAGAACAAATCCTAAAAAACAAAATGACAGGCTAAACTAACCAGGTTAAATAATATAATATGCAGTTAGTTGAAGTCAAATTTCATCGGTGAAGCACAGTATTCATCCTTTCTTCATAAACAACCATCCGTATATAGAAATATTGATTTTACACGGTGGGCTTACGCTGGAAATCTTGGCCGGGATCTTCGTCCCAAGGGAAGGAAGCAATGCCGGTTACGGAAGAATAAGGAGGACCGCTCCTGCAACGCCTCTCCACCATGTCCCGCACAGCGTCGGGGTCGCCGGAGAAGACGGCCTCGACGGAACCGTCCCTCCGGTTACGGACCCAACCGCGGAGGCCGAGATCCCGCGCGTTCTCCACCGTCCAGTCCCGGAAAAACACGCCCTGTACCCTCCCCTTTATCTCTACGCGCACCTGCGATCAGAAAAAAGGGGGGAAATCGAGATCGCTGGATGGAACGCCGTGGAGAAATCGGAAAGAAAGATCGGTGACTTACGCATTTGGCCGGCTGAGAATCCGAGGAACTAACGGAGGCGGCGGCGCACATCGAGCGGCCGGAGGATGTGGCAACGGCGGCGGCGAGGGTGAGGCGTAATGTGTTGGTGGGAGGAGACGGATAAAACATCGAGGCTGCTTGGGAGAGCACCGGGAAGAAACTAATGACCAGAGATCGAACCCTAAACCCGGCTGGCTCGATTCAAGTATTAAACCGCTGTGTTTATCAGATTAAAAAATTGAAACATAAACATAATTTTTATACTAATGAAAATAAAAACATTGATATAAATAATTCTATCACATATATGGACATGTTATTATTATGATATTGTTGCGGCCTATGCTATTGGTAAATCTAATTAAATTAGGTCGTCTTAATTCGTGTAGCAGTTGAACGTGCAAATAGTCACAGAATAAATAAAAAAGTGCAAAAGAAGATTTTAACGTGGAAAAACCATAAAAACTGGATAAAAAATCACGTGATTGATTCGGTGCCGATCAAATTTCACTATCAACAGCGGTTTACAAATTGTTGGTGGAATCAAGAGCGATGGACCCTCCTTGTTACAGTTTGGAGATGAGAGAGAATATATACGCGCTTGGTGGGCGACAGACCGCCTAACACGAATCTTTGTTTTCACTGTTCACTGGTGGTGGCAGACGTTCTTAGATGCGATTGGGCTGCTCAATTCTGTTGCGTGGTTGGTTACCGTGCGTTGACAGGGATTTGCAGGATGTCACGTACGTAGGAGGTTTCTTGGAGTGGTCAGCGAAGCGTCTTCTTCCTTGGGGCGCTGTGGACTTAGACAAATTTTCTGATGGCTCGACGAGAGGCGGTGGCTCGTAAGAGAATTTTGGCAGAGCTCCGACGTGAGGAAGAAAAAAGCTGAGAGGAGAAAACGTTAGAAATGATAGGGGTCTGGGAGCCTTTTTATAAGTCTTAGATGGTGGTTACGGTAGTTACGCGGCAATCCGCACACCAGAATTTGTTCCAACCAGGGTTCACCCTCGCTATCTCTTCGGGACCACGTTCATGTGGCCTCCCCCGACAGACGATCGAAGGTCTGCCCTTTTCTCCACAGTAGGTCGTGGCATAGCCAAGGCCTGCCCCCTCGCTCGCCACCGGTTCGAAGATCTGCTCTTCACCATCTCTTCGAGACCACGTCCTTGCAGCCTCCCACTGTCAATGATCGAAGATCTTCCCTTCTCTCTACAGTAGGTCACATCGTAGCCAAGGCCTGCCCCCTCGCTATCCACTGGTTCAAAGATTTGCTCTTCACCGCCTCTTCGGGACCACGTCCCTGCGACCTCTCATTGCCAACAATCGAAGGTTTGTCCTTCTCTCTATAGTAGGTCGCGACATGGCCAAGGCATGCCCCCCTCGCTCGCCATAGGTTTGAAGATCTGCACTTCACTGCCTTTTCTGGACCACGTCCCTATGGCCTCCCACTGCCGACGATCGAAGGTCTACTCTTCTCTCTATAGTAGGTCGCGACGTAGCCAGGGCCTGCCCCCTCACTCGCCACCAGTTTGAAGATCTGCACTTCACCGCCTCTTCGGGACCTTGTCCCAGCGGCCTCCTGTTGAAGTATTAACCGGGCGGCCTTGCGGTCTTGTCTGGCGGTTTGTTGACCGAGCTGTCTGGCGGTTTGTTGACCGAGAGGTCTGGCGGTCTCCTCTGGTGCTTGGAGACCGGGCGGTCTATCGGACTCTCAGTGCGGCCTGTTCTTATCCTGCTGGAGATGCCGTGCGGTTAACCCATCTGACTAACTGCGCGGCCTGTGCGGTCTCCTTTATTTCTAGCCGCTCATCCTGTAAATGTTTAGTCTCACATTGTTTGTTTATACTCTCTCATATCTTCTTCATTCTATATAAGGGAGGTCATACCTTTGTGAATGATATCTTTTTTTGGATAATAAAATTTCAATTATTCAAAAGTCTATCCGTTTGTTCTTTCTTATTCGCTACTTTCTACATGGTATCAGAGCACACGGTCGTTTCCTCCTGATTGTGTGCGCTCTCTGATTCTCGCGGCTTGTTTTCCGCTTTCCGCGACCTGTCTGCGGCTTGCCTTCTCTTCTGTCCGCTGCCCTGTTCGCGCGGCTTGTTTCTGTCCGCTGACCTGTTCGCGCAGCTCGCTTCTCCTTGGTTCTCTTCTCCTGCTGCTATTCGTCGCCGCGGCCTGTTTCGTTGTCACCGCGCTCCTGGTTCTTTCTTGCCTCTCCGACTTCCTAGTCGTTGCGGCCTGTTTCTGTTCGCCCGGCCTGCGACTTGTTGTGGGCGCAGCTTCTTGCCTCCTCTTCTCTTCTGTTCGCTCGGCCTTTTCAGTCTGCGCGACCTCTTCCCCGCTGTGCCTTTGACTGCTTTCTAACCGCTTGTGTTCGCGCGGCTTGTTCCTTTTCTATCTGCTGCGGTTTCTTGCTGTGTTCTATGACTACTTCCGGTCTCACCACTACTCCTGCAGCTCCTTCTCCACCTCCTCCTTCGGGCAACCTTGGCACCCTTTCTAAGCTTGTTGGCTCCAACTATCCCGATTGGAGCGTTTCTTTCACATTTCTCCTTCGTTCTCAACGCAAGCATCATCACCTCACCGATGACCCTCCTCCTCGTACCTCTCCTGAGTTTGATGACTGGGATGCGAGTGATGCTCTTGTCCGCACTTGGCTGGCCAACAGCCTTTCTGATGAGTGCCTTCCCGTCATTCGCCATGATGAGACGGTCAAGGCCGCCTGGCTTCACCTCGCTGCTCTCTATTCGAAGGGGGGCCAGACGTCCCGCATTTATACTCTCTATGCGGACCTCTTCGCCCGCCCTTCTATGTCTCCTGCTGCGGCTTATCAGCAGGTTCAGGCTCTTGGTGCTGAAATCCTCCAGAATCGTCCCTTCTCCGCGGACTTGGCCGAACAACACAAACACTTCCAGGAACTCCTGGTTGTTTGTTATCTTCTTCGTCTTCCCGATTCTTATGATATGATCCGCCAGCAGATCTTGGGTGAGGCGGAATCTCCTACTTTGGATGCCACTGCGGCTCGCATTGCCGCTGTTACTTCACTTCTCCAGCGGCCTCTGTTGGCCTCCCCCCCTTCCCAGGACTCCTTTGCTCACCAGGCTCAGAGGGGGGGACCTAGTGGCCGCGGCCACTCCGGCGGACGGGGTTCATCCTGTTTCCTCTGCTCTCACTGTGGTCGTACCGGCCATTCTGTTGACCGCTGCTGGCAGAAACATCCTCATCTTCGCCCTTCCGGTGATGCTCCTTCTTCGGCCTCCGCCTCTTCTCGGCCGTCTGCCTCTGTGGCCACGACGTCAGGTAGTGCCCACGTCGTTACCCAAGGTAAATGACTGATTGACTCAGGTGCTACAAATCATATGACGGGCAACACTCATTGCTTCTCCCGTCTTGAGACACATGACCGCTTACCCCCGGTTCGTGTGGCGGATGGCTCACCGTCCCCGGTTCATGGGACGAGCATGGTTCAACTCACCCCATCGCTTTGCTTGGCGGACACCCTCTATGTCCCGAAGTTCCCATGCAATTTGTTATCAGTTACTACTTTATGCCGGCAACTTCAGTGCTCCGTCTTATTCACTCCCACTACTTGTTCTTTTCAGGACCCGAGGACCCAGCGGACGATTGCTACAGGGACTGAGAGCGGCGGCCTCTACTTCCTCGACGATGTTTCCGCTCTGTCGGCCTACTCCTCTTCCACAGATCTTCTTCAATGGCACCTTCGCCTTGGCCATCCTCCTCCTCGGATTCTTCGTCAGCTTCTGCCCCACTTACCTCCTACCAGTTCTCCGCTCAACTGTGATGCGTGTCAGCTTGGCAAACATCATCGCTCCTTCTTCCCACCGAAGCAAGGTCGTGGCTCCTCTCGCCCGTTTGATCTTATTCATTCTGATGTATGGGGTCCTGCTCCTACCATCACTGTTGGTCGGGGCAGTTCCTATTTTGTCACTTTTATAGATGATTTTTCTCGCTGTACCTGGGTGTATCTGTTAAAAGATCGCTCTGAACTCTTTTCTGTTTGGCAATCATTTTATTTTATGATTCAGACTCAATTTGCTCTTTCTATTAAAGTTTTACGTTCTGATAATGCCAAGGAATATCTGAGTCATGAGTTCTCCTCTTTCTTTCACCAACATGGCCTGCTTCATCAAACGACTTGTGTTTACACCTCCCAGCAGAATGGGGTGGCGTAGCGTAAAAACCGTCACCTGCTTGATGTTGCTCGTACTCTCATGACGTAGATGCACGTCCCTCGCTCCTACTGGGGCTACGCTGTGCTCCTCGCCTGCTACCTCATCAATCGCCTTCCATCCACAGTTCTCCACGGCCAGACCCCCTTCTCCATTCTCTACCCACACAAGGCACCTTTTCCTCTCCCCCTCTGTGTCTTTGGTTGTACAGCCTTTGTTCACGCTCCCTCCGCTACCCGCGACAAGCTTTCCCCCCGTTCCACCAAGTGTATCTTTTTGGGGTACTCTATCACTCAAAAAGGCTATTGCTGCTTTGACCCCCTTCTCCGCAAGCAGTTTGTCTCCGCGGATGTGACTTTTTTCGAGAATGCTTCCTATTTCTCTCCTACCTCTCCTCTTCCTTCTGATATCTCCGTTCCTTCCACGCCTCTCGACGTGTTCCCACCTCCGTCTCTTCCTCCACCGACTCCTTCCCAATCCGTCTCCCCACCCACCCCTCCACCCTCCTCTCCGCCGCCGTCTCTCTCTAGTCCCGGGCCAGCCTTCTCCGCCACGGACGCTCCGGTCGCTGACGCACCCGTCGACCTGGATCTTCCCATTGCTCTTCGCAAAGGGGTGCGGGCGTGTACTCAACACCCGCTTGCGGCAGTTGTTTCCTATGATCGACTTTCTCCTTCTCGCAGGTGTTTTGCCTTGGCTGTCTCTGCTACTTCTACTCCCCGCACCTACCAGGAGGCTCTTGCTCTCCCTCATTGGAAGTCTGTCATGGATGAGGAGATGGCTACTCTTACTGAACGGGGTACCTGGACCCTTGTTCCTCCTCCCGTGGGCACTGATGTGGTTGGCTGTCGCTGGGTCTTCGTTGTGAAATTTCGCCCCGACGGCACTGTGGCTACAAAGCCCGGCTGGTGGCCAAGGGCTTCACTCAGACTTACGACATTGATTACTTTGATACTTTTTCTCCGGTTGCTCGTCTCAGCACCATCCGGGTTCTCCTTTCTGTGGATGTTAACCGGGATTGGGCTATTTCCCAGCTTGATGTGAAGAATGCATTTCTCTATGGCGATCTTCAGGAGGACGTCTACATGGATCAACCTCCTAGGTATGTTGCTCAGGGGGAGACACGCGTATGTCATTTGAAGAAGGCCATTTATGGCCTAAAGCAGAGCCCTCGGGCATGGTTCGACAAATTTAGTGGTATTGTGGCTACCATCGGCTTTAGAAGGAGTTCGGCCGATCACTCCTTATTCATTCGCAAAACGGTCTCGGGACTGGTGGTTTTGGCAGTATATGTGGATGATATTCTTCTTACTGGTGATGACCGAGATGGGGTGGACTTGACGAAGAAACACCTCCGTCAGCACTTGGTCACGAAGGATATGGGCTCCCCGAAATACTTTTTGGGGATAGAAATCTCTCGAAAACCTGACTCGTTGGTTCTCTCCCAACGGAAGTATGCCCTTGATCTTCTACAAGAAGCAGGATTGATAGGTGCCAAACCGGCTCGGTTTCCCATGGCTATTGGAGAAGACAAAACGTGGACGGATGACTCGCCTCTTCTATCTGATGTCACAAGGTACAGACGTTTGGTAGGCAAACTCATCTATCTCACGATGACTAGACCCGACATCGCCTATGCTGTAGGCAAGGTCAGTCAGTTTATGCAAGCTCCCAGGGAGTGTCATCTTCAGTCTGCCCTGAAGATTTTAGAGTATATCAAAGCAGCACCAGGCAAAGGGTTACTCTTTCAGAAGAATGGTCATCTGAGGGTTGAGGCCTACTCAGATTCAAGTTACGCGGATGACAAAGGCGATCGTAAGTCCACATCAGGTTTTTGTACCTTTGTTGGAGGTAATCTTGTGAGTTGGAAGAGCAAGAAACAGTCCGTTGTCTCCAGATCCAGTGCAGAAGCAGAATACCGGAGTATGACGTCAACCACGTGTGAGTTAAAATGGTTGCGGGCTCTCATGCTTGACCTAGGCGAGGTATATGACTATCCTCTCCCTATGTTCTGTGACAACAAGACCGCTATATACATATCCAGGAATCCGGTCTTCCATGAGAGAACAAAGCATATAGAGGTGGACTGTCACTTCATTCGGGAAGAGATTTTGAAGAAACAGATCTGTACTTCATTTGTCACCTCCGACAAGGAATTGACAGATATCTTCACCAAGCCGGTCTCTACTTCCTTCTTCCACATTTGTGACAAGCTGGGCATGATTGATATCTATGCTCCAGTTTGAGGGAGAGTGTTAAAGTATTAGACCGGGCGGCCTTGCGGTCTTGTCTGGCGGTTTGTTGACCGAGCTGTCTGGCGGTTTGTTGACCGAGCGGTCTGACGGTCTCCTCTGGTGCTTGGAGACCGGGCAGTCTATCGGACTCTCAGTGCGGCCTGTTCTTATCCTGCTGGAGGTGTCGTGCGGTTAACCCATCTGACTAACCGCGCGGCCTGTGCGGTCTCCTTTATTTCTAGCCGCTCGTCCTGTAAATGTTTAGTCCCACATTGTTTGTTTATACTCTCTCAGATCTCCTCCATTCTATATAAGGGAGGTCATACCTTTGTAAATGATATCTTTTTTAGATAATAAAATTTCAATTATTCAAAAGTCTATCCGTTTGTTCTTTCTTATTCGCTACTTTCTACACCTCCTACTGTCGACGATCGAAGGCCTGCCCTTCTCTCTACAGTAGTTCGTGGCGTTGCCCGGTCCTGCCCCCCCCCCCCCCCCCCACCCCTCCGCGCTCACCGCTGCTTCGAAGGTTTACCCTTCACCACCTCTCTAGGACCACATCCTTGATGCCTCCCACTGCTAGCAATTGAAGGTCTGTCCTTCTCCTACAGTAGATCGCAGAACCGCTAGGGCCTGCCCCGCTCATGGTAGCCCAAGTTCAAAAGTTCTCCCTTCACTGCCAATCACTCAACGTAATCCCCTAGATTAGTAAACCCGACCTCGCACTACCCGGTTAGAAGAGTCTGACTTTCACCCTGGAAGTAGGTCGTGGAGCTTTCCAGGTCTCGTCCTTCAACCATCACCCATGCTTAACAATACTAGCCAGCTCGAAAAATCTGCCCTTCACCCTGGGAATAGACCTCGATATTGTCTAAAGCCTCGCCCTCCAAGGGTCAACCTCAAAGGAGCACAAACACATCAAAGTCACCCGCGCAAAGATATCAAAGCCAATAAAACGAGCTTCTTTGAAGGAGCCAAAAACACAGAAAAGCGGTCACTCAGAAGAGAAGAAAAGCACACAAAGATGCAATAAGCAAAGTAAGGGAACAAAGCTCGATCACAGATACACGTCAAGTACAAGAAAATACAAATAAAGTAAAAGTTACAAAAGTGAAGTCTACTCCTCATCAAAATCAATACACTCATCCTCTGAAAGGTCTTCGAAACCGAGGTCAGAGACATCACACTCACGTTTGCGAGATATCATCAGGATGGTCGTCGCTATCCCACGACGGAATGTCACCTCCCGAATATCACAAAGCTCGGGCTTAACCTCCCTCGTCCAGACTTCCTCACGAATCTCTTTAGACAACAAGCTAAAATCCTGTTTGAAGGCAGTCAAACTCTTGTACTCCGTCACCCCTGCCGCCTTTAGCTCAGAAAGCCGTTATTTTGAAGAAAGACACCCCACCTCGGACTCTAGGTGCGCAACGTCCCCCAGTGCATTATCCGCCTAGGACTTCTTAGCCAGGAGATCCTCCTGTAGCCGCGCCACCTCAGCCTTCAGGTCTCACTCAACCTATCGAAAGTGAGACAGGTCATGCTTCTGTATCCCTTTCAAATCCAAAAAGGAAGTTTTCGCGCCTCGAAGTTTCTCCTGAAGGGAGAGGTACGCATCCTTCAAGCTAACATAACAATCATTCCAAGGAAGATCCATATGAGCTTGCACACCAACCTGAAAGGGGGAGCAGAGCGAGGTAAGATAAGAGCAACGAGAACAAGTCAGTGTGTAAAAATGAACCCACCCGATCAAGGAAGAGAGAGCATGCTTCCCCTTCGCTTGGGCCGAAGCAGGATCCTCCTCAACAGGAGCATGGGGGGCAGAAGAACCCAGAACCTCAACATCCTGGTTATCGAGGAGCGGAGTCTCGTCTACTCAAGAACCGCTAGGGAATGTGTAACAACCCCATCCGTTCATATGGTATATACTAGAAGGTCCGGCCGGGGCCCCACAGCATATATCACAAAATAGGCGGTGAAGGTACGAGATGATACCAGAGTAGCGCAGCGCACCTTAACACATTTCATTTTAGCGGAAGCCTATACTAACACTTGAACTCCACATGTAAATGTCCAACATATACTACAACTGCACATTGTATATATATATATAGAATAGGAATGTCTTACAACATCATGAAAGTTGGCCTTATGGCCTTACAGGGCTTCAAAATAGTGGCCAAAACATGGGCGCGCAGGCCGGCCACAATAAAAGAAAACACAACATTCATCCAAATAGCCTTCAAGGGCTAGCAGTAGCAGTAGCTGGGACATCAACCTTTATGGGTCCCGCTTGGCTCTCCAGCACATGTACAGGGACAATCCACCCAACGGTGGCGGACAGAAGCAACGGTCATCGTTCAGCTGACCAAATTATAACGACCCTACCCTTTTTCTCGGGGGAGCGGTAATCTCCCATGCAGGAATATCATATCACAAGCATGACAATATATATCTCATCTAATGTGCTTTCATGCACACATGTCATCACAACCGTTCGCCACCCGGCCAAACGGTCCGTGCACTCAGGGCACATTCTTGGTGTTCTGGCAAATCACATGCCCACCACCGTATCAGGGTCATCACCCAACGGCAACTCTCTTGAGCATTTACTGCATGGCGTGTAGGCGGAGTTCTAGTCTTACAACACCGGGATGGCCCTTAGCCCCCCATTGTGTCATGGCACACAGGACTAAGACTCCCGCAATGCGCTCCAACAGACCGCACCTTCTGGTCCACGTCAGACGGACATAACGCAGGTCGGATCCTCCACCCCCCGTTGCTCAACTCGCCTTGCCTTCACCGAGTACGGCGTACTCGCGGCTTAATCAAAGGCGCGGATCGGTCTCACCAATCCTGTTCTTGGCATTCAAGCATGGGCATATTCTACACCCATTCGCATCTCATAACATTAGCGGATCTTTCCTGGGCACACCAGTACTTCATGTTACTCGTTCACAGGTACGACACCGCAATTATTACAAATGTCAGGAGTCTTTCCTGGCCACCATATCAGTACTTCCTGTTACTCTCTTCACAGGTGGACTCCCTACGACATCAAGCATCACAAAGGGCCTTTCCTGGTCACACCAGTACTTCCTGTTACTCATTCACAGGTACGACCCAATATCACAAGCATAACAATCATTATATGGGTATTTTCCTGGACTACCACTCCAGTACTTCCTGCTACTTTCTTTCACAGGTCCAACCCGTCGACTCCTAAACTACACGTTTATCACGGAGTCTTCTCTGGTTCGTATACAACATCACCAATCCAGACCAACCTGTTCAGATGGGCTTCACACAGCATGCCTATTCCGTACTCCATTTCCGGATCTATATGCCAACAAAGGGGATTTCATGAATCCACCCAAAGACTCCCAAATCAGCCACCTCTTGGTGGGGGAATCACAAATATATGCCAAAAGGAAGCCTTCATATGGCTCGGAAGAAAAGTCGTTACCCTTGAAGACCTCTTTGGTGCCATGAGCTTCAAGCTGGCTCGAACGACTCACAAGAGCTTTTCCATGGCAACGTCGGCCTTGAATCTCTCGTCGACAAACCGCAGCACCACCGACATCAGCCTCCTCTCCTCCTCCTCCTTCTTCCTCTCTCTTTCTCTCTCTATAAGTGTAGTAAGAGAAAGTCCAAAGCCAAATGAGTTTCCCCAACCCATTCTCGGCCTTAAGAAGACAGGGAGGCCTCTCAGCCCTTGGATCCAGGCTGAAGGAATGGATGGCCACAATTTCACCAAAAGAAGGTCCGGTCGGGGCCCCGCAACATATATCACAAAACAGGTGGTGAAGGTACGAGATGAAACCAGAGTAGCGCAGAGCACCTTAACACATTTCATTCTAGCGGAAGCCTATACTAACACTTGAACTCCACACGTAAATGTCCAACATATACTACAACTCCACATTGTATATATATAGAATAGGAATGTCTTACAACATCACGAAAGTTGGCCTTATGGCCTTACAAGGCTTCCAAATAGTGGCCTAAACATGGGCGCGCAGGCCTGCCACAATAAAAGAAAACACAACATTCATCCAAATAGCCTTCAAGGGCTAGCAACAGCAGTAGCAGCAGCAGCAGCAGAGACATCAACCTTTATGCGTCCCGCTTGGCTCTCCAGCACCTGTACAGGGACAATCCACCCAACGGTGGCAGACAGAAGCAACGGTCAGCGTTCAGCTGACCAAATTTTAATGACCCTACCCCTTTTCTCGGGGCAGCGGTAATCTTCCCTGCAGACATATCATATCACAAGTATGGCAATATATATCTCATCTAATGTGCTTTCACGCACAAATGCCATCACAACCATTCGCCACCCGGCCCAACGGTCCGTGCACTCAAGGCACATTCTTGGTGTTCTGGCAAATCACATGCCCACCACCGTATCAGGGTCATCACCCAACGACAACTCTCTTGAGCATTTACTCTATGACGTGCAGCTGGAGTTCTAGTCTTACAACATCGGGATGGCCCTTAGCCCCCCATTGTGTCATGGCACACAGGCCTAAGTCTCTCTCTATGCGCTCCAACAGACCGCACCTTCTGGTCCACGTCGGACGGACATAACGCAGGTCGGATCCTCCACCCCCCGTTGCTCAAATTGCCTTGCCTTCACCGAGTACAGTGTACTCGCGGCTTAATGAAAGGTGCGGGTCGGTCTCACCAATCCTGTTCTTGGCATTCAAGCCTGAGCATATTCTACACTCATTCGCATCTCATAACATTAGCGGGTCTTTCATGGGCACAACAGTACTTCCTGTTACTCGTTCACAGGTATGACACCGCAATTCTTACAAATGTCAGGGGTCTTTCCTGGCTACCATGCCAGTACTTCCCGTTACTCTCTTCACAGGTGGACTCCCTACGACATCAAACATCACAAAGGGCCTTTCCTGGTCACACCAGTACTTCCTGTTACTCATTCACAGGTACGACCCAATACACAAGCATAACAATCATTATACGGGTATTTTCCTGCACTACCACTCCAGTACTTCCTGCTACTTTCTTTCACAGGTCCAACCCGTCGATTCCTAAACTATACGTTTATCACGGAGTCTTCTCCGGTTCGTATGCAACATCACCAATCCAGACCAACCTGTCCAGATGGGCTTCACACAGCATGCATATTCCGTACTCTATTTCTGGATCTATATGCCAACAAAGGGGATTTCATGAATCCACCCAAAGACTCCCAAATCAGCCACCTCTTAGTGGGGGAATCACAAACATATGCCAAAAGGAAGCCTTCACATGACTAGGAAGAAAAGTCGTTACCCTTGAAGACATCTTTGGTGCCATGAGCTTCAAGCTGGCTCGAACGACTCACAAGAGCTTTTCCTTGGCAACGTCGACCTTGAATCTCTCGTCGACAAACTGCAGCACCACCGAAGATCAGCCTCCTCTCCTCCTCCTCCTTCTTCCTCTCTCTTTCTCTCTCTAGAAGTGTAGTAAGAGAAAGTCCAAAGCCAAATGAGTTTCCCCAACCCATTCTCAGCCTTAAGAAGACAGGGAGGCCTCTCAACCCTTGGATCCAGGCTGAAGGAATGGATGACCACAATTTCACCAAAAATTATAAATTTTGCCTGACACGGCCTATGACACGCCCGTGTCTGTGGCCGTGTTCCCTAAGCGGTGCTCAACCGACTTATCCAGACCAGTGACACGCCCATGTGACACGCCCGTGTCCTGGGCCGTGTCACCCGACACGTCTTCAGACACGCCCATGTCTGTGGTCGTGTTCATCAGGCTGAAAAAATCTCAAAATCACCCGAGACTCACACGGCCTGTGACACACCCGTGTCCCAGGCCGTGTGCCCATACACGATACTCGACACGCCCCAGCTCAAAGTCGTCGGGCTGAGTTCATCGAACCAAAGGGACACGCCCTGTGACACGCCCGTGTCACAGGCCGTGTTCACTCAAACGTCAGCCACCTCTCGACACTCGACGATCGTCGAGCAACTTTCGTCGAACGCAAGGAGACACGCCCTCCCGACACGCCTGTGTCGTCTGGCGTGTTCCTGCCGAACACTGTTTGTCGAACGACTTTCATCGATCTCGCGACGACTCGTACCCAAGCAGGACACGCCCTGGGACACGCCCGTG
This sequence comes from Platanthera guangdongensis, assembly GCA_039583875.1. NCBI lineage: Eukaryota > Viridiplantae > Streptophyta > Magnoliopsida > Asparagales > Orchidaceae > Platanthera > Platanthera guangdongensis. Next base: position 14,785,979 of record CM077164.1, read on the forward strand.
TCCCAGGCCGTGTCACCCCAAAAATGAGCCTGCTGAAAAACTGGGCTGTTACAGAATGCTCCCGGTCTCCCCTTCGATTGGTTAGCAGGACGGCGTGCACTGGACGAGTCTCCATCGCCCTTTAACAACAATTTTCTTTTCCAGTCATGGACCAACAGGGCGGGGGTAGAACGCTCCGGGTCAACAGAAAGACCACACAGCAGCATGTGTTTCTCTTCTACTAATAGGGAAATACTAAAGAGAGATCCGCCAACTCATGGGGTGCCACAAATCTCGGCATTGGAGTGAAGTCACACTCACGACCCATTATCCGACGACACCTGTCAGGAAGAGAGCTCCAAAGCTTGGGCCATAACCAACAATTGTGGATGTAGCCATACACGGTGTTCCCATGAAACTTGTTTGTCCTATCTCAAACACTAACAAAGTCTTGTTGTTGTGGACCTCGATACAACTACCACTGTCGGGATGCATGTCGCAACATTCCCTTAAAAGCTCAAGCGAGGACTTCGAACCATGTTCGCGGAAGAAGGAAATCAAACACATGATATGTGTCATCGCTAAAGGGGTAAACTGAGATGTCAGAACGCCACAATACTTCGGCATCTCAGTAACTTTGTCACACGACGAAAATCGAAGCCACGCCTGTAAAGACGACTCGCATAAAGTCATCCAACCCACCAGGGGACTCTGCACCTGCTACTCACCATAAGGAATCCTGATTTCAAGGCCGACAAGGATGTTGTAACGTCTACTCTAGGAAGCAATCTACTTGGCGGTAAGGGTGGAGCGCATACGCATCGGTCTGCAATGAACAACGTGACGTGGAGCCTGGAAAAAAGTGTGAAAGATAAGTTAAAGTCCAAGTGAAAAAGCACCTTAGGAATCACGTCTCGCACACCATGTACGAGGATGCCCCCGCGCACGCACACCATAGATGGAAGGACACACGGCGTGCACGCTTTGCCGCCGCGGCGCACCCCTAGCGTGCACGCACTCCGCGCTCAAGGCGCGGACTGGGCACACCTCACGCATTTGCGCTACGCACAGCTCGCACACGTTGCACAGGAGCACCCCACTCGAGGGCGCGTTGCAGGAACAAGCACCACATACGGGGGGATGGGGGATGCCCACACCCGCTGCACCAGGCCGCGTCCCGCAAGCACACGCGATGCGCACGGAGCGCGTCCTGCGAGGTGTATCACCCCGATCGTTCCCATCCTCGCTTCCGGTCGGGTTTTATCTCATGTATCCCTCACTCGTCATACCTTCTCAGTCTCGACCGCGCCATCGTGCTAGTCTCCTGTAGCCCCTGCCATTGCGATCCAAATCTACACAAAGATAAAAGCATATGGATTCCACTCGCTACGAATCCCAACTCCGAGCGCTTTGGAGGTCAAATGATGGGGTTTGCCCCAATTTATAGGGAAATCGGGTTGCACTTAGCCGGTTCACCAACTCCCCCGACTAACGTCATGAGGGGTAACATGCGTAACCATCGCATGCGCGATCCGCACACCCGATTCTCGTGGTAACCACCACGCATCGGATCCCGGACGTTGTGCACGCAATGCCGGCCGGCGGCGCCACTAGCCGCGCCCACTCCTCGGTCGCCAATTCCCGGGCGGCCTCGCCGCGACCAGCCCCACAAGGGTCGACCGAGGCCGCCCGACCCCGGGAGGCCTCGCCACAGCCAGCCCTCGCAAGGGCTCGTCGGCTCCCGCTAGGGCTGGCAAAGGCAACCCGTTCCCGACCGGCCTTGCCGCGGCCGACCCCGGTAAGGGTTGGTCACAACTGTCTATCCCTGGGCGGCCTCCTCGCGGCCAGCCCTTGCAAGGGCCGGTCGGGGGCACCCGGATCCGGGCAGCCTCGCCGCGGACGGCCGCCACAAGGGCTGGTCAGGGGCCGCCCGACCCCGGGCGACCTCGCCGCAGCTAGGCCTCACAAGGGCCGGCCAAGGCCGCCCGTGCATGGGCGGCCTCGTCGCGGCCGACCCCCGCAAGGGCCGACCAAGGCCATTCCTACTCGGGCGGCCTCGCCGCGGCCAGCCCCCGCCGGGGCCGGCCAAGGCCACCCGTTCTCGGGTGGCCTCCCTGCGGCCAGCCCTCGTGAGGGCTGACCAAGGCCACCCGACCCCGAGCGGCCTCGCCGCGGTCGGCCCCCGCAAAGGGCTGACGAGGTCGCCGGATTCGGGTGGCCTCGCCAGGGGCAAGCCCCTGGCCGCGCGCTAGCCATGGGGGTGGCCGTCGCCGCCCCCGCCTTCATCGTCGGGCCGCTAGTTTTGGCAGGCAGGTTCTCTTTGGGCCCAAGGGAGAGATCGTCATTTCTCAAAATTGACGATCCGCGTGCTTTGTTTCGAGCAATATTATTGGTTGGTCCGGAAATATTTAAACAAAATTACTGGAATACCCCTCTTGAAATCCTATAAATAGGCCATCTTTCACATAAAAGGGCTTTTTTCCGGGAACAATCTAACTTCACTCTTTCTCTCTCCACTCTTTCTATCTGTAGGATTTTTTGCCCAAGTTCAATTTCGCGGGGCTCTGTCAAGAGAAAATGCAAGACCAGGGCGGGATGCTCAGAGCCATTCCTGCCATCACGTGAAGACGACTCAGAAGGCGAAAGCGACGCCCACTCCCACAAGAAGCGATTGGTGAAGGGCCTCGAGTGCAGAACGGCTATGAGCGGTGCTCAACGCCCAATCTATCTCATCTCACCAAGTGTAACGAGGCGCGGTTTGTCACCCTCGCTCTTCTCCCGAAAACTGTTAACAAATTCTATGAGAGTGGAATTTAGGCCGACAACAAATCAGACGCATGGTTTTTTACCCCAATTGCGGGTTTTTCACGTCATCAAGCCTCCGACTCAACATTCTATGAATTTTTTACTGTTGGTACGCTCGACCATTCCACGGGCTAGGACGGTTCAGAAGGCTCAATCTACCAAGAGCGACGCGCGAACCCCAACAAGCATAATCTTAATGCAGCATATGCACTACTAAGTTGTTATAAAATATATAGACAAATCTTCCTAACAGTTGTTAGGAAGAGAGCTCCAAAGCTTGAGTCATTCCCAACAATTTCGGATGTAGTCATACACTGTGTTCCCATGACGTTTGTCCGTCCGACTCTCAATCACCAACCAAGTCTCGTTGTTGCAGACCTCGATACGACCACCGCCGTCGGGACGCACGTCGCACCATTCCCTGAAAGGCTCCAGCGAGAACTTCGAAGCATGTTCGCGGAAGAAGGCAATCAGACCCATGATACACCTCACCATTAAAGGGGTAAATTGAGACGTCGGAATGCCACAATGCATCATGATCTCAATAACTTCGTCACAGGGAGAAAATCAAAGCCCGACCTTCAAAGACGACTCACATAAAGTCATCCAGCCCACCGGGGGACTCTGCACCCGCTGCTCATCATGAGGAATCTTGATTTCAAGACCGGCAGGGACGTCGTAACGCCTCCTCCAGGAAGCAATTTGCTCGGCAGTAAGGGTGGAGCGCATACGCATCAGTCTGCCATGAACAACGCGCCGCGGAGCCTGGAAAAATGCTTGAAAGATAAGTTAAGTCCAAGTGAAAAAGCACCACAGGAATCACGTCTCACACACCATATATGAGTACGCCCCTGCGCACACACACCACACATGGAAGCACACAGGACGTGCATGCTCTGCCGCGGCGGCGCACCCCTCGCATGCGCACACTCTGCGCTCAAGGCATGCAAACAGGGCGCACCTCGCGCATGCGCGCTGCACACAGATCGCACACGTTGTGGGGCAGAACCCCGCTCGAGCGCCCACTGTAGGGGGAGCTCCCCGCGTGTAAGCGTACACATGGGAGTGAGCCCCATGCCCGCACCCGTTACGTGCAGGCCATGCCTCGCGTACACACGCGATGCGCACGGAGCGGGCCCTACAAGGTGTGTCGCCCCGGTCGGTCCCATCCTCGCGCCCGATCGGCTTTTCTCCCAGGTATCCCTCACTCGCCATACCTTCTCAGTCCCGACTGTGCCATCGTGCCCGTCTCCTGTATCCCCTTCCATTGCGATCCAGATCTACACAAGGATAAAAGCTCGCGGATTTTGCTCGCTACGACTCCCAACTCTAAGGGCTTTGGGGGCAAATGATGGGGTTAGCCTCAATTAGGGAAATCAGGTTGCACTTAGCCGGTCACTCACTCCCCCCACCAGCATCATGGGGGATTACATGCGTAACTACCGCACGCGTGATCCGCGCACCCAATCCCGCGATAACCACCGCGCGCCGGATCAAGGACGTAGTGCGTCCAACGCTGACCGATGGTGCCACCGCCTGCGCCCACTCCTCGGCAGCCCATTCCCGAGTGGCCTTGCCATGGCCGACCCCACGAGGGCCGACTAAGGATGCCTGACCCCGAGCAGCCTCGCCACGCCAGCCCCCGCAAGGGGCGGCCAGCCTCGGACGAGCCCGGGCGGCCTTGGCACAATCGGCCCCCGCAAGAGCTCGTCGGCCCCGCTAGTGCTGGCCAAGGCCACCCTGCCACGGGCGGCCTCCTCGTGGCTAGACCTTGCAAGGGCCGCCCGGGGCACCCGGATCCGTGCGACCTCGCCGTGGCCAGACCCCACAAGGGCCGGTCAGGAGCCGCCAGACCTTGGGCGACCTAGCCGCGGCCAGCCCTTGCGAGGGTCGGCCAAGCCCGCTTGTGCACGGGTGGACTCGCCGCGGCCGGCCCCCGCAAGGGCCGGCCAAGGCCACCCCTACTCGGGCGGCCTCACCGCGGCCGGCAACCGCCGGGGCCGGCCAAGGCCGCCCGTTCTTGGGCGGCCTCGCTGCGGCCGGCCCACACGAGGGCTGACCAAGGCCTCCCGACCCCGAACAGCCTCGCTGCGGTCGTCCCCCGCAAAGGGATATCGAGGCCGCCGGATCCGGGCGGCCTCGCCAGTGGCGGCCCCCTGGCCGCTTGCCGGGCACGGGGGCGGCGACAGCCGCCCCGCCGCCGTCGTCGAGCCGCAATTTTTCGTAGGCGGGTTCTCTTTGGGCCCAAGGGCGAGATTGTCATTTCTCATAAAAGACGATCCACGTGCTTAGTTTCGAGTAATTTTATTGGCCGATCCAGAAATATTTAAGCAAAATTACTGGAATTCTCTGGAAATCCTATAAATAGGTCATCTTTCACTTAAAATGGCTTTTTTTGTAACACTCTAACTTCACTCTTTTTCTCTCCACTCTCTCTTGGTAGGATTTTCCACCCAAGTTAACTTCCACAGGGCTATGTCAGGATCGTAAAGACAAGACGAGCGTTAAGAAAACGGAAGACCAGGGCAGGACGCTCAGAGCCATCCCCGTCATCGCGTGAAGACGACTCAGAAGGCGAAAGCCACACCCACTCCCGCAAGAAGCGATTAGCGAAGGACCTCGAGTGCATAATGGCTACGAGCGGCTCTCAACGCCCAATCTCCCTCATCTCACCAAGTGTAACGAGGCGCGATCTGTCGCCCTCGCTCTTCTCCCGAAAACTGTGTAACAAACTTTGTGATAGTGAAATTTAGGCCGACACCGAACTAGACGCATGGCTTTTTACCCCATCGCGGTTTTTCCATATCATCAAGCCTCCGACTCAACATTCTGCGAATCTTTGACTGTTGGTACGCTCGACCGCTCCGCGGGCTAGGACGGTTCAGAAGACCAATCTACCAAGAGTGACGCGTGAACCCCAACGCGCATAATCATAATGCAGCATATAACTATTAAGTTGTTTTAACATATATAGGCAAATGGAGTAGCTTATACATTGTTATGAACTTATTATTTATTAAGGTTTCGTTTGACAAGACGGTGAGACTTCCGCTGAAATTACCGCACCGCTAGACCGCTACCACATTCCCGCATTGCTGACCCGCGGTTAATTTCCGCAGAAATCCCGCAGTTTTGTGCGACGGGGCGGAGCCCACCGCCCGACCACAGGATTTCTAAACCACGCATTTCGGTGGGGCAGGCCGTGATGTGCGCGCAACTGGCACATATCAGCCCCGCCAAACAAATCCCAAGTGATCTTTTTTTCCATATGGACAATATTTTGCATCCTTAAATAATAATCAATCCAAAGTCATAAAATGAACATCTCTAACCTCGTACTAGTTCTACTGGTAATCATACAAGTAACTTGATAATAAAGATTAAAAAGTAATGGTAAATAATATAATATCCTCGTATCACAATCTCGATAACATTCAAATATTGTTGCTTATATGTATTATTATTTTGCTTATAAGAGACTGGATGCTTATGAGAAATTATTTTGTGAATGGCTGGGAACTTGTATGAAATATTTGATAATTTTTGGGTGAATTTGAGTATTTTAGATTATTAAAAGGATTGTATTATGAATAAAAACATTCATTTTTAGTACTTAGGATAGAAGTTGACTATATTTAAGATCATATAACTAATCCTTTCCATCTTAAATCCATAAACTGGGGAAAAAATTCATAGAAAATGATAAGTCTTAAAAAAGTCACAATAAATAATCTGCAACAGGAGTCGCTTATTTGCGCAGAAGCACATAACAAAGGCTAATAATACATTGAAAGCAACAACACCAGCAACACCATCATAAATCACTGCACAGTAATTTCAAGTTCTTTCAAAACAATAGCTGCTATTCGAAGCATCGCAGCGCCAATATTCTACACAACAGCTGGTACCAGAAATCCCCACAGCAACAGCAAGCGTAGAGAGAGAGAGACAGAGAGATCACGACTGGTTCTCTCCAGATTTCGGCTTTGGCGCTTCTTTGATCTCATCCCCAGCATCTTCCTGCATTAAACCAACCAATAGGAGTAACAAAAACGTAGAGTGCGTGTTTGTTTGAACATAAGATGTTGTGTATTGAACATTTCAGCTCTGGCTGGGCACCACTGAAGAATGCAACACAGTGGTGCGGTTGTCCGGAAGCCGAGAAGGCGTGTTGTTTGGCACGGAATAAAGAGCGCACCCGGCGAATGCCGCTTCTTTGTACGTATGCCGCACCAAAATAGAGACTTAGGCCTGATTTGGGTGCGCGGAAGCCTGCATTTCAGCACAAATCCAGTGGCGTGCAGTCTAAACCAGGGCTTAAATATTCAAGTCTCTAGCAGTTTTTAATAGATCTTTTTGTTTGTTATGTATTTAGAACAAGAATGGCAAATGGCGCTTCAACCAAATGCGCATCGTCCCCAGCACACTTAAAAAAAACTGTGATGACAGATTTGGAATAGCAAGGGTCAGAGCTGATAAAAAGCTTTTTAAGAAAAAGAAAGTACATTTATATCAGAGGTCCATAATGTTAAGTTGTCTCGCAGGAGTTGCATGATCAATGTGCTGTCCTTGTAGGACTCCTCGCCCAAGGTGTCCAGCTCCGAGATAGCCTCATCAAAGGCCTTTGATGAAAAGAAAGAAAGAAAAAAAAAGTTCATCCAATGTTAGAACAGGATATGAATTGATGGGTAATGTGGACAGAATAAAGATACTTCCATGAATATAAGAGGCGAAATTCTTGGATATGCTATAAATGTTATATGATTTTACATTTTTTTGGAAAGCTCCAGGGGGGAACAGCCGGTAATGAGGGAGTAAAGTGCACGCAACACTTTACGGTAAAGTGCGGACATCCAACGGTCCACGTGGATGCACACACACATTTTAAAGCAGACACATCTCAAATTGCTTGGAGATGTATGTGGGCATCCACGCGAACTGTTGGGTGCCCACACTTTATGATAAAGTGCATCACCAGCACTTTACCACCCCTTACCCGGGAAGGACCACTGACTTTCACATATGAGATTTAGGCTCCGTTTGGCATGGATGTGGCAATCATGAACGCGGTGATTATTAACCGTCGTTCGTGAATGGCCAGCCAATCTCCCCTAAAAACTTCATCCACTTTTATGTTCAAAACTAGTTTTTTTCTTTGCGGCGGTAATAACTGTTATCATGCCAAATATGCAGTCTATGAAGTTGGCATTTTTTGTCCAAACTCACGGGGGCAAAAACACTGCCAAATGGAACCTTACTATCTTGAAGCCCAGTGGTTTTGTTTGATTTCAAGTTATCAAAAATGAAAAAGTGAAAAGACATATAATTGAAAACTATTTTTTGAACGGGCATTAATTTGCATGCAGAATCTTTTAAACCCCTCCCATAAGATGCACACCAAATAGTACAAAATCATCATTAGAAGAGACATCGTTAATTTGAGTTTCTCCACAGACAAGGGTAACTAATTATATGTGTGCTTGTTTTCAATGAGGGTTCGGTGAGAAATTGTGAATTAAAACAGAAATTATTACATTTCCCAAGAAAATTCAACTACCACGCCAATAAATCACGGACTTTTGGCACTAAGTACACCCAGTTGAGAAAAACCGAGAACAATGATAAAATTACCTTCCATAATCCACTGCTCGTACATATATATGAGTAGGGAACAACAACACTAGGACCAAAATACCCCCACAGTGGGATAAAGAAATAAGAAAGACGTGACTCATTACAACTCTCCTCCTCAAGTCGAACAGAAGATATCTGTCATTTCAAGCTTCTTAATATCAACAGCAAAAATATCGCATCACAAACTCTTGGTGAACACATCGGCAAGTTGGTCTTTGGACTGAACGAACGGAGTGACCACATTTCCTTTATCCAAATGGTCTTTGATAAAGTGTCGATCTACCTCAACATCTTTAGTCCTATCATGCTGAACGGGGTTATGAGATATGCTGATTGCAGACTTATTGTCGTAGTATAGGGAGATAGGGCTATTTTCTTGGAGCCCTAGGTCACGTAGCATGGTATGCACCCAAAGACCCTCACATACACCTTGAGACATCGCACGATACTCAGCCTCAACACTAAATCTAGCAACCACATTCTGCTTCTTACTCCTCCATGCCACTAAATTTCCTCCAACTAAGATACAATAGCCAGTAGTATATTTTCTGTCATCACGACATCCAGCCCAATCAACATCGGTGAAGACTTCAATCTTCAAGTGATTGTTCAACGAGAACAAAAGACCACGATTAGGAGCCTTCTTCAGGTATCGCAATACGCGATATGCTGTCTCTTGATGTTTGATTCTAGGAGCATGCATTTATCTACTCAATATACCAACTACGTAAGTAATGTCAAGACAGGTTTGAGATAGATATATGAGTCTTCCAACCAATCTCTGATAGGTAGAAATATTTGTGTGATCACCATCACCGTCCTCATCATGTGATTCTCCTCCATAGGAGTGTTTGTAGGGACACAACCTAGCATTCCGGTCTCTTTTAAAAGATTCAGGATATACTTCCGTTCAGAGATAAAGATACCTTGGTTTGACTGGGTCACCTCAATACCCAGGAAATACCGTAATCTTCCTAAGTCTTTCACTTCAAACGTAGCAGATAGAAGAGCCTTAAGATTACTAATCTCCTCAGTGTCATTGCCAGTAATCACAATATCATCCACATAGACAATAAGGATCACAATCTTTTGGTCGTTTCTGCGGATAAACATGGTGTGATCAGATTGACCTTGCTTGTAACCGAATTTGATCATTGTCTTGAGAAATCTGTCAAACCATGCCCTTGGAGACTGTTTCGGCCTATATAGGGATTTTCTCAAGCGACAGACAAGACCCACTGTTCCCTGTTTTACAAATCCAGGAGGAAATTTCATGTTCACTTTTTCATCAAATTCACCATGGAGGAACGCATTTTTAACATCCAATTGATAAAGATCTCATCCTAAGCAAGCAACACATGATAAAAGAACCTGTATAGTCCATCTTTGCCACGGGAGCAAACGTCTCCTGATAGTCCACGTCTTGAGTTTGAGTGCATCCTTGAGCAACTAACCGAGCCTTGTATCGTTCAATCTGACCATTCTGATTATGCTTAACCGAGAACACCCATCGTGATCCAATAGCGTTTTTTTTGGGGAAGAGAGGAGACGTCTCATGTATGATTTTTGTCCAAGGTTGACATTTCTTCCTTCATAGCCCGTGTCCAAACCGGAATCTCCAATGCTTCCTGCCACATCTTGGGAATGAAAACTAAAAATAATGCAGAAATAAAGGCCTGATGAGCCGGGGTAAGATAATGATAAGCAACATGATTGGAAATAGGGTGTTAAGTGCTTGCATCTTTACCTTTCAGCGCAAAGTAGGAGGATCATCGCTAGATGAGCCTGAAGCGGGCACTGATAGAGGTGGAACACTAGCAGTTTATTTCCCTAGTTGACGACGATGGTATACGTGCAGAAAAGGAGAGATGGAAATAGGAATCTGAGGAACTTGGATAGGGTGAGTCGGAGGTATTTGATGAGAGGGAACAGGGGAAGAAGACTGAGCGGGAACATGGGTAGAAGACTGAGCGGGAATGAGAGGAATAAGAGGAAGAGAGAGAGTAGGAGGAACACAAGAGTCACCCAACTCCCCCTGACGAAGAGAGTGAGTCGAAGCTGGATAATAAGGTTGCTCCTCCAGAAAAGTATCATCCATGGTACAAAAGAAACGCCTGGAAGGAGGGTGGAAACACCGATATCCTTTCATAGTGGCGGAATAAACAATAAAGACGCAACGTTGAGCCCGAAGGTCAAGTTTGTCCCTATGAAACTGATGAATATACACAAAACATACACAGCCAAATACACAAGGTGGAAGATGAGAGGTATGGACAACCGACATAGAAGAGAGACAAGCTATGAGCGTAGCATAATCTAAAACACGGGAGGGAAGACGATTGATAAGATGGGAGGCAGTGAGTACAACATCACCCCAATAGGATATGAGAAGATGCATGAAGTGAAAAAGGCAATGTGCCGCCTTAATAAGATGACGATTCTTCCGTTCAGCAAACCCATTTTGTGTGGAGGTGTGAACACATGTGGTTTGATGTAAGATACCATGATTGGAGAGATATGAGCCAAACTGATCACGATCATCATATTCCCCTCCATTGTCACTACGAAGAACACAAATTTTGCCATCAAATTGGGTCTAAATCATCTTATGAAAAGTTTGGAAACAAGATAGCACGTCACTTTTTTTCTTTAGCAAATAGACCCAAGTGGTTCTCAAGAAACAGTCAACCAAGGTAACTGTTGAAGCTTGAGGAGACCGGGCGGTTTGATTTCTAGTCGCAACGGTTTGCTAGTCTCCTTGTTCTGGCGGTTTAGCTAAGCGGTTTGGAGGTTGTGCGGCCTTTGCGATTTCCTTCACGTGCGCCCTTCTTTGCTAGTTGCTCTTCTTTGCAACTTGTTGTGTTCGTGCGGGTTGTTTTCTCTACCCGTGCGGTTTCCTGTTGCTTTTGATGGACACTCCTGCTCTCTCTTTTCTATTCTATCTCCTACTTCTCTTTCTACTTCTTCTTTCTTTGCTTCCGGTAAATTGAGTACTGTTTCGAAGCTTACTGCTCCCAATTACCCTGACTGGAGTGTTTCCTTTATTTTTCTGTTGCGCTTTCAGCGTAAGTGTCATCATTTGACTGATGACCCCCCTCCTTCTGGCTCTGCTTCTTTTGATGATTGGGATGCTACTGATGCCTTGGTGTGTACTTGGTTAGCCAATAGTTTGTCTGATGAGTGCCTTCATGTCATTTGACATGATCTGACGGTCAAGGCTGTCTGGAATCATCTTGCTGCATTGTACTCCAAGGAAGCACAAACTTCGTGCATTTATACTTTATATGCGGATTTTTTTGCTCCTTTGCTCGTGGTTTGTTTTTTTCTAACTGCTTGCAGTTTTCTTCCCGCTACTGTTGCTCGCATTTCCGTTGTTATTACTCTTCTTCAGCGTCATTTGCTCTCCTCTCCTTCTCCTGATGTTGTAGCTCATCCAGCTCGTCATGAAACCTGTGGTGGCCGGAGTGGCCGTACTGGTGGCCGTGGTTACTCTAAGTTTCTTTGCTCTCATTGTGGCAAAGTTGGTCACTTGGTTGATCGTTGCTGGGCCAAACATCCTCACCTTCGTCCTGCTTCGGCTGATTCCTCCAAGAAATCTACTTCTCTTACTACTTCTGGTGCTACTCAGTTGGCTACTACGGGTAGGTGGCTCATTGATTCTGGTGCTACTAATCATATGACGGAAAATTCTTGACTTTTCTCTTATCTTGATAAGAGTAACCGGTTACCTCCAGTTCTTATTGCGGATGATTTTTTGTCTCCAGTTTTTGGGTCTGGCACGGTCCATGTTACTCATTATTTTTAGCTTCAGGACACTTTTTATGTCACGAATTTTCCGTACAACCTCCTTTTTATCACTGCTCTTTGCAAACAGTTGAATTGTGAAGCTATTTTTACTGCATTTACTTGTGTTTTTCAGATTCCTCACTCCAAGGAGATGATTATTATTGGGACTGAAAGCGGCAACTTGTTCTACCTTGATAATGCTTCTGTTTTTTCTGCCTCCTTTTCTTTACTTCAGTGGCATCTTCGGCTTGAACATCCTCCTCCTCGGATTCTTTATCAGCTTCTGTCTGATTTACCTCAAGGAGATTCCTCTCTTAATTGTGAGGCTTGTCAATTTGGCAAACATCACCGCTCTACTTTTCCCGCTAAACATGACCACAGTTCTTCTCGTCCTTTTGACCTTGTTCATTCGGATGTTTGAGGTCCTGCTCCCCTTCAGACTGTTGGTAGGGATAGTTTATATTTTGTTACCTCTATTGATGATTGCTCTCGGTTTACGTGGTTGTATTTGTTGCACGAACGCTCTGAATTTTTTTTATTTTTATTGCGTTTTATAACGAAATTCGTACACAATTTGATACCATTATTAAAATTATTCGCACTAATAATGTTAAGAAGTATCTTAGTCATCAGTTTACATCATTTTGTTTGGATCATGACATTGTCCATCAGACTACTTATCCTTACACTTCTCAACAGAATGACGTTGCTGAACGTAAGAATCACCATCTTCTGGATGTGACTCGTAACTTTCTCACTCATATGCATGTTCCCCAATCTTATTGGGGTTATGTTGTTCTTCTATTCTGTTTTCTCATTAATCGAGTTACGTCTTCAGTTCTCAATGACAAGACCCCATTTTTTGTCATGTATCCTGATGCGATACCGTTTCCTTTATCTACTTGTGTCTTTGGATGCACAGCGTTTGTCCACTTACCTTCTTCTGGTCGTGACAAACTCTTTCCTCGTTCTGTTAAGTGCATCTTTCTAGACTATTGTCCGACACAAAAAAGATATAGGTGTTATGATCTTGTTCTTCGGAGACAGTATGTTTCTGCAGATGTCACTTTTTTTGAGGATGCTCCGTTCTTTTCTCCTCCCTCTGTTCTTCCCTCTTCTAACAATTCTTCTTTTTCTATTATGTCGGCACCTCTTCCAAAGCCTGCACTTCTTTCTTCTCTTACTGTCTATGATTCTTCTACTGAGCCGCTGCTAACAGCTCTTGGGACAGTGGTCTCTCCTTCGGATGGAACTGATACAGTAAACAAGACAGACCTTGATCTTCTGATAGCTCTTCGGAAAGGTGTTCAATCATGCACTCAACATCCTCTTCGGGATGTGGTCTCTTATGCGCAGCTATCTCCTCTGTTTGAGAGTTTTGCTCTTATTCTATCGACAAATGTTATTTCAGCCTCCTATCAAGATGTTCTTGTTATTTCTCATTGGAAAGCTGCTATGGATGAAGAGATGAAAACTCTCACTGAACGGGGTACTTGCACTCTTGTTCCTACCCCTCCAGGAGTTGAGGTAGTTGGCTGTCGCTGGGTCTTTGTCATCAAATTTCTCCCGGATGGTACTGTTGATCGTTACAAAGCTCGACTTGTTGTCAAAGGGTTTACGCAAACCTATGGTGTGACTTTCTTTGATACTTTCTCTTATGTGGTTAGGATTACTACAATCTGTGTTCTTTTTTTGGTGGTTGTCAACAAAGACTGAGAAATGTCTCAGTTGGATGTGAAGAATGCATTTCTTTATGGTGATTTGCACGAAACAGTCTATATGGAGCAACCTCCGGGGTATGTTGCTCCGGGGGAGTCTCAGATCCGTAAACTGTGGAAGGCAATCTATGGTCTTAAGCAAAGTCTCAGGGCCTGATTTGAAAAGTTCAACGAAATTATTTCTATTATTGGGTTTGCTCGGAGTGTTGCAGATCACTTTTTGTTCATTCGCAAAACCTCAACTGATCTTGTTATTTTTAAGATTTATGTGGATGACATTATTGTTACAGAGGATGATAGAAAGGGTGTGGATATGACAAAGATGCATCTTCTTCGGTATTTTGTTGCCAAAGATACAGCGTCTCTGAAATATTTTTTGGGGATTGAGATATCCATGAAACTTGGTTCCACAGTTCTTTCACGGCGGAAATGTCTTAAATCTCTTAAAAGATACAGGTCTCCTTTGTGCTAAATCTGCTCGGTCTCCAATGGCTGTTGGAGATGACAAGTGTTGAAGTGAGGACTCATCTCTTCTTGAAGATGTTACCAGATATGAAAGGTTGTGGGAAAACTCCTTTATTTGACAGTCACAAGACCAGATATTTATTATGCAGTGGGAAGAGTGAGCCAGTTTATGCAAGCTCGTAAGGAGTGTCATATACAGTCGGATATAAAGATTCTAGAGTATGTGAAAGGTGCTCCAGGAAAAAGGACTTCTGTTTCAGAAAAGGAGACATTTGAAAGTTGAGGCATACTCTGATGCTAGCTATGCAGATGATAAGGAAGATATGAAGTCTACGTCTGGGTTCTGTACCTTTGTTGGAGAAAATTTGGTCAGCTGAAAGAGCAAGAAACATGTTATTGTTTCCAGGTCAAGTGCGGAAGCCAAGTATAGAAACATGACTTTAACTACTTGTGAGATGAAGTGCTTACGGACACTTATGCGTGATTTATGGGAGATTTATGATCATCCTCTGTCAATGTTCTGTGATAATAAGGCGGTCATATATATTTCGAGCAATCCAGTCTTTCATGAGAGGACGAAGCATATCGAAGTGGATTGCCACTTCATCAGAGAGGAGATATTGAAGAATCAAATCTGCACACCGTTTGTTACCTCAGAGAGGGAGCTGGCTGACTTCTTCACCAAACCGGTGACTCCTTTTGTAGAGGTTTGTAGCAAGCTGAGCATGATTAACATATATGTTATAGCTTGAGGGAGAGTGTTGAAGATTGAGGAGACCGGGCGGTTTGATTTCTAGTCACAGCGGTTTGCTAGTCTCCTTGTTCTGGCAGTTTGGCTCGGCGGTCTGGAGGTTTGCGGCAACAGCGGTCTGATGGTTAGCCGCAGTTGCGGTCTCGAGATTAATCGCAGCAGCGGTCTGGTAGTTAGCCGCAGCAACGGTCTAGTTGTTAGCCGCAACAACGGTCTGGTGGTTAGCCGCAGCAGCGGTCTGGAGGTTAGCCGCAGTGTGCGAACAGGAAACAAGTAGATCGAAAATTTGGAGCAACAAAATTTTTATTATCCAAAAAGATATCTATTACAAAGGTATGACCTCTTTTTTATAGAATGGAGGAGAGAAGAGAGATTACAAATAAGCAATGTGAGACTAATAATTACAGGAACAAGCATCTATACAAGCCGCATAAGCCGCGTGGTTAGACTACCCGCACGGCAACTACAATGTGCAGAAGACAACTCGACAATATCTTCAAGTCGTCATAGACAAGCCGCCAGACCGCTCGGACATCAATCAGCAACAGCTCGGCTACCAAGCCGCTGGGATAAGCAGCCAGACCGCCAGACACAACCCAGCAACAGCCCGACTACCAAGCCGCTGGGATAAGCCGCCAGACCGCCAGAGACCAACCAGCAACAGCCCGACTACCAAGCCGCTGGGAGAGGCCGCCAGACAAACTGTCAAACCGCACGGTCTCCATGCTGCAACACTCCTCTCAAGCTGGAGCATAGATATCAATCATGCCCAGCTTGTCGAAAATGTGAAACAAGGAAGCGGTCACCGGCTTGGTGAAGATATTTGTCAACTCGTTGTCAGAAGTGACGAACGGAGTACAAATTTGTTTCTTCAAAATCTCTTCTCGAATAAAATGACAGTCGACTTATATGTGTTTTGTTCTCTCATGAAAGACCAGATTTTTGGAAATGTATATCGCGACCTTGTTGTCATAGAACATAGGAAGATGATAGTTGTAGACCTCTCGTAAGTCAAGCATGAGAGCCTGTAACCACTTTAACTCACATGTGGTCGACGTCATATTACGATATTCTGTTTCTGCACTAGACCTGGAGACAACAGACTGTTTCTTACTCTTACAGCTCACAAGATTTCTTCCAACAAATGTGCAAAAGCCCGATGTTGACTTGCGGTTTCCTTTATCATCATCATAGCTCGAATCTGAGTATGCTTCAGCCCTCAAGTGACCATTCTTCTGAAATAACAATCTTTTCCCTGATGCTGCTTTGACATACTCCAATATCCTCATGGCAGACTGTATATGACACTCTCTAGGAGCTTGCATGAATTGACTAACCTTGCCTACAACATAGGAGATGTCGGGACTGGTCACCGTGAGATAAATGAGTTTGCCCACCAGACGCCGGTACCTCGTAGTATTCGATAGAGCAGGTGAGTCATCTGTCCAAGTTTTGTCTTCTCCAGTAGCCATGGGACATCGGGCAGGTTTAGCACCAGTCAACCCTGCCTCTTTTAGTAAATCAAGAGCATATTTTTGTTGGGAGAGGACCAAAGAGTTGGGCTTCCGAGAGATTTTAATCCCCAGAAAGTATTTGGGGGAGCCTATATCCTTCGTGACCAGGTGTTGACGGAGGTGTTTCTTTGTCAAAGCTACCCCAGTCTGGCCATCGTCAGTAAGAAGAATGTCATCCACATATACAACAAAAACCACCAGACCCGAGGAGGTTTTGCGAATGAATAAGGAGTGATCGACAAGACTTCTTGCAAAACCATTGGCCGCAACAATGCCGCTAAACTTGTCAAACCAAGCCCGATGGTTTTGCTTTAGGCCATAGATGGTCTTCTTCTGTCGGCATACTCGTGTCTCCCCCAGAGCAACATACCCAGGAGGTTGCTCCATGTATAGATCTTGCTGAAGATCACCATAGAGAAAGACATTCTTGACATCCAGCTGTGAAATGGGTCAATCCCTGTTGACAGTCACAAAGAGGACCTGAATGGTGCTGAGACGAGCAACGGGAGAGAAGTTGTCAAAGTAATCAACACCATAAGTCTGAGTGAAGCCTTTGACGACCAGGCGGGTCTTGTATCGATCCACGCTGCCGTCTGGACGGAACTTTACAACAAAGATCCAGCGACAGCCAACCACATCAGTGCCCAAAGGGGGAGGAACAAGGGTCCAGGTACCCCTTTCAGTGAGGGTAGCAATTTCCTCATCTATGGCAGTCTTCCAATGAGGAACAACAAGAGCTTCCTGGTAGGTGCGGGGAGTGGCAGTTGCAGAAATAGCCAATGCAAACGTCCTGCGAGAAGGAGTTAGACGATCAAAGGAAACAACAACAGCCAACGAGTGATGGGTACACGTTCGCATCGCATTGTGAAAAGCAATGGGAAGATCCAGGTCGGCGTGGTCCTCAGTAATCGGAGCATCCGTGGCGGAGAGAGCTAGCTCGAGAGAGGAGAGAGACGGCCGCAGAGAGGAGGGAGAGAGCAGCGGTGGAGAGGGAGAGAGAGAGAAGGAGGAGATGGTGGAGACGACGGTGGAGAAAGCTCGATGGGAGTAGACGTGGTGGTGGGGACGGTAGGATGAGCAGAAATATCTGGAGAGGGAGAGGAGTCAGAAGAGAAATATGATGCATTTCGAAGGTCACATCTGCAGATACGTATTGTTTACGAAGAACGGGATCAAAACAACAATAGCCTTTCTGAGTAGTAGAGTAACCCAAAAAGATACACTTAGTGGCAAGTGGGGCGAATTTGTCATGAGTGGCGGAAGGAGCGTGCACAAAAGCCGTGCAACCAAAGATACGCAGAGGGAGAGGAAACGGATCCTTGCCCGGATATAGAATGGAGAATGTGGTTTGACCGTGGAGAACCGTGGACGGAATGCGATTAATGAGATAGCAGGAGATGAGGACAGCGTAGCCCCAATAGGAGCGAGGAACTTACATCTGTGTCATCAGAGTGCGAGCGACATCGAGGAGGTGATGGTTTTTACGTTCTGCTACCCCATTTTGCTGTCAGGTATAGACACAGCTAGCTTGATGAATAATATCATGTTGCATACAGAAAGAAGAGAAATCATTACTAAGATATTCCTTAGCATTGTCAGAGCGAAAGATTTTAATAGATATATCAAACTGATTCTTAATCATATTATAGAACGATGTCCATACAGAAAATAGTTCGGAGCGATCTTTTAAAAGATACACTCACGTACATCGAGAGAAATCATCAATAAATGTTACAAAATATGAACTACCCCGACCTATGGTGAGGGTAGGAGCAGGACCCCAGATGTCGGAGTGAACTAGATCAAACGGTCGGGAAGACCCACAACCTTGCTTCGGTGGGAAGGAGCGATGATACTTGCCAAGCTGACATGCGTCACAGTTGAGAGGACACTACTGAGGAAGGTGGGGCAGAAGCTGACGAAGAAGTCTTGGAGGAGCATGACCAAGACGAAGGTGCCACTGGAGAAGATCAGTAGAATAGGAGGAGAAGGCGGACAGTGCGGAAACGTTGTCAAAGAAGTAGAGGCTGTCGCACTCAGTCCCAGTAGCAATCGTCCGTTTGGAGCCCGGATCCTGAAAAGAACAAGTAGTAGGAGTGAATGTGACGGAGCACTGTAGTTGCATGCAAAGAAAAGTAACAGATAACAAATTGCAAGAGAACTTGGACACGTAGAGGTTTTCCGCCAAGCTAAGAGATGGAGTGACTTGAACCACTCCTGTTTCATTGACCAGAGAGAGAGAGCCGTCCGCAATAAAGACCGGGGGCAACCGATCATGCTGTTCTAGGAAAGAAAAACATTGCGGATTGCCGGTCATATGATTGGTAGCACTAGAGTCGATCAGCCATTTATCTTGAGTAGCGACGTGGGCGCTACCTGAAGACGTGACCACGGCGGCGGACGGCTTCGAAGAGAAGGTGGAAGCGTCCCCAGTTGGTCGAAGATGAGGATGCTTCTTCCAGCAGCGATCAACCGTATGGCCGGTGCGGCCACAGTGAGAGCGGAGAAAACAGGAAGCACCACGTTCGCCGGATTGGTGGTTGCGGCCACCAGAGCCACTCCGCTGAGTCTGGTGAGCGTAGTTGTCCGGTTGAGCAGGGGAGGATAACAACGGACGTTGTAGCAGAGAGGTAACCGCGATTATGCGGGCAGTAGCGACATCCAGGGTGGGAGACTCCGCCTCGCCAAGGATCTGTTGACGGATCATGTCATAAGACTCCGGAAGTCGCAGAAAATAGCACACAACCAGAAGCTCCTGGAAGTGTTTTTGTTGCTCAGCCAGATCAGCAGAAAAGGGGCGATTCTGGAGAATTTCAGCTCCGAGAGCATGAACTTGTTGGTAAGCAATAGCAGGAGACATGGAAGGACAGACAAAAAGGTTCGCATACAGAGTATAGATGCGAGACGTCTGAGCCCCCTTGGAGTAGAGAGCGGCAAGACGAAGGCAAGGAGCCTTGACCGTTACATCATGACGGATGACGGGTAGGCATTCATCAGAGAGACTGTTAGACAGCCATGTGTGGACAAGAGCGTCGCTGGCATCCCAATCATCAAAGAGAGGGGAGTCTTGCGGAGGAGGGTCATCGGTGAGATGATGTCGTTTGCGTTGAGAGCGGAGAAGGAAGGTGAAGAAGACACTCCAGTCTGGGTAGTTGGGACCGATGAGTTTGGAAACGGTGTCAAGGTTGACCGAAGGAGTAGGAGTAGGAGGAGCGGCAACAAGAGTAGTGGTGGTAGAGATATCGGAGGTTGCCATAGAAAAGAGCAGAGAGTAGCGAGAAGAACAAGTCGCGGCTAGAAGAACAGGTCGCGGCTAGAAGAACAGGTCGCGACGACTTAAGAAGAAGAGCAGCTAGAAAGGGAGGGCGCGACGACTAAGCAGAGGTCGCGACAAGAAGAACAGGTCGCGGCGACTTAGGCTTCGTTTGGGGGGACTTATTTTCACCGGTCAAGCGGTCACGACCGCATGAACCGGGACTTAATTAAGGTCCGGTACATGCGGTCGTGACCGCTTGACCGGTGAAAATAAGTCCCCCCAAACGGAGCCTTAAGAAAGGGGAATCATAGAGGTCGCGCACACAAGGGGCAACGACAAGGAGAGAGAGAAACCGCGCGAACGGGGCGCAAACAGGCGGAAGAAACAAGACGCGAAGACAGATCGCGAGAAAAGTATCAAGTCGCGCGGACAGAGAAAGCTCACAGAATTAGGAAGAAAAGATTGATTCCTCTGATACCATGCGCGAACAGGAAACAAGTAGACCGAAAATTTGGAGCAACAAAATTTTTATTATCCAAAAAGGTATCTATTACAAAGGTATGACCTCCCTTTTATAGAATGGAGGAGAAAAAAGAGATTACAAATAAGCAATCTGGGACTAATAATTACAGGAACAAGCATCTATACAAGCCGCATAAGCCGCGCGGTTAGACTACCCGCACGGCAACTACAATGTGCAGAAGACAACTTGACAATATCTTCAAGTCGTCATAGACAAGCCGCCAGACCGCTCGGACACCAATCAGCAACAGCCCGGCCACCAAGCCGCTGGGATAAGCTGCCAGACCGCCAGACACCAAACAGCAACAGCCCGACCACCAAGCCGCTGGGATAAGCCGCCAGACCGCCAGACACCAACCAGCAACAGCCAGGCTACCAAGCCGCTGGGAGAAGCTGTGACCGCCAGACAAACCGTCAGACCGCACGGTCTTCATTCTGCGACACGCAGCAGTGGCCTGGTGGTTAACCGCGGCAGCGGTCTGGTGGTTAGCCGTGGCAGCGGTCGGATGATTAGCGGCAGCAACGGTCTGGGAGTTAACCGCAGCAGCGGTCTGGAAGTTAGACGCAGCAGCGGTCAGGAGATTAACCGCAGCAGCGGTCAGGAGGTTAACCGCAGCAACGGTCTTGGAGTTAACCGCAGCAGCGGTCTTGGAGTTAACCGCAACAACGGTCTGGGAGTTAACCGCAACTACAGTCTGGAAGTTAGCCGCCGCAGGAGTTCAGAGGCTTCCCTAGTTTTGTTTTGTTTGTATAGTATGGCGGTTTGATTGTGTCAAACCGCTCTGCCCGCGCGACTTGTATTTTGTCCCACATCGCTTGTTGTATTCTCCTATCTCCCTCATTTACTATAAATAAGGGGGCATGTCTATGTATTGTTTATCTTTTTGGAGCAATAAATTTTTTTTTTATTTAGCTCTTTTTACAGTAACAAACCAACAGAAACTAGATAAAGAAACCACAGGGGAAAGACCCTAAACATCAAAGTGAATAATAGAAAAAGGAGTGTCAGAAGGAGAAGATAAATGCACTGAGGTGTGTCGAACATGCTTTGACCGAGCACAAACATCCCACGACAATTTTTTAATAAACGGAGAGAAAGATGGAAACAATTTGGAAAGGTAAATGGGAGAAGGATGCCTGAGGCGCAGATGCCATCGTCAGACATCAGCAGCAGTGACAGTGGTCGATGTGAGAGCTCGAGATGGAAGTTGGGTATCCAGGTAGTACAAGCCACCATGGTTCCTACCACTGCCAATTGTCCGTTTTGTGTCTAGTTCCTGAAAAACACAAGAGTCAGTAAAGAAAGTTACAGAGCAGTTAAGAGATTTAATAATGTTGCTGATAGAAAGTAAATTGTGGGGAAAAGTGGAGACATGAAGAACGGAGGAAAGAGAAATAGATGGCGAGCACGAGATATGTCCTTTGCCGGCAATGGAGGACAAGGTATCATTAGCGGAGATAACCTTATCTTTGCCAGATAAAGTTGTATAGGAGACAAAACCTGAGAAAGATCCAGTCATATGATCAGTAGCGCCTGAATCAATGATTCATGCAATGTGAGCAATAGTAGCAGTATGCGCACTGGGTGATGTCGCAGTAGCGAAAGAAGTGGGGGCACAAAAATCAGAGTCAGACTGGGAATGAAGAAGGCGACGAAGAACATCCAATCAGAGTCAGACTGGGAACACCCCCAACGAGTTCCTCTACGGCTGAGACCCCAACCACGACCATGGCCACGTCCGCAGGCAGCAGGAGCCAAATAAGAATGAGTCAGCGGCGGGTCAGCCATTTATAGCATCGACACACACGGCGAAGACTGGGAGCAACACGACAGCAGAGAATCAGAGACGGAATAAGAGCAGCGACATTACAACAATAGCGACAAGAGCAATAGCGACAAGAGCAATAACGACAAGAGCAATCAACACCGTCCTGAGTAGCAGAGCGGCGGAAGGATTGACACAGAGAAATGGGGCGGCTGCATCAGCACAGAGAAATCGGGCAGCAGCATCAACACGGCATCACGGAAGAACAGCGAAAGGATTAGCAGCAGCACATCACTGAGTAGCAGAGTAACATCATTGGAAGGATTGGCGGCGGCAGCACGATCGGCGGCGGCAGCACGGGAGAACAGTGGAAGTCTCCTCTGCAACCGTTTGCAGCATCGAGCACGCCAGGAGATCGCAAACGCAGGACTAGCATCGGCGGCCGCTCAAAACAGCGAAGCGGGAGGCGAGCTGGAGGCACGCGGAAGACGAGCAGGGCAGGGGCTAGGGTTTGCGAGTTCACCCTCTGATACCAAGTTGAGACAAACCGAGAACAATGATAAAATTGCCTTCCATAATCCACTACTCTTACATATATATGAGTAGGGAACAACAACACTAGGACCAAAATACCCCCACAGTGGAATAAAGAAATAAGAAAGACTTAGCTCATTACAGCTCACCC
This sequence comes from Platanthera guangdongensis, assembly GCA_039583875.1. NCBI lineage: Eukaryota > Viridiplantae > Streptophyta > Magnoliopsida > Asparagales > Orchidaceae > Platanthera > Platanthera guangdongensis. Next base: position 14,808,860 of record CM077164.1, read on the forward strand.
TCCAATTAGAAGGTATTGGAACATTGCACCCTAAATATTTTATTTTGGCACTTTGCTCCCCCAAAAGCTTTAATATTGACATTTTGCACTCTCCTAATTAAATATGATGCAAAATGTCAATATTAAAGCCATCAGGGGGATGCAAAGTGCCAAAATTAAATATTTAGGATGCAATGTGCAAAAGCCTCCTATTTGGATGGTTCTTACTGCCAAAGTTCCAATAATCCACATTAGAGTCAAACGCCCAAAACAAAATTGTTGAAGTAAAATGCACTGGCACTTTAAAACCAAACATAACCTAGAGAATAGGTCATCAATGGTTTAAAATATTGATCAGAATGCACAAATAAGTGTATAAAACCTATAGAATGAATGGGTCACTCAATGGTTTTAAATATCAATTGTAATGTACAAATAAATGAAAAACGTCAGTGACATGGTTAAGTTACTAAATATATTTGTGATGGAGCATCGATTACTGCTAGTAGTGATGCATCAAGCATGACCACTGAATCCATATTTTTTAGTGTTGGAAGTGGAGAAATGCTTATAAAAAACTTGTGAGGAAGAACAAAATAAACCTAAAATATATTTTAAATTATTAGACATATGGTAATAAGGAAGTCTGTGCTGTGAAAGAGAGTTCTGAATATTAATAGGATTACTCAAAGAATCAACATTGAGTCCATATCATGCTGATCACGGAGAAATCTTACAAAGAATATTTGAAGATAACTTGATGTATGTTATTGTGCGGATAACATGATTATTATTGATGAGATATTTATTGAAATAAGTGAGAAGTTATAACATTGAAGAAAATGCATATACAAACTAAGGGCCCATGATTCATAGAAGAGGAAAAGATTGTGAAATACAAACCCAATCGGTGTAATTATAAGAATTATCAATGAACATTATTAAAAGACAAAGTTATATCTACACGTGAAAGGATTAAAGGCTTCGTTTGGTGCTACGTTTTGTACCGGTGAGTTTGGACAAACATCTCTCATAGAGTATGTTTAACATGACAACGGTTATGACAGCCATCACGAAAAGAAGACTAATTTTGAACATAAAAGTGGATGAAGTTCCTTAGATGAGGGCTCCGTTTGGAGGAACTTATTTTCACCGGTCCGGTTCATGTGGTCGTAACCGCTTGACTGGTGAAAATAAGTCCCTCCAAACAGAGCCGAGGTCGGGCATTCAAGAACAACGATTCATAACCACCGCGTTCATAACAGCCATGGTCACGCCAAACGGAACCCAAGTGTATTAGATAAAATTACGAAGAAGAATGGAGATACATAGCTCATAGAATTGAGAATAGATATTTAAATAGAAAAGTGTCTTGAGAGCACCATGTAATAAGGCCATATACTGGAGAATTTAAAAAAGTAAATCATATAGAACAAACAAAAGTAAAGTTCTATTAATCTAAATGTTAAGCCGCTAAAATAATTTTTGCTAGCTAATATTACCGAGATAAAATTGAGAATATTAAGATGCTATGTATGGGAAACAAAGAAGGATGGATTCAGGAACGATTCTTCTAGGGAGAAATTTTAACTGACATCAATAGAAGATTAGGCAACTCTATGTATCTATGATTCTTCTGGGGAGACATTTTAACCGACATCTGTAGAAGATTAGGGCTCCATTTCGAGCGGCATTTTTGCTCCAGTGAGTTTGGACAAAAACACAAACGTCATAGAATGTATGTTTGGCATGACATCGGTTATGACCGCCACCAAGAAAAGAAAACTAGTTTTCAACATAAAAGTTGATGAAGTTTCTAAGGTGAGGTCGGGAGTTCACGAACAATGGTTCATAATCACAGCGTTCACAACCACCACCACCGTACCAAACAGAGCCTAGGCAATTGTAGGTATCTATGATCTACCGATTAAAGACCCCAAATAGTATCTATGATATTAATAAAATATAAGATAAAAAATAACTGAGAATTTTGCCTAATCTTCTCAAGAAAAAACCAACAAAAATGAATAAAAATTTTGGATTAAAAACCCTAAATAATTGAGAATATAAGACTCATGAAGATGATGACGATAACCATAAGATACAAAATACCCCTCTTAGATGAACAATTAGAGTGGCATCTACTTAAGATCAAGTAATTACAAACAGTCTGAGGTAGTTTAGATAATATGTACAACTAAGATTAGAAATGTGCCATTAGATAATATGTTTGCTAAGTTGGCTCGAATATTAAAATATGCCCATAAAATTATAGGAAATTGGGATCATATTGAGCCAATCATCTGATTAATCATCAACCTAGAAGTCATCAACAAACCTGAGAAAATCTAGTTTAGTCTGCCTTTAGTCTCAATTTTTATTTCTATTATGATTTTTTTGAGATAGACATGTTTTTTTTATATTTACTATTTGCTTAAAAGATCATGTTGTATTTTCCTTACTTTAGGAAGACTAATTTGTATTATAGTTGCTTTTGTCGCCTATATAAGGGCAAGAGTAAACATCAACAACACAACAACACTCAAGTCTTTATCCAACTATAGTCTATATGGATCTTTTGTCGCCATTGTGTCATATCTTTAGTCATAATCTCACTAATGCCCAAGTACATCATGTCTTTCCTTATAGTTTCATTTCAAGTCTTTAGTGGTCACTACCCCTCCCCCATTTAACATGTCTAGTGACTAAACTCTCACGACACCTAACATGTGTCTTTAATGGTCTCCTTTGTACGTCTCCAAACCATCTTAATTGAGCTTCTCGCATCTTATCTGCAATAGGTGTCACTCTTTTCTTATCCCTGGTACATTCATTCCTAATTTTATCCAGTCTCGTGTGTCCACACATCCACCTAAGGATTCTCATCTCCACAACTCCCATTTTTTGCTCATGTACACAATTCACTGCCCAACACTCAAAACCATAGAGAGCATCGCTGGTCTAATTGCAGTACGGTAAAACTTGTCTTTAAGTTTTAATGGCACTTTACGATCACAAAAGATCCGTGATGCACCTCTCCACTTCATCCAACCTACTTGGATTCTATGTATCACATCTTTATCAACACCTTCATCTTCTTGAACTATCAATCCAAGATATTCAAAGCACTCACTGCGGGAAATATCTTGATAAACCAACTTAATAATGAAGTCATTTTTTGCAGTGGTAAATTTAAGCTCCATACACTCCGCCTTTGCCACGCTCAACCGAAAATCTCCTTTTCTAAAGTGTCTCGTCAAGATTCAAGGTTTGCGTTTACACCCTCGGGCATCTCATCGACCAAAACAATATTATCCGAAAACAACAAACACCAAGGTATTACTTGTTGGATATGTCCGATGAGCTCATCTAAGATAAAGGTAAAGAGATAAGGACTTAAAACGGAACCTTGATGTAAGCGAACAGTAATACGAAATTTATGTGTTAATCGTCCAGATGTCCTCACTCTCATCACTGAATTTGTACATGTATCTTCGATTATGTCAATGTATAATACATTTACACGTTTCTTTTCTAAGACTCCCCATAAGATCTCTCTTGGAACCCTATCATAAGTCTTCTCAAGATCGATAAACAATATATGCAAATCTTATTTTTTTTTCTCTGTTGTCAATGAGTCTCCTCAAGAGATGTATAACTTCCATGATCGACCGTCATGGCATGAATCCAAATTGATTCTCCGAGATGCTAGTCTATCGCTTTACTCTTTTTCTATTACTCGTTTTTATAGTTTCATGGAATGACTTATTAATTTAATTCCACTGTAATTAACACAATTTTGTATATCTCATCCGTTCTTATACAAAGGTACTAAGATACATTCTCTTCATTGGTCTGACATTCTCTTTAAATCTTGCAAGTTCAATTCATTATCTTTTGTTTAATTATAGAGTTGATATAAACAGCTTTTCCATCACACCGTAATAGCCACATCATCCGTCAAAACAATATTTGTTTCATCTTTTATACATTAAACTTGGCCTAAATCTCGTCTTCCTCTTTCTAGTTAAAGTAATTTTATATATGTCATACTTTTCATCTTTGGTATCTAGTCGCATATAAAATTCTTCATAAGCTAAACTTTTTGTTTTACTTACTTCATGTTTAGCTTCTTTCTTGGCGATTTTATATCTTCCCAAATTTTCATCAATCCTACAAGCGTAGAGTGTTTTATAGCTGGCTCACTTTACCCTCGCTTTGTCTTGCACTATCTTTTTCCACCACGAAGATTCTTTATATGGGGGCACACGACCTTTTGATTCTCCAAATACGTTCTTTCCACTTATCCATAAATGTGAAGATATAACTTCTCATGAGAACTAGGATCAAAAATAAAAGTCATCAACCAGTAGTTCCACAAAAATAGAAAAAAATTAAATTCATTTCCAAAGAATCAAGAAGCTCTATATTTCTCTATCTCACCCCGCTTTGTCTTGCACTCTAATAGTCCAAATTCTAGCCAAATGCTCCAACCACCACCCTCGTCTTTCAGGCACCACAACTAGCAGACGATCGCGGCTAGCTATCTTCTCTAGCCGTCACCATTCAAAGAACCATGATAAAGTTCCTTATCGCAGTTGACCCAATCAAAGCCACCAAAAAATGAGGTACTCGAGAACAACAAAGGGTAAAAAACTGAGGGTTTGCTTACTTTCTTTACCAGGAAGATCAAAAAAAATCAATTTTCTTCCAAAAGAAAATTATAGTACCATTTTAATTCAAAATTAGACATAGAGAGCATTTAATTAAAAATATTATTTTATCACATCTACTTTCTTATCTAAGGTTTTATAATGATAAGGATTAGATCCGGATCAAGTTTGTGTTAGAACAATGCTTTTTGGCACAAGACAAAGGGGGATTCAGAAAAATTTCTTGCCTTAACTTTCAAAAGAGAACCAAGGGAAAGAATGAGCGGAAGAAATGAGAATGAATCAATGAATAATTCCCATGAACACACCAGCAAATGATGACAATGTGATTGCTACCCCGGGAAAATGGGAGGGGTAAAAATATTCTCATTTATGATTGTACAATAGATGCAGAAAAACTTGATATATAAATTGGCCAACTGTAGGCATATTGACCCAGGATTGACCCATCACATATTTTGGCCATGCGCGAGATGGCACTTGGAAAAAAAAATCATGGTGGGTGATAAACAATCTCCTCCCTACACACAACTGCCTCATCGTCTCCGCAACGACGAGCGATGCCAACCGAATGCCCGCCGAATCTGTAAGCCATGCATTTGGTGATTGCAAATTTTTCTCTCTGATCAAGATGGAATGCACCAGAAGGAACCTTCATTTCACACAGAACTCTTTTAATAATACCATTGAACTCCTACATACGAAAGTTAATGATGACAAAAATTCCTTCAAGGCAAAAGTTTCTCTCCATCCTATACAGTACTTGGAAAGATCGGAACGAAAATCTACATGGCCTATCTTTTTTGCAGCCCGCGGCAATTGTTATAAATGCTATCATGGATACATCGCATTGGAACTGGAGTGTCAAGGGTAATCTGCAATCTCGTTGTACACGATAATTGCATGGTGGGATTGGGTTGCCTTGCCTGTAACAGCTCGGGGGATTTTATTGCGGCTAGGGGGCCTCATGGCCAGCAGGTGCTCCGTCGAGATGGTGGAGCTTAGGAGTGCTTGGAAGGATCTCGATCTTGCTAAAAATCTCTTCCATTCGGCTATCGGATATCGGCTATCGGCATTATTCTGGAAGGCAACTATACAGACACGCACCATAAGCTTGACCAGATTCTTAAGGGCCTTTATATGAGGAATACAGAGACAAAAATTGCTACACTTCTAAAAGATTCACCCAAAATTATTATCTAGCTTGTTGAAAGCAGTGCAAACAAAGCCGTTGACTGCATGAATGTCCTAGCTTCTAAAAAGGCTTGTTTTGAAAAATTTTGTGGGAAAAAGGTACGCCTCTTTCTCAAGACTTCATGAATGTCCTAGCTTTTGACTCTACCCCTATGTAACTCCTCCATCTATTTACTATATATTATATAGGCACAAGCCACATTTCAAAGAAAAAAGTATTTCCGGATTAAAATAAAGCCACCATGCCTTAGCATAGTGAAATGCCCTCGAAAAAGATAATGATGTGCTACCACAAACTTGGGCAAAATTTTAACAGCAAATGCATCATGAATCATCATTTATCACATATCTTCCTCTTCATTACATCCAATTGGTGGATATTGTCGTTGGGGTTCCTAACTAAGATAATTTGATATGTTTAACATCACCCAACACAAAGAATGCGACAACTCGGATATGTTTACACAAACAGAGGAATATTTTGTACTCCACAAACCCTTCATTACTTGAAATAATGTACTCAGACGGTTTGACGAGGTGACTAGAAGAAAGATCAAAGAGGCAGCTAGACAAGCCTCCAAATCAACTATCTAACATCATCAAGGTCACTTTGCTATCAATGGCATTCTCCATTATATCACCATAAGGTATAACTCAACAAAGAGCTCATCATTCCAATAAAGTACCATCCTATGCTTCAACATCAATAGAAATAGAAGCTTCAATAAATAATTTATTGACATTTAATCACCCTGAACCTGAAGATCTTCACAGGAAAATTATAGCATACCTAAAAATCTTGTGAACCACAAAACAGTGTAAGAAATTACTTCCTGAAACTTTAAACAGGTAAGGTGTCAAAAACAAATCTATAATCTAGACATCCGCACACACTAGTACCGTTCACCATGAGCCCACATTTCTCTATTGATTAACCACAAACTATCTTCCCTTAACTATTTGAATCACTTAATGCAATAATGCATGCGAGCCTGAACTTAACTCGCTCTGTCGAATTTAAATGCAAATCAAAATACAACAGCTACAAAAATAGTAACTTTCAACTGAGAATCGTAGAACATAAATGCAGGTGCCTCACCAAACTGACGCAATTTTTCGCAGCATTGAGATAGTGTTTACCATGATTCAAAAAGCATCTGATCATAAAGTGGGCAGAACAACCAAAATGGAATTCTTTTTGTACGGACATTATTTTGAAGAGTTCAATTTTTAAGCATGATTTGCATATAAATGGTACGAACTTGAGATCAATCTACATGGACTGATATGAAATGCATGCAACTTAGATTGTTCCGTCTGCGCATTAGAAATTTAACAATGAAACAATAAGCACTCAGCAAAATATTCAGAAGCTACCAATCTTAGTGAAAATGAACAAGTTTTGCTCCTCTCCGATTGAAGTGCACAAGCAAGAACACTAAACAAATAAATCTCACTATCTATATTGATTGACTTGGAGGGCAAACATTTACTAATTAAACTCCATTAAGTAATGCAAACATCAATTGTGTCCAATAAAGGAACTAAGCAGCAAAAACTACTGAACTTGTGAGTATTGATGCTGTCTTGAGCTATGCGGGGCATGGCCGAGGTGGGGCTGGAATCCTTGCAGTAACTGGAATGGAAAACCGGCTGGTAATGGAAATGGACAGGTCTAGGATGGGCTGTTTTGCCACGGGGAGGGGCTGGGAGGTTGTGGTTCGTAGAGAGGAGCTGGGATGCCACGGTCAAAGGTTGAGGGGCTGGTCGGAAGTTTCAGAGGCGGGGAAGAGGCTGGAAATTGATACCCTGCAGCGGGGAAAGGTTGGGAAGGTGATTTAGCAGCGGAAAAAGGGTGGGGAGAAGTCAATTTTCCAAAATAGTATACTAACTAAATTCGAACAAAATCATTTCATAACAACAACATTCAAGCCTTTATCCCACTATAGTGGGGTCAGCTATAGAGATCCTTTGTTGTCATTGTGCCCAATCTTTTGTCATAATCTCACTAATGCCTGAGTACATCATGTCTTTCCATATAGTTTCATTCCAAGTCTTTATTGGTCTCCCATCCCTCGTTTAACATGCCTAGTGACTAGACTCTCACAACGCCTAGCAGGTGACTCTAATGGTCTCCTTTGTACGTGTCCAAACCATCTTAGTCGAGCTTTTCGCATCTTCTTTGCAATTGGTGCTACTCCTGTCTTTCCTTGATGTATTCATTCCGGATTTTATTCAATCTCGTGTGCCCACACATCCACCTAGTGTTCTCATCTCCACAATCCTCATTTGTTGCTCATGTACCCAATTCATGGTCCAACACTCGGAACCATAGAGCATCGCTGGTCTAATTGCAGTACGGTAAAACTTGCCCTTGAGTTTTAATGGTACTTTACGATCACATAAGATCCCTGACTCGCCTCTCCACTTCAACCAACCCGCTTGGATTCTGTGCCACATCTTTAACAATACATCCGTCTTTTTGAACTATCGATCCAAGATATTTAAAACACTCGCTACGGGAAATATCTTGATCACCCAACTTAATAATGAAGTCATCCGTCCTTCTTGCACTGCAAAATTTAAGCTCCATATACTTTGTCTTCGCCCTGCTCAACTTAAAACCCTTCTTTTCTAAAGCACCTTGGCAAGATTCAAGTTTTGCGTTTGCACACTCGCGCGTCTAAACGGCCAAAACAAAATTGATTCATAAAATCACCAAAAATAGCCTCATCCATGTGTGAAACAAGCAAGATTGCCACTATGACAGACCTTGAAAGTAATCAAGTACAAAATTTTAAAAAGGTATCCAATATATATTATCTTAAAACAGATCTATGCTAAAAAGAAATAAAGAAAATCTGAGCTTTATACATCAGTTCAAAACCATCTGATGGTAAATTCTTAATATAGATTTTCCAAAGCTTAGCCAGAAAAGCTCATTCTCAAGCTAAGGGAATAACAAAAAAGGTGAATCATGGTACCAAAAGGAGACAAGATGGCAGAAAAAAATTTTGTATCCAACAAATAAATTGGGTAGATAACTCAAAACTATTACTAACTACAAAAAGATCCAAATTGAATGCCATGTTTCAAAATATAGGCAAACTAAGAAGTAAAAACTAATCATTTATGAGCTTAAAGATATCATCACAATATGATTCCCATCTACTATCCTTCAGAACCAAATTTTGGATTGATCTCGAGGAAAATTAATATCACAACCATAAGTGAGCCCTCCATAATGTCCAAAAAAAATCAGCTTTCAAGTTTGAACCAAATTACAAAGTCTGCTACAAAAAGTCAAGGATTCTGTTTTCAGACATTCTCACATATTGCAACACTTCAATTGTAACTTGTTCAGAATAATAAAATTGTAAAAAGTAATAGAGCAGGAGAATTTTTCAGAACTAATCAAGGAGACATGACATGCAAGATAAAACATATTCAATCAAAGATAAGAGATGAGTGAAAAACAGTTTCTCAGCCCAATTCTTGCATAAATTTCCCATTCACTTGGTCTATCATGAAAAAAATTACTCAAAGCTTTATATACTTCAACTATAAATTACAGAGTAAAAAATATCTACTTGATTAAGAAAAAGTAATTTGGAATGCTGAGGCACACCTGTTTCGCAAGATTGCAAGCACGATCTGGAGAGTTCAAGATTTCATAATAGAACACGGAAAAGTTGAGCGCCAATCCCAGCCTTATCGGATGAGTTGGGGTTAGATCAGCCAATGCAATGTCCTGCAAATTATCAGCAATACTTATATTAAGCACATAACACATCTTGGTTAAATTAGAAAATGAAAGGATGAACTATGAAGGAAACAAAATAAACCATATGGCTAACTCGCAAGAAAAATATTTTAAAAAACAAATTCATGCATGAATCATGATGGAGCCATTCAAATACGAAAAATATCCGACTTTATGAAGATTGTCATTTGAAGCCACGTCAAGGGAATTGGAAATCGTGAATACTGGATTTTTATATAAAAATCAGATTAATGCATAATAAAGCCAGTCAAATGAAGAAAAAGTCCCACCTGAGCAGATTTATAGGACAAAAGGGTGCTCTCAGCAGCCTCCTTCCTCTCTGCCCCGGTCTTAAACTCAGCAAGATACCTGTGCTTGAACAATTTACATAAATTTAACATTGATAAATAATATACTTTTACACCAAATTAATCATATAAAAGTCCTACAACCTGTGGTAATCACCCTTCATCTTGAGGTAGAAAACCTTTGACTCAGCTGCGGTGGCGGAAGGAATGAGATGGGTGTCAAGTAGCTTCAATATCCCATCACAGATCTTGCTGAGTTCGGCCTCGATCTTGCCACGATATTCTTTGATCAGAGACACATGATCCTCGTTCCCACGGCTCTCCTCCTTCTGTTCAATGGAGGAGATGATCCTCCAGGAGGCCCGGCGGGCACCAATCACATTTTTATACGCCACGGAGAGAAGATTTCGCTCCTCGACAGTCAATTCTTCGACGTCAACTGTCTTTGCCACCTTCTCCATAAACTCAACCATCTCCTCATACCGTTCGGCCTGCTCAGAGAGCTTCGCCAGGTAGACATTCTCCTCGCGGGAAGCCTCTACAGGTGACATTTTTGTGCTTGCTATATGTTTTGTACAACTATTCTTACTTAGCTCTGCGGGAGAGAGACAAATCAATGTCTAATTCAAACAATTTGATCAAAATTTAAATGAAACAGCAGATCATTTGTAATCTCGCAACACCACCAAACATGATCTGAACACAATAAAATAAAATCAACCGTAAACAAACAATTTAACATCGGATATTAGGAACAGATGAAATAAAGCATCGGAGAAACTTCATAAGCTATTAGAGAAATACTGAACGAATCAGGAAAAGAAGGAAGGAATTATAAAAGACATCAAATCACTATGCGACTTCCTGTGGAAAATAGCTACAGTTTGATACGGTATTGACAAGGACTCGATTCAGGAGAAACCGTGTGTGTATAGGTCGAAATTTAAGATTCTCTCCCATGAAGATCACAACCCTGAAGATTTGAGAGAAGTAACAAGAACAGAGAGATAAAGAGAGGGTGGTGGAAGAAGCGGGAGAGACGATTATTAACCTAGAAGAAAAGATTCAAACTCCTTGCTCGTGAACCCTCGATCTGGATCTCCTCCGTCTCCGAAACAGAGGTCCTCGTGCACAAAGGGGCGAAAATAGTGAAAGACGAAAGCGTTTTCCCAACGAAACCCTAGTTGACTGGTCGTCCGCCCCCGTCCAATAGCTAGATGCCGCGTGGTTGAACTGAGCAGAACCATCAGAAGCTGACACGCGTCCCAGGCTCCTGTGGACATACTTGACAGATGCGGAACCTCCGCGTTGAGTGCTTCGTGCTTTGCATCTAGTGAAATAATTAATTAATTAATTATCAGCATTCAGCATCTAATTAATTTTGTGATAAAATAAAATATGAGAAAATGATATAAGTTAATATCAAAGGAGAGAGAAAATAAATAATGTAGTAAAGTGTAGAGACAGAATAGGATTAAATTTAAGACTAAGAATAATTTAAATAAAACTGTGAAAATTTGGAAATAAATTTAATATTCAATATTATGATGAAAATAAAAAAAAAATTATGTCAATTTCAACGAAATATTATGTCACCAAACACAACTTCTAAAGTCACAAAAATATAAATAATTAGCAACAATAATAAAAAAAATTAGGTTAGTATTCAATGAATGATTTTTTTCCTAAGATATTTCTAATTCTGATTTTTATTTAATATGCCAGCAAAAAAATCTATGGAGAGCAGTGAAAGCTTGCATTTGTAATTGATTTCTGCTTTATATTTAACTAGTGACTTGGACGGTGATCTGTCCCTACGGTCAATCGCGACAGTATCTTGACTGCGATAAGTTCAGGACTCTGCCGATCAATTATTTAATGCAATTTAAAATATACAAAATTGTTGAGGTTTGTTGGAGACTTTCGATAGACCGGGTTTGTTGAACCGTCTTAGCCTGCTGAGCGGTCGAGCGCGCAAACAGTCAGAATTTCACAGAATAATGATCAGTGAGAGAGTTTTTTACATGAAAAACTCGCAATGCGGGTGAAAAATCACACGTACGATTCGGTGTCGACCTAACTTCCATTAAACAGAGTTTGTCACAAAACTTCTGGAAGAAGGCGAGGGTGATATGCTGCTCCTCGTTACGGTTGTTGAGATGAGAGAGAGAATGCTCAGAGCGCGAGAGGGTTCCGCACTTTTGTCAGTGGACTTGCTCCTCCGAGTGAGGGGGAGTGTGCGAACTTGGGTGTGTTGGCGGGCTTGATCTGGTGACGCAGAGAAGGCTTGCCGCTCGCTTTGACATTACATGAACGGTCGAAGACAGAGAGCAATTGTTAAAGTTCCTACGACACTCCAAGTGCTTGACGGAGTTCGGGAGCTTCTTTGATTGTCTAGGCGAATTTTGGTAAAGATCATGCAGAGAGAAAAAGAAAATGTAGAGAGAGAGAGCCCGGAGTCCAAATAAGGATCCAAATGACGAGGAGAAGAGACTATTTATAGATTTTTGAAAGGGCGGTCCGATAATTTTGTCTGGTAAATATAGATGGACGGATAGAAACGTCCGGATTTAAGCACATGAATCACCATTTTTAGAGATGTTAAAGATAAAATAAATAAGCTCATTAGGAGAGACTTATGTGTATTGACTCATGTATAGTTTATTTAGTCCCACATTGTAAATGTAGAAGTCTCTCTCTCTTTCTCCCTCTATATAAGTGTATGTACTCTTATTCTTTGAAATACAATAATATTCAGGGTGATTTTCTCTCTTCTTGCGTCTCTCTTTCTACATGGTATTAGAGGCAGATTGACCCTTCCTGCGGTCTCCGGTTTCCATCTGCCATTTCTACTCGCTTGCGGACTGCTCCCTTCCTGCGGACTACCTGATCCTACCTGCCCTTCTCTCTAACCGCCATAGCCGTCTGGCTGTTGTGGACTGTCTGTTCTATACCTGCTTCCTCTTCTCTCCGTGATTTCACCTTCCTCCCTGAGCTTCTTATAGCCTTCTTTCTCTGACTCGTGGGGTCCACAGGCTATTGCCTTCTCGTCGCGACCTGCTTCAAGTCATCGCGACCTGCTTCAAGTCGATGTGCCCTGCTTCAAGTCGTCGAGACCTGCTCTTCCTTGCCTCTTGCTCCTTCTCGCCATGAATTGCTTCTCATCGCCGCGCCCTGCATGCTTCACGTCGCCGCGACCTGCTTCAAGTCGTCGTGACCTGCTTCAAGTCGCCGCGACCTGCTTCAAGTCGTCGCGACCTGCTTCAAGTTGCCATGACCTCCTTCAAGTAGTCGCGACCTGCTCTTCCTAGCTCATTGCTCCTCGTGCGATCGGCTTTAGGTCGCCGATGTAACGTCCTTGATTTTTCGGTGTTTATTTTTATTCTCATAGTAACGTATTTTTGATGCCAGGGCGTTACGTTAATGCTTGGTTAACGGGTGTCGTTTGTTGGAGCACGGGTTTGCTCAGTGGCTTTTCTTGTGTGGTTGGTTTTTGGTTTGGTTGTGCACCTTCCCTCGCAGTCAGGTCTGTTTTGGTGACTTGATGGAGCTTTTTATATGAATGTGGTGGTGTTTTGTGTTCGGGTGGTGTTTTACCCGGGTTTAGTTTGTCAGATTTTGATTTCGACTTCGCTGTTAGATTCGTAGCATCGGTTTTTTGATATGGTGCGATTTTTGTAAGATTCCGAGTTAATTTGGAATTCGGGTCGTGTTTGGACTATTGAATATTAAATTGTTTATATTATAATAATTAATTATGTGTATATATATATATAATCAGAATTAGGTCGCGTCATTACTGTTCATCTTCTTCCTAAACCGACGCTGTTGTTTCGCGAAAGAGAGGAGTTCGGCGGGCTTGACGAGTTTTCGGCCGCCGATTTCCAGAGGTCCGGTGGTCAGATTCGTCAATAGATTAGAGATTTGGAAAGCTCTCGCCGAGATCTACCCGATCGTGGTATGATCTTCATGTTTTCCCGATTTTTAGGTGTTAGAGTTAGTGATTTTGGCCTCTTTTCTCCTCCAAAAGCTTCAGGAAACGTTGCTGGGATCGTTTCGTGGCTGATCCTTGTTGTGGTACGAGCGGGAGACGTCTTTTCCGAAGTTTTCGAGACAAGTGGATTTCACCCCTTGCATGTCCGTTTTCTTGTTGCTTTTCTTCCCTTCTTTCCTCCTCCTTTAGAGGGTAGGAGTTGTGTAGGTAGATCCATAAAAAGAAATCCTAGGTTTGGGCAAATTTTTGGCCAAGGTTTGGTGGATAGGATAGAGATTAAGTTAAATTCGGCTTATATCGTATATTATATTCGGCGAGTATCGAGGGTAAAAATCGTCTAATAACATAGTCCAGCCTAAGGAAAATTCGGCGTATATACTGAGTAGAATTCGTCGAGTATACATTAGGTGTAGGAATTCGTTAAGGCAAATTCGTCGAATATAAGGAATTAGACTTAGTGAGATTCATCGAGTATGGGTTAGAAGCTTAAGTCTGATTCGTGGAACATCTAGTCTATTTCGACGAGTATCGGCAATGTGGTGTTGAGAGGAGCCTGATTCGTCGAGTATAGTCGACGGATCGCCAAGTATAGTCTAGGCTTATTTGTGTCAAGTGGCCAGTGAAGCCAAGGAAATTTCAGCGTGTATCAGGGAAAACCGTCGAGTATTGTTGGTTGATTCGTCGAGTATCGTTGTAATTCGTCGGGTATACTCGCCGAATTTGGCCAGGACTTGTGATATTTTTGATGTTTCATGTATGATTCGTCTTGTACGATCCTTAGATTGGTTTTAGAGCTTGTTTAAGGTTTGTCTTTGGGTTTAGACTTGGGTTTTGGTTGGGGTATTCGGTTATGACGTTTTTTCGGCTAGGTAGGTTGGCAGTGGATAAAGGACCACCAACTAGACGCCGGTTTGTGGGTCATTACACTTGGTGGTTTGGTTTTGGTCTCTATTTTGTGGACTGTTGGGTTGTGTTTGGTCAGGTGGCCACCACTGCAGTGCCCTTTTGAGACGTTTGGGTTTGGCAGTTTGGGTTTGGACGTTTTGGTCTCCGACTCCGGCCCGGTTGTTTTTACCGAGTGTTAATGACTCACATTTTTCGAGCTGTTTTGTGCTCAGTTTGCTTCTTAGGTCAGTCTATGTTATTTATGCTAATCTTCGCAGATTTTGTTGAAGCGTGCCTTTGTTTCACATTTGGTGCATATGTTCATTTAACTTCTTTATTGAAGACTTTTACTTTACCTGTTTTAGTTGACTAATCAGCTGTGATTTTTAGCATTTATTATAGTCGGGTTTTGTAAACTCTTTCTTGCCCTTGTACGTTTTCCTGATTATTTCTCTTGCCACTTGTATCTTCTTGCTGAAGTGTTCTTATTTTGAATGCCTCAGGTTTAGGTCTGTAGCCGGTGGAGCGACTGTGTCGAGTGGTAGCTTTTAGACTGTAGTTGTTGCAGCAGTTTCCTCACCATTGTGAGGTAGTTCTTGTTTTCAATTTTAGTTCTGACTTGCATACTTTTAGTGGCTTCGTGTCAGGTTGTTGACGTTCACTGGTAGTTTCTTTTGGATTGTTGAATACTTTGCTAGCTGCTAGTTTTTTCTCTTTCTGGTTGTTTTTACTTGCTCTCTGGGAAGGTTTTATAGTAGATTGCATGTTATATATTTTAAAGTATATAAACTACTATTATTACCTCATACATGTCATATTTGAAAACATAAATCACTATATTTAACGGTCATAAAAGCTACTTTTACTAGTATTATAAATCTAGAGTCTTGAATACCATGAGTTGTCCTTTGGAGATGTTTATACTCATATAGGATGTCTAATATTGTAAATGAAAGTATTTTTCCACATCGTATAACTATCTTTTTCTTATGTACTAGATGAGCCACTGAGCAGAGGAATACGGCTAACCGCTTAACTTAAACTGGATTTTCTTTAAATAACTTATAAATCTTTTATAAAGGTGTTTAATTGGAGTTTTGTCTGAGCGTATGCAGTTATACCCTACTGACGTGGCATCATGACGCGCATTTTCCCTTACTCTGATATATTGTTAAATGCAGAGAAAATGCAGGTTGTGATAGTTGGTATCAGAGGGATAGGTTTGTTTGATAATTGGTCGAATAACTATCTCATGTTTGTGTTAGTTGTCTAGTTTCATTTCATACACGCACCGATGTATCATCAGAATGTCGTGACTGAAGCATGAACACTACACTCATAAGCATGATAAGAAGTATATGAGACATATTATGTAGTATGGGTTGCATAATATGTATTTGTATATGGATCCTTATAGGAGGCAACATGTGATTGTTATGTAGTATGAGATGCATAACATCATCACATGAATGCATATTAGATTTTGATTTTCATTGCATGCGATATTATGTAGTATGTGATACATCATATTTCATGTGAACGCCGCTCATAACATGCATTGATGCCTTTTTAGATTTCATGATATAACATAAAATCAGCACACATGTCAAGCTAAAGATTTACATGATGACATATATACACACATAGTTTTATGTCAAAAAGAATAAGAATTCATGCATTCATGATTTAAGCGCATGAGTCAGTAGAGTGATGGTGTATCATCCTAAGACTAGGCATGACATCATAATTGAAAATCTCATAGCAAGTTAGCAGCTTGAGCAAGTATTTAATTATGTATGGTATGAACAAAGTTGTTTGGTTTTAGCGGTTGAGCTAGGTGTTGATTAGATATTCATTGTTCATTTAGATGTCGTCTAAGCATCTGATGATGAGGTTGACTCCCCAGTCGGAGGGAGAATCTTCAGGTGCCCAGAGTGAGGCCGTGATAGAAGGATTGCGACAGAGCAATGAGGCTCTATCGAGCCAAATGCTGGAGATGCAGTCGCAGATCCAAGCGTTGTTGTCGGTCGTTGCTAGTCAGCCACCTAGAGTGTAGGACCCAGCTGTGGGTCAGACTGTTCCTGTTCCCCCTGCCCCTTTGGTTCCCCCGGTGTTGTTGCCGCCAGAGATGACGTTTATTTCACATTTCCTGAGATTGGGACCCCCTACCTATGATGGTAAAGCAGATTTTATAGCTTTGGATGATTGGATAATAGCCATCGAGCAGATGTTTGCTTACTCATGAGTTTTAGCAGACCAGAGGGGATGGTCGCTACGTACCAACTCAAGGGACTTGCAAAAAGTTGGTGGCAGAGAAAAAGGAAAGTCTTAAGAATGGGTGTTCATGGGAATCCTTTAATGAATTGCTATAGAAAAAGTTTCTGTCGTCGGTCGAGTGAGACCGTTTGATGAATGATTTCCTACACCTTAAGCAAAGACAGCTCACTGTTACCGAGTACGAGGTGGAGTTCAGCAAATTGTGCTGATTTGCCCCGGACATGGTGTCTTCAGAGTCTAATCGAGTTAAACATTTTTTGGGTGGTCTTGGGAATGACATGCAGCAGCTAGCAACTGCTTATGGATCCGAAAGCTATGCTGAAGTTATGGAGGTTGCTCTGAAGGTTGAGGCGATTGACAATGCCAAGAACTGAGGTCAACAAATGAGAAAATATAAGAGAAAGACTGGTGATGTTAAGAGTTCCCAAGAATCCGGTGCTGCTTCGAGGAAAAGGAGTAAAGAGACATACAATTTTTGTGGTCGGTCAGGTCATCCCTTTGAGAGATGTTACAAGAGGATAGGAGCTTAGAAGTAGGAGCAAGTTCATGCGATTCAGAGTGCTCCTAAAGGAGAGTTAGTTTGTTCTGTATGTGCGAAGAGGGCACGACGCTGCCCATTATTGGGGAAAAGAGAAGGCCTGCTTCCAGTGCGGACAAAAAGGACATTACAGGTTGAAGTGCCAACATGCTCAGCCCCCATTGCAACCAGTTCCACTTCAGGCCTTGTCGCCACCATAGAAATTGTATAAGGAGAAGGGCAAGCTGAATATGGTGTCCTTGGAAGAAGCTTAGACGTCTACGCAAGTGATTTCAGGTTAGATCCTAACCTAGTTATAGCTTTTAAATTGCAGCTGCAATTTCAGCTCTCATTCCCTTAGTTGCGTATATGATTTTATATGAAAGTTTAAGGTCAAGAATTGCTGGACGCGTGCTCTTTTCGATTCTGGTTCTACTCACTCGTTCGTGGCTAGGACTTTCTTAGAGCGTCACGGTTTGACCCTCGATCTTGTTAGCGACGCATTTTGTGTCAAGTTTCGCTCTGGCGATTCTGTGGTATCGGACCAAGGCATTCAGAGTTGTCTGATCCTGTTAGGAGATTTTATAGTCTTTGCTGATCTGAAGGTGATATACTTGGAAGACTTTGACGTGATTTTGGGTATGCACTGGTTGTCCAAGTATGATAGGGTCATCCGATGCAAGTTTAAGCGTTTGGACTTCAAGATGGACAACGGTCAACCCAGGAATGTTTATGCTTTCCTGCGCAAAGTTTCTCTTATTATTTCTGTGGTACGTGCTCGGAAGCTTTTAAATTCTGGATGTTTTGTCTGTTTGGTTTCGGTATTGGCAATCGATAGTAGTTTACCGCGAGTCGAGGAGATTGTTGTTGTGCGCGAGTTTCCTGATGTATTTCTTGATAATCTTCCTAGTCTTCTGCCTGAGAGAGACGTTGAGTTCATCAGAGATTTGGATCAGGGTACATGTCTTATTGTTAAGGCGTCGTATCGTATGGCCCCGCGTGAGCTAAAGGAGCTGCGTACCCAATTGAATGAGTTACTGTAGAATGAATTTATTAGACCAAGTTCTTCACCGTAGGGTGCTCCTCTGCTATTTGTGAAGAAAAAGGATGGATCGATGAGGCCGTACATCGATTATAGAGAGCTGAACAAGGTGACCATCAAGAATAGGTATCCCTTGTCGAGGATTGATGACTTGTTTGATCAGTTGCGTGACAGCGCTGTGTAAGACCCCTCCCCCTTACCAAGGAGGCTCCCGATCTTATGCCCAGAACCGTCGTCTTACGGTGGCACTAATACACGGGTTAGCCGACACCGCCACACACCGATCCTGCCGGCTAGTACGATCATATAACCTGTTCGGCCAAAAGAGAAAAAGAAGTAAAGGCAGTATAAAGCAACCACTAGTCAACAAGTCACGACACTATCACATAATAAATAAGAGTACACCAGTCCATAATGAGTTCATCAAAAATAGAGAAAATGGGCTTATACCCAGTACATAATGACAAATATCTCTCTCAGAAATGACAACAAGCGGAAGCTACACGATCATCAGAAAACTCGTCCCACCTGACGTCGGGCTGCAGTAGTAGTAGGTAGTGGTGGTATCAGCTCCTCACGTCCTGCCACCTCGTCCTGCTGGTACTCCCTCTCCTCGAGCTCTTAAAATGATTGGTTATACCGACCGTTAGTCAAAAAGACTAAGTCGTTTCCTCCACACCTCGCCCCCGCAATTACTAGGCACTGGGCGGGAGGACGAAGCGAAGGACAACAAGGGGTGTAACAAAGGGAAACAGGTGATAGTGGAGTTATATTAAGAGTATATATTGTAACGCCCCTATTCGTCACATGGCATATAACGGAGGGTCCGGCCGGGGCCCCACGCCATATGTCACTAGAGAATGTCCACTTCTATATAAACTCCACATTTATATAGTAACACCAGGAATGTCTACAACGCACACACACTGGCCTTAAGGCCTTACAAATTTCTCTTTTCACACAATTACATGTTCGTGCATCAGCACGCAGGCCGGCCACACATGAAATCCAAACACACTTCTTCGCATGACCTTCAAGGTCCTTTAGCAGCAATCCATCCATTCCACTTGTTCATTCTACCTGCAATTTGCCATCCAAGCCAAAACAAAAAACAAAGTAACGATCAACATTCGTTGACCCATTTATAACGACTCTACCCCATACCCGGGGTAGTGGTTCCTTCCCTGTATGCATTGCCATCATCTATCATCAAGTATCATCACATATCATATGTATCATTCTCTTTATCAATCTATCAAGCACATCACATCACAAACGTTGGTATCCACCAGACGCTCCGTACACTTATTTTAAGGTAAAGAACTCAGCTCAGAGAATGTCCACTTCTATATAAACTCCACATTTATATAGCAACACCAGGAATGTCTACAACGCACATACACTGGCCTTAAGGCCTTACAAATTTCTCTTTTCACACAATTACATGTTCGTACATCGGCACGCAGGCCGGCCATACATGAAATCCAAACACACTTCTTCGTATGGACTTCAAGGGCCTTTAGCAGCAATCCATCCATTCCACTTGTTCATTCTACCTGCAATTTGTCATCCAAGCCAAAACAGAAAACAAAGTAACGGTCAGCATTCGCTAACCCATTTATAACGACCCTACCCCCTACCCGGGGCAGTGGTTCCTTCCCTGTATGCATTGTCATCATCTATCATCAAGCATCATCACGTATCATATGTATCATTCTCTTTATCAATCTATCAAGCACATCACATCACAAACGCTGGTATCCATCAGACGCTCCGTGCACTCAGGGCACCTTCTTGGTGTACCGGACATCCCAGTCGTACACCGCTGATCAGAGGTTTTAACTTGTTAGTTGACCGGACCTAGTCCACCAGTATCGCAAGTTGGCGACATACCGCCCAAACCACTCAGAGGTACTTACCTCACAGCATCCATAAACAACCAGAGCAGATTGACCCACCCAATGTGGTGTAGCATTTACTACCAATCGACCCCTCACCTATTCCTGATCGACCCACCATTGTGGTGCAGCAAGTCGGGTGCTCGCTTCCCGGATCATGCCACCAATCGATCCCTTCTAACTAGATCAACCCACCCTAGTGGTATACTCGGCTGGGTACTCGCTTCTCGGGCGCACTACCAATTGATCTCTCTTCAACCAGGAGCTTAACCAAAGCCTCCTCACATCCATCATCACATCCATACATTCATCACAAAATAAATCTCTTTGCATATCATCAAATCCACGGAGTCTTCTCCGGTTTACCCATGAACATCACCAATCCAGACTACCCGTCCAGATGGGCTTCACACAGCATGTCTATGCCGTACTCGACACTTCCGGCTCTAGATGCAGACTCAACAAAGGAATCACTTCCGAAATCCACCTCTTGGTGGAGGATTCCAAGCACATGCATAAAGAAAGGACTTCGATGTCCAAGAAGGAGATCGTTACCCTCGAAGATCTCTTTGGTGCCATGAAGTAGCCGGATGGAAGTCACCGTCTTGGCTCTGCCTTCACGAATCCGCTCTCAGATCTTCGCTCCGCACTCCGCAGCTCCTCCAGCAGCTGGCTTTACTTTCCTCCTTCCTTCCTTTGCTCTCTCCTTCTCTTTCTCTCTCTTGAAATGAGATGAAGAAGAAGAAGAAGAGGAAGGGCTTGAAACCTCAGATTTTGGCCAGAAATCCACATGGATAAAGCCTAACCCTTGGATCCAGGACAAAGAAATCAACGGCCAGAAAAACACTGAAAAATCATGTTTCGGCCCTGACACGCCCTGTGACACGCCCGTGTCACAGGCCGTGTCCCCAAAGCGGTGCACGAACCGCCTTATCCAAACTTATCCACGCCAAGTTGACACATCCATGTCATGCTCGTGTCTGCCTAGTCACGCTCGTGACACAGGGCGTGTCACCCACTCGACGATCGCCACTCGACGATCTCCGCTCGACGATCTTCGCTCGATGATCTCCGCTCGACGATCAATGCTCGACGATCGACGCTCGACGATCTCCGCTCGACGATCGACAAGCAAATCATCGAACTGATGGGACACGCCCCCTGTCACGCCTGTGTTACAGGGCGTGACCACCCAAACACTTCATCGACCGAAAAATCGTCGACCTCGAGCCTCACGACGCAACCCAAGCGGGACACGCCCTGGGACACGCCCGTGTCCCGGGCTGTGTCACCCAATTTTTTGCCAATTTCAGAATTTAGGCTGTTACACATATATAATAAATATTCCTACTCTAGCTGTTATATATATATATATATATATATATATATATATATATATATATATATATATATATATATATATAGTGCAGGAAAAGTAAGAAGAGATGAGCAGAAACAAGTAAAGTGCAGTAAGTAAACTAGTACTGTAGGTAAGGTAAGTACAGACAGAAGTAAAATAAGCTACTACTAACCTCACATAAGTACCTTAACTTATATGAATGCTCATACAAACTTATAAGTTAAGGTTTCCAAAAATATAAATTATCATATAAAAGAGCTTATACTAATTTATATGATAAGGATCTATGGTGCATATGAATGTATGATATGCATGCGTTTTATGGTTCATGCAAGTGCAACTCTCACACACGACTATGTGATCACAGATCTTTAGTTCCCACTTTTCGGAGCTAGCATCACTCTCTGGTACCACCGTTGTGGCTATGGAAGCAGTGGAGTGAGCGTCTCCACTCCTAGGCGGGTATACACACTACCGGGCCTAGACCTCTCATACGCCTCTGTACACGTCCTAGGTGCACTCTAGAGTCTTTGTGTACTATTTAATGGCTACCTACCAGTCTTTTTGGTCGAGTGTACGTTCTTGGGGGTCGTCCTCCAGACCGCAGTTTAAAACAACCCACTGGCCCCTCAAACCCTCACACCTCGCCAGAGTCACCGTACTGTCATTGGTGTGATGATTGACCCAGTACCGCATGACCAGCCACAAGTTTATGCACATACAAGATATTCCAACCCGAGCCTCCAGCTCGCAGGACCAACCCATCCTGAATCTCTCCAACTCATCACGGGTGAGATCGCACATTAGTGTCTTTATTCTAAATCCCTCCAACCCGCACGGGTGAGATTGCACATTAGTGCCTTTATTCTGAATCTCTCCAACCCATCACGGTTGAGAATGAACATCAATGTCTTAGCCTATTAAACTACTCTTGTCTAGTGTTTGTTATACCTAGCAGTTTAGGGTTAATCTCAGGACTGCCCAAGGCATGCCCGGTGAAGGGCTCTCAGGGGCACTAGGAACTACGATGGGCTGAATCCCAAAGCTCCCTTCCTCAAGGATATTTACTTTTATTAATGTATACCCCTTAACCATACCAACTCTCATTGTTACTCTAGACAAACCTAATAATTTAGGATGTTATCAGGAGAGCGGCGGTCTTCCGCCGATCTCCGTTCTAGCCACTATCCTTGGGATTTTGCTTCTACCACTCATAATCAGGAAGTGACCTATTGGACACCAACCAGGGTTTGTCTTCCCAATATAGTTCCAAACTCAACCTACCATCGTATCCCCTGTGGGTCCCAGTAATATGTGTTATATTTTTGCTATACACACCCATGACCTAATGTTGACCCGTATAGTATAACTTCTAATCCCTTGGGCCAAATCCCCCTAATTAATTATCATGGATTGGTATGGTGTATGATGTTGACCATTTAACCTTTCACCATTTTTTCTAAGTAATTAAGGGCCTAAATTAATTCCTTTAATTGTGGGACCTATGTCACATTGCACATGATGTACTACTTATATTGATTCATTGTACTTAAAAAATTTATCAGGTGTTTTAAGAAGTAAAATATGGCTGCCCACCGGATTTCCCAATTTTTCCATGTAATTTCAATTTTAATTTTCATTTAACAACAAAATCTCAATTTGCTTACTTTCCAAATGAAGTATAGTATGTCTACCACCAAAAATTTTGAAAACATTACTGGAGATTCATAATTATAAAATCAAACTGAATATAGAATTTTAAAGCCCTAAACAGTCATTTGACCTAACAAATATCCAAAATGTCATTAATAGGGTTTTCAACTTACTGAAACATCCAAAAATTCTCAGAAAATTACAAAAGGATTATATCATATAAATAAGCCACTGAAAGATTTTCCATATTATTCCAACAATAATTTCTTTTATTTTTAATTAATTTACATAATGTGAAAAAAACTAATTCTACTTAAAATCCAAGATAAAATTATCTAACAACTCCATAAATTTTTCCAGAGATAAACTACGGGTCATTTAAGCTTGTGGCAAAATTTGAGAATTTAATATCATTATTAGTCTTAGTTTCAATTTTTTTTTCTAAATGGCCTAATTTTCAAAAATTCCAATTAATGAGATTTTTGATCCCAAAAATCTCATTCTTCCTGTGGGAGGTATATTTCACCCCTAAAAACTTCTGTCCAAAGTTTCATGGTCATGCAATGTTCTAAATTGGCTGAATTTCTCATTTTGCTAATTTTACTATATGCATCACCCAATTTGGGTTGGGCCATGGTGGTGCCCCACTTGGACTAATTGGGCTTTTGGATGTGGGTTTGACCAATTTAAAGTTAAGGGTTGACTTGGGTCAAGTTGGGTCAATAAGTGACTTAGTGATATGGCTTATGGTTCCCTTAGGTTGGTGTTAGGGTTATAGGTGTAGTGGTAGAGTCAATGTATGGCTAGGACCCCAATTTGGGCTGGTTTGACTTAGGTACCTTTGGCCCTATTGTGGGCCCCATTTGACTAAACCCTAACCCCATGGTTCAAACCTATCCTAAACCCATGCCCCCACCACATGTCCTAACCCAACCTAAGTAGAGGGGTCTAATTGAAAGTGGGATGTTACACGCTGTGTTTTCAAAGATTGATCTTCGTTCAGGCTACCATCAGACGAGGATTCGTAAAACAGACATTTCACGGACTACTTTTTGTTCACGACATAGACATTTTGAGTTTTTGGTAATGTCCTTTGGTTTGACCAACGAACCCTCTACTTTCATGGATATGATGAACAGAGTGTTTCAAGATTTCCTGGATCGTTTCATGGTTATATTCATAGATGATGTTCTAGTATACTCCCGTAGTACTGAAGAGCATGTCCAGTACTTGCATTTAGTTTTGTCTGCTTTGAGGGAGCATAAGTTGTATGTCAAGCTAAACAAGTGTGAGTTTTGGCTGTCTCAGGTTTCCTTCTTGGGTCATGTGGTTAATAAGGATGGAATTTCTGTGGACCCAGGAAAGATAGTTGCTGCTATGGATTAGAATAGACCTGCTACTCCCAAAGAGATAAGGAGCTTCCTAGGATTAGCGGGCTATTACAGAAGGTTTGTGGAAGGTTTCTCTTCGTTGACTGTGTCGCTGACTAAGCTTACGCAGAAGAACGTAGCTTTTGTTTGGAGCGATAAGTGCGAAGGGGCTTTTGAGGAATTAAAAAGGAGATTGTGCACTGTTCCGGTTTTGGTCTTGCCTAGCGAAGGAATAATGAATGTTATGTATGCGGACGCATCGCACGTGGTACTTGGTTGCACGTTGATGTAAGAAGACAATGTGATTGTATATGGGTCGAGACAATTAAAGGTCATGAAAGGAATTGCCCTACGTATGATCTAGAATTCGCAGTAGTGATCTATGCCTTGAAATTATGAAGACAACTGTTATATGGCGCTCTGTGTAAGATTTATACTGATCATAAGAGTTTTAAGTACGTCTTCACTCAAAAGCAATTGAATTTGCGCCAGTGGAGATGGTTAGAATATGTTGTGGATTATGATGTTGAGATCCAATACCATCCAGGCAAAGCCAATGTGGTACCCGACGCCCTGAGTAGGAAGTCAACGAAGATTTTTAACCTTTATGTGGACTTGCTGCTGGAGGAATTTCTCCTAATAGATATATCGATGGGGAGTAGTGACTCGCCCGGCAATTTGGAAGTATTAGAGCCTTCATGAATCACACTTACGAGGCTACATCAAAGAGATGATCTCGATTTGCTGCATCTTTATAACAGAACTACGAAAGGGGAACTACCAGACTTTTTGATTGATGACGCGAGTACCTTGAAGACCGCGACAGATTTTGTATTCCTGCAGTTGAGGATATTCGAGTTAAGTTGTGCAAAGAGGCACATGGATCTAGTGTTGTTTACCACCTCAGTTCTACGAAAATGTATAAGGAGCTGAAGCAGATCGTCTGGTGGTATGGTATGAAGGGTGATATAGCTAAGTTTGTATCAGAATGTTTTACTTGCAAGCGAGTTAAGGCCGATCATGGAAGGCTTGAAGGCAAGTTGATGCACTTAGAAATTCCGAGTTGAAAGTGAGAGAGTATTTTGATGGACTTTATTACTGGATTGTCGAGATCTCCCTGAGGATACGATTCAGTTTGGGGTGGACAGACTGACGAAGTGTGTTCGCTTCGTGTCATTCAAGATCGACTACTCCATGAATAAAATAACTGAGTTATACTTGGATGAGGTCATCAGGTTACATGGAGTGCCTGTTAGCATTGTATCAGATCGAGACTTCAAGTTTACGTCTCGCTTTTGGAAAAGTTTACAAGAGGGGTTGGGTATCGATTTAAGGTATTCCACCTCCTATCATCCATAGACAAATGGTCAGACGGAAAGAGTAAATTAGATCGTGGAAGATATGATTAGATGTTATGTTTTGGACCACAAAGGTGCGTGGGATGAGCGTTTAAGATTGATGGAATTTGTATACAATAAGAGCTTTCAAGAGAGTTTACAGATGACTCCGTTTGAGGCTTTGTATAAGAAATGTTGCAGAACTCTCTTGTTTTGGGCCGAGGTTGGTGAGAGACTGTTATTGAGTCTAGAAGCGTTGGAAGAGATGGATATTTTTGTTAAGCATATTCGAGAGAAGCTTTGGATAGCTCAAGAGCATTATGAAAAGAACGACAACCGTCGAAGGACTGAGTTTGAATTTGTTATTGGGGATATGGTGTTTCTTAAGGTTTCCCCGATGTCCGGTGTTAAGAGGATTGGTAATAACCATAAATTAGACCTTAGGTATGTGAGACCTTTCAAAGTTGTTGAGCGGATTGGCGTGTCAGCTTATAGGTTGGAATTGCAAGCAAGTTTTCCGGGGGTGCACGATGTTTTTCACATGAGCCAATTACGGAAGCGTGTGTTGAACGACAGACAAATTCTTGATGTTGTGCCCCAGTTGGAGCCTAATTTTTCGTATGTGGAGGTGCATGTTCGTTTTTTGGATACTCAAGATCGGGTATTACGAAGGAAGACAATATCCATGGTTAAAGTTTTGTGGAAGAACCAAGATGTGGAGAGTGCTACTTGGGTGGTGGTGTAACGCCTACATCTGTCACATGGAATATAACGATGGGTCCGGTCAGGGCCCCACGCCATATTGCACGGACAAACAGCAGAGTCACGCGTGGGAATCAAAATCTACTCGTATCCTAACTCAAAACATTCTAGCGCAGCATTTTATGTTAGATGAACTCAGCTCAGTGAATGTCCACTAATATACAAACTCCACATTTATATATCAAAATCAGGAATGTATACAACACACACACTCATGGCCTCATGGCCTTATAGGTTGCTCTTTACAAAATTTACAATTTCAAACATCGGCACACAGGCCGGCCACACATGAAATCCAAACACGCTTCACACGGCCTTCAAGGGTCTTTAGCAGCAAGCCTTCATTCCGCTCAATTCATTTCAATTCAACAACACCTGCAATTACCCATCCACCCAAGAGCGGCAAACAAAGTAACGGTCAGCATTAGCTGACTAATTATAACGACCCTACCCCTTACCCGGGGCAGTGGTTCCTTCCATGTATGCATTTGCAATTATACTATCTATCAAACACAACAAGTGCGCTCAGGGACTACAAAATCACAAACGCCGGTGTCCACCAGACGCTTCGTGCACTCAGGGTACCTTACGGTGTACCAGTCTCCGAGGTAACACCACCGATTAGATAATTACTCACTTGTTGGCTGGTCGGTCCTAGTCACCCCAACCCGCAGATTGGTTGCATTCCGCACAAACCACTCAGAGGTGATAACCTCACAGCAAACTTGAGCATTACGATCAACCCACCAAAGTGGTGCAGCAAGTAGGGTCTGCCACGCGTCCTCCCAAACATTGCCACTAATCGACCTCCCAAAACAATCAGGGTCAGGTTAGCCTTTCCCGTGCTCAATCCGTCAATAGCGCACCACTAGACGCGGGTCGGCCTTCCCTCCTGATTAGCCGCAGCTTTTCGCTCTCCCAGAGCAATTAGCGCTCACAGCGCTCACACCACAAGGAGCTTACGTAAAGCATCCAAGATCCATCCATCCACATATTCATACATCCATACACAACATCCATATGTACAACACAGACACAGTTATCAAATCAACGGAGTTTTCTCCGGTTTACCTATAATCATCACCAATCTAGACTATCCATCCAGATGGGCTTCACACAATATGCCTATGTCGTACTGCACACTTCCGGCTCTAGATGCAGACTCAACCAAGGAATCATTTTCGATATCCACCTCTTGGTGGAGGATTCCATGCATATGCATAAAGAAAGGACTTCGATGTCCAAGAAGGAGATCGTTACCCTTGAAGATCACTTCGGCGGCATGAAGTAGCCGGATGGAAATCACAGCCTAGCTTTGCCTTCACGAATCCGATCTCGGATCTTGGCTCCGTACTCCGCAGCTCCTCCAGCAGCTGGTTTCCTCTTCCTCCTTTCCTTCCCTTGCCCTCCCTCTCTCTTTCTCTCTCTTTGAGAATGAGAATAAGAAGAATGAAAAATGAGGAGATAAGTCCTCATTCTCGGCCTTTTATCCATAGGGAAGAAGCTTGGACCATTGGATCCAGAATAAGGAAATGAACAACTCGAATTTGCCCAAAAATAGGCTGACACGACCTGACACGCCCTGTGACACGCCCGTGTCATAGGCTGTGTCACTTAAGCGGCAGTCAACCGACTCAAATCCAACTAGTACACGGTCGTATGACACGCCCGTGTCATACCCGACACGCCCATGTCCAGTAGTCATGTACTTCACACAGCACAATCTTCACTTCACCCTAGCGGGACACGGTCATGGGACATGCCTGTGTCCCAGGCCGTGTTCTCCAGGACACACCTGTGTCCAGCAACACACGCATTCCTTACTACAACCCTCAAAGGACATGCCCTGTGACACGCCCATGTAACAAGCCGTGTACTATGTACTCGACAATCGTCGACTGAAATTCGTCGACCACACACGCCACTACTCAACCCGAGCATGACACGCCCGTGTCCCAGGCCGTGTCACCCAACCTGAAACCCAAAGTGGGCTTTGGGGTGTTATAGTTGGATCCAGCTATGAGGGAGGCTCATCCTCGTCTATTCTCCTGATGTTTTTGGTAAGCGTTTTTCTTGATAGCCATGATTGCTTTTTTGGTTTTGGATTTGATCATATGTATGTCAAATTTTGGGACGAAACTTTCTTTTAGGAGGGGTGACTGTAACGTCTCTGATTTTTTTGATGTTTATTTTAATTCTTGTAGTCACATATTTTTGACGTCAGGGCATTGCGTTGACGCGTGGTTAACGAGTGTCATTTGTTGGAGCACGAGTTTGCTCAGTGGGTTTTCTTGTGTGGTTGGTTTTTGGTTTGGTTGTGCACCTTCTCTCGCGTGATGGGTCTGTTTTGGTGACTCGGTGGAGCTTTTTATAGGGATGTGGTGATGTTTTGTATTCGGGTGTTGTTTTACCCGGGTTTGATTTGTCGAATTTTGATTTCGACTTCGCTGTTAGATTCGTAGCATCGGTATTTGGCTGCGGTGCGATTTTTATAAGATTTCGAGTTAATTTGGATTTCGGGTCGTATTTGGACTATTGAATATTAAATTGTTTATATTATAATTATAATTATATATATATATATATATATATATATATATATATATATATATATATATATATATATATATACATATTACTATTATAAGGGAAAAGTTGTCTTTGGTGGAACATTCAAAAAAGCCAATTATGCCCTCATTTTTATATTTTAATGACTAGACATATATTATAATCTGTTTCAAATAAATTAAAATACAATGTCCATTCAAGTAATTAGACTATAAAAAAATTAGAAGTAATGATGAAAATCCATTTAAATTCAAAAAAAAATTTAGTAGAGCTCTTTCACCTACTATGCTAGGTTGTCATTAGGCATGTCAGCGGTCTATTCAAGGAACGTTGTCATTAGACATATTAGTGGTATTTTTGAGGTGATGACATTAAATCAATCAACTTTATTAAAGTCAAAATTAATATTTTTATGTCAAAACATATATTGTTTTACAAAATAAAAATTGTAATATTTATGTATATTTTTTACGGACATTTTGAGTACTCATATGCATATGTTGCGGGTGAAACCCGCCTTGATGAAGCAAGCGAAACCCGTCGTCGTCGGTCGGGTACTGTCGCTCATGGCCATAGGGGCGGAGCCCCGTGTCGGGCACTCGTGTGTATATATATATATATATATATATATATATATATATATATATATATATATATATATATATATATATATATATATATATATATATATATATAGTCGGAATTAGGTCGCGTCATTCCTATTCATCTTCTTCCTAAACCGACTGCGTTGTTTCGCGAAAGAGAGGAGTTCGACGGGATTGACAAGTTTTCGGCAGGCGATTTCCAGAGGTCCGTTGGTCAGATTCGTCAATAGATTGGAGATTTGGAAAGCTCTCGCCGAGATCTACCCAATCGTGGTATGATCTCCTTGTTTCCCCCATTTTTAGATGTTAGGGTTAGTGATTTTGACCTCTTTTCTCCTCCAAAAGTTTCAGGAAACGTTGCTAGGATCGTTTGGTGGCCGATCCTTGTCGCTGTGCGAGCGGGAGGCGTCTTTTCCGGAGTTTTCGAGGCCAGTGATTTTCTCCCCTTGCATGTCCATTTTCTTGTTGTTTTTCTTCCCCTCTTTCCTCCTCCTTTAGATGGTAGGAGTTGTGTAGGTTGATCCATAAAAGAAATCCTAGGTTTGGGCAAATTTTCGGTCAAGGCTTAGTGGATAGGATAGAGATTAACTTAAATTCGGCTTATATCGTATATTAGGTTCGGCGAGTATCAGGGGTAAAAATCATCGAATAACATAGTTCAGCCTAAGGAAAATTCGGCGTATATACTGAGTAGAATTCGTCGAGTATACATTATGTGTAGGAATTCGTTAAGGCAGATTGGTCGAATATAAGGAATTAGACTTAGTGAGATTCGTCAAGTATTGGTTAGAAGCTTAAGTCCGATTCGTCGAACATCCAGGCTATTTCGACGAGTATCGACAGTGTGGTCTCGAGAGGAGCCCAATTCGTAGAGTATAGTCGACGAATCGCTGAGTATAGTCTAGGCTTATTTGTGTCGAGTGGCCAGTGAAGCCAGGGAAATTTCAGCGTATATCATGGAAAACCGTCGAATATTGTTGGTTGATTCGTCGAGAATCGTTGTAATTCGTCGGGTATACTTGCGGAATTTGGCCAGGACTTACGATATTTTCATCGTTTCGTGTAGGATTCGTCTCGTATGGTCCTTAGATTGGTTTTAGGGCTTGTTTAAGGTTTGTCTTTGAGTTTAGACTTGGGTTTTGGTTGAGATATTCGGTTATGACGTTTATTCTGCTAGGTAGGTTGGCAGTGGATAAAGGACCACCAACTGGACGCCGGTTTGTGGGTCATTACTCTTGGTGGTTTGGTTTTGGTCTCTATTTTGTGGACTGTTGGGTTGTGTTTGGTCAGGTGGCCACCACCATAGTGCCCTTTTGAGACGTTTGGGTTTGGCAGTTCGGGTTTGGACGTTTTGGTCACCGACTCCGACCCGGTTGTTTTTACCAAGTGTTAATGACTCACATTTTTCGAGCTGTTTTATGCTCAATTTGCTTCTTAGGTCAGTTTATGCTACTTATGCTAATCTTCACAGATTTTGTCGAACATGGCTTCGTTCCGCACTTGGTGCATATGTTCATTTAACTTCTTTATTGCAGACTTTTACTTTACCTGTTTTAGTTGACTAATCAACTGTGGTTTTCAGCATTTCTTATAGTCGGGTTTGGTAAAACTTTTCTTGCCTTTTAATTTTTCCTGATTATTTCATTTGCCACTTATTTTTTCTTGTTGAGATATTCTTCTTTTGAATGTCTCAGGTTCAGGGTTGTACCCGGTGGAATGGCTGTGTCGGGTGGTAGCTTTTGGACTGCAGTTGTTGCAGCAGTTTTTCTCATCGTTGTGAGGTAGTTCTTGTTTTCAGTTTTAGTTCAGACTTGCATACTTTCAGTGGGTTCGTGTCAGGTTGTCAACGCCCACTGGTAGTTTCTTTCAAATTGTTGAATACCTTGCTAACTGTTAATTCTACTTCTTTGTGGTTTTTTTTACTTGCTCTATAGGAGGGTTTTATGCTAAATTGCATGTTAGATATTTTAAAGTATAAAAACTACTATTATTATCTCATATATGCCATATTTGAAAACATAAATCACTATATTTAACGGTCATAAAAGCTACTTTTATTAGTATTATAGATCTAGAGTCTTGCATAACATGAGTTGTCCTCTAGAGATATTTATACTCATGTAGGACGTCTAATCTTGTAAATGAAAGTATTTTTCCGTAGCGTATAACTATATTTTTCTTGTGGACTAGATGAGCAGCTGAGAGGATGGATACGACTCACCGCTTAACTAAACTGGATTTTCTTTAAATAACTTATAAATCTTTCATAAAGTTATTTAGTTGGCATTTTGCCTGAGCGTCTGCAGTTATTCCCTGCTGATGTGGCATCATGACGCGTATTTTACCTTACTCTGATATATTGTTAAATGTGGAGAAAATGTGGGTTGTGACAGCCGCGACCTGTTCTCTTCCCTAGCTCGATGCGGTTTGCCCCAGATTGTCTTACCGTGTAACGCCCCGAAACCCAAAAGAGCGACGGGTGGCGTTTTGAGCCAAGTTTGGAACTTGGCAGGGGTCACGTGGCCTGGGACACAGGCGTGTCCCAGGGCGTGTCATGCTCGGGTCAACGATCTAGCCGAGAGGTGGACGAATTTTGGAGTCGACGATCATCGAGCAGCAAACACGGCCTGGGACACGGGCGTATCACAGGTCGTGTCCTTCACGGGTTGAAGTCGGGCTGTGGCGTGGTTGATATACGGGGTCAGCACATGGGCCGTGTTAGGTAGACACGAGCGTGTCAAATGGGACACGGGCGTGTCCAAGACACGTGTTCTTCTCGGGTTGGTGTTGGTCATGTGTCGATGGAGGAACACGCCCGGGAACACAGACGTGTACTGGATGACACGGGCGTGTCAGGTCAAACACGGGCATGTCGGGTGCCCGTGTTCTTTTCGGGACGCGTTGGTTTCGACAGCGAATGGGGAACACGGCCATGGACACGGGCGTGTCACAGGCCGTGTTCAGCTCAGATTTTGGATTTCAGGTCTGGATTATGGCCATTCGTTTCCTTATTTTGGGATCTAACGGTCTGGAACTATTCTTGATTTGATATACCTGGGTTTAGGGCTTAGAAACCCCCATTTTACTTGGGTTAGTCTCTTTCTAAAGTCTAGAGAGAGGGAAGAGCAAGGAGAAGAAAGGAGGCTAGATCCGGTCACCAGCAGAGCTTCGAAGCTCCAAATCCCGAGCAGACTTCGGATCTATGGAGGCAAGGAGATTGCAGTGCTTTTCATCCGCATAGATTTTCATGGCGCCAAGGAAAAATGTTAGGGTAACGATTCTCATCCTAGGACATGTGAAGTCCTCTTTTCCTTTGCATAGGAAGCCCGCTCTCGCGAGTTTGTGGAGAGTTGAGGTGTTCCTTCGGGTAGACATGAATAGTCTTCGTTGTGTACATGTAGAGTTCGTAATAGAGAACGGATATAGGCATGATGTGTGAATCCTACCTGGACAAGTTGGTCTGGATCGGTGATGTTGCATTGCATGAATGGCCGGAGAAGACACCGCGTGAATGTTTATTTTTCGAGTTTTCTACATGGTAGATTGCGACAGGGAGCCTTGGGGATTAACTCCAAGGTGCATCCAGAAAACTGGGCAGATGCGTGATTCTGCCAACATGGTGGTCTGGGATCCAACCTGAACATAACTGGGTTATGTGATGTGTATAAACGATACGGGACTCGGGGAAGCTTGACCCGCGCAGACGACTTAAGTTGAAATTGCGGTGTGAGCAATGGGTTAGGCGGAACCATACCCGATCTATGTGGTTTGGTTAGAGAGACCTAAGGTACATGGTACTCGTTGTTGGCATAGATGGAGGGTCTTAGGCAGTGGCCAGAAAGACCAAATGCTCGTGAGATATTGTCGTCCAAGGGGCGGTGGTGAGTCAGCGGACTTTGACTGTGTTCACCGAGAATGTGCCCTGAGAGCACGAGGCGTGTGGCCGTGTGTGCCTGCGCCTGTGATGAAGTGTTTATTCATTATACTACTTGGTTATGCTAACAAAGTGCAGGGAAAGGAGCATCGCCGCCCCGAGTTTGGGGGCGGGATCGTTATAATTTGATCAGCATAGCTAACCGTTGTTTTTGTTTGCCACCGTTGCGGTGGATTGTTGCTTGCAGGTGCTGCGGAGCCAAGCGGTAAATCGCGGGCAAAAGCCCAAGTTGCTGAGCCGGCCCTCGAAGGCCTAATTTGAGTGTTTACTTGCTTTATTCATGTGTGACCGGCCCGCGTGCCGAGGTTTATACAACATGTAATTTGAGTAAACTATTGTAAGGCCTTAAGGCCATTGTACTTGTGTATTGTACCTTCATTCCTGTTTGTTTGAGTTGTGGACATTCATGCTCGTGCTGAGTTCTTTGTTTTGCAACCTGTTAAATTGCTTCCGCTAGAATGACTCTGTATAGGACGTTGGTTACTAGTTGGATGGTTTCTATTGCGTAACCAGCCGATCTGTTTGTGGTTTATGGCTTCGGGCCCCGGTCGGACCTACTGCTATATGCTATGCGACGGATAGGGGTGTTACATACCGCCTAGCTCTTCTCGCTCGTGATATTCTGGTTAGCTAGTTGTGGACTGCTCCAAGTAGCTCGCCTTGCTTCTCCCTTGCGAGCTCCTGCTCCAGTCCGCCGCTTGTTCTACTCACGGTCTGCTTTGTGCTGCTTCAGTCCACTATTCTCAGCTGCTAGCTGCCTGTCTTGTTTCTGCTATCCTCCATGACATCTAGTGACTTAACAGTGGCTACCCCTTCTCTACCCGTCAGTGCTGCTGTTGTGACTCCTGAGGTTTGTGATTAACTTCGCATCACCACTATCTCTCTCAGTGGAAAGGCTAACTTTGTTGAATGGATTCATTCTGTTTGCTGTGTTCTGCAGACAAAGGGTCTGCTCGCTAACCTTACTCGGGCCAGACCTGCTGACCCTTCTGATGACTGCTTCGCGATGACGGTCGGGTCCAATCTTGGATGCTTAACTCTATGGACACAAAGCATTACCTCATGAAAGTGTATTACAAAACGGCTAAGGAAATGTAGGATGAATTGCACTCCATATACTCTGGCAAGGATAACTTACATCACCTTTTTGACATTATCTCCGCTCTTCAATCACTGGATCCTGGAACCACCAGCGACTTAACTTCCTTTGTTGACAAGGCCAGGACCCTGGTCGAGGCCTAGATACAACACCAACCTCCCTCTGCAGACCTTGCTACTCAATGGGCATAGAAGGAGGCTGTTAGGATTATTATGTTAATGTTTCATGTTCCTAGTCATCTTCACAACGTCCGCGCCCAGATTCTCTCTTCTTCTACTATACTCTCTCTGTCTGATGTTTGCTTAATGGTGCTCAAAATTACACAAATTCATAATATGTCGACATAGGTTATGTGCGTGTATTTGAATGACGGTAGAGTATTTCACAGGTTTGAATAACTGCAGTGTGAATACGGGTTGTGAATACCTGTTGTGCTGATAAATAGAGGAGCTTTTATTATAACTGACGTAAAAAGCTGCTATTGTTCCAATTATATTATGTTGCATCTTCTTTCGGATAGATGCTACTAGCTTATATATATGAAATGTTGTACTAACCATCTCGTGCTTCGGCTATTCACTTTTGTTGGGTGTGTGATGGTCGTCCCCAGGACATAGATCTGCGGAAAAGATGTGTTTTCACTTAGCTCTGTGACTAACAGTTATCTTAATAATCATTCATAGGAGACGAAACATAGTGATGACCAGCTGCCGCAGGACGACATAACAGCAGGAAGGGTCACCCGAGCAGAGGCACCCCCGTCATCTCCGAATTTTCAAGACGTGAGTACTAGAGAGCAGACTTGAGAATGTGAGGAGTTAGTAGTAGTAGTACTTTGGCAGCCTACAGGCTAGTTGTATTATATAGTGGCTACGACCTTAGTTTACTATTTTAAATATATATTGATATATTTCTGTGGTTTCTTGTTGATGCTTCCGCATACTCTGTGATGTGATGTGAATGTTGTGATTCAAGTCGAATAAGGCAGCAACCTAGTGTTTGGAGGAGTGGATTGTTGCCACTTGGGTAGCACTGGGAGGACATCTTAGGCAAGTAAGATTCCCTCCGGCTCAGTCTGGGTAAAGTATTGGGAGGGGGTCTTACACAAATGACCTTTGCGGGGTCGGCTGAGGCCACTCGTATGTCAGGCAGTCGTACGACGGTGGGCCCTTGCAGGGAAGGTCAAGACCAAGGCCGCCTGTGCACCAGGAGATTATGGGGCGGGCGGGCCTTGCGGGGACGGATGAGGCCGACAGTGTTTCAGGCGGCCGCGGCCATGGCCACCCATGTGCGGGACGGTCGAAGGGCGGCCGACCCTTGCGGGGCTAGCCGAGGCCCTCGGGCGGCCGAGGGAGCGGTGGTTATTACGCTGATCGGGTATGCGGATCGCGCGCAAGGCGATTAGGCTCACAACTCCCCACTTTGCTAGTGGAGGTGAGGCAATTCCGACTATTAGTTGCCTAGAATTTTTATAACTTGAGGTTGACCCTATCAAAAATATTAATTAATGCAAAAATAGTTATATAACACTTTTTGTTTAAAAATCATCATGAGAACCTCCATGGACATGCCTAATGACAAATTTCCTTGAATTAACTGCCGAATTGCCTGATGACGACCTATCATAGTATGTGTATGGGCTATACTAAAATGTTTTTGATTTTTTATCATTACTTTTCATTTTGGGATAGTATTATTATGGCGAACTCAACGCTCAAAGTAGATCAGATTAAACTAGCCCACCTTACCCTATGGAGTGGTCGAGTGCGCAACTAATCACAGAGTGATTAAATAAATGCACAAGACGATTTTAACGTGGAAAAACCCCTCAAATGGGTAAAAAACCATGTGACTGGTTTGGTGTTGGTCAAACTTCGTTATCAGCA
This sequence comes from Platanthera guangdongensis, assembly GCA_039583875.1. Classification (NCBI taxonomy): domain Eukaryota; kingdom Viridiplantae; phylum Streptophyta; class Magnoliopsida; order Asparagales; family Orchidaceae; genus Platanthera; species Platanthera guangdongensis. The sequence continues at coordinate 14,845,964 of CM077164.1, forward strand.
GCGGTTTACGAACTGTCAGTGGAATCGAGGGCAACAAGTCACTTCTCGTTATAGCTTGGAGTTGAGAGATATTACAGGCGCGCTCGATGGGCGATAGACCGCCTCACGCGGAGCTCGATTTCTATAACTTTCTAAGGGTGGCAGGTGCTCTTGGATCTTGCATAGATGTCGAACACTGATGTGGGGCGTGCAAAGATGCGTTGGCGGGGGCTTGCAGAATGTTGCACACGTAGGAGTCTCTTCAGAATGGTTGGCAAGACGTATTCTTCCCAGGAGCATTATGAACTTAGACAAACAAATTCTCGGGTGGCTTGAAGGGAGGCAGTGGCTCGTAGGAGGATTCTAGCATAGTTCCGCCCTGAGGAAGAACAAAGCTAGGAGGAAAAAAGGTTAGAAATGAGAGGGGTCTAAGGGCCTTTTTATAGGCCCTAGCTTGTGGTTACGGTAATTACGCGGCTATCTGCATATCATAACCACCTGAATTATTGAGTGCGGAGCATATTTAGCTTAGTTTTGGATGAATATTAATTAATATATGTTATATATGTACACTATGATTAACCTATTAAAAATTTCCCTCACTAACCATGGTGGTTATATGGGTGGTTATCCACGCAATGGATGACAGCAATCGTGTCAGGATGATCGGACAGTGGAGAGAGCACACCGCGAACGGGCGGCCATCATAGTAGTGGGCGGTCGTCGTCATCGTCGGAGCTGCAGCCAACAGAATGTCTCGCCGCGTCAAGCAAGGAGTGCGGTCGGTCACTCCATGCGACTGAGAGGGTCGGTCATGGGGTGTGGCCTCCCTATGTGACTGCGACATCGCAGCTGTAGGAGGCTGCCGCAGGGGGAGACCATGCGGTGCGTCTGCCCCCTGCGGTCACGGGAGGAGATCGTGGGGGTGTGGTCACGGCCTTGTGGTCGCGGGGTGTGACCGCCTTATACGGCTGCGACCCTTGCGGCCGCGGGAGGCGGTTGCCGGGTGCGGCTGCCCCATGCGGTCGCGACCGTGCGGCCATGGGAGACTGTAGCACCCACTGGCCGAGAGCCCTATAGCCCAAGGCGGTAGGCCACCCGAGAGCTGAGGCGGTCGACTATTTTTTTCAGCCGTGAGTAGTTTGCATGCGTAGTGAGATCCCATGTGCCGACCTTGTGCAGATCGCGTGCACGATCGAGCGCATGGTGGTTATTTCCTTGATCCCCACTAAGTTAGTGAGTATTATGGGTGACCGGTTATTGACACACGATTTTCTCTATAAAATTAACATGGGCTCATCATTTATCCCCTAAAATTCTCAGCATTCGGAGCCGAAGCGTGAGAAGAACGAGAATTTTTTACGAGCGAATTTTTTGTGGTGATCATGTCATGGCGATGAACAGAGAGACACTAGAGAAGGCTGACGGTGGTGGTACGCACGCCAAGGTAAGTGGCGAAGGGAAGGAGCAGTTTGAGCTGAAAATGGGATGCCAATGCGGGATTTTCTTGTGCGTGTGCGCACAGAGAAGACTTGCATGCACCCATGCAGGGGAATGCTCGCACGCTCGCGGGACTTGTGCATGCACCAGTGCATAGGTTTGTGTGTGCATTTGTGCATGCACATACGCGCCGGATTGCACGCGTGCCCGCGCGCACTCATGTGCGGGCCTACGTGCGGGCTTGTGCACACTCGTGCGTAAGCACTTGCGTATATGATTGCATGCACCCGCGCACTGGCCTATGCGCCTCTGCGCGCACTCGCATGTGTGGCTGCGCCCACTTGTGTGCGGGGCTGCGTGTGCGTGCGTCCACGTGCCCACGCTTCTGGGTGTAGACTTGAGCGTAATTGTGCGGTCTTACACACTCGTGACATGGTCTTGTGTGTTGTGCTTGTATGGGGGGGTCTCAATTGAGCTCACGAAGCATGATTGTCATGCTTATGAGGCAACCTTATTTTGTTTTGTGTGACTATTTTTTGGTGTTCTTTGTAACTTGAATTTTGCTTTTCTTTTCAGGCTTCAAAGCACTCCACGAGACCCATGTGGTTGCGTTCATCGCTTACTACTGAAAAGATTACGGTTTGGAGGAAGAGATACGAGATACATGCTGATCTTGAAGTGAGGGTACCTCTATTGAAGAGAGTTCAAAATACGCCGAAGCGTTAGCTAATTGTTTGTCAGACGATACTGAGGTCTGGATTTCGACATCATCCGTACGAGGAGGTTGTCGATATTTTGAAGTTATGTGGTGTTCTTGTATCCCAATTTACTTCTCTTGGAATGACACGTGTCATGGGGCTAGTCATGTTTTTCAGGGAGCATGGCTCGAGGTTTTCTTTGGATTTATTCAGGGATAGGTGCGAGATCCGAGTCGGTGGCGGCCGACGTGTTGAGATCCACAACAACATGAGTTGGATTGATTCCTAGAGCCAAACAGATCATCGCTATAGAAACACCTTGTTTGGCTATGTCTGAAATTCCTTGGGTCTGCCAGAACTTTGGAATTCACTACTTGATCGTTGTCATCTTATAAAAGGGCGAGAGCGGGACTTTTCTCCGATATTTGGATTTACAAACCCTCGGGAGCTGACAAATCGTTTATTTAACATTTCTTTATTCGTAGAGGAGAAACATTTGTTGTTGTGCGGGCTTTCTACTAATCATGGGCATATAGTTGCAGTGCCTCTAGTTCAAGATTGGAAGAGGAATCTTATGTTGAAAGGCAATAGTGATGCGGATGCGGAGCCTCGATCTTTTTCATGGTAGAGAGATTGACAAATTGAGGAGGTCCCTTTCAGTTCCAAAGATGAGAATGCTTCGGTTGATCCTATTCTTGAGGTGCTAGGGTCTTTTACTCCCCCCCCCCCCCCCCCCCCGAGTTCCCTATTCAGAGGTCCCTGCCACCTGTGCGTCATCTTCTTTGAAGACAATGAGCGATGTAGTGAGTAAACTCTCTTTTTTGGTCTACGGTTTTGTTATTTTGTGCAAATCTGACTTCTTTCTTTTTGTTGCAGATTGAAGCTCAGGCTCGTATAACGTTTATGTGGTTCGATCATTATGTGAGTTTGAAGGGTGGTTATTTGGTTCTTCAGGAGAGGCTCCAAAAAACAGAGGATTCACTTGTTGTCTTGGGAGAGAAGTGAGATCGAGGTATATCTCGATTTCGACAGATCGGGTCAGAGCTATAGACGGATCTTGAGGAGTCTCGGGTGGCATTGCAGACATAGAAATCCTTGGTAGAAAAGACTATGTAGTTGTTGAATAATGCTCATGAAGAGAATTCTCATTTGGAGGCCGAGTTGTGGGTTTCGTAGACTGAGGTGGAGCGGCTCTCATCGCAAGAGAGGACTGCGGAGTTGAAGGCGGTCGGACTTGCTAAGTACATGGACTCTCTAGATTACACTCGTGATTGTTACTTGATTGCTAAGGAGGTTTGGGAGGATGTTCGGACTAGAGAGGTAGAGCCGCAAATTGAGGATGCGTGGGAGGTCGCTCTCCAGCGTGGGGCATCGAAAGTTCTCTGGATGGTTGTCCGTGTAACGTTTTGAAACTCAAAAGAGGGACGGACATCGTTTAGAGCCAAGTTTGGGTCTTGGAAAGGGTCACACGGCCGGGGACATGGGCGTGTCCAGGGCCGTGTCGTGCTCGTGTTTGACGAACAACCCGAGTGGCCGACGAACTGCGCTCGACGAAGTGTCGAGACAGTGAACATGGCCTGGGACACGTTTGTGTACAGGGCCGTGTCGTGCTCGGGTTCGACAAATTTTTCCGATTGGGAGACGAAAATGCAGTCGACGATCGTCGAGATGACGAACACGGCCTGAGACACGGGCGTGTCCCAGGCCGTGTCCTGCTCGGAATGTTAGCCGGGCTGTGTTGGGGGAGGAACACGTCCTGGAGCCCAGGCGTGTTCAGCCTGACACGAGCGTGTCAAAATCGACACACGCGTGTCGAGGACCCGTGTTCTCTTCGGGTTGTGTTTGGTCCTATGGCGATGGAGGAACACGCCCAGCAACATGGGCGTGTACTGAGCGACACGGGCGTGTCAAGTATGATACGGGCGTGTCCGGAACCCATGTCCTGTTCTGGGTGCGACGGTTTCAGCGTCAATTAAAGCACACGGTCTTGGACACGGGCGTGTCACAAGCCGTGTTCGGCCCAAGATTTTGTTTTTAAGTTCGAATTGTGGCCGTCTGATTCCTTCTAAAAGGATCTGATGGTCCAGAGTGGTCCTTGCTGTAATAAGTCCGGGAATAGGGTTTGAAACCCTCATTCCTCATCAAGTTTTCTCTTTCTAAAAGTTTTAGAGAGAGGAGAGAGCAAGGAAGAAGGTGAAGGAGAGATTCGGCTGCCAGAGAAGCTTTAGAGCCCCAAATCGTGAGCCGAGTCCAAATCCGCGGAGGTAAGTCCATTGTGGTGGTTTTCATCCAGCTAAGTTCCCATGGCTAGGAAGAGGGGCCGTAAGGTAACAACACTTCTCCTTACGGTTTCTAGGATGCGTGCTTAACATCTTTTTCTTTCGAGCTTTTGGGCACCAAATCTCTCAAATGAGAGGGGTTTGGGTCTCCATGGTTCAAGAGGAACCTCCGGGTCGATTGAGTCCTTCCCCGGCATGATTTTGCATTAGAGATCCGCTCCGTTAGTGAATTAGGCATGGTGGGTGAAGCCGTAGTCTCGACCGTTAGTCTGACTCAGTGATGTTGCATAGCGAGCCTTAAGGATTTTGTAGAAATCCGTTGCGGCAAGATGTCGTTTGTGATATATGTGTTTTCCCCCTTTTCTCGAGTGAGTACATGTAGCCGGAACCAGACAAGATTAGCTCCACATTGGCGATAGATGGTTTCCTTGGTGCGCGGGAACATTGCAGTACGAATGATGGATTAGGGTGGGGAAGATTATGAATTGTGAAGTGCTAAGGCGCGGCTTTGTCTCCGTGGTCGGCTGGCTATCCCGTGACGTGCAAGTCATGTGTGGAGAGTGTCCCGGCGAGACTAGTCCCACTCTATGAGACTGACGAGAACGCCAAGCATTGGGCAAACCCGGGCAATGAAGCCACGAGCGGGTGGGGTCCAGCAAGGGTTCTTAGAATCGGTTTGTGTGTGAGACAGAATCCTGACGCGCGAAGTCAGAGTTTGCAGGCAAGCCCGGGTGTAAGACCCACGAGCGGGCGGGGCCTTTGCAAGATTTCCGTGTGGCAGCTTGTATGTCGTTAGGGGAATTGCAGCACCCTTTTGTTTGCGGCTTAACGCCAATGGGGATAAGAGGATGAAATGAAGCACAAGGAAGCGCACAAAGAAGCGGGGTGCATGAGAGCATGCAAGGAAGTGAAGCGCACGTGAGTGCGCAAGGAAGAGACATACGCGAGAGCACGCAAGGATAAGATGTGCACGAGAGCGCGCAAGGAAGAGACGCACTTGGGGGAGTGCTGGGAAGAGGCGCGCGTGGGAGTGCGGTAGGAAGAGAAGTGGAGGAGAGAGAAATTCTATAGGCGGAGGAGAAAAGAAATTTGTAGGAGAGAGGAAATCCGTAGGAGAAGGAGAGAGAAAATCCTAGGTGGATTTCCCGGGGGAGAAGAGGATGAAATGAAGGAAGGTCTGGGGCTTTATTTAAAGCCCCCAAAGATAGTTACGACGGTCATCTGGTTAATCACAGACCATAACCACCATAATTACTAATTGTAGACCGATAATATAACGCATTATGAGCATATTATTCTATTAATTTTATTAGACGCAGACCAGTCTTATTTTTGGCAACACACTTTCCCCACTACGACAGATCATGCAGTCAGTTACATGGGTGGTTACCCACCTAACCGAAGGCGGCGATCACAGGAGTGTGATCGGACAGTGGAGAATATGCATGGTGGACGACGGGGGGATATCTTGGCCGACGAAGTCCCCACTTGACCGAGGGGACTCGGCCAGACGCCAACGGAAGGCCGACCGGACGAGGGGAAGGGGAGGTCGCCCCTAATTAGGTTTAGCGGAGCATGGGCGGCCAAAGGGCCGCTCGTCTGGACAAGATGGGGCCGCTGAAAGATATAGTACCTAAACACCTAGAGGGGGGGTGAATAGGTGACCAAATTCTTTTTAACTTTTTATGGCAGCAATCAGTTTATAACACAGAATCTATTCTACTTTTGCACAGCTATCACACAGCAGACACAACAAATCACAGCACACAGAAGACACAATGTTTTATAGTGGTTCCCCAAGCTTTGGGTACATCCACTTTCCCCCTTCACCTATCTAGCAGTGTACTAGATTTGGCCAAACTTCACCACTGTCTCAGAACCCAAACTGGTTCCTACACCTCAGGCCCAAGGCCCTACAACTCAGCTTTTCCACAAAGCCTACACTCAGCCACAAAGGCCTACACTCAGCCACCAAGGCCTACACTCAGCCACAAAAGGCCTACACTCAGAGATTCCAATCTCCTACGCTCAGGCTCTCAAGCCCTACACTCAGCCTTTATAATTACAGGCTTACAAAAACTCAGATCCAAAGGATCCTACAAGATAAAAATGAATTTACAAATGATAACTCAGCAACTCAGAAACAAGAGAGAGGAGTTGTGAGTTTCTTGATGAGTTCTTGGAAGAACTCAGCTGAAATCAATCTGACTTAGCTTTCTTCAAAGCTTCTTAAAAGTAGAACTCAATAAGATTGACTCCTTCTGCAGTTGATTCTTGATCTCTGCTTCTTAGAATTCAGAATAAATCTGAACCCTTCTTCTCAGCCTAGTTCCAACGGCTGATTTCTTGGATGGAGCCCTCACTCTCCAACTTCTTAGATCTGCACTTGGACAGCTAGATCTTCTTGTTTTGATACTTGATCAATAAATTGAACAACTCTGTGAACAACTACTTCAACTGTTTCTGTAGACTGTATAAGCCTATTTATAGGCCGTCTTTATGGTAACCGGCTAGTCCGGTCCATAACTGAATTCTGACATCTCTGACAGGTGCTGTAGACCGGCTGGAACGGCAGCTGTCAAGTCATCCAGTCAGTTCTTGAAAATTCTCTAACTGTCTGAAAGTGTCGAGACTTTCTGTCTTTAAGTGTCGACACTTATAGACCAAGTGTCGACACAAGTTGTGTAAGTGTCGACACTAGCCTACAAGGTGTCGACACAACTCCTTGTGTTGTAGATTCTATGTCTCGACATAGTTTCTTCTTTATGTGTCGACACTGAAATTGAGTGTCGACACAAGTACTTGATCTTCTGTATTTTGCTGAATTCTTCTAAGTGTCGACACATGTCCTTTGTGTCGACACATCTTCATGTGTTGAATCTGTTAAGTGTCGACACTGCTTCTTGGTGTCGACACATAGTCTTCAGTGTTGATACTTGCTGAGTGTCGACACAGCTCCTTGTGTCGACACTTGATTCTTCTGTTGAGACTTCAGCTGAGTGTCGACACATTCCCTTAGTGTCGACACTTGTACTTAGAATATTTTGTTGATCTTGCTGTTCTTTGCTAAGTGTCGACACAGCTCCATGTGTCGACACATTCTTCAAGTGTTGAGTCTTTAGCTGAGTGTCGACACATACTGTCTTGTGTCGACACTTTCTTTAAGTGCTGACTCTTCTGTTGAGTGTCGACATATTGTTCTGGGTGTCGACACTTACTTCAAGTGCTGAGTCTTCAGCTGAGTGTCGAAACATACTGTCTTGTGTCGACACTTTCTTTAAGTGCTGACTCTTCTGTTGAGTGTCGACACATTGTTCTGGGTGTCGACACTTACTTCAAGTGCTGACTCTTCTGTTGAGTGTCGACACATTGTTCTGAGTGTCGACACTTATACTTAGTCTCTGCTAACTTTTGCTGAGTGTCGACACAGCTCCAAGTGTCGACACTTTCTGGTGTAGACACAGTTCTTCTAGGTGTCGACACTACTGTTAAGTGTCGACACTGCTTTACTGTACTTTCTTCATTGAGTGTCGACACAGCTTCTTGTGTCGACACTTTGTGTCTGGTGTCGACTCAGCATCCCAGGTGTCGACACAATGACTCCAAGTGTCGATACAGCTTGTCTGGGTGTCGACACAAGTCTTCTTGAGTGTCGACACTTTCCCTCTGGGTGTCGACACATGGACTTAGAAATTTTTTGCTTCAGTCCTGCAAATACTTAACCTGCACAAGTAAACTCAACATACATCAAATACATTTTGATGTATATCATTGAGTTTGGTGAGGCTTCTTCAAATCAGGTACATTTAAACCAATGTACCCAACAATCTCCCCCTATTTGGAGAAGTCATAACCCTTAGTCATGATATACACCATTCATAATTAAAATTACAAAATGATGTAAAGCAGGATTATATACAGCAGGGTAAACATAAACATGTATCAATCACACATGCATACAAATACATCATCACAGAACAAATATGAAATAGACATAGACATTATCACAGAACAAACATGAAATAGATTAATCATATAACACATTGTTCTAATATCTGTCTTATTTATTTCCAGAAGTTCACAAAATGTTTTACATCAAAAAGATTACAAAGTAAACTTCAAGAAAATTTTAATTCTATTTCAGTTCTGGCTCCTTAATAACTATTCCTTTGTCAGCATGAACTTTAGCTTGGACAGGAGCATCAACAACTTCAGCATCAGCAAGCTTCTTGCCTTTCAAGTCTTTCTTCTTAAGTTCTTCTGCTTTGATCTTTTGTCTTTCAAAGTAATGGTATGGCTTTGGAAAGTACTTGCTAGGCTCCTGGGCAGTAGGAGGTAGCTTTCTCATCTTTGCCTTCCTTCTATATTGAACTATTGCCTCCTGTCTGGTTTCATGTTTTCTCCATTCAGTTTCAGAAAAACATTTGTTCCTGTCTTGAATGTTATCCTTGGCAGCTTTCCAGGCAGTTAATATAATGTTTCTAGAGGTAGGGCTCCACTGCTCAAAGTCTGGTCTCTGTTCAGCTTGTTCCCTAAACCTCTTCTTAGACAATCTTGTCTCTTCTTCTTTCTGCATTGCCTCTTGCATGGCTTCAGAAATAGGCTGAACAACCTTTTCAATAATAACATTGTCCTTGCCCCCAGGTGGGCTGTACATGGTCTGTACATCAGCATGAATCATGTCAAAATCTGGAGGAGGGTATATGACTTGAGCCACTTCAGGTTGCTCTCCTCCTAGATATGCAGGTTGAATTCCAGATTCTGCCACATTATCATCATCACAAAGAGGAGGATAACCCACTGTAGCTCTGATAGAATTAGATATCCATTTGGCATGATCAGAGCTTGCCTTGACTAACACTCTCTCCCCCTTTATGACTTCTCTTTCTATATGATCTCTCACATCATCCATCTGAAATCTCACCTGATTATCCAAGTAATTCACTCCATCTTTGAAGAAAGGTTTTAACCTTTGGAGTTTGTCAGTTATCAGCTTCTGAGATTCTTGAATGGCAGTCTTAAGAGCAGTGATTTCTTCTAGGAATACTTTGTCAAAATCTGCCTTTGCTATAGCTGGAGTCTGTCCTGCAGCAAGATTCTTCAGTTCTGTGACAATGGCATTGTGAGATGCAGTAAGGTTGTCATTCATTCTTATCTGATTTTCTAGAACATACCCTTGCTTTACAGCCATGTCATCTACTTGTGCTTTGATCTTCTCCTGGTGTGTAGCCAAGTACACCACTGCATTCTCCCCTTTATGGAAGCAGTCTGTCATCTCCTTCTTATTGAGGTTCATTTCAAACCTTATAGACTTGATATCTTGGGCCAGATCAAATTGCAATGATTTTTTCCCTACATCCACATAAGTTTCTAGAGCTTTTCTATGCTCATCCAACTTGAGCTGCATGACAACCATCAGATCACTATAGTCTATTGATGGTGCTTGCTGAGCTATAGGTTGTGGAGCAACAGTTTGGAGAGCCTTCTTGTAACTCTGGCTTCTTCTCCTGAAGGCCTGAAACTTTTTCTTCTTTGCCCTAGCAATCTCCTCATCTTCAGAGGCAGATGTGCTGGCTATATCCACCCTCTCCTTAGGGCTTGGAGTCTTCTCATTTTGCACATCTGGTGCCTTCACAGTTTCTTGTCTCACAGGCTCTTCCAGAATTTGCATCTGCTCCCCCTCAACTGGAGCATTTTCTCTTTCAGCAGCAGCCTTGTCCATGTCAAAGTCTTGTTGATCCAGATTTAGAAATAAATCTTCCATTGTATACTCTTGTGGTGAAGGAGCTGGAGAAACTCTGGGCTCTTCAACCACTGGATCAGATACCACTTGAACAGTAACATCTTGAACAACAGCAGATGTGTCTTCTATAACAGCATCTGGAACTTGACTATCCAGCTGAGTTTGCTGATGAACATCAGACAAATCAGTATCTTCCATAGGAAAATCTATAGTGTTTAGTTCAGTGATTACCTCTAGTATGATTGTGGTTGCTTGTTCACTTTCCAGTGTAGTGGGTTCATCTACAACTGGAAGCTCCCCCTGGCTTTGATCCTTGTGGATGGGGCTTGCTTGTGGTAGCTCCCCCTGGATCTCAGCATCATCTTGAGGAGCAGGAGATTTAACAGCAGGTCCTTCCTCATTCTCATCTGGAGTGAAGACAACTTGTTCTTCACTGTCTGAGCTGCTAGTGGACTCTTGTGCCACTGGAGCAGTCTTCCTCTTCTTCTTTGGTGGAATTTCTTTCTCAGAAACTATCTTCACAGGGGTTGGCATCTCCTTTGTCAACACCCTGTCCCATCTAGAAAACAACCTCATGTCCATTTTTCTCATGTGATTTATTTTACTTCCAGCAGCTTGTTGCATAACCTCTGGTATGGTACCAGCTAGGTATAGACTTAAAATTCTGCCCAGGTTGGGCTTCTTCAAGCTTTCCTTGATTTTCTCAAATACTATAACAGACCAATCAGTTCTTAGAGTGAAGATAATCCTGGTCATAATATTAAACATTGAGGCAGACACTCTGTCATGCCCTCCTGGCTTGCTTAAAATTACCTTGCCAACTATCTCAGACATGAATTTGCCTTGATTGTTCATGTCTTTTCTATTGAAAACAGAACCAATCTTCATATTAGAGTCTAGTCCACACCAGGTTAGAGCTTCCCTGGTCTTTGAAACAGTAACCTCATCTTCCTCTTGAGTTCTTGGTAGCTGTAGAATCTTCCTCAAGCTCTTTGGTGAAATCTTAACCTTTGTTCCATGAACTCTGGATTTGATCTTGTATCCAGATTCATCCACTTCAGCTCCATTGAGGAATTCGAGTACCTCTTTTTTCCAGATTTTAGTAGGTTCAGAAACAAGATATTCCAATCCTGAATCAGCAACTAGGGTTACGACAGACTGGATTTCTTGATCAGCATCATCGAAAGCAACGCGCACCAGCTCATATCCTTCGTTGATGTTCTCCTCTAGCTTAGGCGTCATTAGGGTTTGTAGAATTTGTCTTGAGAGAAGAGAGGTGTCGACACAGAAGTTTGGTCTCGAAACTTTGAAAGCGTGTCGACAAAAAAAGACAAAACCCTATATATACCTTTCTAATTTTGAAGATGAACAGGCGGGACAGCTAACTTAAAATGTGTCGACACTGGCAATAAGTGTCGACACTGACTTATAATGTCTCAACACATATGTGTCGACACAAGTTTAGTCAACAGATTTTATGTGTCGACACTTGTTTATGTGTCGACACTACATAACTCGACACATAGTCGAGACTTTACTTAGAGAATTCTGAGTAAAACTTAAGTGTCGACACCACATTGGATGTGTCGACACCTACATGTCATGTGTCGACACTAATAATCAGAAGTGTCGACACCAACTTCCTAGATGTGTCGACACCTTTTTCCTGAAGTGTCGACACCACTTTTCTGTGTCGACACAGAAATCTCTATGTGTCGACACCTTTTTAATTAGTCATTTCCAATTCTGTAAACTTACTCTAAGTTTATCATTCCTAGTTCAATTTTAAATCTATTGAACTTAGCTTCTTCTAGGGGCTTAGTATACATATCAGCTAATTGATTATCAGTTTTAACATATTCAAGTAAAATATCTTCTCTTTCTACATGCTCCCGAAGAAAATGATATTTAATTTCAATATGTTTTGTTCTACTATGAGATACAAGATTATTAGCTATTGAAATAGCACTAGTAGAATCACAAAAGAGTGGAGTTCTACTTACCTGAAATTCATAGTCCTCTAGCTGATGTTGTATCCACAGTAGTTGAGCACAGCAACTTCCTGCAGCCACATACTCTGACTCTGCAGTGGAGATAGCCACACTTGTTTGCTTTTTGCTACTCTATGAAATTAGTCTCCCACCTAGGAATTGACAGGTTCCAGTAGTGCTTTTTCTATCTTCTTTGCATCCTGCAAAGTCTGCATCTGAATAACCTGTTAGTTCAAAATCCCCATTCCTAGGGTACTAGAGGCCTAGATAGGGAGTGCCCTTTAGATATCTCAATATTCTTTTGACTGCTGTCAAATGAGACTCTTTAGGGCAGGCTTGATACCTTGCACAGACACATGTAGCATACATGATATCTGGTCTACTTGCAGTTAAGTATAATAGGGAGCCAACTATCCCTCTATACAAGATTTCATCTACAGGTTTCCCTGCATCATCCTTGTCAAGAGACATACTTGACCCCATAGGAGTCTTCATGGTGTTGGATGAATCCATACCATACTTCCTTATGAGTTCTAGGGTGAACTTGGACTGACATATGGATAAACCACTCTCAGTCTGTTTAACTTGGAGACCCAAGAAAAACTTCAGCTCTCCCATACTACTCATCTCAAATTGACCTTGCATAAGTTTTGCAAACTTTTTGCAAAGGCTGCTTTCAGTAGACCCAAATATAATGTCATCTACATATATTTGGACTAGTATAACTTTGCCTCTAGATTCCCTAAGGAATAGAGTCTTATCTATTTTCCCCCTTGAGAACTTGTTCTCAATGAGGAAACTAGATAGGGTTTCATACCAAGCCCTAGGGGCTTGCTTTAACCCATATAAAGCTTTCCTAAGTCTATAGACATGATGAGGTAGAGTTGAATCAACAAAACCTGATGGCTGTTCCACATAGACTTCCTCTTTAATATTACCATTCAGAAATGCTGACTTGACATCCATTTGGTAAACTTTGAATCCTTGATAGGTTGCATAGGCCAAGAACATCCTTATGGCTTCCAGTCTGGCTACTGGAGCAAAGGTTAGATCAAAGTCAATACCTTCTTCTTGCCTATATCCTTTAGCAACCAATCTTGCTTTATTCTTAATGATGACCCCTTGTTCATCCATCTTATTCCTGTAGATCCACTTGGTTCCTATTATATTGTGGTCTTTAGGTTTAGGAACAAGTTCCCAGACCTTGCACCTTTTGAACTGATTAAGCTCTTCTTGCATTGCTTCAGTCCATTGTGGATCTAGTATTGCTTCTTCAAACTTCTTAGGTTCAACTTGGGATAGAAAGCTGGAGTAGATTGCTGTATTCAGGTTTTTGCTCCTTGTTTGTACCCCTTGTCTTGGATCTCCAATAATCTGCTCTACTGGATGATCTCTAAGATGCCTATTGGCTGGAGGCATCCTAACTTCTGGTTGAACCTCTACAGCATCTCCATCTTGCTGTACTCCTTGAACTTCATCAGCAATTGGTACATGTAGTTCTCCTCCTGGACAACAGCCACTGTCTTCTACTTGCTGTCTTGGAGTAGGTACTTCTTATATAGTAAGCTTGTCCATTTTCTTTGTTAAACCTGTGGAGCTGCATACACTACTGGACAACTCATTGTTAATAAGTTTAGTCTCATCAAAAACTACATGTACAGATTCTTCTACAACTTGTGTAAACAAGTTGTAGACTCTATAAGCCTTGCTGTTGTTGTTGTTGTACCCAACAAAAATTCCCTCTTGGGACTTGGCAGCAAACTTAGTCAAGTAAGACTTTCCATTGTTAAGTATGAAGCATTTGCAACCAAAGATCCTGAAGTAGGATAGGTTTGGTTTCCTGCCTTTCACAACTTCATAGGGGGTCTTGTTGAGGCCTTTAGTGATGGTAGCCCTATTTATAACATGGCATGCAGTGTTAACTGCTTCAGCCCAGAAATACTCTGGCAGTGATGTATCACTTAATAGGGTCCTACCAGCCTCTATCAAGGTTCTATTCTTCCTCTCAGCAATGCCATTTTGCTGAGGTGTTCTAGGTGAAGAAAACTCTTGAAATATCTCAAATTCTCCACATAATTTTGTCATGCTATCAGACTGAAATTCAGTACCATGGTCACTTCTAATCTTGACCACTGTACTGTCTAGTTCATTCTGAATTTGCTTGACAAAGTTATGGAAGACACTAGGTGTTTCAGATTTTTGTCTTAAGAAGAACACCCAGGAAAACCTTGAGTAGTCATCTACAACTACAAAGGTATAGACCTTCCTACCTAGGCTGTGAACTGGCATTGGACCAAAGAGATCCAAATGCAAGAGGTATAAACACCTCACAACATCCTTGTTTTCTATGCTACTAAAGGTGGATTTAGTCTGCTTGCCCTTTTGACAAGCTGAGCAAATACCATCTTTAACACACTTAACTTGAGGACCATTCCTCACTAACTCTTTGCTAAAGAGTTTGCTAATAGTCTTGTAGTTAAGATGGGAAAGCCTCTTATGCCATTTGACATAATGAGAGACTGTCTCATCAGCTACAAGACACACTGGAGAACCACTGTTCTCAACCATAATGTCTAAGCAATAGACATTCCTTTTCCTATAACCAGTCAAAATGATCTCTTGATCAGTTGACCTCTTGATATGACAACCATTTTTAACAAATGAGATGTCATACCCTACATCACTTAATTGACTTATACTTATTAGGTTGTGTTTCAACCCTTTAACATAAGCCACTTGAGTAATGGTAACCAAGTTACTAGAAATGTTACCAAATACTTTGATGATTCCTTTTTCAGAACCACCAAAGGTGACTTTTGGACCATCTTTTATTGGAATGTAGTCCCTTAGTAATCTTCTAGTTCTAGTCATATGTCTGGAACATCCACTGTCCAAGTACCATGTTGGGGTATGACCACTTGGACTCACCTGCAAAACAGATTAATGAACCTTAGAACCCAAAGAATTCTTGGGTCCTTGGTACTTGTTAGTTTGCAACTTGACAAAACTACCTACTGGCTTTCCAACAGGAAGTTTGTTACTCACTTTGGCACTAGCATTGTGCCAACAGTCCATTACAAAATGTCCAACCTTGCCACAGCACCAACATTCAAACTTATTGTACCTTTGCTTAGGTACTGTCTTTGCTGTCTTATCTACAGCTGACTTGTTGAATGTTGGGGCTTTGCCCTTGGACATGGACTTGGACTTGGACTGCTCAGTCCTTGCAGGTTTAATAAAACCCAGTCCAGCCTTGCCTTTGTGATGAACAAATTCATCAATTAAAGGTAGCACTGACTTAGGTTTAGAAAACCTAGCAACAAGCTCTCTCTCCTTCTGAAGATTAATCTCCAGACTCTTGATTTGATCATTCTTAAAGGTGATAGTCCCCATCTGAATCACTGTAATGCGCTTCAGTCTGGCTATCTCATTAAGCTTTTGATCAAATAACTTCTCAGAATCTGTTGCAGCAGCTTTGAGATCAGCAATTTCCTTTGCCTGACTTTTGGCTAGGGACTTGCTCTTCTTGTAAGCTTGCAACAGTACTTTATATTCATATATCAGCTGATGAATATCTTCCTCAGACTCAGATACACTCTCATCACTAGATGATGATGAATCTGATTCTGTACTGGCACAAGAAACTGAACTTAAAGTTGAACTTTGTACCTTACTGGGTCCTGGCTGCTCCAGGATTTTGTCATTCTCTGTCAAAGCCATTAGCCCTTGGCATTGACTGTCTTCTTGTTCATATATAGACTCCATAATCTGCATGAACTCTTCTTCTTCTTCAGCAAACAGCCCTATGTATGCCTCAGC
The DNA here is from genome assembly GCA_039583875.1 of Platanthera guangdongensis. Lineage (NCBI taxonomy): Eukaryota > Viridiplantae > Streptophyta > Magnoliopsida > Asparagales > Orchidaceae > Platanthera > Platanthera guangdongensis. The sequence goes on from CM077164.1 coordinate 14,861,913, forward strand.
ATCAGACTCAGTTTCTGAAGAAGAGATTTCTGACAGAGTCTTCTCCTTTTTGGCAACAAAAGACTTCTCTTTCTTGCCTTTGAAATGAGTTTTCTTCCTGTCACTAGACTCCTTTCTCTTTTCAGGACAATCTGCAACAACATGACCTTGTCTATTGCAGCAATAGCACACTATTTTTGAAACAATTGCCTTGCTAGACTTAGTCCTCTTCCTGTCCTTCTTTGAAGTCTTTTTATTCTGATATAGGTCATCTTTTCCCTGTGAAGTAGAAGGCCTTGACCTCCACTGTTTCTTCTTCAAGAACTTCTGAAAATGTCTAGTGAAGGCAGCAAAGTCTTCATCACTTTCACTACTTTCAGATTTTGTACTGACTGACTCATCTGACTCTGATTCAGCAACCTTTGGAGGTGGAGTTGGTGACTTATTCCTGTACTTTCTGGGGGCTTCTGTCTTGAAAGCTACAGTTCTTTCCTTATATTCATTTCTTGTTGATTTCTCCTCCTCTTTCCTCACTGTCAACTGCATCTCATATGACAACAATTTGCCAAACAGTGTAGGTGGAGGAATTTCTCCAACTTAGCCATTTCTCTAATGGCACAGATCTTGGTGTCCCAATCTTTAGTTAGGGTGTCACAACCCCATCCGTTCATATGGTATATTCTAGAAGGTCCGGCCGGGGCCCCACAGTATATATCACAAAACAGGCGGTGAAGGTACAGGATGATATCAGAGTAGCGCATCGCACCTATCACAAATCATTCTAGCGGAAGCCTAGACTACAACTTGAACTCCTCATGAATGTCCCAACATAAAACTCCACATTTTATACACTATAGGAATGTCTTACAACAAGTCAAAAGAGTTGGCTTTATGGCCTTACATGGCTTTCACACAGTGGCCTAAACAAATTGGCGCGCAGGCCGGCCACAAAAGCAAGAAAACACACAACAACACAGATAGCCTTCGAGGGCTAGCAGCAGTAGCAGCAACAGCAGCAGGAACATCAACCTCTATGCGTCCCGCTCGGCTCTCCAGCACCTGTACAGGGACAATCCACCCAACGGTGGCAAACAAAAGCAACGGTCAGCGTTCAGCTGACCAAATTATAACGACCCTACCCCTTCTCTCGGGGCAACGGTAATCTTCCCTGCAGGAATAGCAAATCACAAGGATGGCAATATATATATATCATTAAAAATGTGCTTTCACGCACACAAGCCATCACAACCGTTCGCCACCCGGCCCAACGATCCGTGCACTCAGGGCACATTCTTGGTGTTCTGGCAAATCTCTTGCCCACCACCGTATCAGGGTCCTAACCCAACGATAAATCTCTTGAGCATTTACTTCATGGCGTGTAGCCGGAGTTAGTCTTCCTACACCGGGATGGCCCGTAGCCCCCCATTGTGTCATGGCGTGCAGGCCGAAGACTCTTGCTATGCGCTCCAACAGACCGCATCTTTTGGTCTCACGTCGGACGGACATAGCGCAGGTCGGATCCTCCACCCCCCGTTGCTCAAATCGCCTTGCCTTCTCCGAGTACAGCGTACTCATGGCTATAACAAAGGCGCGGGTCGGTCTCACCAATCCTGTTCTTGGCATTCAATCCTGAGCATATCTCGATACTCATTTCCTTAGCACAACAGTGGGTCTTTCCTGGGCCTTCCAGTACTTCCTGTGACTCTCTTCACAGGTGGACACCGCACAAGCACAAATGTCAGGGGTCTTTCCTGGCTATCCTGCCAGTACTTCCTGTTACTTGCTTCACAGGTGGACACCCTACGACATCAAGCATCACAAAGGGCATTTCCTGGTCACACCAGTACTTCCCGTGCCTCATACACAGGTTGGACCTAAACATATCACATGGCTATTTTTCCTGGGCTACCACCCCAGTACTTCCTGCTACTCCTTTTCGCAGGCATAACCCGTTGACTCCTCAAACTACACGTTATCACGGAGTCTTCTCCGGTTCGTATGCAACATCACCAATCCAGACCAACCTGTCCAGATGGGCTTCACACAGCATGCCTATTCCGTACTCCATTTCCGGATCTATATGCTAACAAAGGGGATTTCAAGCATCCACCCAAAGATTTCCAAAATCAGCCACCTCTTGGTGGGGGAAATCACAAAGCTATGCCAAAAAGAAGCCTTCACATGGCTAGGAAGAAAAGTCGTTACCCTTGACGACCGCTTCGATGCCATGGACTCAAAGCTAGCTTCCAAGACTCGCAAGAACGTTTCCTCCGCAACGCTGGCTTCGGATTTCTCGTCGGTAAACCGCAGCACCACCAGCAGCAGCCCCCTTTCCCTCTTCCTCCTCCTTTCTCTCTCTCTTTCTCTCTTAACTTGAAGAAAGCTTAAGGCCAAATAACAATGAGAATCACTTCTCAGTTTTCGGCCTTGAAGAAAAAGAGGAAGAAGCTTCAGCCCTTGGATCCCAGCTGAAGGAACAGACGGCCACGATTCTGCCAAAAACACTGATTTTGACCCGACACGGCCTCTGACACGGCCGTGTGTCAGGCCGTGTGCCTCAAGCGGTGGTCAACCGACTTATCCAAACCAGTGACACGCCCATGGGACACGCCCGTGTCATGGGCCGTGTCACCAACACGCCTTCAGACACGCCCGTGTCTGTGGCCGTGTGCCTGGGTGAAAAAAAATCCCAAAACATCCTGAGACTTCACACGGCCTGTGGCACGCCCGTGTCCCAGGCCGTGTGCCCAGACACGGCACAAAGACACGCACTGTCGAAATCCTTCGTCGGGCTGAGTCCGTCGACCCGATTTGACACGCCCTGTGACACGCCCGTGTCACAGGCCGTGTTCAACACTCGACACTCACTTCTCGACACTCAACACCCACGTCTCGACACTCGACGATCGTCGAGTAAAAGTCGTCGAGACAACGACACGGCCTTGGACACGCCCGTGTCCTGGGCCGTGTGCCTCCTCTTGACACATCGTTGAGCGAAAAATCGTCGAGACAAAGCCCGATCGTCGACACAACCTCGACACGCCCTGCGACACGCCCGTGTCGCAGGCCGTGTCAGCTGACACGCCCTGGGAAACGCCCGTGTCCCAGGCCGTGTCACCCAAAAATTCCTGTTTCAGAAATTTGGGCTGTTACAATCCTCCCCTCCTACAAGAAATTTCGTCCTCGAAATTCAGACATAGGAAATGCAACAGAAATCAGCAAGAAAAATGTGACAACATATAAAATTTTATGTTACAACATTCTTGCTATAGATTACAAAAACAGCTCAGGGAACTCTTCGCGCATGGTTTGCTCTCGCTCCCATGACAGTTCTTCACGGCCGCAGTTGTCCCACCAGACTTTTACCATACCGACCGTCTTGTTCCGCAACTGTTTCTCGGCTTGATCTTCGATCTGAATGGGTCTAACTCTCGTTGTTAGCCCATACTCCACCGGCACACGATCATCCGCGATCACTTGAGCTGGATCTTTCACGGCCTTCCGAAGTACCGAGATGTGAAAGACATCATGTAACCCACCCAAGTCCGCCGACAGAGCTAGCCGATAAGCCGCTTCGCCAACTCTCTCAACCACTTCAAAAGGACCCAAATATCTTGGACTCAACTTTTTCAATCGTCGAATCCTGGAGACACCTTTGAATGGCTTGATCTTCAAGTAGACCCAATCGTCAACAGCAAATTCCACGTTCCGGTGCTTGGCGTTGTAGTACTTCGCTCGTTGATCTTGAGCAATAAGCAATCTCTCTCGAATAGTCCGGATGGTTGAGTTTGCTTCATCCACCTCATTTGGTTTAACAACCCGAGCTTCGCCCGCTTCTACCCAAGCCAAGGGAGTACAACACTTCCTTCCATATAGAGCTTCATAGGGTGTCATCCCAATGCTCGCTTGGTAGCTGTTATTATATGCAAACTCGCCCATATAGAGATGATCTTCCCATCTCTTTCCGAAGTCAAGGGCGCACATTCGGAGCATGTCCTCCATTGTTCTGTTGGTACGTTCAGTTTGGCCATCTGTTTGGGGATGAAATGCCGTACTGAAAGTCAACTTCGTGCCCAACAGTCGGTGAACTAGCCTCCAATCATTTGACGTGAATCGCCCATCTCGATCACTTACGATGCTCCGCGGAACACCGTGAAGCCGCACAATCTGGTCAACATATAACTTTGCCAAACTTTCTACGGAATCATCCCGCCTGTTCGGGAGAAAATGTGCTACTTTCGTTAGCCGGTCAACAATCACCCAAAAGGAATCATTTCCTCGCTGCGATCTTGGCAACCCATGCACAAAATCCATGGAAATATCATCAAATTTCCACTCTGGGATCGGTAGTGATTTCAAGTAACTGCCCGGCTTTTGGCATTCCGCCTTCACCATCGCACATGTTTGGCATTTAGAGACATAAAGGGCAACATCTTTCTTGAGCCCTGGCCACCATAAAAGCTTCTTCATATCGTTGAACATCTTTGTGCTCCCGGGGTGAATGGAATACTTTGTATAATGCGCTTCATACATTAATTCTTCCCTCAATTTCCCCACGCTCGGGACGCACAAACGGCCCTCTTTTCGTACAAGACCGTCAATCCAGGTGAATTTGCCCTCTGGCCCTTCATTCACATAGCGTAAGAGATCTTCATCCAACTCCGTTGCCCGTCGAACTCGGTCTGCAAGGTCACATTGCACCTCGATCCAGTTCAAACACGCAGTGGCAGTGGAATTCTTGTCAACACAATAGATCTCTAACGCCTCCAACTCCTGGATAAGGCGTTTATCATGCCTTTGTAACCAATTCGCTCTAGCCGGAATCCACCGACTCAAGGCATCCGCGACAATATTTCCCTTCCCGGGCATATAGTGAATCTCGAAAGTGTAGTCCCCAAGGAACTCCAACCACCTTCGTTGTCGCATGTTCAAGTCTTTCTGCTCCAAAAGATACTTTAGGCTCTTATGATCGGTATAGATCTCCACCTTCACTCCATAAAGGTAGTGTCGCCATAACTTGAGTGCAAAAATCACCGCCGCTAGTTCCAAATCATGGACGGGATAATTTCGCTCGTGCACCTTCAGCTGGCGTGAGCCATAAGCAATCACCTTTCCGCTTTGCAGAAGAACGCAGCCTAAGCCGCTCCCTGAGGCATCACTATAAATTACAAAGCCATCGGTTCCACATGGCGAAGTCAACACCGGCGCCGTGGTCAACCGAACCTTCAGCTCTTCAAAAGCTCGTGCGCACTCTGGCATCCAAACGAACTTCTGATCTTTTCGCGTCAAGGTGGTTAGTGGCAAAGCGATCCGCGAGAAATTTTCCACAAATCTTCTATAGTAGCCCGCAAGTCCAAGGAAACTCCTGACCTCGGCCACGGAAGACAAGCTTGGCCACTCCTGGATGGCCCTTATCTTTGCTGGATCCACTGCAATGCCCGCTCCACTCACCACATGGCCCAAAAATGCCACTGACGATAGCCAAAACTCGCACTTCGAGAACTTGGCATATAGCTGATTTTGCCTCAACGTGTTCAATACCAACCGCAAGTGAATCTCATGCTCGGCTTTGGACTTCGAGTATACCAGGATGTCATCAATGAACACAATCACAAATAGATCCAGGTACTCACGAAAAATACGGTGCATCAAATCCATAAACACCGAGGGCGCATTGTACAGTCCAAATGGCATGACTGTGAACTCATAGTGCCCATAACGCGTGCCAAATGCGGTTTTGGGAATGTCACCTTCCCAAATTCTTAACTGGTAGTAACCAGACTTCAGGTCCAACTTCGAATAGACGGTCGAGCCCACCAGCTGATCGAATAACTCATCAATCCGGGGTATCAGATACTTATTCTTCTCGGTCAGCTTATTCAGTTCACAGTAATCGATACACAACCGCAACCCACCATCCTTCTTTTTTACAAAAAGCACAGGCGCGCTCCAAGGTGACATACTTGGGCGTATATAACCTTGCTCCAACATTTCTTGGAGTTGAACCTTCAATTCAGCCATCTCTTTTGGCACAACGCGATATGGCGAGAGGGCCACAGGTTTCACACCTGGCACCAACTCAATTGTGAAGTCAATCTCCCGCTGGGGTGGTAGCCCAGGGAGATCCGCAGGAAACACATCTGTAAATTCTGCCACAATCGGAACCTCACACGCACTGGCCTTAGGCTCAACAGCCTGAATCAGTGCGAAGTAACACTCCGCACCTTTCCGAACAGCTTTGACTACCTGGAGTGCAGACATCAACGTCCCGCCTACTCCTCGCATACCCGCGAACTTTGTCTCCTGTTCGGTATTCTGGCCCAATGTGATTTCTTTGGACTGGCAATCAATCATAGCATGCTGCTCCGCAAGCCAATCCATCCCAAAAATCACGTCGAATTCCGATATTGGTAAAACAAATGCAGTTAAACAAAAATCCCGACTTCCTAATTGAACCGCCACATCGCAAGCTTGATCCGCAAGCATCCAACAGCCATTTGGCAACACCACTCTGACGTTATCTGTCTTTGCACGACTGGGTATCCCAAGCCGCGTCATAAACTCACTAGACAGAAAAGAATGCGATGCACCTGTATCGAACAGTGCTCGCGCCAGCGTGTCCCGAATCATCACAAAGCCTATGACAAACATGTCACACACACAAACCGCAAACATAGGGGTACTCAGCAAAGCATACAAACAATAGCATATGCAAAACTAAACTCATACCTGTGACCACGTCACTCTGCTTGATGGCCTCTTGCAGGCCAAGATTGTAGACCCGGGGTTGCGCCTGCGAGGCAGAGGAATCCACCACCGCCTTTCCTTTCTCCGCATAAGACGCTCCCGCCTTCTTTTCACTCTTTGGCGGCATCCGACAATCTCGCGCAATATGCCCCATCCGGCCACAATTGAAGCAGATACGAGTGTCTGGCTTGGAGGTCGCCCCTGATGTTGCTCCCGTTGCAACTGATGAAGGAGCTTGTCCACTAGGCTTGGACTTCTTACCCCATCTCTTCTTATAAAACGGTTTTCCCGATCGGGGCGCCTTCCACTCCGGTTGCGTCACAGCCAAAGCTCTCTTCCCTTGCACCCTTTTCATATCCTTTTCCAACGCGGTCGCGGTATCAACCAACGCTTGGAAATCTTGGTTCACAGAACTTGACACAAGGAACCTCAGCTCGTCTCTCAGTCCTTCATAGAACCGATTCGTCTTCCTCTGCTCATCAGCAAAGATAGAACTCGCATACCGCCCCAAGCGAGTAAATTCATGCAGGTACGCGTCAACACTGCCATCACCTTGAGTCAGCCTTTGGAATTCATTTTCCATGGCTATCCGCTGAGCCGCAGGAAGGTGCTTCGCGAGGAAGAGCCTGGAGAATTCTTCCATCGATACTTGGGTTAATGGACGACCCGCCAAGTGATGCAACTCCATCTCATCCCACCAGAATCGAGCTTCGCCTTCAAGCAAAAAGGTAACTAAAGTAACTTTCTGGTGCTCCGCCATTCCAATCGCCGTCATCACTTGTTTGACGCGCGCTAGCCAATCCTCAGCCTGCGTCGGAGTTCCCGCTCCCGAAAACGTAGGCGGATGGAAACTCATAAACCGCGTTAGTTGCTTCTCAGCCGCTCGAGGAGCCACATCCCTGACAGGTTCAGGCCTTACCGCCACCTGTTCTGGCCTCACAGCCGCTTGTTCCTGCCTAAGTGGCTGGCCTTGGATCATGGTAAATAAGGCCTCCGCAACTAAACGCACATGCTCCGTAGACGGTGGAGGTGTAGGCACCGCGGCTGGTGCCGTACTTTCATCAGAACGCTGGGACTCAGACGGCCCAGCTCCACTTCGTGTCACCTAAAGGTGGACAAGATACACTCATTAGCGGTCGTACCCAAGCAAGCAACACAAAAGAAGAACACGCAGGTTCCTCAAACACATCAAGTTTGCATTCCTATCATGGACATTCAGGAGTTCATTCGTAGACTTTGGTTTGCACAAACACGTGCTCGCCACCCCACAAAAGAAGTCGACCACGACTTCGAGAGGGAAAGACCAAGACAACCGATACCAAAAATGTAACAACCCCATCCGTTCATATGGTATATTCTAGAAGGTCCGGCCGGGGCCCCACAGTATATATCACAAAACAGGCGGTGAAGGTACAGGATGATATCAGAGTAGCGCATCCCACCTATCACAAATCATTCTAGCGGAAGCCTAGACTACAACTTGAACTCCTCATGAATGTCCCAACATAAAACTCCACATTTTATACACTATAGGAATGTCTTACAACAAGTCAAAAGAGTTGGTCTTATGGCCTTACATGGCTTTCACACAGTGGCCTAAACAAATTGGCGCGCAGGCCGGCCACAAAAGCAAGAAAACACACAACAACACAGATAGCCTTCGAGGGCTAGCAGCAGTAGAAGCAACAGCAGCAGGAACATCAACCTCTATGCGTCCCGCTCGGCTCTCCAGCACCTGTACAGGGACAATCCACCCAACGGTGGCAAACAAAAGCAACGGTCAGCGTTCAGCTGACCAAATTATAACGACCCTACCCCTTCTCTCGGGGCAGCGGTAATCTTCCCTGCAGGCATAGCAAATCACAAGGATGGCAATATATATATATATATCATTAAAAATGTGCTTTCACGCACACAAGCCATCACAACCGTTCGCCACCCGGCTCAACGATCCGTGCACTCAGGGCACATTCTTGGTGTTCTGGCAAATCTGTTGCCCACCACCGTATCAGGGTCCTAACCCAACGGTAAATCTCTTGAGCATTTACTTCATGGCGTGCAGCCGGAGTTAGTCTTCCTACACCGGGATGGCCCGTAGCCCCCCATTGTGTCATGGCGCGCAGGCCGAAGACTCTTGCTATGCGCTCCAACAGACCGCACCTTTTGGTCTCACGTCGGACGGACATAGCGCAGGTCGGATCCTCCACCCCCCGTTGCTCAAATCGCCTTGTCTTCTTCGAGTACAGCGTACTCATGGCTATAACAAAGGCGCGGGTCGGTCTCACCAATCCTGTTCTTGGCATTCAAGCCTGGGCATATCTCGATACCCATTTCCTTAGCACAACAGCGGGTCTTTCCTGGGCCTTCCAGTACTTCCAGTGACTCTCTTCACAGGTGGGCACCGCATAAGCACAAATGTCAGGGGTCTTTCCTGGCTATCCTGCCAGTACTTCCTGTTACTCGCTTCACATGTGGACACCCTACGACATCAAGCATCACAAAGGGCAGTTCCTGGTCACACCAGTACTTCCCGTGCCTCATACACAGGTTGGACCCAAACATATCACATGGCTATTTTTCCTGGGCTACCACCCCAGTACTTCCTGCTACTCCTTTTCGCAGGCATAACCTGTTGACTCCTCAAACTACACGTTATCACAGAGTCTTCTCTGGTTCGTATGCAACATCACCAATCCAGACCAACCTGTCCAGATGGGCTTCACACAGCATGCCTATTTCGTACTCCATTTCCGGATCTATATGCTAACAAAGGGGATTTCAAGCATCCACCCAAAGATTTCCAAAATCAGCCACCTCTTGGTGGGGGAAATCACAAAGCTATGCCAAAAAGAAGCCTTCACATGGCTAGGAAGAAAAGTCGTTACCCTTGACGACCGCTTCGGTGCCATGGACTCAAAGCTAGCTTGCAAGACTCGCAAGAACGTTTTCTCCGCAACGCCGGCTTCGGATTTCTCGTCGGTAAACCGCAGCACCACCAGCAGCAGCCCCCTTTCCCTCTTCCTCCTCCTTTCTCTCTCTCTTTCTCTCTTAACTTGAAGAAAGCTTAAGGCCAAATAACAATGAGAATCACTTCTCAGTTTTCGGCCTTGAAGAAAAAGAGGAAGAAGCTTCAGCCCTTGGATCCCAGCTGAAGGAATGGACGGCCACGATTCTGCCAAAAACACTGATTTTGACCCGACACGGCCTCTGACACGGCCGTGTGCCAGGCCGTGTGCCTCAAGCGGTGGTCAACTGACTTATCCAAACCAGTAACACGCCCATGGGACACGCCCGTGTCATGGGCCGTGTCACCAACACGCCTTCAGACACGCCCGTGTCTGTGGCCATGTGCCTGGGTGAAAAAAAATCTCAAAACATCCCGAGACTTCACACGGCCTGTGACACGCCTGTGTCCCAGGCCATGTGCCCAGACACGGCACAAAGACACGCCCTGTCGAAATCCTTCGTCGGGTTGAGTCCGTCGACCCGATTTGACACGCCCTGTGACACGCCCGTGTCACAGGCCGTGTTCAACACTCGACACTCACTTCTCGACACTCAACACCTGCGTCTTGACACTCGACGATCGTCGAGTAAAAGTCGTCGAGACAACGACACGGCCTTGGACACGCCCGTATCCTGGGCCGTGTGCCTCCTCTTGACACATCGTCGAGCGAAAAATCGTCGAGACAAAGCCCGATCGTCGACACAACCTCGACACGCCCGTGTCGCAGGCCGTGTCAGCTGACACGCCCTGGGACACGCCCGTGTCCCAGGCCGTGTCACCCAAAAATTCATGTTTCAGAAATTTGGGCTGTTACATAGGGACCTTAGGAACTTGTCATTTAGTTCATAATTACTGAACTCTCTTCCATAAGACATGAGTTCATTCACTATCCTGTAGAACTTCTTATAGTACTCAGTTATGCTATCACCCTTTCCTTGTTTAAAACTTTCATACTCTTGATTTAGCAAGGATTTTCTATCTTGCCTAACTTCTTCAGAACCCTCCATATACACAATAAGAGTATCCCACATCTCTTTGGCTGTCTTACAGTGTATTAGATTCTGAAAAGTTGCATCATCTATGACACTCACTATAATGTTTTGAGCCCTTTTGTCCATGGTGGCTAGGACAATCTCATCATTTGTCATTTCAGAGAAATCCTTTGGTGTTCTCTGATTTGCATCTAGAATTGATATCTTCATGGGCACATAAGGCCCTTCCTTTACTGTGATGTAAATCCTAGGGTCAGAGGCTTCCATAAACAACCTTACCCTTTCCTTCCAGATCCCAAATATCTCTTTCCTACATAGAGGTAATTTCATGGATCCCAATTCCTTGTGATTCTCAGAGGAACCCATGGTTCTTGATTTTCTTGAATCTATAATTTGACTTAGACTGAATCTGCCAATCAGGATCTCCTCAGACTGTTAGTCCTTTTTGAGGAACCTCCCTCTGATACCACTTGAAAGATATAGTACCTAAACACCTAGAGGGGGGGTGAATAGGTGACCAAATTCTTTTTAACTTTTTATGGCAGCAATCAGTTTATAACACAGAATCTATTCTACTTTTGCACAGCTATCACACAGCAGACACAGCAAATCACAGCACACAGAAGACACACTGTTTTATAGTGGTTCCCCAAGCTTTGGGTACATCCACTTTCCCCCTTCGCCTATCTAGCAGTGTACTAGATTCGGCCAAACTTCATCACTGTCTCAGAACCCAAACTGGTTCCTACACCTCAGGCCCAAGGCCCTACAACTCAGCTTTTCCACAAAGCCTACACTCAGCCACAAAGGCCTACACTCAGCCACCAAGGCCTACACTCAGCCACAAAAGGCCTACACTCAGAGATTCCAATCTCCTACACTCAGACTCTCAAGCCCTACACTCAGCCTTTATAATTACAGGCTTACAAAAACTCAGATCCAAAGGATCCTACAAGATAAAAATGAATTTACAAATGATAACTCAGCAACCTAGAAACAAGAGAGGGGAGTTGCGAGTTTCTTGATGAGTTCTTGGAAGAACTCAGCTGAAATCAATCTGACTTAGCTTTCTTCAAAGCTTCTTGAAAGTAGAACTCAATAAGATTGACTCATTCTGCAGTTGATCCTTGATCTCTGCTTCTTAGAATTCAGAATAAATCTGAACCCTTCTTCTCAGCCTAGTTCCAACGGCATATATCTTGGATGGAGCCCTCACTCTCCAACTTCTTAGATCTGCACTTGGACAGCTAGATCTTCTTGTTTTGATACTTGATCAATAAATTGAACAACTCTGTGAACAACTACTTCAACTGTTTCTGTATACTGTATAAGCCTATTTATAGGCCTTCTTCATGGTAACCGGCTGGTCCGGTCCATAACTGAATTCTGACATCTCTGACAGGTGCTGTAGACCGGCTGGAACGGCAGCTGTCAAGTCATCTAGTCAGTTCTTGAAAATTCTCTAACTGTCTGAAAGTGTCGAGACTTTTTGTCTTTAAGTGTCGACACTTATAGACCAAGTGTCGACACAAGTTGTGTAAGTGTCGACACTAGCCTACAAGGTGTCGACACAACTCCTTGTGTTGTAGATTTTATGTCTCGACACAGTTTCTTCTTTATGTGTCGACACTGAAATTGAGTGTCGACACAAGTACTTGATCTTCTGTATTTTGCTGAATTCTTCTAATTGTCGACACATGTCCTTTGTGTCGACACATCTTCATGTGTTGAATCTGTTAAGTGTCGACACTGCTTCTTGGTGTCGACACATAGTCTTCAGTGTTGATACTTGCTGAGTGTCGACACAGCTCCTTGTGTCGACACTTGATTCTTCTGTTGAGACTTCAGCTGAGTGTCGACACATTCCCTTAGTGTCGACACTTGTACTTAGAATATTTTGTTGATCTTGCTGTTCTTTGCTAAGTGTCGACACAGCTCCATGTGTCGACACATTCTTCAAGTGTTGAGTCTTCAGCTGAGTGTCGACACATACTGTCTTGTGTCGACACTTTCTTTAAGTGCTGACTCTTCTGTTGAGTGTCGACATATTGTTCTGGGTGTCGACACTTACTTCAAGTGCTGAGTCTTCAGCTGAGTGTCGACACATACTGTCTTGTGTCGACACTTTCTTTAAGCGCTGCCCCAAAACAAGGGCGACTAGTAGAGGACATGCGACCACATGGTCGCCCGTCCTGGGCAAAATAAAGGCCGCCCCAATTGGGGCGGTGGTTGAAGACTGGCGGCCATGTGTGAAGGAGAGAATTGGGAGGGCGGCCAGAAGGGTTGCCCTCCCCGGAACAAGAATCGACCACCCTGTTGAATTTGGAGACCGGGCGGTCTGGCGGTCTGTCTTGGCGGGTTGAAGACTGCGCGGTCTCGCGGTTTCCCTTCAGTGGTTTGGTTGTTGTGTTGTTGCTGTCTGGTGTCCGATCGGTCTAGCGGCTTGCCTTTGGAGACTTGGAGACCGGGCGGTCTAGCGGTCTCCCATGGTGATCTCTCTCTGGTGGTAGCCGAGCGGTTAGCCCTTTTGCCTAACCGCGCGGCTTGTGCAAATTGTTTTGTATTAGTCCGCTTACACTTGTAAATTTTTAGTCTCATGTCTCTTATTTGTATTCTCTCATCTCTCCTCCATTCTATATAAGGGAGGTCATACCTTTGTAATAGATACCTTTTTCAGATAATGAAGTTTCTGTTAAACCACATCCGGTTTGTTTTTGTTCACTTCCGGTTTGTTTTTTGTTCGTTTCTAACATGGTATCAGAGGAAACGATCTTTTCCTCCTGATTCTTTTTCTCGTACTGTTCGCGCGGTCTCTTATTCTTGTTCGCGCGGTCTCTTATTCTTGTTCGCGCGGTCTCTTGTAACTGCCCTTTGTGTGCGCGGCCTCTGTGTGCGATCTCTGTTCGACTCGTACGCCTTGGTCTCTTTCGCGCGGCCTTCTCCTTCTGTTTCTGTTCGCGCGGGCTACCTTCTAGCCGCTCGACTTCTTTGCCTCAGCTTGGTTCTACGGCTTGGCTCTCCTTCTCCTACCGCTGCGATTTCTCCCTGTTCGCGCGGCTTGTTTCCTAACCGCACGTCTTATTTTCTAACCGCGCGGCTTCCTGTTGTTTTCTTTTATGGCTCTTTCTGATGCTTCCACTACCACCACTCCTACCACCACTCCTGTCACCAATCCGGCTCTGCCTCTTCCTACCACTCCTTCTGGGAACCTTGGGACTGTTTCCAACCTTGTCGGCTCCAACTACCCGGATTGGAGCGTCTCCTTCACCTTTCTCCTTCACTTACAACGCAAACGCCACCATCTCGTTGATGACCCTCCTCCAACCACTTTACCTCTCTTTGATGACTGGGATGTGAGTGACGCGCTTATGTGTACTTGACTTGCTAATAGCCTATCTGATGAGTGTCTTCCCGTCATCCGTCATGATGAGACGGTCAAGGCCGCTTAGCTTCATCTTGCCGCTCTGTACTCCAAGGGGGCTCAGACGTCCCGCATCTATACGTTGTATGCAGACCTCTTTGCCTGTCCTACCTTGTCCCCTGCTGCTGCCTACCAACAGGTTCAGTCTCTTGGGGCTGAGATTCTTCAGAATCGCGCCTTCTCTGCGGATTTGGCTCAACAACACAAGCACTTCCAGGAGATTTTGGTTGTGTGTTATCTGCTCTGGCTTCCTGATACTTATGATATGATCCGCCAGCAAATTCTGGGTGAGGCGGAATCTCCTACCTTAGATGCCACCGCTGCTCGCATCGTCGTTGTCACCTCTCTCCTTCAGCACCTGATTCTGCCCGCTCCTCCTCCACCAGCCAACTATGCTCACCAAACTCAGTGGAGTGGCTCTGGTAGCCGCAGTCACCAGTCTGGCGGACGTGCTCTTTCCCGCTACCTCTGCTCTCACTATGGTCGCACCGGCCATACTCTTGACCGCTGCTGGACGAAGCATCCCCATATTCGCCCCTCGGGTGACTCTTCCGCCTCCTCTTCCAAGCCGTCTGCCTCCGTGGTCACATCATCAGGTAGTGCCCACGTGGTAACTCAAGGTAAATGACTTATCGACTCTGGAGCAACTAATCACATGACGGGCAATCCTCACTGCTTCACTCTCCTCGAACAGCATGATCGGGTGCCCCCGGTTCTTGTTGCATACGGTTCTCCCTCCCCAGTTCATGGGTCAGGAGTGGTCAATGTTACTCCGTCTCTTCGCCTAGCGGACACTCTCTATGTGCCCAAATTTCCATGCAATTTGTTGTCAGTTACCTCTTTATGCAAGCATCTTCAGTGATCTGTAACGTTTACTCCGACTTATTGTTCTTTTCAGGATCCGAGCTCCCAACGGACGATTGCTACTGGGACTGAGAACGGCGGCCTCTACTTCCTCGACAACGTTTATGCCTTGTCCGCCTTCTCCTCCTCTTGTACGGATCTTCTCTAGTGGCATCTCCGCCTCGGTCATCCTCCTCCACGGCTTCTACATCAACTTCTGCCCCACCTCCCTCCTTCCAGTCCTCCTCTCAACTGCGAGGCTTGTTATCTTAGCAAGCATCACCGTTCCTCCTTCCCGCCAAAGCAAGGTCGGGGCTCTACCCGTCCGTTTGATCTAATCCACTCCGATGTTTGGGAACCTGCTCCTACCCTCACCATTGGTCGGGGTAGTTCTTATTTTGTTACTTTTATTGATGACTTTTTTAAATGTACTTGGGTGTATCTCTTACGAAATCGCTCTGAACTTTTGGATGTATGGGTTTCTTTTTATCAATTAATCAAAACTCAGTTTGGTGTTTGTATTAAAACTTTTCGCTCAGACAATGCTACATAATATTTGAGTCATGCTTTTACCTATTTCTGTGTGCAACATGACATTATTCATGAGACTAGCTGTGTTTATACCTCCTAGCAAAATGGGGTGGCGGAACGCAAAAACTGTCATCTCCTCGATGTCGCTCGCACCTTGATGACCCAGATGCATGTTCCTCGCTCTTATTGGGGCTATGTTGTTCTCCTTGCTTGCTACCTCATCAATCGTATCCCCTCCACTGTTCTCCACGGGAAAACCTCATTCTTCATTCTGTATCCGGACAAGGAGCCTTTTCCTCTCCCTCTCTGCATCTTTTTGGTGCACTGCCTTTGTGCATGCCCCCTCCGCCACCTGTGATAAGCTCTCCCCTCGCTCCACCAAATGTGTCTTTCTGGGATACTCCACGACTAAGAAAGGATATTGTTTCTTTGATCCCGTTCTTCGTAAGCAATTCGTCTCTGCTGACGTCACATTCTTCGAGAATGCCTCCTACTTCTCGGATGCCTCCTCTCCTCTTCCCCCAGCTTCTAATTCTCCTGCTATTTCCTTCATTCCCTCATCTCCTACTGCGATCTCCACCCCTACAATATCTTCGTCCACTCCTCTCCCTCCACCTCTCTCTCCTTCTTCTCTGCCACCGTCTCCCTCATCTCTGCCGCCGCCTCTCTCTCCTCCCGGGCCAGCTATCTCTTCCACGGATGCTCCGGATGCCGAGGGACCTGCTGACCTGGATCTTCCTGTCGCTCTTCGCAAAGGGGTGCGGACGTGTAACCTACACCCCCTTGTTGTCGTTGTTTCATATGACCATCTCATCTCTTCTCGCAGGGCCTTTGCACTGGCTATCTCTGCCACTACCACACCCTGTTCCTACCAGGAGGCCCTTGTTATTCCTCATTGGAAGATGACCATGGATGAAAAAATGGCGACCCTAACTGAGCGGGGTACCTGGACTCTTGTTCCTCCTCCCCTCGGTACTGATGTCGTTGGATGTCGCTGGGTCTTTGTGGTAAAATTTGGCCCAGACGGCACTGTGGATCATTATAAGGCTCGCCTTATTGCTAAGGGATTTACTCAGACCTATGAGGTTGTTTACTTTGACACCTTCTCTCCCGTGGCTCGTCTCAGCACTATCTGGGTCCTTCTCTCTATGGCGGTCAATAGAGATTGGCCGATTTCCCAGCTGGATGTCAAGAATGCCTTCCTTTATGGTGATCTTCAGGAGGCTGTCTACATGGAGCAACCTCCTGGGTATGTTGCTCAGGGGGAGACACGAGTATACCGGCTGATGAAGGCAATCTATGGTCTCAAGCAGAGCCCTCGAGCTTGGTTCGACAAGTTCAGCGGCATCGTGGCAGCCGTTGGTTTTGTGCGAAGCTCTGCCGATCACTCGCTATTTATTCGCAAAACCTCCTCGGGACTGGTGGTTCTTGCTGTGTACGTCGATGACATCATTCTCACTGGCGATGACCAGGAAGGGGTAGCCTTGACAAAGCGGCATCTTCGTCAACATCTGGTCACGAAAGATATGGGCTCTCCGAAGTACTTTCTGGGGATCGAAATCTCTCGAAGCCCAACTCCTTAGTCCTCTCCCAACTTAAGTATGCCCTTGATCTTTTAAAAGAGGCGGGATTGAGTGGAGCTAAACCTGCCCGATGCCCCATGACAACTGAAGAAGACAAAACCTCGACAGATGATTCGCCTCCTCTTTCAGATATTACGCAGTACCGGCGTCTGGTTGGTAAGCTCATATATCTCGCAGTGACCAGACCCGACATTTCTTATGTTGTGGGCAAAGTGAGTCAATTCATGCAAGCACCTAGAGAGTGTCATTTACAGTCCGCCTTGAGGATCTTGGAGTATGTCAAAGCAATGCCTGAGAAAGGATTACTCTTTCAGAAGAATGGTCATCTGAGGGTTGAAGCATACTCAGATGCGAGTTACGCTGATGACAAAGGGGATCGCAAGTCAACCTCGGGTTTTTGCACCTTTGTTGGGGGAAATCTGGTGAGCTGGAAGAGCAAGAAGTAGTTGGTTGTTTCTAGGTCTAGTGCTGAAGCAGAGTATCATAGTATGACATCGACCACTTGTGAGTTAAAGTGGCTACGGGCTCTCCTGCTGGATTTAGGAGAGGTGTACAACCATCCTCTACCTATGTTCTGTGATAACATGGCTGCCATATACATCTCCAAAAATCTGGTCTTTCATGAAAGAACCAAGCACATTGAGGTCGACTGTCATTTCATTCGTGAGGAGATTCTAAAGGAACAAATTTGCACTCCCTTCGTCACTTCTGATAAAGAGCTGGTTGACATCTTCACCAAGCCAGTCTCCGCCTCGTTTCTTCATATTTGTGACAAGCTGGGCATGATCGATATATATGCTCTAGCTTGAGGGGGAGTGTTAAAGTTGGAGACCGGGCGGTCTGGCGGTCTGTCTTGGCGGGTTGAAGATCACGCGGTCTGGCGGTTTCCCTTCAGTGGTTTTGTTGTTGTGATGTTGTTGTCTGGTGTCCGAGCGGTCTAGCGGCTTGCCTCTGGAGACTTGGAGACCGGGCGATCTAGCGGTCTCCCATGGTGATCTCTCTCTCTCTCTGGTGGTAGCCGAACGGTTAGCCCTTCTGTCTAACTGCGCGGCTTGTGCGAATTGTTTTGTATTAATCCGCTTACTCCTGTAAATTTTTAGTCTCAGATCTCTTATTTGTATTCTCTCATCTCTCCTCCATTCTATATATGGGAGGTCATACCTTTGTAATAGATACCTTTTTCAGATAATAAAGTTTATGTTAAACCACTTCCGGTTTGTTTTTGTTCACTTCCGGTTTGTTTTTTGTTCGTTTCTAACACACCCTTACAGGGGCGGTCGAGGGGCCGAAAGGCCAGATGGCCCGGATGCCGTCTAGCCAGAGCAACGAGGCAGCGTGCAAGAACATGTTATCGGCCCTGCACGAGGCTAGGGTCACGGGTGTGCGCGCGTGCGCAAGCATGTGCGCAGGTATGGTGCGCACACGCTCGCTGGAACTGACCGCATGCAGCATTGTGCGCGGTCAGGCGGGGCTGCGTGCACGCTCGCGTGCTGCCCTTGCCCCACGCAGGAGGGGGCACACTCGCTCAGTTATGCGGCTGGTCGGTCAGCCTCGCGGGTAACGGTTCCACACGCAAGGATTTGCGCAAGTGCGTCCGGTGACTAGGACTACACTCAAGGGATTCTTGATTCAATCGAAGCCACTAAGGGAAGCCTCATCAATAAGATTGAAAATTTTGTAATAAAGAGGGGGTAAAATTGAAAAGTTAAATATTTAACCAAATGGTATTCTTCTCTTTTAATATAACATATAATATAGTATATGATGAGGCCATTACTAAATTTATGGGGAAATTTGGATGTGTATAGCCTCTTCCCCATGATCCCCCACTAACTTGGTGAGATCATGAGTTTGACCGACACACGCGATCCGTATGCACCGTTCAATCCACTACCACGACCGGCCAGCCGCGCCACCATCACCGGTACTGGGCAGCCCGTGGCCGGCCGACCATGCCGGAGCAACACCACAATTGTCCCTCCCCGTGGGTGCCTCCCCCGGCCGCAGGGAGCCATCCGCAAGGGGCGATCGTGCCCCGCCGCCCCTCCCCGCGGCCGCGGGGCACCACCCGCAAGGGGCGGTTGTGCCTCGGCTGCCCCTCCACTCGGTCGCCTCCCGCAACCACGGGATGCCTCCCGCAAGGGGAGGCCGTGTCGGCCGCCCTCCCCGCAACTGCATTCCACGACCGCGGAGCGCCGCATGTAAGGGTGGTTGTGCCCGGCCACCGCTCCCCGCAGCCGCCTCCTGCGGCCCCAGGGTACTGCCCGCAAGGGGGCGGCCGAGTCTAGCCACTCCACCCTGCGACCGCCTCCCACGGTCGTGGGGCTCCACCCACATGGGGCGGCCGCACCCGGCTGCCCCTTCCCGCGGGTTCTCCCGCCGAGGCTGCGGGGCGCTGCCCGCAAGTGGCGGTTGCGCCCTGCCGCCCCTTCTCCTCCTCTCCCATCACCGGCGGCCATCCATCGGTGAGGTGGTCGCTCCATTGTAGCAGATTTTTTTGCCGTCCAATCATTCTATCGCGATCATCGCCATCCATTTCATAGATTCGGCCGCGATCGTCGTCGTCCGATCATTCCACATGTATTTAGTAAATATTATGCACGTCATATACGGCCGAAACTATATTAAATGCAGTCCACGAACATTAATTATATAGATGGTTATGGTGTGCGGGTAACCACGTAACTACCGTAACTACCTCCTGTAGCATATAAAGAGTCCTTAGGACCCCATTCATTTCTAACTTATCCTCTCCTAGTCTTCTTCTACCTTAGGCCGGAGCTCTGCCGAAATCCTTATACGAGCCTCCTCCACCAGCCGGGCCGCCCAAGAATCCATCTAAGTCCACGATGCTCCCAAGAAGAAGACGTTCAGCGCGACATTCTACAAAGCCTCCTACATGCGTAATGCTACTCAAGTCGTTTCCATCGCATCTCTGTGTGCTCCGTCGCAAAGTTCGTCGAGCATCATCCGGAAACGCCCCATCAGAGCATAGAAAAATACCAGCTTTGTGTGAGGCGGTTTGTTGCCCACCAAGCATTCTTAATCTCGCATCTCACCATTGTAATGAGGAGAGGCATGTCACCCTCAGTTCTTCGCATGATTTGTAAACAGCCGTCAATAGTGAAGTTTGACCGACATCATACCAATCGCGTGGTTTTTTACCCATTTAAGGGGGGTTTTCACGTTAAAATTGTCGTGTGTGCTTCTACTTATTCAGTGACTTTGTGCACTTGACCGTTTCACGGGCTAAGGCAGCCTAGTTTTGTCTGGTCTACCAGGAGGATTGAGTTGACCGCAATAATTTGGCGTCATTTATGGGAATGCATTCCCCCAATATTCTACAAAGCTCCCAGAAGACTTTGAAGATAGTGTCCCATACCCAGCCACACTTGTGAGTATGGCTAAGAGAAAGGCCAATGCCATCCGGAAAACGGTCAGAAGGGGCCCATGAATCACCATCCCCTCCCCCTTCGCATTGATGAACCTGGCCAGAAAGAATTTGTCGACATGTGTGAATGCATGCTTGGCAAACGCGTTGCCCAGATAAACAAGTTGCAAATCCAAATTCTCGCCCTCTACCAAGAAATAAGACAAAGCGTTGTGGTGATCCAGTAACCGCTAATTCGTCACAGCAGTGGGCGCCTTCTACTTCAATCAAACACTTCTCACAAAGAATGTATGACATAAAAAAGGAGTTCTCATAGTCAAGTAGTTAGCCGACTCCAGAAGAGTCGATTTAGGATACGAAAAGCAGTTACCTTCAAAACAACTGAGATACCAGACAAAACGGATTCAGATACAAAGATGTTCATAGATTGCATATCAGGAGACAAGATTACAACAAACATCACACCTCAAAGAACCCCAGCCTTTCTTACCAGTATTCGCCCTTCACATCGTCCGCCCTGGCATGTCAATTCCCAAAGGATTTCAAGTGTCCGAATATCAAAAGAATTGGAGAAGTAGGCAATCCGCTCACACATATAAGGTATTATGTGGCCGACATACATGTTTGCCAAGTCTCAGACGAGATACTATGTCAAGTATTCCCTGCTACACTAAAAGGACAAGCCCTCACTTGGTTTCACTCACTGGAGGAGGGGAGAATTGACAGCTTCATAGAATTAGCGCAACTTTTTGCTAGCCAGTTCTCCTCAAATAATAACAAATGGATCATCTTTGATGAGTTAAGCAAGCCATGGCCAGGGAAAAGGAAGCAAGAACATAATCTTCATATAGAGTCACAAAGATGCTAGTCCTCTGAAAAGACATTACCGACGTCAGAAATGTGCACCGCTCAACGCTACTCAAGACTCTAAACCCTAAACCCTAAAAATATTGTGAATACTGTAAATACCACCAGGGACTTGGCCACGATACGGATGAATGCAACCGCAAAAAGGAAGAGATACAACGATTTGCTCACCTGGAATCCAATTTCTATAGAGAAAAAAGGAGCAACATCCCCGTCAGAACCTAATAAGTATTACCATAATTATCGGAGAACCCTCAACCAAAATGGCCAAGTTCCTGGTGGATGAAGGGATCACAGTAAACGTGTTATTTATTTCAACATTGCTCCAACTCAAGCTGACAAGTGGGAACCTCGAACTTAAATCGACAAGCGCACGCATCCCAGAAAGCACTTCAGTTCTGGTCCTCAGTACCATCACTCTTTCGATAAACTTAGGCGAAGGACCCTTGCAAGCAACTTATGATGTCTAGTTTATCGTCATTCAGGCAGACTTCGACTATACCACAATACTTCAGCAGTCACTCTTGGATGTTTTCTACGCTCGCTCACACCAACATTTCTTCGGCTAAAATGATCAAAACAAGAGCTCAAAGTCATGAAAAAAAATGCTATACTACATTCCAGTCTCACATTTTCACCCTTGTTTTCCTAACTCTCAAACTAAAAAAGATTTGTGTGTACAAACTTTGATTTGCATTTCGTTATAATGCAATATCTCTCTTTATTCCCTAACGTTGTTGTTAGGAGAATAGTCAAAGTTTGTCTGACCAACCGTCAGCAGTCAACATCACGGTAGTTCTTATTTGCCCAAAATCGAAGGTGCGCCCTTCTCCCCCGTGGTAAGGACACACTGCAGGGCCACACTCCGAATGATCTCGCACTACCCCGGGTTGAAGGTGCCCCCCTGTGGTAGGTCATAGTAACGCCAGGGCATGCCCCCATTGCGTACGCCAAACATGGTCGGTAAGGTCTACCCCTCGTCGTCCCCAAGTAAAGGTCTGCCCTTATCCCTCGCGATAGGTTACGATGCCGTCAGGGCCTGCCCCCCTCTCAGTTGCCTCTGTCGAAGGTTGGTACTTCATTGCCACAATCAACAAATGGCTGGTAGGGTCTAACCCTTGTCGTTATCAACTTACCTCGCACCGCCCTGGATCGAAGGTGCACCCTTCTTCCACACGATAGGTCACTACAATCAGCGGCATCCTCTGGTCCAGATATCTTAATCTTCGCCTGGCCAGCAAGTTAAGATGTCATCGGGTCTCGTCCTTCAACAAACAACCTGTCAACGACGTCAATACGTCCAAAATCATCACACAAGCTAAGCTTAATACTGAAAGAGAATTGTAAAGGCAATCTAAAAGAGTTCTCCCAAACAACATACACATCGTCAAAATATGATACAAAATACAAGAACAAAAGTATAAATGAATACAAAGCTCCCACAGGGTAGCAACATCATACACTACTCAAATGATAAAGCAAGTACAAACAGAAAAGGCCAAGAGACTACTGGACGATGACATTCACGTCAGGATCAGAATCCGAACCATCATCATCAGAAAGATCATCAAAGCCAAGATCTGAGATATCACGCCCAAGCCTCCTGGCTACCATCTGGAGCGCCTTCAATACTCCACTCCTGAGTGCAACCTCTCGGATATCCTCCATCTGGAGCTCTACCTCTCTGGTCTAAACCTCCTCGCGGATCTCCCCAACAATCAAGCAACGATTGCACATATAGTCCAAGGAGACCCTGTACTCGTCAAGACCGATAGCCTTCAGCGCTGTTACTCGATCCTCTGAATAAAGTCGCTCCACCTCAGCCTTTAAAGCCCCCAGCTTCGTCTCCAACCGAGAAGCCTCCTCTTAGGCAATCTTCAGTAACTGTACAAAGCTCTCCAATAAGGACTTCTCCTCCAGCAATGATGCCCGAAACCCCTCAAGCTCTGCCTTCAGCTCCGAACCGATCCATCAGAATCGAGAAATATCTCAATCATGCTCCTTCAAATTGGTTAATGAACTCTCCGCCACTCGAATATTCTCCTGAAGAGTCAAGTACCCGTCTTTCAAGCTCATGTGATGGTCATGCCACATGAACGCTATATTCTTCTGAGCATCAATTCGCAGCCAAAAAGGAAGAAGATGTCAGAACTACATAAAGAAGTTAAACTAAAAACTAGAAACAAAGGGGATCACTTACCGCATCACCCATCACCTTCGAAGAGGAAGACACTCTGGGGCAGACATCTCCTAACAAAGGACTCTTGGGGGGTGCAGAAGTCTCCAACATTTCGACATCAGAATCAGCCAATGCAACCTCATCTCGAGGAACCTTCTCAGTCTGGCAATCCCTCTGCCCTGACGAAGGTCGAGGCACCGCATCCCCTACGCTAGCATCCATTAAGTCAAGCGTCCTCTTCCGATCACGAGCCAACGACACCTCAGTAATGCACTCAGAATAAGCCGAAAGTCCTCATAGTTGTGGGCGCTTCTCCTCCATAAATAGAGAAATGTTAAACAAACGATTCGCCAGATCTTGAGACTCTGTGAATCCTAGCATGGGAGAGAAGTCCCGCTCTCTTCTCTTCAGACGAAGACAACGACCAGACAGGGAATTCCCGCTCTCTTCTCTTCTAAAATGACATCCGTGAATGCGTCTGCAGGATTTACCTTTGTGTATATCTTAGAAAGGTGAATTTATTTCTTCTCTTCAATTGCATTTAGAAATGAATGATGAACATCGATGTATCTTGTTCACCCATAGAAGGTCTGATTATTCGCAAGACAGATGACACTCGAACTATCACAATTGATCTTCGAGATCTCCTGACTCAAACCCAAATCTGCAAGTAATCCTCTAAGCCATATAGCATCCTTGACTGCCTCCACTGCAGCCATGTACTCAGTTTCAGTTGTCGATAAGGCAATGACCGACTGAAGTGTCGATCTCCAATTATGCCGGCTCCAGGTGTAAACACATATCATGTTGTCGACCTTCTTTTGTCTATATCACCTGCATAGTTCGCATCAACATAAACAGCTAAGATGCAATCTCTCACATTTTCTCCATCATAAATCAAACTGATACTAACAGTCCCCTTCAAGTATCCCATGATCCATTTCACTGCTTGTTAATGTTCTTTTCCCGTGTTAGCCATATGACGGCTCACTACTCCAACGGATTGAACTAAATCTGGTCGAGGACGTACCATACATGAGACATCTGATTGCATTCGCATATGGCACGTGTGACATAGACTCCTTTTCAGAGTCTGATGCAGGTGATAACAAAGCTGAAAGTCTGAAATGCGCTGATAATGGAGTAGACACGGGCTTTGCATTCTCCATGACAATTCAAACAAGAACTTTCTTGATGTATTACTTTTGAGATAGAGACACTTCTATCCGTATTCTATCCCTGATAATCTTCATACTAAGAATTTTCTTTGCAGCGCCGAGATCTTTCATCTCAAATTCTTGGCTCAGTTGAAGTTTCAAAATCCTAACTTCTTCTTTGTTTTCCGAAGCAATAAGCATGTCATCAACATAAACAAGAAGATAAATTCAAGAACCATTATCAAGTACCTTAAAATAGACACATTGATCTCGCAAACTCATCTTGAATCCAGTGGATGTCATGAATTGATGAAATCGCTTGTACCATTGTCTTGGAGATTGTTTCAAGCCATAAAGTGATTTCTTTATCTTGCAAACATGACACTCTCTTTGCATTCAATCAAGAATCCTTCAGGTTGATGCATATAAATCTCCTCCTCGAGATCACCATGTAGGAATGCAGTCTTTACATCGAGTTGTTCCAACTCCATGTCGTAGACTGCTGTAACGCCCCTGACTTTCCAAGGTTTATTTAAAATCCCTTTCGTGACGTATTTTGATGTCAGGGCGTTATGTTGACGCATACTTGGTGGATACCGTTGTCGGAGCGTGAATTTTGTTCATTGGTATCTGAGGTTTTTGTTTGGGAGTATTAGCTTGGCTAATTTCTCCTATGTTTTGATATTCCCTTGCGAGTCGGGATTCGTTTTGGAGCACGATGGAGCGTTTTTGGGGATATTTGGTGTTTAGACTTTGTGGAGTGTTTATCCGAGTTTCGTTTGTCAAAGTTCGATTTCTATTTCGTCGTTGGATTCGTAGCATCGATATTTAGCTATGGTGCAAATTTCGTAGGATTTCGAGTTTGTTCGAGTTTCGGGTCGTTTGGACGTTTATTTAATATATTATAATATAATATTATATATATATGACCTTGCGTCAAATCGAAGCCTGTTCATCTCCTTCCCCTTGTTGTCGGCTATTTCGCGAAAGAGAAGTGACGGCGGTGTCGCGTGCTTTCGGTCATCGATCGTGTGAGTTCCGGTGGTCGGTTTTGTCGGAGGAAGAGAGATTCAGAAATATCTCGCCAAGATCTACGCGTACATGGTAAGTATTTCTCATTTCTTGGATTTTTGGATGTTAGGGTTTGCGGTTTTGACCCTCTTTTGTCCCGAAAAGTTTCAGGATTCGTTGCTTAGGAGTTCTTGAGGCCGATCCTCATCAACGAGGCGCTCAGAGCGTTGGATTTTGGGAGTTTCGAGGCAAGTGGTGATTTTTCTCTTGCTATGTTTTTTCTTTCATTTTTTTCTCTTCTTTCCATCCTTAGAAAGTAGGAGTAGTGTAGGGAGTAGTCTTGAAGAATCCATAGGATAGTGTAGAGTTCGGCTAGGAATCCGCCGAGTATCAGTATGTTGGTCTGGCAGAAATCTGTCGGGTATGGGATAAAACCTAGGGTAATTTCGTCGACTATAGGTAAAATAGCCTAAGGAAAATTCGTCAGGTATGAATTTATAACTTATGAATATTTGCTGAATATAGCGGAGTGGACCTGAGTAGAATTCGTCGAGTGAAATTCGTCGGGTAATAGTGTTTTCATCGAGTGAATTCATTGAGCGGTTGGCGTCGAGTTTGTCAAATATCGATAGATGTAGCGTCGAGTTAAGGTAGATTCGTCGAGTATCGTTGGTTATGGCATTGAGTGAAGGAAAATTTGTCGAGTATTCTCGATGAATTCGTCGATTATGACCTAGGCTTAGAAGACGTTGAGTGATCGTGACGCTAACTACTTTTCGTCGAGTATACACGCTGAATCGAGTCCTGTTCGTCGAGTATCGACGGGTGTAGTCGTTTACCGTCAAGTTTAATTCGTCGAGTATTCCTTGGTTTCGTCGGGTATATTCGACGAATTTAGTTGGACTTAGGATATTTTCGTCGTTTTGTCGATTCGCCGAGTATGGGTCTTAGGGTAAATTTTTGGGTCGTTCTCTCCTCTTGTCGTGAGAGTATTTTTGTTGTTGGGTTTGGGGTTTTGTTGGAGTTTTGGAGGTGTTTTTTTACGGCTAGGTTGGCAGTGGATAAAGGACCACCAACATGACATTGTTTTGTGAATCATTGCACTTGGGGGGTTCTTGTCTCTTCTTATGGACTGTTGGGTTGTGTTGAACAATGTACCGCAATGCTTCTTTGAGATGTTTATTTTTGGGTATGTTAGTTCATGTTGGACAATGTGGCCGTCGACTCAGAACCATGGGTTTTTGCCAGTGCTAATGATTCACGTGTTTAGAGCTGTTTAGTCTCTTTTCATCTTATTGTTTAGTCATTTGTTGAATGCTTACTCTTGCAAATTTTATCAAAGCATGACTTCACTTCTCATTTGGTGTAATTTCTCTTTACTATTGAAGTTCCTGCTTTACTTGTTATAACTTGACTTTTTAGCTGAGATTTATTAGTCGTTCTTATAGTTGGGGTTGGTAACCCCTTTTGCTTTCTCTCGATTACTATCTACTGATGTTTTCTTTATCACTTGTATTTTCTTACCGAGGTATTTTTTTAATGCCTCAGGCTTGGAGCTGTAGCCGGTTGAGCGGTTAGAGTTTGATTGTGGCTTGTGTTCTGCAGCGGTTGCGGTTGCATTTACCTCATCGATTGTGAGGTAGTAGTTGTTGTTTTATTTTAGTTCAGACATACATACTTTTAGTGGGTTCGTGTCAGGTTGTTGAAGCCCACTGGTAGTGTTCTTGTAGAATGTTAAGTATTTGTCAGCTGCTAAATCTGTTTCTTGGTGAATGGTTAGTTTTACTTAGTCTCTGAGAAGGTTTTATGCTATGATTGCATATTAGTTATTTTCAAAGTATAAAAACATCTTTTAACTATCTCATGCATATCATCACTTTAAATCAAAGTCAAAATATTTTAACAAACATAAAAACTATTTATATACTTATATTAAATCTAGATGTATGTATAACATGAGTTGTCCTGTCTGGATGTTTATGATCATGTAGGATATTAAACCATGCAATCAAAGTATTTTTCGCAGCGTATATTCATATTTCTACTTGTGGACTAGTTGATCCACTGAGCCGAGGGATATGGTCATTAAAATTTAACTTAAATTACAATTTTCTTCATAATAAACTTATGGATTTCATATACAGTGTTGAGCTGGGGTCTTGCCTAAGCGTCTGTAGTTATCCCCTACATGGTGTGACATCACGATGCGTGTTTACTCTTACTCTGATATGTCATTTAATTGTGGAGAAAATGCGGGTTGTGACAGTTGGTATCAGAGGGATGGGTTGTTTGGCATTTGGTCGAACAACTATCTTATGCATATTTTAGTTATCTTGTTCCATTGCATACACACACTGATGTGTGATTAGTACGTTTTGGCTGAAACATGAACATTATACTCATAAGCATGAGAAGAAGTATACGGGGCATATTATGTAGTATGTGATGCATAATATGTGTTTGTATATGCATCCTCATAGGAAGCAACATGTGACTGTTATGTAGTATGAGATGCATAACAATCATCACATGAAAGCACATTAGATTTTACTTTTCATTACATGCAATATTATGTAGTATGAGATGCATAATATTTTATGTGTACGCCGCTCATAACATGCATTAAAGCCTTTATTAGATTACATAGCACAACATGCGTGACATAACATAACATCAGTACACGTACCAAGCTAAAAATTTATATGATGACATACGTACACACATGAGTTTTAAAACAAAAAGAATGGTAATTCATGCATTTGTGGTCTATGCACATGAGTCAATAGGATGACGGTATATTAACGTAAGTTTAAGCATGATATTATTATGAAAATCCCAGAGCAAGTTAGCAGCTTGAGCAAGTATCTATACATGTATGGTTTTAACTAAGTTGTGTGGTTCTAGCGGTTAAGGTGGGTTTTGATTGGTTGTTCGTTATATTCTTAGGATGTCGCCTAAGCGCGTTGTGACGAGAGCGACTCCCCAGTCTGAGGGCGAGTCGTCTAGTGCACGGAGTGAGGTCGTGATTGAGGGTCTGTGTCGGTACAATGAGGCTTTGTCCAGGTATATGGTGAAGATGCAGTCGCAGATCCAGACGCTATTGACTGTCATTTCATGACATCAACCGAGAGTGCAGGACCCTGCTTGTGTCAAGCTGTCCTCATTCTTCTTGCTCCTTTGGTGCCTCCAATCCTGATGCCACTAGAGATGAACTTTATCTCGCATTTTCAGTGGTTAGGACCTCCTACCTATGACGGTAGAGCAGACTTCATGGTTTTGGATGATTGTATTATTGTAATAGAGGAGATGTTCTCGTACTCCGGAATCTCTGCAGACCAGAGAGTGATGGTCGCTACGTACCAGCTTAAGGGTCTCACGAAGAGTTGGTGGTTTAGAAAGAAGGAGAACCTTAAGGACAGATGTTCGTGAGAGTCCTTCAAGGAGTTGTTGCTAAGGAAGTTTCTTTCGTTGGTCGAGCAAGACCGGTTGATGAATAATTTTTTGCACTTGAAACAAAGACAACGCACGGTCAGTGAATATGAGATAGAGTTTAACAAGTTGAGCCAGTTTGCCCCTGATTTGGTATCTTCTGAAGCTAACCGTGTTAAGTGCTTTCTGGGTGGTCTTAGGAATGAAATCCGGCGGTTAAAGCTGCTCTTAAGGTTGAAGCTATTGACAATGCCAAGAACCGAGGCATGTAGATGAGAAAAGATAAGAGGAAGTTTGAAGGTGGTAAGGACTCTTAGGAATCTGGTTCTACTTATAGGAAAAGAAGCAAGGAGGTGCGCAGCTTCTGTGGCTGACCTGGTCATCCGTTCGATAGACATTTCAAGAGATTGGGAGCTCAGAAGTAGGTGCAAGTGCATGTGATTCAGAGCGCACCCAAAGGAGAATTGGTTTATGCTGTGTATAAGAAGAAGGGACAAGATACTGCCCATTGTTGGTCTAAGGAAAGGGTCTGCTTCCAGTACAGACAGAAGGGACATTTCAAGTCAAGTTACCCGCAGACTCAGCCCGCGCTGCAGCCAGTCCTACTTCATGCACTGTCGCTGTCGCAACATTTAAACAAAGGAAAGAGCAAGCTGAATGTGATGCTGATGGAGGAAGTGCAGACGTCTACCCAAGTGATTTCAGGTTAGATTATAATCTAGTTCTAGATTTTAGCTCGTAGCAGTAGCTTCGATGTTTGTTCGTTTAGTTACGTATGCGATTTTATAGGGAATTTTAAGGTAAAGAACTGGTGGGCGCGAGTTCTTTTTGATTCTGGTGCTACCCACTCATTCGCGGCTAGGGCTTTCGTAGAACGTCACCGCCTGACTCTCGACCTAATTGGCGACTCGTTTCACATTAAGTTTCCTGCCGGTGATTTGGTGGTGTCGGACAGTGGTATCCAGAGTTGTCCGATCCTTTTAGGAGATTTCCTAGCTTTAGCTGATTTGAAGGCATTGGACCTGAAGGACTTTGATGTGATCTTGGTAATGGACTGGTTGTTCATATATGATGCAGTTATCCAATGTAAGACTAAGCGTTTGGACTTCAAGATGGACAACAACCACCCCAGGAGTGTTTATGGTTTTTCGCGCCAGGATTCCCCGATTATTTTTACAGTACGAGCTCAGAAACTTTTAAATTTCAGTTGTTTTGCTTGTTTGGTTTCTATTTTGGAAACCGTTGGTAGTTTGCCGCGCGTCGAAGATGTTCCGGTGGTGCGAGAGTTTCTAGATGTCTTCCCAGATAGCCTTCCCGGTCTTCCGCCTGATAGAGATGTGGAGTTTGTTATAGATTTGGAGTCGGATACTCATCATATAGCTAAGGCACCATATCGTATGGCCCCGCGTGAGATGTATGAGTTGCGTACGCAGCTGGATGAGATGTTACAGTGTGGATTTATTAGATCAAGTTCTTCTCCTTGGGGTGCTCCCGTGTTGTTTGTGAAGAAGAAGGATGAATCTATGAGGCTGTGCATCGAGTATAGGGAATTGAACAAGATAACTACCAAGAACAGATATCTCTTACCGCAGATAGATGATTTGTTTGATCATTTGCGTGGTAGTGCTATGTTTTCGAAGATTGATCTTCATTCATTCTGCCATTAGTTGAGAATCTGTGAGTCGAATGTTCCACGGACCACTTTTCGTTCTCGACATGGACATTTTGAGTTCTTGGTGATGTCATTTGGATTGACAAATGCACCCTCTGCCTTTATGGACATGATGAATATAGTGTTCAAATATTTTCTGGACCATTTTATGGTTGTGTTTATTGATGATGTTTTAGTTTATTCTCGGAGTGCTGAGGAGCATGTCCAGCATCTGCAATTGATTCTATTTGCTTTGAGAGAGCATAAGTTGCATGCAAAGCTAAGTAAGTGTGATTTTTGGCTACCTCAAGCTTTTTTGGGGGACATGTGGTGAATAAGTATGTAATATTCGTTGACCCGGAAAAGATAGCTAATGTAATGGATTGGAAAAGACCTACCACACCCAAAGAGATAAGAAGTTTCCTAGGGTTGACAGACTATTATAGGAGGTTTGTGGAAGGATTTTCTACGTTGTCTGCGCCACTGACTAGGTTTACATAGAAGAATGCAACGTTCATGTGGAGCGATGGGTGCGAAGAAGCTTTTCAGGAATTGAAAAAGAGATTGTGCACTGCTCCATTATTGACCTTGCCTGCTGAAGGATTAGTGTATGTCGTGTATGTGGACGCATCACACATCGGGCTTGGATGTGTCTTGATGCAAGAAGGTAAGGTAATTGCATATGGGTCGAGGCAGTTAAATATACATGAAAAGAACTACCCTACTCATGACTTAGAGTTTGCGGCAGTAATTTACGCCTTGAAGTTGTCGAGACATCTTTTGTATAGCACACCGTGCAAGATTTATACGGACCATAAGAGTTTGAAGTACATCTTCACTTAGAAGGAATTAAATTTGCGCCATAGTAGATAGTTGGAATATGTCACGGATTATGACGTTGAGATCCAATACCATCCGGGCAAAGCTAATGTGGTAGTCGATGCCCTTAGTAGGAAGACCTCGCAGATCTTTGGACTTTCAGTGGAATCCTTCGTGGAGGAGTTTTTATTGATGGGTATCTAAATCGGAAGTAGCGACTCGCTAAGCAGCTTGGAGTAGCAGAGCCTTCATGGATTACCTTTACAAGGCTATATCAAAAGGACGACCCTGATTTGCAGCACATTCGTAGCAGAACCGAGAAAGGATAACTACCATACTTTTCAATCGATGATGCGGGTACCTTGTAGTATTGCAGTAGATATTGTATCCCCGCGGTTGAGGATATTCGAGTTGAGTTGTGCAGTGAGGCACATAGTTGTGGTGTTGTCTACCACCCCGGTCTACTAAGATGTATAGAGATTTGAAACAGATAATTTGGTGGTATGGAATGAAGAATGATATAACCAAATTTGTGTCTGAGTGCTTCACCTGCAAGTGTGCTAAGGCAGATCATGGATGACTTGGTGGCAAGCTGACACCTTTGGAGATTCCAAGTTGGAAGTGGGAGTGTATTTCGATGGATTTTATTATCAGTTTACCGAGATCACTCCGAGGACACGATTCAATTTGGGTTATAGTGGATAGACTAACGAAGTACGCTCACTTCATGCCATTTAAGATTGATTACTCTATAAAGAAAATAACAGAGTTATATTTGGATGAGGTCATCAGACTGCATGAAGTACTGGTTAGCATTGTGTCGGATTGAGATTCCAGGTTTACTTCTCATTTTTGGAAAAGTTTACAGGAAGGGTTGGGTACTGACCTTAGATATTCTTCTGTCTATCATTCGCAGACCGATGATCAAACGAAGAGAGTTAATCAAATTGTGGAAGACATGATAAAATATTACATCTTGGACCACGGGGGAGTGTGAGACGAGCGTTTGAGATCGATGGAATTCGCTTACAATAATAGTTATCAGGAGAGCTTGCAGGTGACTCCGATTGAGGTTTTGTATGGGAGACGTTGTAGAACTCCCTTGTTTTGGGCCAAGGTTGGTGAAGGACCATTGTTGGGTCCAGAAGCTTAGGAAGAGATGATACTTTCATGAAGCATATCCGAGAGAAGCTTAGTATAGCACAGGAGCGTTATGAGAAGAGTACCAATCGGCGAAGGGCTGAATTGGAATTTGATGTTGGAGACATGGTTTTTCTTAAAATTTCCCTGATGTCTGGTGTTAAGAGGTTTGGAAAGAATCGCAAGTTGGATCCTAGGTACGTGAGACCTTTCAATATTATTGAACGTATTGGAATGTCAGCTTATCGGCTGGATTTGCCCGCAAGTTTTCTTGGTGTGCACGGTGTATTTCATATAAGCTAGTTGCGGAAGTGTGTGCTTAGTGACCGACATGTTCTTGATTTTATGCCCCAGTTGGAGCCTAATCTTTCTTATGTAGAGATGCATGTTCGCATTCTGGATACTCAAGATTGAGTGTTTCGAAGGAAGACTATTCTCATGGTTAAAGTTTTGTGGCGAAATCAAGGCGTGGAAAGTGCGACTTGGGAATTGGAGTCAGCTATGAGGGAGGCTCATCCTCATTTGTTCGGCTAGTTCTTTTGGTATGTATTTCTATTCTATAATCCTTGGTTATTTTCCTCTATCGTGGGATCTTTTGTGCATAAAGTTTCGGGACAAAACTTTCTTTTAGGAGGGGTGGCTGTAATGTCCCTGATTTTCCAAGGTTTATTTAAAATCCCTTTCGTGGCGTATTTTGATATCAGAGCGTTACGTTGACGCATACTTGGTGGGTACCATTGTCGGAGCGTGCTTTGCTCATTGGTATTCGAGGTTTTGGTTTGGGAGTATTAGCTTGGCTTATTTATCCTATGTTTTGATATTTCCTTGCGAGTCGGGGTTCGTTTTGGAGCACGGTGGTGCGTTTTTGGGGATATTTGGTGTTTAGACTTCAGGGAGTGTTTACCCAAGTTTGGTATGTCGGAATTCGATTTCGACTTCATCGTTAGATTCGTAGCATTGATATTTAACTACGGTGCGAATTTCGTAGTACTTCGAGTTGGTTCGAGTTTCGGGTCGTTTGGACGTTTATTTAATAATTAATTATCATATAATTATATATATATATGCCCTTGCGTCAAATCGAACCCTATTCATCTCCTTCCCCGTGCCGTCAGCTGTTTCGCGAAAGAGAAGTGACAACGGTGTCGTGTGATTTTAGTCGTCGATAGTGTAAGTTCCGGTGGTCGGTTTCGTCGGAGGAGGATAGATTCAGAAAGCTATCGCTGAGATCTACTCATACGTGGTAAGTATTTTCTGTTTCTTGATTTTTTGGACGTTAGGGTTTGCGGTTTTGACCCTCTATTGTCCCGAAAAGTTTCAGGATTCGTTGCTTAGGAGTTCTTGAGGCCGATCCTCATCAATGGAGCGCTCAGAGCATCAGATTTTGGGAGTTTCGAGGCAAGTGGTGATTTTTCCCTTGCTATGTTATTTCTTTCATTTTTCCCCCTTCTTTCCCTCCTTAGAAGGTAGGGAGAAGCCTTAAAGAATCTATATGATAGTGTAGAGTTCGGCTAGGAATTCGCCGAATATCAGTATGTTGGTCCGGCAGAAATTTGTCGGGTATGGGATAATACCCAGGATAATTTTGTCGATTATAGGTAGAATAGCCTAAGGAAAATTTGTCGGGTATGAATTTATAACTTAGGGAAATTCGCTGAATATAGCGTAGTGGACCTGAGTAGAATTCGTCGAGTGAAATTCGTCGGATAATAGTGTTTTCATCGAGTGAATTTGTCGAGCGGTTGGCATCGAGTTCGTCGAATATCGATAGATGCAACGTCGAGTTAAGGTCGATTTGTTGAGTATCATTGGTTATGACGTTGAGTGAAGGCAAATTCGTTGAGTATTCTCGACGAATTCGTTGATTATGACCATGTCTTAGAAAGCATTGAGTGATCGGGACGTTAACTCCTTTTCATCGAGTATACACGCTGAATCGAGTCCCGTTCGTCGAGTATCGTCGGGTGTAGCCGTTTACCGTCAAGTCTAATTTGTCGAGTATTCCTTGGTTTCATCAGGTATATTCAACGAATTTAGCCGAACTTAGGATATTTTCGCTGTTTTGTCGATTCACCGAGTATGGGTCTTCGGGTAAATTTTTGGGTCGTTCTTTGCTCTTGTCGTGAGAGTATTTTTTGTGTTAGGTTTGGGGTTTTGTTGGAGTTTTGGAGGTATTTTTTATGGCTAGGTTGGTAGTGGATAAAGGACCACCAACATGATGCTGTTTTGTGAATCATTCACTTGGTGAGTTTTTATCTCTTCTTATGGACAGTTGGGTTGTGTTGAACAATATACCGCAGTGCCTTTTTGAGATGTTTATTTTTGGGTCCGTTAGTTCGTGTTGGAAAATGTGGCAACCGACTCAGAATAATGAGTTTTTGTCAGTGCTAATGATTTACGTGTTTAGAGCTATTTGGTCTCTTTTCTTTTTATTGTTTAGTCATTTGTTGAATGCTTACTCTTACAGATTGTATCGAAGCATGACTACATTTCGCACTTGGTGCAATTTCTCTTACTCTACTATTGAAGTTCCTGCTTTACTTGTTAAAACTTGACTTTTTAGCTGAGGTTTATCAGCCGTTCTTATAGTTGGGGTTGGTAACCCCTTTTGCTTTCTCTTGATTACTATCTACTGTTGTTTTGTTTACCACTTGTATTTTCTTGTTGAGGTGTTCTTTGTTTGAATGCTTCGGGCTTGGAGTTGTAGCCGGTTGAGCGGTTAGAGTTTGGTTATGGATTGTGTTCTGCAGCGGTTGCGGTTGTCTTTACCTCATCGATTATGAGGTAGTTGTTGTTGTTTTATTTTAGTTCAGACATACATACTTTTAGTGGGTTCATGTCAGGTTGTTGAAACTCACTGATAGTTTTCTTGTAGAATGTTAAGTACCTGTCAGCTGCTAAATCTATTTCTTGGTGAATGGTAGGTTTTACTTGCTCTCTGTGAAGGTTTTATGCTAGGATTGCATGTTATTTATTTTCAAAGTATAAAAGCATCTTTTGACTATCTCATGCATAATATTACTTCAAATCAAAGTCACTATATTTTAACTAACGTAAAAGCTATTTCTATACTTATATTAAATATGGAGGTATGCATAACATGAGTTGTCCTATCTGGATGTTTATGCTCATGTAGGATATTAAACATGCAATCAAAGTATTTTTTGCAGCGTATATTCATATTTCTACTCGTGGATTAGTTGATCCACTGAGCTGAGTGATACGGTCATTAAAACTTAACTTAAATTACAATTTTCTTCATAATAAACTTATTAATTTCATATACAGTGTTGAGTTAGGGTCTTGTCTGAGCATCTACAGTTATCTCCTGTATAGCATAGCATCACGACACGTGTTTACTCTTACTCTAATATGTCATTTAATTACGGAAA
Organism: Platanthera guangdongensis; assembly: GCA_039583875.1. Lineage (NCBI taxonomy): Eukaryota > Viridiplantae > Streptophyta > Magnoliopsida > Asparagales > Orchidaceae > Platanthera > Platanthera guangdongensis. The sequence goes on from CM077164.1 coordinate 14,898,052, forward strand.
AAAAATGTGGTTTGTGACAACTGCCACCATAACTAATAGTATGCGAATGGATGTGTGACACACCACTGGAGAGAATACTTTATTGAACTCCACACCTTCCTTTTACTCATAACCCTTTGCTACGAGCCTTGCTTTATACCTGACATCATTCTCTAGTGAAGAAACTTCTTTGACCTTGAAAACTCATTTGCATCCAATGACTTTCCTGTGTTTTGGTAAAGTAACTAACTCTCATGTGCCATTTTTATGAAGAGACACAGGCTTTGTTTGGGAGGACTTATTTTCATCGGTCAAGCGGTAGTAACCGCTTGACCGGTGAAAATAAGTCCCCCCCCCCCAAACGGACCCTCAATCTCTTTCTCCATATTAACTCTCCATTGCGGGAAGTTGGTAGAATGTCTAGCATCTTCATAACCAGTAGGTTCTCCATTTTCTACATTCAAAGCATACGCAGTTACATCCTCAAAACTATAGGTAAGCTAATCTCCATACCTCACTAGCGGGTGCCTATCCCGTCGTGACCTGTGAAGTTCATATTCAGTCAAATCTGGCTCTAGCTCCTCATGATGTACTAGTTCCTCCTAACGTCTTGGCTCCTCCTCAATTTATGTCCTTGACAACTCATTTTTAATCTTACGAAGTGGAATCTCAGTTTCTACCGCAACATATGCGACATGTGTCTTTTCAAATTGAATCTGCTTCTTTAGAATGACAGATTCATCAAATGTCACATGTCGAGTGATCACGATTTTCTTTGTTTCAGAACTCCACAATCTATAGCCCTTGACGCCTTCAACATACCCGAGAAATATGCATTTTCTTGCCATCAGGTCAATTTTGCTATTTTTCTCAAGTGCACATGTCAGACACCCAAATACTCGTAGCCTTGAGAAATCAACGGCTTTCCATGTCCATGACTCCTCAGGAGTCTTTGATCCAATCACCGAAGATGGCGACCTATTAATGAGACAGACAGAGGTATTTAGTGTCTCTGCCCAAAACTCCTTTGAAAGCCTTGTAATGATCCTCAAACAACGCGTCTTCTTTAGCAGTGTCCGATTCATCTGTTCCGCAACTCCATTCGATTGTGGATCCCCAGGTGTTGTGTATAAACGTATAATAACTTCAGTTTTGTAAAACTCCTTGAATACATCAGAAGTGTATTCACCCCCATCATCAGACCTGACAACCTTTACATGCCGTCTTGTATGTTTTTCAACCATAGCTTTTCAAATTTTGAACTTCTCAAATATGTTAGATGTATTTTTCAAAAAATAAACCCATAATTTTCTTGAGAAGTCGTCAATAAATGAGACAAAGTATTTAGCTCCTACTCGAGAAGGAATAGGTGCTTACCCCCAAACATCAGTGTGAATATAATCTAGGATGTCTTTTGTGTTATGCACCCCGATACCAAACTTCACCTTATGTTGTTTCCCCAATATGCACACTTCACAGAAGTCTAACTTCTCAAATTTTACATCGTCAATCAATTTTCTTTTATGAAGTACTTCTAGATTTCATTCATTCACATGTCCAAGACTTAACTGCCATAATCGTGATGAATCTAGATCAGAATCAGATGATGTAAATGCAGACATACCAGTGATAGTGCGTCCTTGCAGTAAATATAAATTTCAACCTTTCTTCCTTTCGTCACAATCATTGAACCACGAAGAATTGCCATAGCACCAACATCGATCTTTGACTTACACCCGAGCGTGTCTAAAGCTCCAAGAGAGAGAAGATTTTTCTTCAAGTACGGAATATGATGGACATCCGTCAAAGTCCTTTCGACTCTATCATGCATTACAATCCGGATTGTTCCAATCCCAATAATTTTGCATACAGTATCATTTCTCATGAATACAGAGTCTCCATCAAGGGAACAATAAATTGCAAAATAACTCTGATCTGAAGTTATATGATAAGAGCAGCCGAAATCAAGTACCCAATAATCTTGAATGTCAACTAATGCACATACCGAAAAAATGGAGCCATCACTGTCAGATGCTTCCTGCACAATGCTCGCAGAGTCTGGAGATTTCTTCATCTCTTTTTCTTTGAGTATGAGACAATCTTTCTTCCAATGCCCTTTATTCTTGCAACATTTGCATTGATCTCCTTTGAGATTTCTCGACTTTGATCTTGACTTTCCTCTATCGCTCTTCCAATTTCGCTTGTGCGATTGTCCTCTCACGAATAATCCATCGTCATGCCCATTTGATCTATCTGTTGACACCTTTCCGCGTAACTCCTCAAAGTGCAGACCAGCTTTAACGTCTTCGATAGAGAGTGTGTCTCGGCTATACACCATACTATTAAAGAATTGCCCAAATGATGGAGTAAGTGAGCACAAAAGGATCATCGCTTGATCCTTGTCATCAATCTTCACATTGATGTTCTTCAAATCCATCACTATTTGGTTTAACTCATCTAAGTGGGTTTTAATGGATGTACCTTCCTTCATCTTGAAAGTGTAGAGTCGTTGCTTTAAATACAACTGATTTGTGAGAGACTTCTTTGAATAGAGTGTCCCGAGCTTCTTCCATAGTTTTGCCGCAATATCTTCTTCGGTGAATTCCCGAAGAACTTCATCAGCAAGAGAAAGTTGAATAGTACTATGAACTTTCATTTCCAATTCTTCCTTTGTTTCCGCTGCCATATCCTTCGACAATTTATCCGGCTCAAACACGATCTTGTACGCTCCTTGTTGCTTTGATAGAGTGATCATCTTGATCCTCCACTGATTGAAGCTCTCTCCCATCAAATTTCTGCACCTTGAAATTTGTCGACACCATCTACGTCCAAGGTCAGAACCTCTCTTTGATACCAGTTGTTATAGTGGAGAATAGAGAAGAGCAAGAGAGATCGAACAAAATAAGAAAAGCACATAAGCATAAGCGAGCAAAAGAGAAAAGAACTCAAGAAATGTTTCATAACTCGATGCCTTACAAATGAAGACTTCATCCCCTTTTATAGTCATCCAAAACCAATATTATATTTATAAGATTATGTCATCGCTGAGCTCATTTTAACAATTACATTATCGCTGACATCATCATATCATTTATATCACCGATGACATCATCATATAATATACATCATCAATACATCATCTTTCAATTTACATCATCGATGACATTATTCAATTATTTACATCATCGTTTAAATCATTATTCAGATTCAAATAAATTTTGTATCACAAAATGAAGAGTTAGCCAAAAATATGTTAGCCAAAGAGAAGTTGTAACTAACAATCCCATAAAATTATTTTCTTTTGTACGCCTGAACATTCGGCTTCAAATGCATTCTCTACAAATAAAAAGTCATCCAGGAATAACCTAAAAGAACACACCAGAGACAGAGAAACAGAGATCAAATTGCCAAATCTTTAATATTTTTATAAAATAATTGCATAGCTTGTGATCCTACACTCTGGTCTCTCTCTCTCTCTCTCTCTCTCTCTCTCTCTCTCTCCATCCAATGGAGATTGCAGGAAGAAGTAATAACGTCGACGAGATACGCACCTCAGAACCCACAGAACTGCAGGAGCCTTATTAGTTACAGAAGTGATGGATGAGATTGGTAGAACTGACTGAAGCAACCCCCTGTTTGATTGACCCACACTTTATTCCACAGAGAAAAGGAAGCCATTCAGTCTTCTTCTTTGGTTTAATTTCCCCCGCTCCCATGCGGCCGTGCCTCTCATGTCTTCTTCCCCTCCTCCTTCCTCATCTTCTTCTTCTTCGGCACACGTCAGCCCTGCTTTCTTCTTCTTCTCACCATGTACTCATCTCACCGTTTTGGGTACTTGACCGTCCCCTCCATCACATCCTCTTCTTTTTGTTACCATTTTGTTTTGTTTTCTTCGGTTCACAGCTTTACCCTTTGGGTTTCAGAGGCATGGAGAATGCAGGGGGAACCGAAGAGGTCGCCGGCGGTGGATTTCATATCGTCGACTCTGTTCTAGACCTCACCCGAAGTATATATAATACGTGCTGTTCATGTTTGTTCTTCACTATCTCGTCACTCTGTTTTTATGAGTTTTTTTTTTGTCTTTTGTTGGGAATAAGAAGGCCCCATTCTTAGCCCCAGGTCATCTTCTTGCAACCAGTTCGGCGGATTGGGCAATGTGGTATAGAAATATCTCAACTTTTTCCTATTTTTGGCGACTATTTGGATTTGGTTTTGTTTTATCGGTGAAAGCAAAGGGATATGTTTTGAAGAGCGTTCAAGCTTTGGAAATGGCGGCGGCCAGCGTCATTGACCCGTTTGGTAGAATTCGGGAGGTGGGGTTCTGTTGTTTTTTGCGTTATGAAGTGGATTTATGAAGATTTAACCCTTGGATGTGTTGATTCTAGTTGGTGGACGAGGAGTATGCCGGCGGTGGCGGGTATGCCGGCGATGGCCGCTTGTCTATGGATTCTTCAGCGTTGTCCATGGAGAAAACAGGGGATGATAAAGTTCGAATTTTGTTGTTTTATTTGTGATCTTTATATGCCAGTGGTTGCATTTGAGCATTTAATTTTGACGATGCAGATGCTCCGGCGGCTGGCTCAGAACCGGGAAGCTGCAAGAAAAAGCCGCATTAGGAAAAAGGTGTGATTAGATTAATCAGTAATGTTTGTCCCTCCCGGTTTATCCTTTTAATTATTCATGTAACTCAAGCTTAGTTTGCGGGACTTATTTTCACCGGTCAAGCGGTCAAGATGTAATTAAGGTCTGGTTCTTGTCGTCGTATCCGCTTGACTGGTGAAAATAAGCCCCAAACAGAGCCTTAATTATAATTTTTGGATTAATGTAGCACATATATCTGTACTGCATCAAAGAAAATTCGTTAGAAGTGTTTATGGTTGTCATATGAGACCATCACTGGTATTTGAGTCGTCTATCTTGAACTGTGAGCGGGGAAGCGTGAGCGAGAGGGAAAGTTTTTCCTAAATCTTTTTAAGTCTACTCAAATGAGAGCGGGGTGTCACAGACTTGGTACTTCAACACTAAGGGCGTGTGAGTTGTGACATTTGGCTAGGTCTGCGAGCGGTTCGGTTTTGGTCGGTTTGGATCCAAACCGAATGGATCCAAACCGAAACCGAGCCGACATGCCTCGGTTTTTTGCTTGTTCAAACCGACCCGAACCGAATCCGGTCGGTTCGGTTCAAAATTGGTTCGGTTTTTTTCGGTCCGGTGTCGGTTTTTTGTGAACATATAATAGTTAATATTAAACCCATATTTTTTTTATTTGTTTTAATTTTTTTTGCCCATGTAGGAATTAGGATACAGTTATGCTATCAATTCATTAAAGTAAGCGTTTTATATCATAGCAGTCCTCCACTACATATAGTGTCTCCTTGGGTTCCTCCATATCTTGGCGCAACAAATGTCAGACCACTTTCTGCTGATTCAACATTGAGATAAAGTATAAGACAATGATAGATTGATTTAATGAATTTAAATGACTTAGTAATCACCTACTTGATAGGGGTGAACATGAAAAACTGCAAACCGCAAAAATCGCCCGCACCGCAAAAACCGCACCGATTTTTAAACCGCACCGCGTACTTTAGGTGCAGTGCGGTTTTAAACTTTTACAAACCGAGCGCGGTTCGGTGCAGTGCGATTTTTGGATTTTGAAAATCGCAAACACCGCACCGCATCGAATATTTTGTGTATTTAATTTTTTATAATTATGCGACGTCACATTTAAGTATATTAAGTAAGAGTTGATGTATTTATACGATATATTACCGTCAGAGTTATTATAATTATGTGAGATATTTTGCTGAATTATCTCTTTCACACATACTATAGTGGAATAAAAGCTTAAAATTATAAGAAAAACATGATGTACGCATTAGCGGGAATATGTCAAGATGTGACACAATGACGACAAATGATCTATATAGCCGACCACACTATAGTGGGATAAAGGTTTGAGTGTTGTTGTATCTCTTCCATACGCAGACAACTTGGATATCTATTAGAACAGACTCTTTAATAATCTTAATTTAAACAAAATATTACATAAGAAATGTTGATATATAAGAATGAATGAATCTCCTGTAACAAAGTTTAGCGTGAAAATATTTGTCTATAAAACATAATATTCACAAAATATTATATAATTCATAAGTTGACATGACATCTCCAAAAATAAAGATAAATAACTGCATCAAAATTTATTAAAATGAAATCACCTGTTGTAAGAAAATGATTTAATTTAATAAAATAAAGAGAGAAAAATAACAAAACATAAAAGAACTCATAAATTATCAAACAACATTCATAGTTCTGATGCTTACCTGTAGTATATGTAAAATACATGTTAAAAACTACACCGAAACCGCAACCGCACTGTACAACCCCGTATTCGCCCCTGTATAGTTTTAAGCTTTTGGGAGATTTTGCACTCTCGGTGGCCAATTTTGGCTCTAGCTCGGAAACATACTAGTAGGGGGAGGAAAAATCTACCTCCCCCCCGTGGCCATCTTTTGGGGGCGGGTGCGACAAGTTGTCTAACACCAGCCCCCGTCCTTATAGGTGCCTGGCGGCCTGGTGGGGCGAGACCGGCCGGGGGCCGGGGTCTCGCCCCTGCCCCTTCTAGCCTGGCGGCCTGGTGGGGCGAGACCGGCCGGGGGCCGGGGTCTCGCCCCTGCCCCTTCTAGCCTGGCGGCCTGGTGGGGCGAGACCGGCCGGGGGCCGGGGTCTCGCCCCTGCTCCTGCTAGCCTGACGGCCTGGTTGGGCGAGACCGGCCGGGGGCCGGGGTCTCGCCCCTGCTCCTTCTAGCCTGGCGTCCTGGTGGGGCGAGACCGGCCGGGGGCCGGGGTCTCGCCCCTGCTCCCTCTAGCCTGGCGGCCTGGTGGGGCGAGACCGGCCGGGGGCCGGGGTCTCGCCCCTGCTCCCTCTAGCCTGGCGGCCTGGTGGGGCGAGACCGGCCGGGGGCCGGGGTCTCGACCCCTGCCCCTTCTCGCCTGGCGGCCTGGTGGGGCGAGACCGACCGGGGGCCGGGGTCTCGCCCCTGCTCCTTCTAGCCTGGCGGTCTGGTGGGGCGAGACCGGCCGGGGGCCGGGGTCTCGCCCCCTGCCCCTTCTAGCCTGGCGGCCTGGTGGGGCGAGACCGGCCGGGGGCCGGGGTCTCGCCCCTGCTCCTTCTAGCCTGGCGGCCTGGTGGGGCGAGACCGGCCGGGGGCCGGGGTCTCGCCCCTGCCCCTTCTAGCCTGGCGGCCTGGTGGGGCGAGACCGGCCGGGGGCCGGGGTCTCGCCCCTGCTCCTTCTAGCCTGGCGGCCTGGTGGGGCGAGACCGGCCGGGGGCCGGGGTCTCGCCCCTGCCCCTTCTAGCCTGGCGGCCTGGTGGGGCGAGACCGGCCGGGGGCCGGGGTCTCGCCCCTGCTCCTTCTAGTCTGGCGGCCTGGTGGGGCGAGACCGGCCGGGGGCCGGGGTCCCGCCCCTGCTCCTTCTAGCCCGGCGGCCTGGTGGGGCGAGACCGGCCGGGGGCCGGGGTCCCGCCCCTGCTCCTTCTAGCCTGGCGGCCTGGTGGGGCGAGACCGGCCGGGGGCCGGGGTCTCGCCCCTGCCCCTTCTGGCTTGGCGGCCTGGCGGGGCGAGACCGGTCAGAGGCCGCGGTCTCGCCCTTGCCCCCCTGCAGTTTTACCTTCTTGCCCTCGGGGGGAATTCCCCCTTTACCCCCCGACGTGGCTTTTCTCTATTGGCCCGAGGCCTTTTGGCCGTAGGGGTATTTTGGTCATTTCACCTCCAGGACTTGGAAAAACTATAAATAGACCCCCTTGGGTGCCTTGGAGAGGATCCTTTTCTTAGCCTCCTCCTCCCTTAGCTTCCTCTTGGTAGAGTAGAGAGAGCTCTCCAAGGCGCCCAGCCTAGCCCTTTGGTAAGGAAGGGGAAGAGCTCAGGTAGTCTTCCGGGTGTGAGGTGGGACCTCCGTGCTAGAGCCGAGGGTCTGTTCATAGTCTCCTAAGTCTCCGGTCCGTGACGTTCTCTCGAGTGTAGTAGATGTGTGGTCACCCCTTTTAGGGACCCCGAACTCCACAGAGGTCAATTTTGGCTTCAACACTTTTGGTGCGGTGAGCGTGGAGAGTGACCAGCACAGAAGATCTCAAGAGGGTGTCATGACGGGAGGTCAAGGAGGTAGTGATGATCTCGGCGAGCTCCCCACCCCAGGACCCTTTGTGGGGAGGCAAGAGTTCATGGCCTCCATCCAGGGCATCATGGAGATGCTGCGAAGCATTGCTCCTCAGGGTGGCAGCTCCACCCCGACCCCCCAGGAGCTAGCTCCCCCCCTCGACGAGTCGACTCCCAGGGGTCTAGGTGAGATGACCCCAGCGGGGGGAGAAGGAAGTGCACCAGGAAGAAGGCCCGGGAAGGAGAGGATGGGAGATGGGGCCGAGCGAGACCTCACCGGTCGGGAGCTGTTCTCCACCCCGGCGAGTGCCAACCTCTCAGGCGAGCAGGTCGCGCGAGTGGAGGTGGCGAGACCACCCCTTAGGGGGTCACCCTTCAGCGAGCTGATCATCTCAGCTCCCGTTCCTGAGGGGTTCAGAGAGTCAGGCATGGCTTACTATACGGGGAAGGATGACCCCGTCCAGCATCTGCAGTGGTTCGAGGATGCCGTCTCCATCAGACCGATGACGGATGCTTTCAAGTGTCGCCTCTTTGCGATCACGCTGAAGGAGAAGGCAAGGGACTGGTTCCATCAACTCCCTCCGAGGTCGATCTATGGGTTCGAGGACTTGAGCCGAAGCTTCCAGCTCCGCTTCTCCACCTCCAAGAAGCGGAAGAGGAGTCCTGAGTCCATATTCCTGATAAGGCAGGGGGCCGAGGAGTCGTTGACCCGCTACGTTGATCGGTTCCAAGAGGAGATCCTGGAGGTCCAGGAGATGCCAGGGTATGCTCTCCAGATGGCCTTCACCGTTGGGCTGAAGGAGGGCTTCTTCAAGATGAGCTTGACCCGGAAGGCCCCCCTTTCCTTCGAGGAGCTGATGGAAAGGGCGGCAGAGGAGATAGCCATGGAGGCGGCCAACCCGGTGTTTGTCAAGAAGTTGGCAAAGCTGACAGAGACAGAGGCAAAGGAGCAAGGTGGCTCGAGGCCCCAGGAGGGAAGAAGGAGAGAGGAGCGGAGAGCTCAGGAGGGTCCGGAACCAGGTTGGAGGCAGCAGGGAGGACCCGTTCAGGGCCCGGGAAGAGGTTACGCCCACGATGGGGGAAACTTCCATGGGGGCCAAGGAAGGTTCAACTTCCAGAGGCAAGCCCCTAGGCAGCTCCTACCCCCACCACAGCAAGCAATGGAGATTGGTCGGAGGGAGAGGAGGAACCGCTAGGGAAGGAGAAGGGTCAGGGTAGAGTTGTCATACTGTGACTTCCACCAGGTGGAGGGGCACGCCACAGCTACCTGCCCCGAGTTCCTGGAAGTGAGGGGGGCGAGAGACCCTGCCCAGCCACAGCCACCAGTACGGGTTGAAGAGGTTCTGCCCAGAGAAGGAGGGGATGATGTTTGTGAGGACCGGGTCGATGTCGGACCCCGAGGCGGTATAGCGGTGATCCATGGTGGAGTGGGGATCGAGGCCACTCGGAAGGCAAGCCTCCATGTCATGTACCGAAGGAGCGTCGCCTCAACCTCCCAGACACCGCTCCAGGAGGAGAAGGTCACCTTCTCGGTGAAGGACCTGCCGGATCATGAGGATCCGTTTTGCGATGCGCTGGTCATCCAGACGGCCATCGAGGGATACATCGTCTCCCGAATCTTGGTGGACAACGGGAGCTCTGTCAACGTCGTTTTCAGGAAGGCGTTTGATGAGATGAAGGTAGAGCCAAGGAGGGTGTTGGCCTCGGACGGACCCCTGTTCGGATTTTCAGGGGAGAGGAAGGAGGTTGAGGGTGGAGTGGGACTCCAAGTTAAATTGGGGGGAGTCTCAAGGAACTGCCGGTTCGTCATTGTGGACGCTCCAAGCAGCTATAACGCCATCTTCGGAAGGCCCCTCATCAGCGCCTTCCGTTGCGTGCCATCTTCCTTCCACCAATGCATCAAATTCAGCTCCGGAGGGATCCAGGTCAGAGTCAAGGGAGACTCCAGGATGGCAAGACAGTATTATGTCACGGCCGTCAACACCATCTCTTGGTTGGCCAAGGCAGAGGAGATGGAGAAGATCATGGAGAGCCTAAGCAGGATGGAAGTGTCCGGCAAACAGGAAGCGGATGGCGACCACCGGGCCCAGACCCCCTGAAGAAGCCTCGTCCCGGTAGAGTCCTGTATTCTTCTTATGTTGTATTGAGTCCAGCCCCCGACCAGCTGAGTCGAGGGGGTCTTGTAACTCATCTTTTTCCCCATTTGAGGATGTAAGATTTGGTAAGGACTGATTGAGATGCTTAGTTCTTTTGCTCTGAGACGGTCCCGCTGCCCAGGCTCTCACTAGCTGGGCAGGGCCGGTGGCACCTCTCGTTGATGCCTAGTTGTCTCACCTCGAGATGGATTCCGCTGTCAGGCTCTCACCTAGCTGGCAGGGCAGGTTGATCTCTCGGAGGGTGGGAAGGTCTCACCTCGAGATGGATTCCGCTGCCAGGCTCTCACCTAGCTGGCAGGACAGGTTGATCTCTCGTAGGGTGGGAAGGTCTCACCTCGAGATGGATTCCGCTGTCAGGCTCTCACCTAGCTGGCATGGCAGGTTGATCTCTCAGAGGGTGGGAAGGTCTCACCTCAAGATGGATTCCGCTGTCAGGCTCTCACCTAGCTGGCAGGGCAGGTTGATCTCTCGGAGGGTGGGAAGGTCTCACCTCGAGATGGATTCCGCTGCCAGGCTCTCACCTAGCTGGCAGGGCAGGTTGATCTCTCGGAGGGTGGGAAGGTCTCACCTCGAGATGGATTCCGCTGTCAGGCTCTCACCTAGCTGGCAGGGCAGGTTGATCTCTCGTAGGGTGGGAAGGTCTCACCTCGAGATGGATTCCGCTGCCAGGCTCTCACCTAGCTGGCAGGGCAGGTTGATCTCTCGTAGGGTGGGAAGGTCTCACCTCGAGATGGATTCCGCTGCTAGGCTCTCACCTAGCTGGCAGGGCAGGTTGATCTCTCGGAGGGTGGGAAGGTCTCACCTCGAGATGGATTCCGCTGTCAGGCTCTCACCTAGCTGGCAGGGCAGTTTGATCTCTCGGAGGGTGGGAAGGTTCACCTCGAGATGGATTCCGCTGTCAGGCTTTCACCTAGCTGGCAGGGCAGGTTGATCTCTCGTGGAAGCCTAGCCCTTAGCTCCGAGATGGATTCCGCTGTCAGGCTCTCATCTAGCTGGCAGGGCAGGTTGATCTCTCGTGGAAGCCTATCCCTTAGCTCCGAGATGGATTCCGCTGTCAGGCTCTCATCTAGCTGGCAGGGCAGGTTGATCTCTCGTGGAAGCCTATCCCTTAGCTCCGAGATGGATTCCGATGTCAGGCTCTCATCTAGCTGGCAGGGCAGGTTGATCTCTCGTGGAAGCCTAGCCCTTAGCTCCGAGACGGATTCCGCTGTCAGGCTCCCATCTAGCTGGCAGGGCAGGTTGATCTCTCGTGGAAGCCTAGTCCGTAGCTCCGAGATGGATTCCGCTGTCAGGCTCTCATCTAGCTGGCAGGGCAGGTTGATCTCTCGTGGAAGCATAGTCCTTAGCTCTGAGATGGATTCCGCTGTCAGGCTCTCATCTAGCTGGCAGGGCAGGTTGAACTCTCGGGGAGATCAAGTCCCACCCCCGAGAGGATCTCCTCAGCCAGGCTCCCACTAGCTGGTTGGGTCGAATGTGCCTCAGAGGGAGTAAAAGTCCCTTTGCTCCAATGAGGATCCCGCTGCCAGGCTCTCATTAGCTGACAGGGCCGGTGGTACCTCTCGTGGAGGCTAAGTATTTTTTACCTGGAGGGGGTCTCGCCACCCAAGCTCCCATAGCTGGCGTGGCAGGTTGACTCCCTGGAGAGGCGCGCAAGGAAATTGCACTCAGCGAATACGTTGGGTAGGACATTTCTTTCCGAGTTTGTGCCAACCTCGAAAAGAGCGGGGATTGTGTACAACCTCGTATTCGCCCCTGTATAGTTTTAAGCTTTTGAGAGATTTTGCACTCTCGGTGGCCAATTTTGGCTCTAGCTCGGAAACATACTAGTAGGGGGAGGAAAAATCTACCTCCCCCCCGTGGCCCTCTTTTGGGGGGCGGGTGCGACAAGTTGTCTAACACCAGCCCCCGTCCTTATAGGTGCCTGGCGGCCTGGTGGGGCGAGACCGGCCGGGGGCCGGGGTCTCTCCCCTGCCCCTTCTAGCCTGGCGGCCTGGTGGGGCGAGACCGGCCGGGGGCCGGGGTCTCGCCCCTGCCCCTTCTAGCCTGGCGGCCTGGTGGGGCGAGACCCGTCGGGGGCCGGGGTCTCGCCCCTGCTCCTCCTAGCCTGGCGGCCTGGTGGGGCGAGACCGACCGGGGGCCGGGGTCTCGCCCCTGCTCCTTCTAGCCTGGCGGCCTGGTGGGGCGAGACCGGCCGGGGGCCGGGGTCTCGCCCCTGCTCCCTCTAGCCTGGCGGCCTGGTGGGGCGAGACCGGCCGGGGGCCGGGGTCTCGCCCCTGCTCCCTCTAGCCTGGCGGCCTGGTGGGGCGAGACCGGCCGGGGGCCGGGGTCTCGACCCCTGCCCCTTCTAGCCTGGCGGCCTGGTGGGGCGAGACCGGCCGGGGGCCGGGGTCTCGCCCCTGCTCCTTCTAGCCTGGCGGCCTGGTGGGGCGAGACCGGCCGGGGGCCGGGGTCTCGCCCCCTGCCCCTTCTAGCCTGGCGGCCTGGTGGGGCGAGACCGGCCGGGGGCCGGGGTCTCGCCCCTGCTCCTTCTAGCCTGGCGGCCTGGTGGGGCGAGACCGGCCGGGGGCCGGGGTCTCGCCCCTGCCCCTTCTAGCCTGGCGGCCTGGTGGGGCGAGACCGGCCGGGGGCCGGGGTCTCGCCCCTGCTCCTTCTAGCCTGGCGGCCTGGCGGGGCGAGACCGGCCGGGGGCCGGGGTCTCGCTCCTGCCCCTTCTAGCCTGGCGGCCTGGTGGGGCGAGACCGGCCGGGGGCCGGGGTCTCGCCCCTGCTCCTTCTAGTCTGGCGGCCTGGTGGGGCGAGACCGGCCGGGGGCCGGGGTCTCGCCCCTGCTCCTTCTAGCCCAGCGGCCTGGTGGGGCGAGACCGGCCGGGGGCCGGGGTCCCGCCCCTGCTCCTTCTAGCCTGGCGGCCTGGTGGGGCGAGACCGGCCGGGGGCCGGGGTCTCGCCCCTGCCCCTTCTGGCTTGGCGGCCTGGCGGGGCGAGACCGGTCAGAGGCCGCGGTCTCGCCCTTGCCCCCTGCAGTTTTACCTTCTTGCCCTCGGGGGGAATTCCCCCTTTACCCCCCGACGTGGCTTTTCTCTATTGGCCCGAGGCCTTTTGGCCGTAGTGGTATTTTGGTCATTTCACCCCCAGGACTTGGAAAAACTATAAATAGACCCCCTTGGGTGCCTTGGAGAGGATCCTTTTCTTAGCCTCCTCCTCCCTTAGCTTCCTCTTGGTAGAGTAGAGAGAGCTCTCCAAGGCGCCCAGCCTAGCCCTTTGGTAAGGGAGGGGAAGAGCTCAGGTAGCCTTCCGGGTGTGAGGTGGGACCTCCGTGCTAGAGCCGAGGGTCTGTTCATAGTCTCCTAAGTCTCCGGTCCGTGACGTTCTCTCGAGTGTAGTAGGTGTGAGGTCACCCCTTTTAGGGACCCCGAACTCCACAGAGGTCAATTTTGGCTTCAACACGCACCACAAAAAACCGCACCGAACCGAAACCGCACCGCATAATTTCGGTGCGGTGCGGTTTTGCTCGGGCAAAAACCGAGCGCTTACAGTGCGGTTGCGGTTTGGGCCAAAACCGCACCAAACCGCAATGTGCACACCCCTAGTACTTGATATGGGTGTCTGTTTTTTTTTACACCCAATTTATTGTGACAGCAAAAGTATCATTGATACAACCATCAATTCATTAGTTCAAAAATATGTCAAACACATCGGGTAGATAAGTAGATTGTCATCTGGTATGACAGAAACATGCAACTAAACACATTGCCCTTTTGTTATCAAGTAGGGATCATGTTTACTATGACTCAACCAGTTTCTCAATTAAAGTTTTTCTTTTTAAAACTGAATACAGCTACAGATCAATTGAATACAGGCTCAATACAGCTACATAATAACAGCATCATGGGCAGAAAATATATCATATTGAAATCAATTGAAATTTAATATCAAAAAAACTAACCTTTGATTGTGGTCCGTAGACCGTAAAGGAGTGCTCATTTCAGCTAGTAATATCTACAGAGGAAGAACAGTATATGTGTTAGTTACTTATCTAGATAAAATCGTAAAAATAAAAAAGATATCAATCACACAAAATTGGCTTATCGATATTGTAATATTGTTACCTTTGTCTAAATCTTCGTATTTTTCAACATTCATGAGTATTTCATCCATGTCATTACTATGTGGCTTGCAACGCAACCAATTACTAGTACAAATAAGTGCTTCAACGGTCTTTGGTAGTAATGAACTTCTGAATGGATCAAGGATTCGTCCACCGGTGCTAAAAGCCGACTGGGATGCTACCGTCGATATTGGAATTGCAAGAATATCTTAGCTATTTTTGATACAATCGGAAACCTCAAAGAGTTGATTTTCCACCAATTTAAGATATCAAAGTTCGGTTGTATCTTCAATGCATCCTCCTCTATGTATTGCAATATTTCAGACTTGTGAATTTTTGAACTTGAATCTCCATCTTCATTATCATCTTGAAACATATTTTTTTGATAAGCTGCAAAAGTATATTCCACGTCTCCTTGGTCGTCCTTACAAGTACCTGAGGTTGTTGCATGAGAACTTAGAGTTTACCTTAAAGATGGATTGTCAACATTATTGTAGTGATCAAACAATCGATAGATTGTACTTTCAGCCATTCCAAGAATTTCCCTTGCTTTTATAGCGCCAGCCACCGCAAATAAACATTTTGAGAGCCGCTTTAATTTGCATTTATGATCTAGAATAAAAGCAACATATAGTAATATATTACTTTTTTCTAAACCTCCCCAATATTTATCAAATTTTATCTTCATGTGACGTGCAATTGAAATAATATCAGAATCACAGCCGCAACACATTGTTTTGATCATGTGCTCCATCATTGAAATATTTTGAAAGAACAAATGTGAGGTTGGTTACTTGGATCCTGAAACCTCTAAAGTAACTGTATAAAACATTTTCAAAAGCTTTACAAAAACTCTTGCATTTTTCCAATCTTCTCTATTTGGTGAACCATTAACAAAACAACTTTGATAAGATAACTCCTCCAGTCTATCAAATGCTCTTTCAAATTTCAGCGCTGTTTCTAGAATTAGGTAAGTTGAATTACATCTTGTATCCACGTCTAAGCATAAAAGAGCTTTGTTCTCAATCTCTGCATTTTTCACACAATGCTTAAATTTTTCAAGACGTTGTGATGATGACTTTACATATTTCACAGCTGAACGTATCTTCTCAATCGATTCATTGTATTCGAGCAACCCATCTTTAACGATTAGATTCAGACTATGTGCAGTACATCTAACTTGCAAAAACTCATGACATAAAATAGTGCTTTTCCAATTTTTTGTTTGCCTTGTCAAAGCTCTTGCAACTGCATCATTAACTGAGACATTGTCCATCGTTATTGTGAATATTTTTTTTATATCCATGCTGATAAACACTTCATTATTTCTGAACAAATTCCCTCACCACTATGATCTACTATTCTTACAAAATTTAGAATCCTTTTATGTAATCTCCACTCCTTGTCTATCCAGTAACCAGTGAGACACATGTAGTCATACTTTTGAATGGAAGTCCACGTATCAGTTGTCAAGCAAATCCTTTCAGAAGCTATTGTATGTTTCAACTTCTTCTTCTCCTCAGCAAAAAGATCAATGCAATATTCAGTTATAGTGGTCCGAGAAGGTACATTAAACCTCGGTTCTAATTGATTGCAGTAATATCTGAACCCTTCATGTTAAACAAATTTAAATGACAACTCATCCACAACTATCATTTTAGCCAAAGCTTTTTTGCACTCAATTTCATCAAATTTAA
Organism: Platanthera guangdongensis; assembly: GCA_039583875.1. Lineage (NCBI taxonomy): Eukaryota > Viridiplantae > Streptophyta > Magnoliopsida > Asparagales > Orchidaceae > Platanthera > Platanthera guangdongensis. The sequence goes on from CM077164.1 coordinate 14,914,144, forward strand.
TAGCCTTTAGTGATCCAATTGTTGCACCGTCATCCTTCGTTTGAGTGAAAGATAACATTTTCTGTTTGGTCTCTACTTGCCTGAACTGACATAACGTTATCATATATGTCCTTAAAGCGCTAGTGTCATTTCTCTTTGGATCAGCTGCATATACCTTACTACAATATTTACATTTAGTTTTATCTTTTCCTTCACTATCCTTAAACTTGCTAAACCACTCCCACACTGCAGATTTATTTCTACCATTAGCTCCTTCAGGCTCAGTGTTGGTGTTGTCAAGTTTGTGTTGGCTCAGATTTCTTTCTTGAACACATTTTGTGATGCATTCTCCTCCTGAGAGGGTTTAGGTTCCGCTGCCATAGTTTTTATTTCAATAACTTGATTATTTCTTTTCCTTTAATTTGTTTTGAAGAAGAGGACATCTACATAAATATAAGAAAGTAACAAAAAAGTATAAAACATACAATTTCAGACAATTGAAAGTAACAATGAGAAAAATAAAAAAAGGTCAAAACCTTTGAAGATTTAAAATTCTGAATTTCTAATCAATTTCTTCTAATATCAGGATGGAGGAGGAAATTTGTACCATTAATAGAGTATCATCCAATAAAGTAAGACAAAAGATTTATGCACACAATTTCAAAAAGTGGGGAAAATCTAGCAATTCATACCTAAACTGGGAATTCTAGCAATTCATGAACAATATTAGAAAAAGATGCTCTCATATGCATATGCAGGAAAAAAAACCTAAATGAGTCATACTATTCATACCTAAAGCGGGAACAAATTTGAATGCTTTCAACATCTACATAAAGATGCTCTCATATGCAGGGAAAACAAACCTAAAGCGAGAATAGGAAGATGAACTCATGACTCATCTGCAGGGAAAAAAATCAAAAAAATAAAAGCATTCAGTCATACTATTCATACCCGAACGACAGAACGAAGCAATAGAAGGGAATAGGAAGATGAACAGCCGGAGTCGCCGCCCGTCGCACGGCCAAACACCGCCAAAAATGAGAAATCTGAAGCATTCAATCGTCTTCCGTCGCCGCAGTCATTGCCCTCGACGGTCTCGTCGTTGCCCTCGACGGTCTCGTCTTAATCGCCACCGCGAGTCTGCGATTGCGATTTGCGATATGCGAACCGCCGGAAATTGGGAGGAAATCAGGAAACTGGAAAGTAAGAAACTGGAGAGTGGAGACCCGACGAAACCCTATCAGCCGTTATCTCGAAAAAATGAAAAAGAGAAAAAAAATGAACTTAATAAAACTTGAAAACCGAAGGCCGAAACCCAATCACTATCTGCTATCTCAAATAAGAATATAAGATATTAAATTTGACTCTTTGACGTCGTTGTCCGCTGTTCGTGCTAGGCCTGCAAGCATAAAAATAATAATATGCTTATACAGTGTCAGTTATACAGTTATATACTTATATGCTAAATCAAAATGACAAAATGTGATTGACTTTAAAATTAAAAAGTTAATTAGTTAAACACTTTAACTTTAAATTATGTTAAACAAAAAACTTGGTTCGGTTAGGTTTAATCGGTTTTCACAACCTGAAAACCGACCCGAACCTATAGTCCTTCGGTTTTCAAAAGTTCCAGACCGAATCGGCACCGGGCCGGGCGGTTCGGTTTCAAAATCGGTGCGGTTTGGTCGGTTTGATTGGTTTAGTCGGTTTTCGGTTTTCGCTCCCCACCCCTACATTTGGCTTAGCTTTTCATCAACTTTTGCTAACCAAGTAAGGCTTCATTTGTTTTAGCGGTGGCGGGTCGATCCGGCGGGTGGAAACGGAGAGTTCGAACCGGAGGGGGGAGGTGGCTGCTCCAAACGGAACTTTTTTGAGCGTTTCTCAAGGCGGGCGGGTGGAAACTGAGCAAACGCCACCGGAGGTTCATTTGTTTACCCTCCTTCCGGCGGCGTTTGCCCAAAACGGAGTTGCGAAACGCCCAAACAAATAGAGCCTAAGTCATTTTACATATAATGCACCTGAATGAAAGAAATCATTTAATTAACCTTCTGAATAAAGTAACAAGATAATTTGAGAGACAGTTGAACAAGACATGCAAGATTTGTTGGGTTTGAGAGCGTGTAAGTCCGACATGAGCACCTACAAATTAATATGGCGAAAGCACCTGCATTATCGTTTAGCGGAAGAAAAAATCTAAGAAAAATAAAATAAAGCATTGCACGAGAGATTTTAAACGTGGGAAACTAGTTGGGTGAAAACCGCATGACGATCGAAGTCTAATCTGGAAAGTCACCACTTGAACGTGTATAAACCTACAATTTAATATGGCGAAAGCACCTGCGTTATCGTTTAGCGGAAGAAAAAATCTAAAAAAAATAAAATAAAGCATTGCACAAGAGATTTTTAGCGTGGAAACCTAGTTGGGTGAAAACCGCATGACGATCAGAGTCTAATCCGGAAAGTCACCACTTGAACGTGTATAAAACACACAAAAAATACATGTTTTCCCTTCTCGATTCAAAAATGATCTCTTCCACTTCGCTACGCAATATTTTACACAAATAAATACAAGTTACCACACTAATTATCGAGATGGATCAACATTATTCTCTTTGATGTATTTTGCACGTAACTTGCGCTTCTTCAAAACATATGAAGCAAAGCTGCCCCTTGACCTGAACAGAGTCATTGTTCATAGTCCTCCTTCCCGCGACCGACAAAGACTGACAACACCAATTTCGGCGATGACATGTTAGGAAAGGCATTCAGAAGGTCTCAGTGCTCCTGGATTTAATCAGTGACGACCAACAGGACAACCGCACATCAAGCTTCACCGATTAGCCCTCAGCAAATAAATATCACCAGGCGATCCAAGGGTCAGGATTCATCACTGACCAAGTCAACAATCAGGAAGGATACCAACCACAGGATGTCATCAACGACCCATAACTCTTTTAATATTAAGCACTCTGTAATGTTACAGTGGTAACGACTATTTTTATTCTAAGTATTATGTATATCTGAAAGATTGTACCGTTGGAGATTAAGAAGTAATTTAAGTTTTTCTCTATTCATCTTCCTCCTCCCGATCCTCTCCTTCCTTGCCGGCCCATCTGAGGCCTTCTCTCTCTCTCTTCCCCTCAGCCATCTCCCCGGCTCCCGCTCTCCAGCGAGACACCGCCGTCGTGCACAACGGGATCACAACATTTGGTGCTCTTGTTGAGATACCTCTGATCCTGTTGCGTTAGGATGGGCGAAGGACTGCGTTCCATAGCCGACTTCAAGACGGCCATGCAGGCCGAACAAGCCACCCGCTCAACCCAAATGGAAGATATCCACCGGCACCTGGTCGACGAGATGACCCAACACACACAGCAACTCCAGCAACAATTCATCAACGAATTACAGACGAAGTAAAATATCCTGGCCTGCCAAATCTTGGCATCTAAGGAAGATTCAGCCGACCAGCTAGCTGCCTAAATGACAGCGCTATGACAGGATTTGATGTTGCAATTTACAAGTTTACAAAATGCCATCGGGAAGGGACCCAGCGTGGACGAATCTCCCGTGGAACGTCGATCTCCAGAATTCTACCTCGCGCAATCCTCAAACGGAATACTTGGATCGTCCCCCATTGACAATAAAATCCACGTAGTTTCTGAACGACCCAGTAATTTGGACTGCGTTTCCTCTGGGGTAGAGGCTTCTGGTTCAGGAAGCAGAAGGAGTGATGTTCCAGGTATTTCTAGTTCAAGAGCAGAGGCTTCTGGTTCCGAAAGCAGGGGAGCGATGCTCCAGATGCTTCTAGTTCCTGAGCGGTGACGTCTTGTTCAGAAAGCAAGGGGAGCAATGTTCTAGGTTTGCCTGGGAACGGAGTTGGTTCAGAAGGAGCAACAGAGGTGGTTATCCATGATCAGGTTCTTCGGAGGTCGAAGAGGATCATCAACCCACCAGCTCTATTTTGGGAAGGAAACGCGATGAGCTCGTTCTCTTGTTTCCTCGCAGGCCCTCTGGTCAAGCGAATGTTTTTTAGCTGTGATGACACCACTGGAGTCAAGGAGGTGGTTAATGCTAAAGATGAGGAGGTGATTGTCCTCAGGGGAGACAAGGCTTGCGACCTTGTGCCTAAGGTTGGTGTTACTCCTGTGTCGTACAAGTGGGTATTGAAACCTGTGTTGTCAAGGCGCGCGCCTGAGGCGCCAGGCGCATGAGGCGCAATCCGGTGCGCCCTAGGAGGCCTAGGGTGGGCGATATGCCTTAGGCGTGCTTCAGGAGCGCCTAGGCGCGCGCCTCACGCGCCTACCGGGCGCGGTTCAGGCGCGCCTACCGGGCGCGGTTCAGGCGCGCCTTGCATGAACCAGTTTTAAACTAAAAATCGGTTCTGGGGCGCGGGCTTATATCCCGATACTTTACTCCCTGAGGCATTAGGTTTTAGGGTTAAGAACGAGCTGCTTCCGCTGAGGCGCAGACTGCCGATTGGCCCGATTCCCGTCCCCAACTCCTCCACGCTCCTCGTTTCTTCTCGTCGGAGTCGCCACCGCTCGTCTCGCCGGAGTCTTTGATTTCTCGCCGGAGACGCAGAAGTGGATTAGCCGGCTGTCGGCGCTGTTCTTCTTCCCAGAGTCACCGAAACTCCTGCATCCTCTCATCTCCTAATTTAATTGTAAGAATCATTCTCCATTTCTCCTCTTCTTTCTTGTGATGGAGCTTTACTTATGATTGATTTTTTCGGCCTGAATTTTTTGTGATCATTCCTGCAAGCGTGAGCAAATTTTTTGTGATGAAGCTTTACTTGTGATTATTTGTGATGAACTGGATGAAGCTTTACTTGTGATTACTGTTTTATTCACTATTTTGATAATTATACATATGTAAAAATATAAAATGATGCTGAACATACGTAATTCCACCATTATCCGTGTATTTCTTGCTGTCCTCTATTACATTATGAAAGTTTGAATGCGTCACATGTCTTGCTGTCCTCTATTACTCATAGCATTACCTGACTTTGCAGATATCGACACGTTTGGCAGTTATGTAGAAATAGAAGCCAATGTAGGCAAAATTCATAAAAAAGAAGGCTTTTTCAAGAGGCCTCGGACAAAAGGACCAATATATGTGTTTTTGCTCCAAAGGTTGGCAATGTAGGTGTAAAAAAAGGAGCTGAACAAAAGATGAAACAAACTTCTATTAATGAAGCTTGCAAAAAGGAGTTGAGAGAGCGAGCTTGTAAACATATAGCTCAATGGATGTACGATGTAGCTATCTCATTCAATACCGTAAAACATCATAGTTTTGCGATAATGGTGGAATCCATTGGACAGTTTGGAGTACGTTTGAAGACACCGAGTTACCATGAGATTCATATTCCTTTGCTAAATGATGAAGTCAATGCAGTGAAAGACATGATGAAGACATACAAGGATGAGTGGGGGGTCTTTTGATGTTCTATTATAGTTGATGGATGAACAGATCGGAAACATAGAGCGTTAATTAATTTTTTAGTCAATTCACCAAAAAGAACATTTTTCCTAGAATCTGTCGATGCATCTGACTACTCGAAGACGGGTGAAAAATTGTTTGAATTGTTAGATAGAGTGGTTAAAAGGGTTGGAGAGTTGAATATGATGCAAGTTGTTACGGATAGTGCCAACAATAATGTGTTAGCAGGTAAATTAGTAATTATTCATTACTAATCTTAATCATCTTCAATTTTTATTTTTTGTGTACACGATTGTATGATACTTTCATACCCAACAAACTAACACTCTAACATGTAAATTATTGGAAGCGAAACGTCCACATTTGTATTGGACGTCATGTGCAACACATTGTATTGATCTAATGCTGGAGGATATTGGAAAAATGCCCAACATTAGCCGCACACTAAAGAGGGCAATGACTGTAAATGGGTATATTTATGTTCGGCCTGGAGTTGTGAACATGCTAAGGAGCTTTACGGGGCAAGTGGAGCTTGTTAGGCCCGTTGTGACGAGGTTTGCAACTTCTTTTTTAACAATTCAGTGCATTCACAAGCAGAAAAATAATCTAAGAAAGATGTTCACTTCACCTGAGTGGTCTTCGAGCAAGTGGGTAAAGGAAAGCGCAGATAAACAAGTGCAGAGCATTATACTAATAATTTCTTTTTGGAGAAGTATAATGGATATTTTAAAGATATTTGGTCCTTTAGTCCGCGTATTAAGATTAGTGGACGGTGAGAAAATACCTGTCATGAGTTATATTTATAAAGCGATGAATAAAGCTAAAGAGACGATCATTAGTTCTTTTAAGGAGAAAGAGGACAAATATATGGATGTCCTAAAAATTTTGGATAAAAGATGAGAAAGCCAACTTCATCGACCCCTTCATGCCGCGGGTCACTATTTAAATACCGAATATTTCTACTCAAATCCCACTATTGCAGAAGATGGAGAAATTATGGAGGGCTTATACAAGACAATGCAAAGACTGATTTCAAGCCATGAAGAGCCGGATAAAATTATTGACCAATGACCTCTATATAGAAATGTTGAATGACTGTTTGGAATTGAGTTTGCAATTCGGCATAGAAAAATTAAGTCCCCGGGTAAATTACACAATATTCAAACAAATTTGTTTTGATTTTTCAACTTTTAAATATTTACTATCTTAACAGCTAAGTGGTGTCAATCTTATGGTGCTTCAACTCTAAACCTAAGAAGATTTGTCATAAAAGTGCTTAGCCTTCCATGTAGTGCATCCAGTTGTGAGCGAAATTGGAGTTTTTTTGAACACGTAAGCTTTTAAAATTTATTATCATTTATCAGTAATTTATATTTTATATATTAAAGATAACTTATTTATACAGTTACTGTTTATTGCAGATACATAGCAAAAAAAACAGACTAGCTCAACAACGCTTGAATGATTTAGTATTTGGCAAGTACAATCGAGCATTGAGACGTCGATATGATGCACGTGATCGCATAGATCCAATTTCGTTGACAGATATTGATGATAACAATAAATGGTTGATGAGAAGAATGGAAGAAGATAATGATGTTGAGGCTGAGCGGGAGGACTTGGTATTTGATGATGAGTTATTAACTTGGGGCACAGTTGCTAGTGCCACTGGAGTTGAAGAAGAAATTTATCGCACACGATTATCGAAAGGAAAAAATATGGTTTCTACGACTACAATGACACTTGAGAAAAGGAGCATTTCAAAGATGAAAAGTCCTACTTCATTAGTCATTAGAGATACTACTACTCCATTAGTCATTAAAGAGGCTAATACTCCATTAGTCCTCAGAAATGTTGATGATGTCGATGAAGAGGAATTTGAAGACAACGAAGAAGAAGAAGAAGATTATAATGATATTGGAGAAAACGATGAAGACATTGTCTTTTGAGAGGATGAGTAGATAAGTGAGTAATAGATTATTTAAATTTCAGAGTACTTTAATTATTTTATTTAAATTATACATTAATAGATGTTTTCTGATTGCACAAATAATAATATTTTTCAGGACTGATTTTCAAATGGTGCCTCTCGATCTTCTAACCGGAACACTTGATGTCGCTATATGATTGTCACTTCGATCTTCTGGCTGGACTATTTAATGTTGTATATTTAATTCACGTTTTATTTGTGTTATTGAACTTTGATGTGCTAATTACATTGCCCTTCTTTTTGTTGTGATTTTTCATGTTAGCATTTTACTCACATTTGCTCAATATAAATTTTGATGTGGTATTACTTTTTCTATAATATAGTTGTTGGTATAAATTGGTGGGTGAGTTAGTTCAATTTTCTGTTCTCGTAGTGCAAAAGTTGCTTGAATTGAAGAACCAAATTCAGTTCACATGTAAAGAATGATCAAACAACATACTTATTTGACGACTATTCTGATATTTGTGTGTTTTTTATGGACTGCCTTTATGGATTAGAACCTGCTTTTGTTCAATGAACTACAATTTTGTACTATTTGGTTCCAATTTCAAGAATTAAAAAATTTGAGCGAATTGAGCGCTCAATGCGCTCAATTTCAGCGAATTGGGCGCCTCATTTGCTCAATTTCAGCGAATTGGGGGCCCCATTCGCTCAAATTTTGTAATTCTTGAAATTGGAACCAAATACTACAAAAATGTAGTTCATTAAACAAAAGCAGGTTCAGCCGGCAGTTGGTTCCCAGAAAGTAACTGGGCAGGCGGTCTGTTAGCGCGGCCTGTGCAGACGGAGGAGGCGGCTTGCTAGGCCGTGTTGTGTTCAACCGACAGTTGGTTCCCAGAAAGTAACTGGGCGGATAGGATTGTTATTCGCAACGCTCGCCTGACTGGTGAGGTGCAGACTCGGTTGAAGTTCGCGAAGTCCGGGTTGCGGACTGGACCAGTGCTCGGGAGATCGGCATGGCGTGTGCCTTGGTCTAGCTCTGGTGGCGCGGTTAGTGGAAATCGTGGAGTTCGTCTGTTAGAGCGGACTGACGTTGGAGTTCGTCGGATTGTGCGGGATGGCTCAGTTCGGGAGGTCGCGCGGACTGCGCGGACTGATATTTCTGTCTGCCGAGTTTGGCAGCAGTCAGCCTTGTCTGCTTGGCTGCGAACTTGGGGTATGCAGACTGGAGTGGTGTCCGCAGGCGCGTGCGTAGTGGAGCTATGTCCGCAGGTGGACGGACTGGGCGGATCCAAGCGGACTGGCTTCTATCCCGTCTTCTTTGATGGCAGACGGATAGACTGGTGTCTGGCCTTATCCATACAGACTGGGCGGACTGATTTGTGCTAGCTGCGGGTTGGGGTGATGTTTCTATTCACTAGGGCGGTGACCACACTCCTCTCTGTGCCTTTAAATAGGACCTCCCTGTGACAACATAATTTACTGAATGAACAGTAAGTTGAGCGTGAGTTAATTGCTGCGGTCTCGGATTTTCAGTTCGCGTGGTTTGAGAAGGTTAACTGGTTTGTTGTTTGCAGGTTGTGCGGCTAGCATTGAGAAGCCAGGATTTTGGTGCTGCCTGCGGTCAGGGATCAGTGGAGCTTGCGGTTAACAATCAGCGGTTTGCAGTAGGTCGCGGTTGCGACCAGCCGGTCTTCTCTCTTTCAACTTTTCCAGTTCAATAACTTGCCCGCAGGTCTGGGCGGCCTGTTCGTCAGTTCGGCAGCGGCTTGTTCGCGGACTCCGGCAGCTAGGCGGCTTCGGCGGTTAGGCGGCTTACAGAGAGCGGACAAAGATGTTCAGCAGAATAACGGGTTGTCCGCGGTTTACGCGGATCTCGTAGTTCAGTTCGGTGCAGCAGAAGCGTGGTGGTCTCGGCGAGCTCGGCGGTCTCTGAGGCAGTCCGCCCGGCTTGTTCTTGCGTTGTTTGTATGCTCCTTCGTACATCGGCGAAGCATGTCTCGTCATGTATGTCCTGTCTTGTAAAGAAGATTGTTGATAATACAAGATTTATTGTTGTCTTTTGTTGTTTCTGATCAATTAAGCTTGGTTTATGGTTGAATGTTCCTGCGTCTGGTTCCCGTTTTCCGCTATATCAAATTTTAACGGTATTTTGCACGTAACTTGCGCTTCTCCAAAACGTCTGTCGCAAAGCTGCTCCTTGACCTGAACAGAGTCGTCGTTCATAGTCCTCCTTCTCGTGGCTGACAACACCAATTTCAGCTTCAGTAGCACTTCTCCACTGATGTCACGACCTCGACGCTCCTCTTTCACGTACGCGGCAAGCTCGGCTCTACCCATACGCCTCAAGCTCGGTGCTACTCGCACATCACAACCTCGGCGTAAGAAAAGAGCTGAGATCTTCGTGACTATGCTCTCGAATATCCGCTTGCTTATTGGAGAGCGGATGCAGCTGGCTTGGCTTATTCCCCAACGATACTTGCATGTATTTTACAACAAAGGTTGCGAGCTTCCTCTTCCTTCCTGCACCAGCTTTTCTTTTATTCCTTTTAAAATCATTCACGTGGGCTGCTGCATGAAGATTATGATTATTTTAATATTTTTTCGGAGAACAAATATGATTATTTTTTAAAATCATGCACTGATGCTTCTCCAAAACGTCTGTTGCAAAGCTGCCCTTTGACCCGAAGAGAGTCGTTGTTCCCGGTTCGTGGCCGACAAAGTCCGATACACCAATTTCAGCTTCTGTAGTACTTCCCCACCGATGCCACAATCTCGACGCTCCTCTTTCATGTACGCCGCAAGCTCGGCTCTACTCATACGCCGCAAGCTCGGCGCTACTCGCACGTCGCAACCTCGGCGTAAGAAAAGAGCTGAGAACTTCGTGACTAAGCTCTCGAATCTCCGCTTGCTTATTGGAGAGCGGATGCAACTAGCTTGGCTTATTCTCCAACGATTGTTGCATGTCTTTTACAGCAAAGGTTGCGGGCTTCCTCTTCCTCCCCCACCAGTATATGGGAAAATATACTGTGCCGGCAATTCCAAGGTATGGGCGTACGGGCAAGGGTATTTGGGGGTCAAGATGGTCTCAAAACGAAAAGTGATCAACATGAAAGTTGTTCGTCTCGCCGAGGTCTACAACTTTCATGTTGATCACTTTTCTTTTTGAGACCATCTTGACCCCCAAATTCTCTTGCCCGTACGGTCCGTATCTTAGGATTGCCCGTATATTATATATATATATATATTATATATATATATATATATCATGTAATAATATATATAAATCTTTAAGTAAGATTTCTTCGTAGTCTTCATTGATTTTTCCGTCAAGTGCATAAATGCTCCTTATCGCCTCTTTTTGACTTTGCACGGGAGCGTGCGCGCAGTGCTGCATGCGCTGCCGCTCGAGCTACGGTGCGCAATTGGACAGTCGGCCGGCTGTCCGATTGGTGGTTGTTGGTGCCGTTCGAGACACGGTCAGGAATGTGCGTACACGCGCTTTAGTCCTCGGAGGTTGTGGGAGGTTCCCTAGGTGGTTCCCTCTTCCCCCATTATGAGCACTCATGATGAAAAGGTTAAGTACGCCACCCGCAGCCCCATTTTGGTGGAGTATGCACCATCCCATCTTAAATTAAACAAAATGGGTACCCATCAACATCCAATCAAATAACAATATATCCAATGAGGTTTGAGGGGTAAACAAAAGCAGCAAAATTAATGTTAAAGGTAAAATTGAGGAAATTTAAAACTATATTGCTGGTAACAATGCATACAATTTCTTTACATTTGTTATTCAAGATGTTCATCCATCTTGTTAGAATGTTATCTTTTGATTTGTATCTATATTTTATGTTTTTATTTTTCTGATGCACATTTTGAAGTTTCAATACACATTAGATTTGGTCTCTGGTGCAGTAATCATCTTCTTGTCAAACAGGCATATGTTCAAAATTTAGAAAGCAGCAGGCTGAAGTTGATGCAGCTAGAGCAGGAACTCCAGCGAGCACGGCAACAGGTGGTTAAACTTATCCCTCGTAAGATTCGATTGAGCCGAGACTGAATAGCTGGGATACGTCTAATGAAGATGTTGACTTCTTATCTCTCATTTACCCCATCATTTAGGGCTCAGTATACAAATTGAAGCTGGAAAGTTGACTTAAAATGATTTGAGACAATTTGAGATCACTTAAATGAGTTGAATACAGTTTATAGCAGTCGCTTGAAATATAATTCAAGTTAGTTTGAGATCATAGGTGCAAATTACAAAGCCCTTAAAAATATTTATATATTTTAGTTTTTCAATATTAATTATTCAAAAAATTTAGATTTCAAGCCTGCTTGGGCCAGAGACTCAAAAGGGTTTATTTCGAGTCAAGCCTAGCTGGACTTAAGATTTTTGAGTTTAGGTTGGGCTTTACTCGCTCGATACCGCCTCAATATCACGCCCACAATTGGTGATATTAAATTCTTGCTCATTTTCCCTTTTGCAGGGTATGCTCATGCAAAGTGGTTATATGGGAAATCATGGCCTTTCAGTTGGAGGAAATGGTTAGTTTACTGAAGTTCACCATGATTTCATACTGTTCTTCAATGGAACAACATAAAGACATTGGCTTTTTGCATTATTTCAGAAATAAAAAGAAATCTCTTTACATCCCTACAGATGATCCTTCAATTTTTCTGATAGATTTATCTGAAGCAATTTGATATCATCATCATTCTATAAAATCATTTTTGATGTTCATAAATATAAGTAAGATTCACTACTGCTATTTTGTAGTGTTATCTCTAAAAGTTTATAATTTATTGGTGATCCAAACAATCTAATTAGGTAATTTGGTTGGGCATAAACTTTGAAGATCAATCTCTAAGGTTTCGTTCGTTTGGACGGAATTGGGACTCCTGGAATTAAAACTGAAGGTCGTTTTGATTGGAATTAGACCTTCAATTTTGATTCTGAATCCTTAATTCCACAGATCCTAATATATTTGAAATATTTCAATTGTAAAAATTTATCCTTTTCCTTCGCATTCCCAAAGCTCAATATTATGTTAGTGAAAAGTTTTCAATATAGTCTCTATGACTTTGGTGTTAGATTGACATTAGAGATAAAACATAAAATGATGTTGTGAGTATGACTGGTTTAAGCATTTTTGAATATAAAGATATAATTATAGAGCTGAGGTTGAGCGGTTAAAATGAAGAAAATTTTGGCGAGTATTCAATGGGGGGATTTCATAAGGTCTTGTTTAAAGCCGTGAAATCGTTTTATTGAAAAAAAGAAAAAAAGAGAGATGAAGGAAGAAGCGTACCTGAATCCTCCTTGGAAACAAGATGGGGAAGGCCGGGCTGAGTCTTTCATTTATATGAGGCTTTGAGAGAGAAGATGACTTCTTACTGTTCTCTCTAACGATGAGATGTTAAAACTCTAATGAGGGTTTTGTGTTTAATCACATTATAATTGTTCATACAATATGAAATGTTGTCAACTCCGTGGCACGCAAAACTTAATAATAAGATGTCACCGGGATTGAATGATAAATTTACAAAATTGCAATTGAGCGGATATTGCGGCTAAACCGACAGTTAGGTTATTTATTGGATGCTTGATGTGTGTCTTCTGTATGATAAAACTCATCTCTTATGTGTATATAATTAGAAATTCAATATGATGATATGAAACATTATAGGCGCCTTGGCCTTTGATATCGAGTATGCGAAGTGGCTGGACGAACATCATAACCAAATAAACGACCTGCGGTTGGCTTTGAATTCACAAGCTGATGATGAAGAGGTGCGGCTTCTTGTTGATTCTCTGATGGCACATCATGATGTTATCTTCAAGCTGAAAAGCATCGGCACAAGGTCTGATGTATTTCACATGCTGTCGGGATTGTGGACGACCCCAGCCGAAAGATGTTTCATGTGGCTCGGCGGTTTTCGATCTTCCGAACTTCTCAAGGTGAATCTCAATGATTCTAGCACTTTTTTCATGAGCATTTTGTTATGTATGCCCCGAGCTGCTATTACGGTGCGCCCAATTTACCTAAAATCATCATTTTGAACTGTTTGTATTAATTATTGTTTTGAAAGTAGTTGAAAATGCTATTGTATGTTGGGTTTGTAAAGAAAAGACTTCAATTTGGATTCATTTTAACTCATTATTTGAACATAAAAGTTATCTTACATAAATGCAAATGACTCAAAGATGAATGGTTTCTCTTGCGCAGATTGAGAGATTTAATATAGAAAGACAAAAACATTCATCTTGCCCTGTCTTTCTCGCCTTTCACTGGGTGTTATTGATGCACAAAAGAAGTTATTTTCCCCAATGCCGTCAAAAACTCGTATACGGAGTCTCACGTCATTACACCCAAACAAAAATGCCTATAAATGAATCCAAATAAAAAAAAATTCTTTACAAACCTCAAGTATCAATGGTCTACATGATAGTTTGGGAGTAAACCCAACATATCATCTATATATCCAATGTGGGAGTAAACCCAAACTCTGGTGATTTAACTCATAACTAAAATTTTGAAAATTTGAAATGTGCAGATGATTGTGAGTCACTTGGAGCCGTTGACAGATCAACAACTGATAGGTATATGCAATCTGCAGCAATCATCGCAGCAGGCAGAAGACGCTCTCTCTCAGGGAATGGAAGCTCTGCAGCAATCTCTGACAGAGACCTTGTCACCTTCCTCCTTCAGCACTAGCTCTTGTTCTGATAATGTTTCCAATTACATGAACCAGATGGCAATTGCAATGGGCAAGCTCGGCACACTTGAGAATTTCCTTCGGCAGGTATCAGGAGGCAAATTCTGAAATGTTCTTTTGATTTTGTTTGCTAAATGGCCTTACTTTCTCCACCATTTTTTCTGTGTATTTATTTAGCTTATTTTCATTATCTCCTCTATCCGAAGTTTATATACATAAACATATAAGAGCAATCATGCACGCGGTGCCCCCTATTCCCCTGCGTGACTGTATTGACGACATTCACTTAAAAAATTGTCTCATCGAATATAAAACTTAATAAAAATTGAAGGGATAAGAACATATATACTCACAAAAACATAAATTAAATCCAATTATAAAGTTGTTAAAGTTATAATAAAGAAGAGGTAAATTTGGAAAGAGAACTATTGGACCTATTGGCTTGAATTCAAAATAACGTGTTGAATTCAAATTAACTTAGAGAATTCAAATTAAAGTGGCAATAAAATTGGATGACCGAGATTATTTTGACGGTCTTTTATGAGTGTCATAAGATCTCAAATAATTTCTTTTTAATATGATATATTTACAAACACATGCACACACTTCAGAGGGGAGGTTTGTTTTGCCACTGAATCTAGATTCTTTTTTCATCTTCACAAGCACGAAATATTATGTGCAGCAGGTTTAGCTTTTTCTCCTCTAATGTTAGTTGATCTAACTGCCTTTTCAAATAGGCCGATCTTCTGCGGCTGCAGACCTTGCAGCAAATGCGTCGTATACTGAACACCCGTCAGGCGGCCCGGGCTCTACTAGCCATCAGTGATTACTTCTCACACCTTCGGGCCCTCAGTTCTTTGTGGCTAGCCCGCCCGAGGGATTAGCTGGTGCGGTCTTCAGAATATATGGTTAAATGAGAAAAAAAATGTATATTTGAGGTTAGTTTTAGTGGGCTTTGAAAGTAGAAAACCTTTTTCCTTTGCTTTAATGCAGTGTTATTGTAGAAGTGTGTTTTTTTTTTACCAGAGAGATTATTAGGTATGTTGCGATGATGCAATGGTGTTTTCACCATGAATTTTTACTTGGCGTGGATCTGCGAACTGGTGGTCTTGAATTCTGATGTCTGTTACTAGTTCACATTGAAGAATCCTGTGCCACTGCAGGAGCAAGACCTGAACAGCTTGAACACTTGTATTTTTTTTGTCTGCATTGTTTATTTACTTTTTTTTTTAGTCACATTGTTGAAGTTAGACTCACAATTTATGTAATAGCCTCGGCGTGGGCACAATTTTGTAATACTGCTTAAGGGAGTGGAAGGAGTAAATGAAGGGAAAGCTTGCCCTAATTATTCTAATCCCTTTCCAAGTTACTATTTGTGGGTGAAAGCGCTCACATGGCTTTAGCTCACTCTCGCTCCGCCTTCTCTACTTACTGGCATTCCCTTTGCTCGTGGAAGACTCGATATCTTGCTTCTCTACTTGTCCCATAGAACGGATGTCCTGCGGTAAAAGGGCGGGTCGTGAGCCTATCTTGCTACTGCAGGACAATCTTCACGGGCATAAAGTTACACTAACTTGGGTTTGCTTTGGGCTTAGGACAAAGAAGGCTGGATAGGACCACCTTCAGAACTTCTTGGACCACACACTTGACCATGTGTTACGAATGCATGCATCAACCGAGCACATCATGTTTCTCATTTTCAAAAGTGCGGCTAAAGTTGCCTTTAGCTTGAATTAGTTATACTATGCTTAGAGAGTTGGTGATGGTGGGGAGGGGTCATATCTGGCTGTCATCTCGGAGCCTCGTAAAGGGGGCCTATCTTGGAGTCCACCAAGGTGGCTTTCATCGAGAATCCAACCAGTCTCTGCAATGGAGTCACTACCATGTGGTGGGTTGTTGATGTTGAGGTATATTAAAATAGGCGTGACGGGCGTTTATAATGGGTTGCGGTTAGGATCCGATAGGAATCCAGCAACCCGTAGTCGGGTATTTAGGGTTTGCTTATAAATACTCATGCTAGGGGCAACGAGTAGTCTGTTCCAAACTAGACGGTCACGCGGATGATTCAAGCACAACTTTTTCATTCTTGAACATTCTTTCGTCTTGCCCTAGCCCCGCTCCCGTAATCGTCCGTCGTCGCTCGTCGATCGTGGAAGTTTGTGTTTTCCTGTTCGAAAATTGCGAGTTTCTGCATCGCCGTCGCCGCCATCGATCGGAAAAGCATCAGCCATTCTTCTGGTTTTCATCGATCGGGATCAGATCGAAGGTCATCTTTGCGATTTTTTCTCCGTCCCCGTTTGCGTTTTTTTTCTTTCCGGATCGCCGCAGCCGCTGTTCCCGTAGAGGAGATCTGCCCCTTTTGTCTTCCTGTCACCGATCACGAAGGACAAGGAAATCGCCGCTGTTGAATTTTCTCAAAGTGGTCAGCAAGATAACCCAAATCAAATTAATATTCTCGATACTACCCAGTTCACACTTCGATCTAGCGGAAAACCAAGGAATAAGGTTAACACCAACACACAATGGAAACACAAACAGATCTTTTATTCATTCCACTTCTTTACAAGGCGAGGTATACGTAGCGAGACATGATTTCGCTAGTATATAAGCTATAACAGAAAGCACCAAAACCAAGCCGGGCGGACAGCACTGGAAATCGCCGAGACCGCCAAGTCGCCAAGTCCGTCGAACCCGCCCGCGCTGACACTGCAATCCGCCGAATAGACACGGAGTCCGTCGAAGCCGCGAGGCCGCGCGGACACACCGTTATTCGCCTACTGCTGAAGAACTGAGGAACAGACTGCCTACCCGCCTGCGCTTGGCGGACAGGTTATTGGAACTTGCAAATGTTGAAGCAGAGAACTGACAAGCCGCAAAGCGACCTGCTGAAATCGCAGAGACCGCACACTTCCAAGTACTTGACTGAAGTCAAAGCCAAACTCCTGGCTCCTCGAAGCTACCTGCGCGACCTGCACACTACAAACCGTCAGCTCTACTCAACCCGCGCGGACAGAAAACGCAGACCGCAGCAATTTGCTCAAGCCCTACTTACTGTTCACTCAGTTACTGTAGACGTGTCAGGGGGGTCCTATTTATAGGCGAGGTGAGAAGTGTGGTCACCGCCCTAGTGGATAGAGACACTGCCCCAGCCCGCGCGCTAACAAACACCCGTACGCTGAGTCTGCAAGGACTTAGCCGGATTCCAAGAAAAAATCGCCAGGAGCAAGACAACTTTGGGCGAACCCTCATCAGTCCGCCCAGGCTATGCGGACAAGGCACCAGCCCGCAAAGCCCCCAAACACTGGACACCAACCCCCTACAGGACTGTCCGCACAACAAGAGGCAAACCGCATATCACCACAACAACGCCTCCATCCGCCACAAGCCCACGACCAAAGGCAGTCCGCCCGGTCACAGCGGGCTTGGCGAACCCTGCGGACACACTGGTCTTGACACAGAGTGTGACCAAGTCCAGAACCACCAAGGGCCTAACGCGAGCTCGGCGAACATAGCTCCGTCCGCCAAACAACCAAGCAACACAGACCGCCAACACTCCGCCAAGGAGAAGCAGCCCGCAAGCCACTCGCACACCTGCCCAATGCAACAACCATCTGTCGGACTGCCCACACCAGTCCGCCACAGCAACAACAGTGCTGTACTACCAGAGCTTGGCAAGGCCTCAACCAAACTCCTAAGGCCAGTCCGCAACTGCGAACTCCGCGGACACGCCAGTCCGCAAGCCTCCCGCGGACAGGACCCAATCCGCCGGATAACACAAGCTTGCAACACGGCCACTGAGCCACGTACACCAGTCCGCGAACCTGTATCCGCTCAGGCCGCTCCTTGGTTAACGAACAGCCAACGCCCTATCCGCAGATAACAGTCCGCCCAGGCTGTGGACTTAAACCGCACAACCCGCTCAGAAGAACAGCCAGCTTCCGCTAGACCTATCACCAGGCCGCATAACAGCAGTCTGCCTAGTCCGCCCAGTCCGCCAGAACTATCCGCTCAGGCCGCCCGGCCTGCCCCATCAACCATTTCCACTTCACAAATTTCAACACTCCCCCTTGAAGTGAGAAGTGGTGATCAAGCCCAGCAAGCTGCGCAACCGCTCAAAGGGCCCCTTCGACAGTGGCTTCGTGAAGATGTCAGCAAGATTGTCTTCACTCCGAACATGCCCGACAAAAAGAGATCCCTCCAACACCTCCCTTATGAAGTGGTGATCGATCTCAATGTGCTTGGTCCTAGCGTGATACACTGGATTGTTTACCAGCTTGAGAGCACTCTCATTGTCACCCAGGAGTAAAGTTGGCCCTTGCACTTCTTCATGCACATCCCCTGTAAGCCTCCTCAACCAGATGACTTCCCGAACAGCCAAGGCCGAAGCCTTATACTCTGCCTCCGTAGTTGAGACGGACACTGAGTCCTGCTTCTTGCTACACCACGAGATGCTAGTTGAACCGCAAGTGAACACATAACCTGAAGTCGACCTTCGATCATCCGAATCACCGCCATAGTCAGCATCCGTGTACCCAAGCAAGGCAAAATCCGAGTTCCTTCTATAGAGAAGTCTCATGTCAGAAGTTGTCTTGACATACTTCAAGATGTGTTTCGCCGCCACTAGATGAGACTTCCTTGGTTCAGCCATAAACCGACTTACTCGGCCAACAGCGTAAGCAATGTCTGGCCTTGTAATCGTCAGGTAGATCAGGCTCCCAACAAGAGCCCTGAACACCAAGGGATCATGAAGAACCCTTCCCTCATCTCGTCGAAGCTTCAGCCCATGTTCCAGTGGAGTAGAGCAACTCTTTCCTTCGCCCATGCCGAACTGCTTCACAATGCGATCTGCATATCCTCTTTGGCAAATGAGTATATCGCTCTTCTTCCTCTCCACTTCAAGACCGAGAAAGTGATGAAGCTCTCCCAAGTATTTCATCTCGAAGCGTATAGCAAGCTCAGCCCTGAGCCTTGCTACTTCTTCCTCCGAATTCCCTGTGATGATCATGTCATCCACATACAACAAGACCAAGACTTGAAGCTCTCCCTTCTTCTTGACGAACAAGCTAGAATCCGAGTTGGAGGCCAGATATCCGCAGAATTGCAAATACTCTGCTATCTTCCAATACCAAGCTCTAGGAGCTTGCTTCAACCCGTAGAGAGCCTTCCTGAGCTTGCAGACATAGTCCGGATGATCTTCTGACACAAATCCAAGTGGCTGATCCATGAAGATGTCCTTATCAATTTCTCCGTAAAGAAAAGCATTCTTCACATCAAACTGCCACATCCTCCATCCCTTGCTAGCAGCCAATGCGATCACCACTCTAACTGAAGTCATCTTTGCAACCGGACTAAATGTCTCCTCATAGTCTTCTCCATATTGTTGTGAGAATCCTCGAGCAACCATGCGAGATTTGAACCTATCAATGCTCCGATCAGCCTTCTTTTTCAACTTGTACACCCACTTGCAAGTAATCGGAGTAATGCCATCAACTTTGGGCACAAGGTCCCAGGTTTCATTCTTCTTGAGGGCAGCAATCTCCTCCTTCATGGCATCTTCCCACTCCTTAACTCCAGTGGCTTCGTTGAAGCTTGCAGGCTCTCACTCATCCAGAGGACCTGCAAAGAAGCAGGAGACAAAGCTCACTGCATTCCCATCACAGTACCGAGCTGGTGGCTTAATAACGCTCTTCGATCTCCGAAGGGTCAGCTCCTTGCTTACTGCTTCCGTTGCTTCTTCGGGCTCAACTCCTACTTGGGGCAAGCTTTGAGCAGTGCTCCCCCTGCTTCCTGAGCCAGAAGGCTCAGCCTCGGAGTTAAAAGCAACAGGAGCTGCTGGTGAAACAGCAAGCTCCTATTCTAAGCCTTCAGCAGCCACTATCGGTTCTTCATCAACCTTGCTACTTCCAGTTAGCTCAACTGAGCCACCTCCATACGACGTCAGCTCGTCAAAGACAACATCTCTTGACACAACGAACTTCTTCGTTGCAGGATCCATGCATTTCCATCCCTTCTTCCGCTCATCGTAGCCAACAAAGACAAGCTTCCTTGCCTTTGCATCCAGCTTAGTCCGTGAAGCATCCTGGACATGCACATAGCAAGTTGAACCGAACACCCTAAGGTGTCCCACACTCGGCTTCTCCTTCAGCAACAACTCAAAAGGAGTCTTCATGTTGATCGGGCTGAGCGACATCCGGTTGATGACATAAGAAGCACAAGACATCCCCTCCGCCCAAAAGGATCTTGGAATGTCTTTCGCATGAAGCCAGCATTTGCAAGTCTCCGTCAAATGACGGATCTTTCGCTCCGCTACTCCATTTTGTTGTGGAGTGTGAGTACAAGTAAGCTCTCGTTGGATCCCGTGCTTCCTGCAGAAGTTAGAAAACTCGGAGGAGATAAACTCACCACCATTGTCAGTTCTAAGCTTCTTGATCTGCAAGCCAAGTCAGCCTTCCACCAATTCCTTGAACTTCACAAACAAACGGAAAGCTTCTGACTTCTCCTTCAAAAAATAAACCCAAGTATACCTTGAGTAGTCATCAATCAAGACAAGCATGTATCTGCTTCCACCAAGGCTGGCAGTGACTGTTGGTCCCATCAAGTCGCCATGAATGCACTCCAAAGGTAGTTTGCTCCTTGTTTGTGATTTATCAAACTGAAGGCGATGTGCCTTACCGTATTGACACCCCGTACAAACATGTCCATCACTAAAAGAGGATAACTTAGGCAGACCTCTCACCAAACTTCTACTAGCCATAGCCTTCAGCTTGTCCATACCTACATGCCCCAGCCTCTCATGCCAGATAGCAGCGCTATCGTTGGCTCTCATTCGATCAACATAAGAATTGGTTGTAAGAACAAACAAGTTCTTAACCCTCCTTCCTACATGAGCAACATCAGCATTAACCGCCGATACATTGCGAAGGAACTTCACGTCTGTTGGCCCAAACAGAACGTGATACTCATCGTCCACCGCATTGGTCACAGAGAAGAGGTTCTTCTTCATGCCCGGTACGTGATACACACTCCTTAATGTGAGTGGCCCCTGATCACTACCCAAAGACACAACTCCCTCTTTCTCTACTGCATAAACAGTATTATCAGCAGTGATAATAGCTTCATTACCTGAGTATGCTTGCATGGATGAGAACTTCGACTTATCTCCGGTGAGGTGATGACCACACCCGGAGTCCACGATCCACTCGTTGTTGAAGTCCTCAGCAGACAAGGCACGGACACAAGTGTCCGTCATGAAAGCTCCGCCCCATTCTGCTTCCTCACTCCTAGAGCAAGCTTCCTCCTTTCCTGCAGCATGCCCAGGCTGCAGTTTGACCTTGCAGTCCCGCTTGAAGTGCCCTCGCTGATGACACCGGCAGCACTTCAAGTTCTTCTTCCAGTCCTTTGGAGCAGCGCTCCTCTCCGGCTGATATGAAGTTGAAGGCTCCTTCTCACCAGCGACCTGCTTCTTCTTCTTCTTCCCTTCCCATCCTTTCTTCTTACCTGAGAAGATAGCTTCACTGCCTTCTTGATTGATATTAACTCCAGCCATCTGCCTTGCCAAGCTCTCCTGTGATGCAAGCAAATTCTAAAGCTCCAGCAAAGACGGCTGAGTAGTCCAACCTTGAACAGATGTCACAAAGCAACATACTCCTTCCGCAAGCCGCGGATTATGTGCCTTTTCATCTTAGCCTCAGAGACAGGCTCATCAGGATCAAGTGCTGACAGCTCAGCACACAAGCTCTTCATCTTCAGGAAGTACTTGGAGATGGTAAGGTCTCCTTGAGTTGTCCTGGCCAACTCATTCTCCAGGAACTGAAGTCGCGCCACATTCTTCCTATTGAACAACTCATCAATGGTTGTCCAAATATCAGCAGCCGACTCCCATCCAATGATGTGATCAAACAGTTCTAGTGACACGACCATCTTGAGAATAAACTCTGCCTTAGCATTTGTTTTTCTCCAGAGCCTAACCTGCTCAGCAGTACCAAACGCAGCAGTAATTTCGTGTCTGTCGTCACCACCGACGACCTCCCATAGCTCCTCACCCAGAAGATAACTCTTCATGCACGACTTCCACTTCTTGAAGTTAGTCGGCGTTAACAGTTCAATGCCAAGACCTCTTGCATAACTTCCTTCCATTGCAACACCTGTTGGTCACCGTTCAGAAGCTTCGAGCAACAACACAGGTTGATCACCACTCAAGCACAGAATAACAACACTGGTTGACCACCGCTCATACAACTGAACCTGGCTCTGATACCATGTTGAATTTTCTCAAAGTGGTCAGCAAGATAGCCTAAACCAAATTAATATCCTCGGTACTACCCAGTTCACACTTTGATCTAGCGGAAAACTAAGGAACAAGGTTAACACCAACACACAATGGAAGCACAAGCAGATCTTTTATTCATTTCACTTCTTTACAAGGCGAGGTATACGAAGCGAGACATGATTTCGCTAGTATACAAGCTATAACAGAAAACACCAAAACCAAGCCGGGCGGACAGCACTGGAAACCGCCGAGACCGCCAAGTCGCCAAGTCCGCCAAACCCGCCAGCGCTGACGCTGCAATCCGCCAAATAGACACGGAGTCCGCCGAAGCCGCGAGGCCGCGCGGACACACCGTTATTCGCCTACTGCTGAAGAACTGAGAAACAGACCGCCTACCCGCCTGCGCCTGGCGGACAGGTTATTGGAACTTGCAAATGTTGAAGCAGAGAACTGACAAACCGCAGAGCGACCTGCTGAAACCGCAGAGACCGCACACTTCCAAGTACTTGACCGAAGTCAAAGCCAAACTCCTGGCTCCTCGAAGCTACCCGCGCGACCTGCACACAGCAAACCATCAGCTCTACTCAACCCGCGCGGACAGAAAACGCAGACCGCAGCAATTTGCTCAAGCCCCACTTACTGTTCACTCAGTTACTGTAGACGTGCCAGGGGGGTCCTATTTATAGGCGAGGTGAGGAGTGTGGTCATCGCCATAGTGGATATAGACACCGCCCCAGCTCGCGCGCTAACAAACACCCGTTCGCTGAGTCTACAAGGACTTAGTCGGATTCCAAGAAAAAACCTGCCAGGAGCAAGGGAACTTTGGGCTAACCCTCATCAGTCCGCCCAGGCTATGCGGACAAGGCACCAGCCCGCAAAGCCCCCAAACACTGGACAGCAACCCCCTACAGGACTGTCCGCACAACAAGAGGCAAACCGCATATCACCATAGCAACGCCTCCATCCGCCACAAGCCCACGACCAAAGGCAGTCCGCTCGGTCACAGCGGGCTTGGCGAACCCTGCGGACACACTGGTCTTGGCACAGAGTGTGACCAAGTCCAGAACCACCAAGGGCCTAACGCGAGCTCGGCGAACATAGCTCCGTCCGCCAAACAACCAAGCAACACAGACCGACAACACTCCGCCAAGGAGAAGCAGTCCGCAAGCCACTCGTACACCTGCCCAATGCAACAGCCATCTGCCGGACTACCCGCACCAGTCCGCCACAACAATAACAGTGTTGTACTACCAGAGCTTGGCAAGGCCCCAGCCAAACTCCTAAGGCCAGTCCGCAACTGCGAACTCCGCGGACGCGCCAGTCCGCAAGCCTCCCGCGGACAGGACCCAATCCGCCGGATAACACAAGCTTGCAACACGGCCACTGAGCAACGTACACCAGTCCGCAAACCTGTATTCGCTCAGGCCGCTCCTTGGCTAACGAACAGCCAACGCCCTATCCGCAGATAACAGTCCGCCCAGGCCGCGGACTTAAACCGCACAACCCGCTCAGAAGAACAACCAGCTTCCACTAGACCTATCACCAGGCCGCATAACAGCAGTCCGCCTAGTCCGCCCAGTCCGCCAGAACTGTCCGCTCAGGCCGCCCGACCTGCCCCATCAACCACTTCCACTTCACAAATTTCAACAGCCACCGCCGCTTGTTCGAGGAGAAGCCCGCTGCTTGCGATTTCTCTGTCGCTGATCCAAATCGGGAAAGATGAACAGTCTTCCTGTCGCTTCTTTGCGTACAACTATTGCTGTGTTGTCGCTCTCTGCGGATATGTTCTTGTCACAGATTGAGAAGAGGAAAAAACCGCCCTTTTTGCAATTTCTTCATCGCCGCTTGCGATTTCTCTTCCCGCCGTTTGCTCGACATCAGGGTTCACTGCTCGATTGGAGAAGAAGACCAAACCGCCGTTGGCAATTTTCCAGCGCCACCGCTCAGCCTTCGGTTGATTTTGTTTACTGCTAGGTCCTCCGCTCTTGGATTTCGCTGCAGCTCTCATGTGCGCCGCTGGAGAGGAAGACATGATTTTCTGTTCTAGATCTGAGAGTGAGGAAGGAGGCCTTTGCCAATGAGCCGTTCTCTCTAGTCAGATTTTCAGATTGTTGAAATTTGTGAAGTGGAAGTGGGTGATGGGCAGGCCGGGTGGTCTGGGCGGCCTGTGCGGACTGAGTCTACGGCCGGGGCGGACTGTTATCTGCGGCCTGGGTGTAGGCTGTCTTGGTGGCTTGGCCTTTGAGGAGCGGCCTGATATGCGGTTTGATTGGTCTGTTGTGCGGCCCGGTTGGCCTATGGCCAAGGGTGTCGGGCTTCTGGATAAACTGACTAAGTAGACTGCGGTTTGCGGGCTGTAGGCAGTGCTTTGTTCAGCGGCCTTGTGTTGCAAGCTTGTGTTAACCGGCGGATGGGGTGCTCTATCCGCGAGAGGCTTGCGGACTGGCGTGTCCGCGGTGTCCGCTGTGGCGGACTGGCCTTGGAGTTTGGCTGTGGCCCTTGCCGAGCTCTGGTGGTACAGCAGGTGTTAGCTGCTGTGGAGGACTGCGCGGACTGGTGTCGGAGTCCGGCAGTTGGCCGCTTGTTTGGGCAGATGTGCGAGGATTGCTTGCGGACTCTGCCTTAACTCTGGAGGAGTGTTGGCGGTCTGCTTTGGTTGTTTGGCGGACTGAGCCTTGTTCGCCGAGCTCGCGCTAGGCCTTTAGTGATTTACCGAACTTGGTCACATTCTGTGACAAGTCAAGTGTGTCCGCTGTATTCGCCAAGTCCGCTGTTGACCGGGCGGACTGTTGCTAAACCCTGTCTTTGGTCGTGGACTTGTGGCGGATAGAGGCTTTGCTCTTGTGCTGTACGGTCTGCCTCTTGCTTGTGCGGACTGTCACTGAAGGAATTGTGGCTGTCCAATGTTGATGTGGGCGGACTGTGCGGATTGTATCATGTCCGCATAGTGTGGGCGGTCTGGTGCAAGACCGCCCAATAGTGAACATTGGTGCCTTACTTCTGGCGGTTCTCTTGGTATCCGGCTAAGTCTTTGCGGACTCAGCGGACGGAGCTTTTGCTAGTGCGCGGGCTGGGGTGGTGATTCTATCCACTATGGTGGTGACCACACTTCTCACCTCGCCTATAAATAGAACCTCCCGGCACGTCTACAGTAACAGAGTGAACAGTAAGTTGGGCTTGGGCAAGTGTTGCGGTCTACGGTTTTCTGTCTGCGCGGGTTGAGTAGTGCTGACGGTGTGCTGTGTGCAGGTCGTGCGACTAGATTCAAGGAGCCGGGAGTTGGGCATTGAAGTGTGCGGTCTCAGCTGGTCGCTTCTGCGGCTTGTCAGTTTTTCTGCTTCAGCTTGATCAAGTTCCAATAACCTGTCCGCCGGTCTCAGGCGGGTAGGCGTTCTGTTCCTCTGTTCTTCAGCAGACAACGAATAACAGTGTGTCCGCTTGACCTCGCGGTCTCGGCGGACTCCGTGTGATATTCGGCTTGTAGCAGTTGCATCTCGGGCGGCTTGGGCGACCTTGGCGGACTAGGCGGTCTAGGCGGTCTTCAGTGCTGTCCTCCCGGCTTGTTTTGTTCTTTCTATTTGTAGCTTGTGTACTAGCGAAATCATGTCTCGCTACGTATACCTCGCCTTGTAAAAAAGTGTGAATGAATATAAGACCTGCTTGTTTTTCCATTGGTGGTTGGTGTTAAACTTGCTCCTTGGGCTTCCGCATGATCAAAGTGTGAACTGGGTAGTTTTGAGAATATTAATTTGGCTTTAGGCTACCTTGCTGACCGCTTTGAGAGAATTCAACATGCTATCAGAGCGAGGTTCAGTTGCTTGAGCGGTGTTCAACCAGTGTTGTTGCTCTATGCTTGAGTGATGATCAACCTGTGTTGGTGCTATGGGCTTCTGGAAGTTTGTTTACCAACAGTTGTCGCAATGGAAGTGAGCTATGGGAGGAGCTATGGGAGAGTTACCTTCTTGGTGAGGGACTATGGGAGGTTGTCGGTGGTGACGACATACAGGAAGTGACTGCTGCGTTTGGTACTGCTGAGCAGGTGAGGCTCTGGAGAAAAACAAATGCAAAAGCAGAGTTTGTTCTCAAGAGGGCCGTGTCACCAGAACTGTTTGATCACATCATTGGGTGTGAGTCTGCTGCTGACATTTGGACAACCATTGATGAGTTGTTCAATAGGAAGAATGTGGCTAAACTTCAGTTTCTAGAGAATAAGTTGGCGAGAACAACTCAAGGAGACCTGACTATCTCTAAATACTTCTTGAAGATGAAGAGTCTGTGTGCAGAGATATCATCGCTTGATCCTGATGAGCCTATCTATGAGACCAAGTTGAAAAGGCACATAATCCGCGGCTTGCGGAAGGAGAATATTGCTTTTGTGACATCAGTTCAAGGCTGGGCTACTCAACCATCTTTGCTGGAGCTTGAAAATCTGCTTGCTTCACAAGAAAGCTTGGCAAGGCAGATGGCTGGAGTCACTGTCTCTGAGAAGAGCAGTGAAGCACTCTTCACGGGCAAGAAGAAGAAGGGATGGGAAGGGAAGAAGAATAAGACCGCTGCTGAAAATGAGCCTTCAACTTCTCATCAGTCAGAGAGGAGCGCTGCTCCTAAGAAGGATTGGAAGAAGAATCTGAAGTACTACAGGTGTCATCAGCGGGGACACTTCATGCGTGACTGCAAAGTCAAACTGCAACCTGGGCATGTTGCTGGCAAGGAGGAAGCTTGCTCTAAGAGTGAGTAAGCTGAATGTGACAGAGCTTTCATGACGGACACTTGTGTCCGTGTCTTGTCTGTTGTCGACTTCAACGATGATTGGATCGTGGACTCCGGGTGTGGTCATCACCTCACCAGAGATAAGTCGAAGTTCTCTTCTCTACAAGCCTACTCAGGTAATGAAGCTATTATAACTGCTGATAATACTGTTTATACAGTAGAGAAGGAGGATGTTGTGTCTTTGGGTAGTGATAAGGGGCTACTCACGTTAAGGAGTGTGTATCACGTACCGGGCATGAAGAAGAACCTCTTCTCGGTGACCAATGCGGTCGACGGGGGTTATCACGTTCTGTTTGGACCAACAGAAGTGAAGTTCCTTCATAACGTATCATCAGTTAAGGCTGATGTTGCTCATGTTGGGAGGAGAGTGAAGAACTTGTTTGTTCTTGCAACAAACTCTTATGTTGATCGGATGAGAGCAAACGATAGCGCTGTTATATGACATGAACGGCTGAGACATGTAAGAATGGATAAGCTAAGGGATATGGCTAACAGAAGCCTTGTAAGAGGCTTGCCTAAGCTGTCTGCATTTGGCGACGGTCACGTTTGCGTGAGATGTCAGTACGACAAGGCTCATCGCCTTTCGTTTGATAAATCACAAACGAGGAGCAAGAGACCATTGGAATGCATCCATGGAGACTTGATGAGACCAACCGTCACTACAAGCCTTGGTGGGAGCAGATACATGCTTGTGCTGATTGATGACTACTCAAGATACACGTGAGTATATTTCTTGAAGGAGAAATTTGAAGCCTTCTGTTTGTTTGTGGAGTTCAAGGAGGTGGTGGAGGGCCAGCTTGGCTTGCGGATCAAGAAGCTTAGAACAGACAACAGTGGTGAGTTTATCTCCTCCGAGTTTTCTAACTTTTGCAGGAATCACGAGATCCAACGAGAGCTCACTTGTGCTCACACTCCACAACAAAATGGAGTAGTGGAGCGGAAGATCCATCATCTGACGGAGACTTGCAAATATTGGCTTCATGCGAAAGACATTCCAAGGTCTTTTTGTGCGGAGGGGATGTCTTGTGCTTCTTACATCATCAATCGGATGCCGCTTAGCCCGATCAACATGAAGACTCCTTTGGAGCTGTTGCTAAAGGAGAAGCCTAGTGTGGAACACCTCCGGGTGTTCGGATCAACTTACTACGTACATGTCCCGGATGCTTCAAGGACCAAGCTTGATGCAAAGACAAGGAAGCTTGTCTTTGTTGGCTACGATGAGCGGAAGAAGGGATGGAAATACATGGACCCTGCGACAAGGAAGTTTATTGTATCAAGAAATGTAATCTTTGACGAACTAACGTCATATGGAGGAGGCTCGGTTGAGCTAACCGGAAGTAAGGTTGATGAAGAGCAGAAGGTGGCTGCTGAAGGCCTGGAAGAGGAGCTTGTTGTTTCACCAGCAGCTCCTGTTGCTTCAAATTCTGGTGCTGAGGCTTCTAGCTCAGGAAGCAGGGGGAGCATTACTCAAAGCTTGCCTAAAGGTGGTGCTGAGCCTGAAGGAGCAACAGAGGTAGTAAGCAAGGAGCAGACCCTTCAGAGATCGAAGAGGGTTATTAAGCCACCGGCTCGTTACTGTGATGGGAATGCAGTGAGCTTCGTCTCCTGCTTCTTTGCAGGTCCTCTGGATAAGCGAGAGCCTGCAAACTTCAATGAGGCCACTGGAGTCAAGGAGTGGGAAGATGCCATGAAGGAAGAGATTGCTGCTCTCAAGAAGAATGAAACATGGGATCTTGTGCCCAAGGTTGATGACATTACTCCAGTGACTTACAAGTGGGTGTTTAAGTTGAAGAAGAAGGCTGATGGGAGCATTGATAGATACAAAGCTCGTCTGGTCGCTCGAGGATTCTCACAACAGTATGGATAAGACTATGAGGAGACATTTAGTCTGGTTGCAAAGATGACTTCAGTTAGAGTGGTGATCGCCTTGGCTACTAACAAGGGATGAAGGATGTGGCAGTTTGATGTGAAGAATGCTTTTCTCTACAGAGAGATTGACAAGGAAATCTTCATGGATCAGCCACTTGGATTTGTTTCTGAAGATCATTCGGGCTATGTCTGCAAGCTCAGGAAGGCTCTCTACGGGTTGAAGCAAGCTCCTAGAACTTGGTATGGGAAGATAGCAGAGTATTTGCAATTCTGCGGTTATCTTGCTTCCAACTCAGATTCTAGCTTGTTCGTCAAGAAGAAGGGGGAGCTTCAAGTCTTGGTCCTGCTATATATGGATGATATGATCATCATAGAGAATTCGGAGGAGGAAGTAGCAAGGCTCAGGGCTGAGCTTGCTATACGCTTCGAGTTGAAAGACTTGGGAGAGCTTCATCACTTTCTCGGTCTTGAAGTGGAGAGGAAGGAGTGCGGGATTCTCATTTGCCAGAAGGGTTATGCGGATCGCATTGTAAGTCGATTCGGCATGGGCGAAGGGAAGTGTTGCTCTACTCCACTGGAACATGGGCTGAAGCTTCGACGAGATGAAGGAAGGATTCTTCCTGATCCATTGGTGTTCAGGGCTCTTGTAGGGAGTTTGATCTACCTGACGATTACTAGGCCATACATTGCTTATGCTGTTGGCCGAGTAAGTCGGTTTATGGCTGAACCAAGGAAGTCTTATCTGGTAGCGGCAAAGCACATCTTGAAGTATGTCAAGTCAACTTCTGATATGGGACTTCTTTATAGTAGGGATGCGAACTTTGCTTTGCTTGGATACACAGACGCTGACTATGGTGGTGACTCGGATGATCGGAGATCAACTTCGGGTTATGTTTTCACTTGTGGTTCAGCTGATATTTCGTGGTGTAGCAAGAAGCAGGATTCTGTGTCCGTGTCTACTACGGAAGCTGAGTATAAGGCTTCGGCCTTGGCTGCTCGGGAAACTATCTGGTTACGGAGGCTTGTAGAGGATGTTCATGAAGAAGTGCAAGAGCCTACTTTACTCCGGGGTGACAATGAGAGTGCTCTCAAACTGGTAAACAATCTAGTGTGTCACGCAAGGACCAAACATTTTGAGATCACACACCACTTCATAAGGGAGAGGGTGTTGGAGGGATCTCTTCTGGTCGGGCATGTTCGGAGTGAAGATAATCTTGCTGACATCTTCACGAAGCCGCTGTCGAAGGGGCCTTTTCAGCGGTTACGTAGCTTGCTGGGCTTGATCACCACTTCTCACTTCAAGGGGAGTGTTGAAATTTGTGAAGTGGAAGTGAGTGATGGGTAGGTCGGGCGGTCTGGGCGGCCTGTGCAGACTGAGTCCACGGCCGGGGCGGACTGCTGTCTGCGGCCTGCGTGTTGGCTGTCTTGGTGGCTTGGCCTTTGAGGAGCGGCCTGTGCGGCCTGATATACGGTTTGATCGGTCTGTTGTGCGGCCTGGTTGGCTTATGGCCAAGGGTATCGGGCTTCTGGCGAAATTGACTGAGCAGACTGCGGTTTGCGGGCTGTAGGCAGTGCTCTGTTTAGCGGCCTTGTGTTGCAAGCTTGTGTTAACCGGCGGATGGGGTGCTCTATCCGCGAGAGGCTTGCAGACTGGCATATCCGTTGTGGCGGACTGGCCTTGGAGTTTGGCTGTGGCCCTTGCCGAGCTCTGGTGGTACAGCAGGTGTTAGCTGCTGTGGAGGACGGCGCGGACTGGTGTCAGAGTCCGGCAGTTGGCCGCTTGTTTGGGCAGCTGTGCGAGGATTGCTTGCGGACTCTGCCTTAACTCTAGAGGAGTGTTGGCGGTCTGCTTTGGTTGTTTGGCGGACTGAGCCTTGTCCGCCGAGCTCACGCTAGGACTTTGGTGATTTACTGAACTTGGTCACATTCTGTGACAAGTCCAGTGTGTCCGCTGTATTCGCCAAGTCCGCTATTGACCGGGCAGACTGTTGCTAAACCTTTCCTTTGGTCGTGGACTTGTGGCAGATAGAGGCTTTGCTCTTGTGCTGTGCGGTCTGCCTCTTGCTTGTGCGGACTGTAACTGAAGGAATTGTGGCTGTCCAATGTTGATGTGGGCGGACTGTGCGGACTGTATCATGTCCGCATAATGTGGGAGGTCTGGTTCAAGACCGCCCAGTAGTGAACATCGGTGCCTTACTTCTGGCGGTTTTCTTGGTATCCGGCTAAGTCTTTGCGGACTCAGCAGACGGAGGTTTTGCTAGTGTGCGGGCTGGGGTGGTGATTCTATCCACTAGGGTGGTGATCACACTCCTCACCTCGCCTATAAATAGATCCCCCCTGGCACGTCTACAGTAACAGAGTGAACAGAAAGTTGGGCTTGAGCAAGTGTTGCGGTCTGCGGTTTTCTATCCGCGCGGGTTGAGTAGTACTGACGGTGTGCTGTGTGCAGGTCGCGCGGCTAGCTTCAAGGAGCCAGGAGTTGGGCATTGAAGTGTGCAGTCTTTGCGGTCTCAGCTGGTCGCTTCTGCGGCTTGTCAGTTTTTCTGCTTCAGCTTGATCAAGTTCCAATAACCTGTCCGCCGGTCTCAGGCAGGTAGGCGGTCTGTTCCTTTGTTCTTCAGCAGGCAGCAAATAACAGTGTGTTTGTTTGACCTCGCGGTCTCGGCGGACTCCGTGTGCTATTCGGCTTGTAACAGTTGCAGCTCGGGCGGCTTGGGCGACCTTGGCGGACTAGTGGTCTAAGCGGTCTCCAGTACTGTCCGCCCGGCTTGTTTTGTTCTTTCTGTTTGTGGTTGGTGTTAAACTTGCTCCTTGGGCTTCCGCATGATCAAAGTGTGAACTGGGTAGTTCTGAGAATATTAATTTGGCTTTAGGCTACCTTGCCGACCGCTTTGAGAAAACTCAACATGGTATCAGAGCGAGGTTCAGTTGCTTGAGCGGTGTTCAACCAGTGTTGTTGCTCTGTGCTTGAGTGGTGAACCGGATATACCAGTCGCCCACCGCCATTCAAGTCCCGAAGCCCAACAACAAACTTGAGCATTTTGCTCCATGGCTTTCAGCCGGAGACTTTAGTCTTAATGGTGCGCATGCCTAAGACTCTCGCTATGCGTTTCTG
This sequence comes from Platanthera guangdongensis, assembly GCA_039583875.1. Lineage (NCBI taxonomy): Eukaryota > Viridiplantae > Streptophyta > Magnoliopsida > Asparagales > Orchidaceae > Platanthera > Platanthera guangdongensis. Next base: position 14,946,241 of record CM077164.1, read on the forward strand.
TCGAATGCCAATCATCCAGACACTCATGGCGGACAACCATAACGCGGATACAGTTCAGCCTTTGCCCGTTGCTCAAATCGTTAGTTCTATGACCAGACTAACGTGGGTCGGCATCCTCTTGTCCGTTCAGCATGAAGCCTTTTTCCAGAGCTCTTCAATCTCACAAATAGCCATAATATCCTTGCAGGACTGGCTTCACAATCATAGGTTAGCCAGGTGTCACTCCCAGCAGTAGCGACAGAACTCATTTTTCATCCCTAGCTTTAACCTTATCGTTCATTGCATACAACATAAGCATTTGCGGTTATTTTCCTGGGCTTCCCCGCCAGTACTTCCTGCTACTACCCTTCACAAGCACAACCCAACAAGCATCACATGCATCAAGAATATTTTCCTGGACGACCACGCCAGTACTTCCTGCTACTACCCTTCACAGGCACAACCCATTGAATATCACAAACATCACAAGGGTATTTTCCTGGACTACCACTCCAGTACTTCCTGTTACTACCCTTCACAGACACAACCCATCGACTCCAAAAACTACATGTTTCATCACGGAGTCTTCTCCGGTGTACAGATGCAATATCACCAATCCAGACCAACCTGTCCAGATGGGCTTCACACAGCATGTCTATTTCGTACTCCATTTTTGGATCTATATGCCAAACTACTAGGGATTCCAAGAATCAACCCAAGGGAACTCCCTTCACACTCCACCCTCTGGTGGGGGAATCTCATGCACATGCCAAAAAGGAGGACTTCACATGTCCAAGAAGGAGGATCGTTACCCTTGACGATCGCTTTGGAGCCATGGAATTCTAGCCAGCTGAAAAGCACCGCAGTGGCCTTGCCTCCACAACGCTGGCCTCGGATCTCGAATCGGAACTCAGCAGCTCCACCGGTGGTCGGCTCTTCTCTCCTCCTCCTCCTTGCTCTTTCTTCTCTCTAGCTTTCTTAGAAAGAGAGTGGCCAAGTTAACAATGAGAAAAAACCTTCTCTTTTTGGGCCTTAAAGTAGGGAGAAGCTTGGGCCCTCAGATCCTAGCTAAGGAAAATGGATGGCCACGATCTTGCCACAAAAGGCTAATTTTGGGCTGACACGGCTTGTGACATGCTCGTGTCACAGACCATGTACCTTAAGCGGCACACAACCGACTCATCCAGAACAGTACACGGCCATGTGACACGCCCGTATCATAGGCCGTGTGACTGGACACGCCTTCAGACACGCCCATGTCTGTAGCCGTGTACCTCATGTGGTAAACACCCATCTCAACCCGAGCAAGACACAGCCATGTGACATGCCCGTGTCACAGGCCATGTGCCTAGAGATACACCTGTGTCCTGCCCGTGCTCACCAGGCCTCACTGCCCAGGCCAAATCCAGAAAAGGACACGGCCATGTGACGCGCCCGTGTCACATGGCTGACATGCACGTGTCACATGGCTGACATGCCCGTGTCAGGCCCTCGAGACCCGCTGGAGACCAACTCGAGACAACACTCGAGTAGTTTGGCATGACACGCCCGTGTCATAGGGCTAACACGCCCGTGTCCCAGCAGTACTCGAGACATTGACGACCTACTCGAGACACCCCCTCGAGACCCACTCGAGTAGCTACAGAGTGAGATACAGCCATGTGACATGCCCGTGTCACAAGCCGTGTACCCTCTCTCTCGAGAATTCGTCGAGCACATCTACTCGAGTGAAGTTTGTCGACCAGAGGAGGACATGCCCCCTGACACGCCCGTGTCATCGGGCATGTTCCCTCTCGAGAACTCGTCGAGTGCAATTCGTCGAGCACTCGACAGGCTGCTCAGCCATACAGAGCAGGACACGCCCGTGTCCCAGGACGTGTCACCCAACTTAAACCCAACTTGGGATTTTTGGGGTGTTACACCTCTGTCGCTAACATACTCACGCATCCTAAGCGCAAGCCTAAGCCTGGAAAGACTAGACCACCGGTCAGTGCACCGGTAGTTGTTGCCACTAGCGAAAAGATTAAAAAGTTCAAAGGCAAGTGCTACAATTACAACAAGTGAGGTCACTGCGCTTCCGAGTGCAAGCATCCCAAACGGGGCGAATCCAGCACACCCAGGACTGATAACAAAGCCAATATGGTTTATCAGACTGCGCCTACCAACTTTGTTGCCATGGTCGGAAAGGGGAAGACCAGTTTAGAGTGGTGGCTCGATTTAGGTGGTACCTTCCACGTCTGCAATATTTCTGCGCTTCTGGAGGATGTCAAAGAGATTATCACTGTTGCGAATGACGTTGTAGTTGATGTGCTGAGGGTGGGGAATGCTACTCTGACTCTCTCTTTAGGTACGCGTTTACTTTTAAAGAATGTTAAATTTATACCCATGTTAACTGCTAATTTAATTTTTATTAGTCTGTTATGCGATGCATGTATGTCGTTTAACATTATTGGTGCCCGAGTAACCCTTATGGTTCACTCACATTACTTTGATTGTGCTTATGTCGTAAATGGAATGTATAAGCTGAGTCTAGCAAACGAGGTAGTCAATCAGGTTAGTTCAAATTTGTTAGATCCTAAGACTTTACATGCAAGACTAGGACACGTGAACTATAATAAATTACTTATACTAGCTAAACTCACAACATTCTCTTAGACACAAGCATTAAGTTTGACAAATGTGAAATTTGTGCTCAAACTAAGATAACTAGGACACCTTTTGGTCAGGTTTGTAGGAGCACACAATTGCTACAGTTAATACATTCCGATATTTATGACTACAAAAGTTTTGTCACCCGAGAAGGTCAGAAGTATTTGATAACTTTTATCGACGACTACTGTAGATTCAGTCACATTTACCTACTTAAATCCAAAGATGAAGCTTTTGAAAAATTTTGTATTTTGAAAAATAGACTCAAAAATCAACTAGACATGAAAATTAAAAGGCTAAAGAGTGATAGAGGAGGTGAATATGTTTCGGGGGAGTTCAGAGATTTTCTTGTCAGTAATGACATAATTCTTGAAACGACTGCTCCGTATTCACCACAATCCAACGGTATCGCTGATCAGAAAAATAGGACTTTAATAGAAATGTTGAACTCCATGTTGTTGACTGCTGGCATGCATGTGGCCTACTGGGGTCAAGTCGTCCTCACGTCAAATCACATTCTTAATAAAGTATCTCATGCAAAGTTGACTAAAATACCCTACGAGCTTTGGTTTAAGAGACCTCCTAGATTTGACAATTTTAAGATCTGAGGCTGTATCGCTTATGTTAGGATACCAGACTCTAGAAGAGCAAAATTGGACCTAGGACGAACACTCGCGTTTATCTAGGATGTGCAGAGGATAGTGCTGCAGACAGATTTCTAGATCTCTCAACTAATATTGTAATAGAATATAGAGATGTAGTTTTCTTTGAGGATAAGTTCCTTAAAAATAAAAAGCTGACGCTTCTAGGTCTTCCAACTACTACTACTGAGCCTATTGTTGAGCCAGAAATGAGAAACTCTGACACTGAGCCTATAGACACTAGTGGTTTAACATCTAAAAGGTTATCTAATAAAGAGCGAGTGCATAAAAGCCTCGATACAGACTTTGTGACTTATCAAGTTGAAGCTGATCCATCGACCTATAAGGAGGTGATGCGATTTATGGATTCTCTATTATGGAAAGAAGTCGTAGATGATGAGATGAATTCTCTACTGCAAAACCACACTTGGACATCAGTCGATTTGCCCAAAGGGGCTAAAACCATTGGAAGTACGTGGGTTCTAAAGAAGAAACTTAATCCTGATGGGAGTATCACAAAATAGAAATCACGTCTAGTTGCCAAGGGCTACACTCAAGTGAGTGATATAGACTACTTTGATATATACTCACATGTTTGTTACATTGCGACAATTAGGATATTTCTCGCGTTAGCATCTATTGAACATTTTGTTGTTCATCAGATGGATGTTAAGACTGGATTTCTTAATGACGATCTGACTGAGGAGATCTATATGCACCAACTTGAAGGGTTTGCCGTAGAAGGTCTAGAGAGTAAGGTCTGTAAGTTGATTAAGTCACTATACAAATTGAAGCAAACACCGAAATTGTGGCATGAGAAATTTGACACTTGTGTTAAAGACTTGGGCTTCAAGTGTAGTTTATCAGATAAATATCTGTACGTAAGAACAAGTTCAGATAAAGTCGCAATTATATGCTTGTATGTTGATGACATGCTAGTTTTGGGCACTGATCAGTTTGAGATAGAAGACGTGAAAGTTGCCTTGACGACTAAATTTAGCATAACAGACTTGGGTGTGGTGAAGAACATTCTAAATATGGAAGTGAACTTCACTGAAAAGAGTATTATCCTAAGTTAGAGTCACTGTGTTAGAAATCTACTAGAAAAGTGGGGTTACGTAAGTAGTAAAAAAGCTAAGACTCCGTACGACTACAACAATAGATTGAAACTGAATGAAGGTTCACCTATTTGACAGTTGAATTACTCCAAACTCATAGGAAGTCTCATGTATGCTACAACCTGCACTAGATCTGATATAGCCTTTACGGTCGGCATATTGAGTAGATTCACTAGTAACCCTGGGAAGGACCACTGAGATGCCTTAGAAAGGTCAATGTGATACTTAAAGTATACTGAGAAGTATGTTTTATGTTACAATGGACATCCTCATGTGCTTGAGGGGTATTCTGACGCCTCTTGGTGCTCATAAATTACCGATATTAGATCCACTAGTGATTTTGTGTGTTACCATAGGTGGAGCAGCAGTAGCTTGCAAATCAAAGATGCAGACATGCATTGCACTATCCTCTATAGAATCAGAACTGTATACTCTCGCTTCAGCTGGAGAAGAAGCATAGTGGATAAAAGATCTAATAATGGACATTCCAATGGCGAGTCTGAAAATACACTCTATTTTGATTTATTGTGGCAATCAAGACACAAAGACCATTGCTACAAATACGTTATTCAATGGAAAGTGAAGACAACTTAGGATGAAACGGGCCTGGTTGACCTATCTCACAAGTCAGGGGATAATCTCCCTTTTGGACGAGAGATCAAAAGATAATGTAGCAGATGTCCTTACCAAGGGCTAAAGTAATGTTCTAACGACTAAAACATCGGGAGAGATGAGATTAAAGTCCACTTAGTAGGACTTAGTACCTTGCTTATGTTTTATATTTTAGAACCGTAGTCTGCCTACATTCAAGCATTTAGAGTTGAGTACACTGAAGTATTTCAGATGCTATTTGATGAAAGGTAGAGATGATTAGTTATAAGTCATTCCAAACTTGATGACTTACGCAATTATTTTATTCAAAGGCTGAATTGAGTATCATTCCAAAAAAGAATACTGAAGTTGCTGATATGAGTCATGATGTTATGATTATTAATTTTATCATTCCAAACTTGATGATATGATGATCACAGTTTATTGTATCATTCCAAACTTGATGATATAACATAATTGTGAAATGACGAACAAAAATCTTAATAATCGATGAAACATGCTTTGATTCTATGAAATCAATTTTCTAATTTTGTGTAAATTAGATAGAGATGCTGATATGTGATTCTTTCTTCCTGCTTAGAGTATTACGTTCTTTTACTGTTAGAACTAATAACTTTAATCTTGATTAGAAAATGTTAGAATTCATAGAGATTTGTCTCATGATATTCTTATGTTGTTTGTTTGCAGATCAAATGAAGATTGGAAGAGAGAAAGTTGATTTCGACCCGGATGAAGATGATCTTCTATTTATGTAGATCACTTTTTCAGTTTGAGTTTTTCTTTCAGATTTCCTACTATTATGATTGAGACTATGTGTTTGAGTTTAGATATTCTATATTATAAAACTCATATTTATGTTTTCTGAAAACTCACTCTTTTTGGTCGTTATTAACCCTTGTTTAAGTAACCTATAATGTGCTAACACCTATTTACAATATATGAGGAGATTGTTGAGATATATTGAAATATGTGTGACAGGTGCTTAATAGGTTGCAATTAGATCCGATAGGAATCCAACAACCCGTAGTTGGGTATTTAGGGTTTGCTTATAAATACCCATGCCTGGGGCAATGAGTAGTCCGTTCCACACTATACAGTCATGCGGATACTTCGAGCACAACTTTTTCAGTTGACACTCGGGTCCTAAAGAGCGAGACCAGGCAGTAGCTCGTACTTGCCAGCAGTTAGGCGAGGCAAGCCCAGGTGTTCGCTCCCTAGGCTGTATGCCTCTAACCAGTTCTGATCCTCGTACTCGCCAAATTATTTCGTTTGTCTATTGGAATTTTGGCTATTTGCAAACAATTAGGGTCCGCGAATAATATTCTAAAAAGGCGGAGGTAGTTATTTACTTTTAAGATATTTTTATCCTCCACACATTTTACCTATAAATACGACTCAAAGCGCCTCAAAGAAGGTAGATCTAACCTCCTAAAGCTCGTTCATTTCGAGCTTCTTCTTTGTGCCGTCTGAGATCTCGAGCTCAGTTTTTGGCTTTGGGAGGGGTAGTTGAGGAGAGAACTTTGCTGGTTTGGTTCGGATGGATATGGATCCAACATGAATCCAGACCATAAGATATTTGATCTTAGGTTTGATTTATTATAAAAACCTCACCTCTCTCGGCGTGAGCATGAATTAGTCGCCCAAGAGAAATAGAGACTATACCGCCTCTCTCTCTCTCTCGATTTCCCCCCTCTAAGGCATTGAAGAAAGGGTTTGCTGCCACCCTTGGAGGATAGCCACCAACGTTGGAGGAGGGGGTTGTCACAGGCGTTGGAGGAGGGTGTTGTCGTAGGTCTCGAAGGTGATATCTGCCTGCGTCGTGGTGGGCGTCTTTGGAGAGGAGAAGTGTGATGTCGATGACGTGCGTGAGTGTAGTTATCCTCGACGGTGTTCTCTCTGGTGGTGACGTGACCTCTGATGGTGGTGCAGATGAATGTTGGTCAACGACGTTCAAGATTCCGATGAACCTTGTGTAACATCCCAACTTTTGTTGGGTCACTAAAATCCTATTAGACCCAATAAAAGTGACCCGAACTTCTACCCAAGATGCAAAAGAGGTAGGAAGTGACCCTATTTGAGGATGTTAAGCTAATAAACTCCGATTTGAGTTTTATCAGTTCCTATGAACTTGTATAGTCAATATGAGTGTGATGAGCCTCGTTGTGTTGCAATCCGAGATCTTGAGGTAAATATGGCCGTTTTGACAGTCATAGCACGTCGCAACGCGTAAATGCTGAATATTGAGCAAATGAACTCTGATTTGACCCGGGTCAATGATGTTTGTTTCGTGTGGTCAGTGCGAAGTCAACGGAGTTCGTTCCGATCAATTTCAAAGTGGTCAAATCGTGGTCAACCAAGCTTTCCAGTGCACGGAGAAGCGCACACACACATCAATTATACCTCGATACCCCAACATTGACCCGTCTCCCGACGATGCCGGCTCACTTTGATTTTGACCCGCATGAGGGACCCACCATAAGATCGACTCTGGTCAAACCCTAAAATTTTCCAATTTTTTGAATTTTTTCAAAGGGGGCTCCACCACCCTAACCCACCAAACATTCATGAGTTTTTTCCTCAATCCTATGGGCTTTGATAAGCAGCCACCCACTTGGGGTAAGGGCCATGGTAAAGCCTAAACCGAAGTTTCCCTTCCCCTTCTCTTTCTTTCCCCCAAAAGCCCAAGCCCAATTATGGCTTCCCCTCATTTTCCACATGATGAATAAACAGCAGTCTCCAGCTGTCCGTGGACAACTGGAGGGTGGAGATTAATCCCTCCCTATGGAGGGATTAATCCCACATCGACATGAGGAGGAGAGGGGGCCTCCTCGGCTATATAAGAGCCTTCACCCCTCTGCATGAGCTCACACAGCTCAGTCGAGCTACCCCACCCCTGCCCAAGCCTCTCATTGCCGGAAACCAACAGCTCGAGCCTACCCATCCCTGCCACCCTCTAATGGCAAATCAGCCCGATCCCTCCCGAGCTCCTCCATGACAAGTGGAACCTCTTCCCCTCCACCCTCCTCGTCTTTCCGACGTGCTTCATGCACCTCTTGGCGGTCGGAGCACCGCGGTGTACAGTATAAGCTTGCCTTGAATGCGGTAGCCGATGCAGCCTGCCTAGCCTTTAAAGTCGGGGCATTAGCCCAAACATTTAATGTTAGGGCATGCCTCCCCAACCTTCTACTACTGCCAAATGGCGAGAGAGCCAACCGGGCTCGAGCCAGGCCCGACCTGGAAGGTTTCCCACGCCCATTTCAAAGGGGGCCAGACCCGATCTGACCTGATTTGCCTAAGGCTCATTCTTAGCCCAACAAACATAAAATCCAGTCTCTTGGTGACCTGGGGGGACCTGAACCTGGTCTGGATCTGCCGGGCCATATTTGCGCAGAATTTTTGCGTCCGGAACCCGGACTCTGGGTTCCCTCTTTCCGGCAGTACCGAACGGGTTCGCAAATCCCGATGGAATTTTAGATTTTGATCGCCACCATTGCTTCTTCCACGTGGCAAGAAAGGCAGACTCCTTGATGAAGATTTCGGAATGGGTTCGGTGCAAAAAATTCCCCATATTTGCACCCCTTGATCATTGACTTGCCAAACTGTACTAATGCCATTCAAAGGCTGGGCAAATATTTATGACCTCAGCCAAATATTACTCGTATTAATTTGAGGAGAGGCGTTTGGTAATTATGTCAACAAATTAAGGGTCATTAATCTCTCGACATATTGGCCCTGGAGCCTATTCGGTGGGCGAGCGGGTAAAAACCCTAGATCCTTTTACAGCCGGGGTTTTGTTCGCTGATTGATTCTGGTTTGCAGGTCTCCCCGCGGGTAAGAATTACGCCGGAGCCTCGCCGAGGTTGAACCCGCCTTTCGCTGGTAAGCTTCCATACCCGCCCCCCTCCTCGCCATGGATTATAGTGCTCTATTTTGCTGTTCAAAGTTATTTTTTCCCATTTTTTGGGTGGATAGCTGTTCCGATTTCTCAAACTATATTTTCCTTTCAACTTTCCTTCTTTTGATGAATAAATGATCCTATTTCTGTCAGTCGGGTTGGTTTTTGACCGTGTTTTTTTGATCTCTCACCCATTTCTCTGCTATTGCTTGTAAATAGATATTTGATTCATAACAAATGGTTCTAGCTGTCTAGGCCGGCAGAATATTTGTGGCTTAGGAAATTTCTCTCTGAGCGGAGACATTTTTATTGATTTTTGGTTTAGGGTAATCATCATGACATTTTGGTTGCGTCAGTGTGCTTTTGAAAAAAAGGATTTTGAACTCTTTCTGCATAGTTTCTACGCAATCCATCAAAGGAGTAGAAATTTTCAATGGAGATGGTAATAGAGAACTTAATAAGTAACAACAATGCAATATTGGTAAAATGAAGGAAAAATATACACCCTCTACCCTAGACATTCTCACATCCATGAGTAAACAATGCAGGTTTGGTTTCATTGGAGGAAGGGGGGAGCACAAATATGTGCAGTAGCTTAAGACTTTGTTTGACGTTTTGAGATTTTCATACATGCTTTACTGATTTATTTTGAAATAGAATAAGACGACTTGCAAACGGAAGAAAAGGTTCAGAGTTATTTCTCAAGTCTTGAGTAGAAAGGTATCTAAGAGCACCAAGAATAACTAAGATCCTTCTTATGGATAAAAGCTGAAGTTTTCTAGTAAAGATTAATAAGCCTTGCTTTAGGGTTTGTTTGGTCGGACAGAGTTGAAATTGGATGCAAGAATTAGCCTCTGTTTGCTTCGGCATTTTTTTCTCCATTTTTGTTGGTGGAAAAATGTCATCGTTGGAAATACCTATTTGGTAAACTTTCTCCATTCCCAATGCTCCAAAATGCCATTTTTGGCCTTCAATGCCATCACAACCCCCTCCCTCCATTCCCATGGCTCTCATTCCCAATGCTTTAAAACGTCAGCGCCGAAACTAACAAAGCCTTAGTTTCCATTCCAATTTTTGCCAAGATTGGAATGCTTGATTGCAACTTTAGTTATTAAAGGCGCAAGACACACCGAGGCACAAATGAGTATTGGAGCCTAGATACAAGGTTCAAGGCGTAGGCCCTCGCCCGAAGAAGGAAAGACACAATCGCATTCATTTTAAATAATCAACATCAAACATTAGTTCATCATCTTGAACAGATTCTTCATATATTCTACTCATTAATCATTCATTACTATCATTAATATCTCTTAAAAAATAAAATCAATATAGCCGATTGCATCATATCTAAGTCTCAACAATCGTTCATGTTTTTAAAAAGCTAAATCATATACAGTTTATTGAGTTCATGCATTATTTTTTCATTATTTTGAAAAAAAGATTTACAACAAAAATCACACTCAGGCGCGCCTTTAACAACATAGATTGCAACTCTAGTATTTGGAGAATACATAATTTGATGCAATTGTAGTCGCACCCGATGTGATGAATGCAGTGCAAAGATAATTTTTATGCTATTAAAAATAAATAAAGAAAACGACATAGGATTTAACAAACAAATTCGGAGCCCAACTTGCACAAAATTACAATTTAATTTATTTAGAGGCGCAAACATCCGACGAATGACAATCCTGCGACAATCAATAAAATCCAAATTAACAAACTATATGTCGAGAGAAAAAACAACTTGGAGGAAATGAGAAAAATTTGGGGAAAAATGAATAAATTAAAATTTTCCTCAAAAATTAGGTTAGTTGCTACAACTAGACAGAGGCAAACCCAAAGATTAGAAAAGATCTCACCGGGAGTGGAGAGGTATGGTGGAGGTGGACAGTGGAAAGTCCAGTGGAAGACGAGAGACTCCTCACACAAACGGAGTAAAAACGACGACAACAGCGACAACGACGGCGACAGCGATAACGGCGGCTTGCAAGGTGGATGGAGTGGCGGCGGGATAGAAGAAGTATGGTGGCGTCGAAATTCATGGAGAGACGAAAGAGGAAGAAGAATCACGTAGAAGAAAGGAAAGAGGAAGAGAAAGGAAGAGGGAACTCACCCTTCCGTACAAGAAGGGAGGAGGAGAGTTCCCGGGGCTTCAATTTGCTAATTCAATTCTACCTCCATTAATCTTTTCCCAAACAGAGACATATATACAACACTAGTGGATGGTTTGAATAAGTGGGCGGTTTCTAATCGTGGGAGTGCTGTCACGGGGAATCAAGGAAATGTTCACGTGGCTGGAAATTGACAATTGTGTTTTTTCAAAAAAAAAAAAATCAGCACAGCCTCCCTTTTAATAGCTAGCCCTCCAAATGAATTAGACAGCATGCTGCTCACGTGAGACTAGCTAGAAACGTGGGCTGGCTTCCTTGTTCTTTTTTTCCATGTTCTGTTAAACACGATCTTTTAACATCTTTTTTGACAATAACACCCAATAACTTTTAATGAGGAATAAATATGTGAAGGATTAAAATGAAGGCTAAGGCTCAAAGTGCGATGAGAGGAAATGAATGTGGCTCGATCCACCCAAATCAAGGATTTCACATCTGACTAATTTAAAACAACTAATTGTACGACCTAGTTAATTACATTATAGGGAATACACCATTACAATTCAAAATACATAAAAATATAGGAAAATAAAAGCGTGAAACAAGTGCGCTACATAAAAAGAAAAAAATGGTTCGACATGACTAAAAAAATGAAATAAAATCGTAAATAAACTTTTGCGCTGCGGGCGTCCGTCTGCATCATAAATTGTATTCTCAAAATTGGAATTACATAATTCTATCGTTTTTTTAATAAATCTATAGTTTGGATGCATGAATAAAGTCACAAGAATTGCTAGTTTTGCTAAAAAACAGAATAAATTAGTATCAAATACCACCAATACCTTGTTTTATAAGATCATCTTCACTTTATGTCTTTAAAATTTCTCATTTCAGAATTTTCTATCTAGAAAAATCACGAGTCTATCTAAAAATTTACCTCTATAGGGTTATATCTCACTAATCTCACTTATTAGTTTTTTCTCTCTATTTTTTTTCTTTTGAAGTCTTTCCAACTCTTTAGAAATCTACCTCTCAAGGGCTTTATCTCATTAGGAAATTTTCACTTATATTTTCGATCTCAAAATCTCATCGTGATTCTCTATACAAAAATTTATCTGTTCCATCTCATTTAGGTTTACTTATTCAAAAAATTCTCTCAAGAAATCTCGGTATGATTCTCTCTAGAAACCTTTCTCTCATGAGTTCTATCACATTAGCATTTTTTCCACTCAAAATTATTTCTTTAGAAATTTTCTCTCCAAGTATTTCACTATGATTCTCTCTAGAAGTTTATCTTTTCATAGTATTCTCATTAGGATTCTTCCACTCAATAATTTCTAAAAAAATCTTTCTAAAGCTTTCTTTTTAAAAAAATGCCATTAGATTATCAGGATTGTCCCTCTAGAATTTTTCCTTAAAGGTTCTATCTACTAAGATTCCTACTCAATGATTTTTCTACCAATTCGCCCCGATTCCACCAATTCCTTATGTGAGGGTAAAGAAATTGAGCTAGTGCAGATGGAATTCTTATGAAGTTCATTTAAATTCATATTCCGCCGTTTAATTTTGCAATCAAATCAATGTTGGTATTGTCTATGCCAGTTACAATTCTTGAGTCTCAATTCTATTGAACCTGTAAAGAGAGGCCTCAAATCTTGTATATACTTCTTGAATGAATAATTACAAGTATGAATACCTTTGTATAGGAAAAGAGGAAGGGGAGAAATCCCAATCCAAGATGTGAGACTAACACAAAGAAAGAGAAAAGAGAGAAAAATGGGCCCTTAATTGGGCTTTTCTATCACTCTCCCGCAAGCTGGAGCGTACAATTCGGAGGCACCAAGCTTGGATAAAAGCTGGTAGTATAGCGACCGGGAGAGAGCTTTAGTCAGGATGTCTGCAACTTGGTTTGTAGTAGGAACATGATCCAAATCTATCTTCTTTGACTGTACCTTTTCCCGGATAAAGTGACAGTCAACTTCAATATGCTTTGTGCATTCGTGAAAGACCGGATTCTTGGCAATATGCATTGCAGCTTGACTGCACAAAATAGGGTCGCCGGTGATGAAGACGAACACCTAAGTCTCCCAGATGGCTCTCAAGCCAGGTTAACTCGGAAACAACAACAACCATAGCCTGGTACTCGGTTTCAGCAGAAGAGCGAGCAACCACAGTATGTTTCTTGTTACGCCAAGTTATGAGATGTCCACCGAAGTAGGTACAAAAACCAGTTGTGAAACGTCTGTCATCAATGGATCCGACATAGTTAGCGTCAGAGTACGCGACAAGAGATAGAGATGTGGATGATTTGTACACAAGCCCTTGTCCTGGAGCGATCTTGAGATATCGAAGAATGCGCTCGACAGCTTGAAGATGAGATGTCCGGGGAGCATGCATAAAACGACTCACGACTCCCACGACAAAAGAGATGTTTGGTCGAATAACCGTAAGATAGATCAGCTTCCCAACCAAGCGTCTATAGTATTTCAGATTTGTAAGCAGCTTGTCGGAGTCAGAGCTGTGGGCTGAGAGCTTGTGATTGGCGTCCATAGGAGTATCCGCAGGTTTGCATCCAGAATAGCCGGCATCATGAAGGGGGTCCATACAATACTTCCTTTGGGATAACACAAGACCATCAGGGCGTCGAGCAACCTCAAGCCCAAGAAAATACCGAAGGTTGCCAAGATCTTTGGTCTGAAAGGCGGAGTTTAACTGTTGCTTGCTATGTTGTATCCCTGTAGTATCGTCGCCAGTAATGCGGATATTGTCAACATAGACAAGTAGGATCACAGTTCCGGTTGACCGGTGTCGGGTGAAGAGAGAAAAGTCAGCCGAGCTCCGAATGAAGCCAATATCACAGACAACCTTACTGAATTTTTCAAATCAAGCGCGCAGGGACTGTTTGAGACCATAAATAAATTTCCGAAGATGACAGACCCAAGGCTCCCTCGTGGTCTCAAACTCGGGAGGTTGGTGCATACAAACAGTCTCCTGCAGATCGCCGTTGAGGAAGACGTTCTTAACATCCAACTGATAAAGAGGACAATGTCTATGAACAGCCAAAAAGAGAAGAACGCAGACCGTGTTTAATTTGGCCACTAAAGAGAAGGTTTTCTCATAATCAAGGCCATGTTGTTGAGTAAAACCCCGGGCCACGAGGCGGGCCTTGAGATGCTCAACGGTGCCATCCGCCGCATGTTTAACAACAAAGACCCACATGTATCTAACACAGTGTTGGCCTGCAGGAAGAGGAACCAGATCTCAAGTCCAGTTAGCCCAGAGAGCCCGCATTTCATCGTCCATGACCGCCCTCCACCCCGGGTGTTGAAGCGCCTCCTGCACAGTGTTAGGAATAGAAATAGAGGAAAGAGAGGTGACAAAGGCGTAGTGAGATGGAGTCAGCCGATGGAGAGAAACGTAGTTGGCCAAGGGATGAGCTGTAGAGGCGGGAGTTGGATCTGCCGTTGCCGGGGTGTCGCTGGGAGCAGGGAACTGGTGCAGGGAACAGGTAGCCTCGAGATGACCATCCCGACCACAATATGTGCATTTCATAGAAGAACGACCACCACGTCCTCGTCCTCGAGACGGAGGTCGGCCCCCCCGGGTGGAAGATCCACGAGCAGGAGGGGTAGGAAGGAGAGACTGTTGAAGAAGAGCCGGTGCAAATCCGGGAGGAGCCTCAGTAGGAGGCGTAACTTTAAGCAGCATTGAGCAGACATCAGACAACGAAGGAGTCGTCGTGGAAGAGAGGATCTGGGCTCGAAGACTATGTAGGTGGGGGAGGAACACGTGACATCATCATCGCGATGGTGACAGCCTCTTTCTGGGCCCTTTGAGTAGCTAGATCAGGAGTTAGAGGCTGATGTTGAATCCAAGCCTTAGCCAGTGTCTTGGCCTGGGCAACGAAAGAGATCATATCGCCGAGACCATCAGGAGCAAGGTTCCGAAGGTCAGAAAGAATATCATATAAGTGCTGAAGACTGTTGTGCCCAGAGTAAAAGGAGTGGAGCTCCTCCCACATGGTCTTGGCCGTGTCATGGTACATGGCCATCCTGTAGGGCTCGGTGTCCATAGAGTTGAGGAGCCAGGACTGGACCCGACCATCATCGCGAGGCCAGTCATCGGAGGGAGCATCGGGGTAGCTCAGGTCAAGTGGTGAAGAAGACCCTTTGTCTGCAGAACACGACGAACAGAGTGAACCCATTCGACGAAATTCCGTTTCCCGGTAAGAGAAATGGTAGTAATCCGTAGCTCATCACGAAGTTCGGGAGCCACAACAGACACGTGAGCAGGAGGAGGAGAGGTAGCAGCGTAATTTTTGGAAGCCATGCGGATAGCAAAAAGAGACCGGGCGGTAAGCAGAGAGAGAGGCCGGGCGGCTAGAGAAGGAGTCCGGGCGGCTAAGCAGAGAAGGCCAGGCGGTTAGAGAAGAAGGCCGGACGGCTAAGAATAGGAGGCCGAGCGGCTAGAGAAGTAGGTCGGGCGACTAAGCAGAGGCCGAGAAGAGAGAGAGGCCGGTCTGGAGGCTAGTAAAAGAAGCCCGGGCGGTTAAGTAGAGAAAGAAGACGCACGGTTTCGATGGACACGCCAGCGACCAAGAAATGTCGCGACCAGGATGCGGCTAAAAAGGGGGGGGGGGGAAGCCACGCGGCTAGATAGAAGGCGAAGTCGGCAGCGGAGAGAAGAAGGAAACCGCACGGTCACGGTGAGGCACACCAGCTACAAGAGAGGTCGCGACCAAAGATGTGGAGCCCGAAGAGAGGAAAGAAGCCGCGACGATCAAAAATGCAGACCGTGCGACTAGCAAGCCTCGGTTAAGGAAACAAACCGACGGGAAAGGAAACAAACCGGACGACTAGCAAGCCGCGGTTAAGGAAACAAACCGCGCGACTAGCAAGCCGCGGTTAAGGAAAGCAGGCCGCACAAAGCGCAACGAGCTGAGGAAAGCCGGGGCCCACGGTGGCGAGATGGGAAGGCTATAAAAGAAGAGGAGAAGGAGGTGAGGGTGGAGCCGCATAGCGAGATGCGGGTAGGGAGAGAGAGACCACGGAAAGGCCGCGAGTAGGACAGGAGACCGCCAGAGAGGAGCTCGGGGCGGTTAGAAAAACGGAGACCGCGGGGACCGCAAAGAGGGGAGCTCGGGGTGGTTAAAAACCAGAGACCGCAGACAGAAACCGGGAGACCCAAGGAGAAGACCGGTGCCTCTGATACCATGTAAAGAGAGGCCTCAAACCTTGTATATACTTCTTGAATGCATAATTACAAGTATGAATACATTTATATAGGAAAAGAGGAAGGAGAGAAATCCCAATCCAAGATGTGGGACTAATACAAAGAAAGAGAAAAGAGAGAAAAATGAGGCTCTAGATGGGCCCTTAATTGGGCTTTTCTAACAAAACCAAATAGATCCTTAGTGTTAGAAACTTCTTCTCTTTGTGTTGAAGTTAGGCTCTCTAGCTTCATACCAACAAACATAATATTTTTAAAAAGTAAAATATGAGTATACCAGTTAGCCACTTTCTAATCCATTAAATCAAAACTCACTGATTAAGATGGATAAATTTGCAATTTCAAAATTATTTACTGGTTAAAAATGATATTTGGTTTTGCCAACTCAAAATCTCAACACACCATCTGAAGATAATCTAGAGTCTATAAAATAACCATCTTAAGGGCATTATTCTCTGAAGTTCTTGAACAATGCTCTTATCATCATCGTCATTAATCTTTTCCCAAATATTTGGAATCAACTGGAATTTTAAAATAATTTGAAGTTACCAAGTTGTCTTGTTTTCTGTCATTCTTCATAACTTAAGAGCTCTCAACTTCAATTGAAAAGAATGAATGAAATATTCGGGGTCCTTCTAGATCTTTAAATTAGGTTGTCTTCCTAGATCAACCCATTTTTGGTTCCTCTTGATTTAATTATTCCACTTGATAAAGAACAATACTTTTTTTAAATATTAATCATCACCGGCGCAAGTTTTTCTTGAATTTAGATCACTTTTAGCTGTTTCAAACTTTTGACTTTGTTTGTATTCCTCCTTGATCAAGTTAGAATTCTCATTAACATTTTCAATTTCATTGTCATTTTCATGTGCCAAGATCGTCTTCAATCACCATTCACCATGCTAGCTGCGTGATACAACTACCATCATCATGACCATTTTATTAACTTTTGTTTGTCTTGGATTTTGGCCAACACCCAGTGGCAGACGCATGAATTTTGTTCTGTGTGAGGGGATTATAAAATTATTCGATAAAATAAATCGACTCAGTCTCCCTTTTAAATATGTCTATATTACATTAATATATTGTCTATATTACATTAATATCTCAATTCATTGTTTTTTATGGATAATTTGAATATCAACATTCCTTATAAATATTTTAAATGTTTCTCACAATAACATATTAACATAATAAGGAACTTGTTTATATAAAAAAATTTTAAACAACTAATTTGTTTATAAAAAAAATAAACAACAATATGATAACGAACTTATTTTTAAAAAATAATAAGCAACAACATAACAACAAATTTAATTATAAATAAAATATAAAAAAACAACATAACAATAAATTTATTTATAAATTAATTTGACAAAAATATAACAATTAATTTATTTATAATAAAAAATTAAATATCAATATAACAACAAACTAATTTTAATATTACTTTAAATAACAACGTAGTAATGAGCTTGTTTATAAAAATATTAAACAATAACATAACAACCTTGCTTATACAAAAAAAATATTGTTGGTAAGAATTGACCCTAGACCACTAGCTTACTAAAAAGACACTACCAATTATGTCAATAAAAACATTCTAACTTAAATATTTTTCTTTTTATATATTAGTTTATAATGTATCTGCCATGATAAACCTGTTTTCTATTACTGAAAGATAGTATTTTTAAATTTCAGTGTGGACGGTCGCCGTCCACGCTCGACCCTATGTGGGTACGCCCCTGCCAACGCCATATGGTTTTGAAAAATAAATTTGTTTTTTTTTCGAACTACCCAAAATCCAAATTGCATTGCATGTCTTTGTTGAGGTGAATGCAGCTTGCATTACCATGGCGTTTTAAAGAATTTGTATCGTATCTCATTTCATTAATTAATCAATCTTTGAATAATCTTCAAATTTCAACATTGAATCTTTCATTCATTTTGGCTCCGTTTGGGGGGACTTATTTTCACCGGTCAAACGGTCCTGACCGCATGAACCGGGACTTATTCTTGAAATTTTAAGTCCCGGTTCATGCGGTCAGGACCGCTTGACCGGTGAAAATAAGTCCCCCCAAACGAAGCCTTTATCTTGAAATTTTATTTCCTTTAATCTGTTACGTTATATATTTATTTTAATATGCACTTTTCTATATTGGCGTTTGCCTTTGATCTCCAACTTTGATCACATAAATTTATTATTTGTTTTGACATTTAGCTTCTTTACTGTTTATGGTGGGATGCTTTGAGCAATTTAATGAAGCACAATTCTGTCATCTATCAATGCATGCATGCTCTTCGTTGATTGTACTTGAAGGGGAGCCTTGGCGCACCAGCTGAGGTGTTGTCATGTGATATTGAAGTCTCAGACTCACGAGTTCAAGTCCTGGAAGCAACCTCTTGCAAAAATGTAGGGTAAGGTTTGTCTACATTTCACCCTTGTGGTGGGACCCTTCCTCGGTCCCTCGCGCAGGGATGCTTTGTGCACAGGGCTGCCCCATTTATTGAAGAGATAGAGATGTGTTGATTAAGCGTGAGTGGTCTTTGTCTGTGGATGGTTGATTATTTTGGAGATTCCCAACAACAACCTATGAAGCATGAATATTTAAAAATGCCTCACATAGCGACTTGAATGCGTATCATATTGAGAAACACTCAGAAATGCATTTCGGAACACAGTTGCATGATACACGACTCCTGCAAAATGAGAAGAGACATTCTAGTTTAAGACCGCGCGCACACATTTATGCTTACAAATATTTTCTTCCAGCCGCTCGCCCAAAAGCCTTCCCTCGATAAAAGACCTCCCGTTGATATTCTCCTCCCGCTCCGTCATCTCCATCGAAATCCCTCTTTCCTCCGTCGATCTTCTCATCCTGCATCGTCGTCTCCTGCGCCAGTGCCGTCAAAAGCTCTCTTCACTGCCTTTTTTCCTCCCGCACAGTCGACTCAGTTACTTTGTCGAATCCACTCAGGTACTTCGTCGAATCCACTCATGCACTCCGTCAAAACCACTCATGCACTCCGTAAAATCCACTCGTGTACTCTGTTAAATCTTCCTCCTGTTGTTTCTTAGCTTTTCCAAGTTCTCTTACTGATTTGGCACAATATCTACTACATTAGCTCTCAACTTCTCCAAGTTCTCTTACTGATTTGACTTTCCGACTTATATTCCTCAGTTCCTTTTAACTATCACTACATACTGTTAGTTCAATTATACTCAATTATGTTATTATTGATTAATGATTTACACCTTTTCTTCTCAATTTATTGTTATCGTTGCTCTATTTCTATTAGGGGTTCTATATTTGTTCAATTTCTACCCATAACTATTTCTGCTCTATTTCTACCATGATTAACTCTATTTCTGTTATGATTTGCTCTATTTTTGCGACATGCTCTTACTGATTTGGCTTTCAACTTATGATTTTCTCTTTTACTTCAATTATACCCTCCCGTCGACCTTCTAATTTGTTCTCAAGTTTGCTTTGTATTTTGTTGTTCAATTGTTCTTAAAAATATCGCTGATTTTGGTCATTTGATTTAAGTTTTTATATACTTTATAAAATGCAAGTACCACCCCAACAATAATTGAGAATGCATGTAACATAGGAGAGTCTAGATTTGTGGGATATTGCTGACAATGACTTTGAGTCATTCGAATATGTAGGTACACTTGTGATAGAGCCAAGGTTGGAGCTCTCGATTGTGGAAGAAGATGATGACATTGATACTCTTGGAGAGAATGTTTAATTTTAAAGTATTAATATTTTGCAATATGAATGTAAAGAAATATTGTGATGTAGGGGTAGGCTAGTGGTGCTCGGAAGCTAGGACTCAACGTGCACGTGTGAGGGAATATGCGAATGCGATGCTACATGCAATGAGCAGTCGGAAAGCAATGACTAATAATGTAAGCAATGAAAGTTGGCAGCACCACGCAGTTAATCGAAATAAAAGCAGTTAAGTAACTTTGGCAATTTGACAACGGCTTCCCCCGCACGGAGGGCCTGAGCAAGCGGCGGCGACTAATTCCACAGTAATTATTAGCGTATAAAAAACAACAACTATCAAACTAGAATCACAACACAAATATAGATAAACGACCAAGTGCCAATGTCAAGTACAAACATAATACCATGAAATACTCACGATGCAGTGGGCTGATCCGAGGCGATGGAGGATTTGACGAACCGGATGCAAAACGAGCGATCGAAAGTGGAATCGGAGGCGACGCGGCGATGGCGGTGGCTGCCTTCGGCGAGGAGTGGCAGTAACGGACGGTAAAACGGCGGATCCGGCCACTAATGAGTAGATCCGGGCCGGGGAAAAATAGATCCGATGATTTGGAGCGGATCCGAACACAAATGGAGGGTTTGGGTGGAGGGGATAACAGATCGGAGTGTCGGTGGATAGATCCGCTAATTTTAGGACGGATCCGGGCTACAGGAGGGCGAATATGTAAGTGGAGAGTAGATCGGGGGAAGGTAGTGCTAGATCAATTAGATCTAGAATTTTCGGAGTGTTGGGGGGGTGGATCCACGAGGGAAAGGAAAGGAGGGGGCGGGTAGGGCTAGAGAGGCCCTAGGGGGACTCAAATGTGGGCAAGGAGGGGGCTGGTAGGGCTAGAGAAGTGCTGGCCTGTAGCAGCCTTGTCGGCCAAACAGGGGAAACGGGGGAAAATCGGAAACCTACAGGTTTCACTGTAGCAAGAGGCGGGATCGGCTTCAAAGTACTGTAGCAACCTGCGGCTGTACGGGTGATTGGGTGGAGTCCGGTGGCTGAAAACAAGATTTCGAAGGGGAAAAATGAAGGTGGGGGAAAGGGGATACCTTGGGGGGAAGCTTGGCGGCCTAGGAGTCGTCACCTAGGGTTCCACGGCGTCGGCACCGGGGAGGGATCGCGGGAATCCGGGAATAGATCTCTCCAAATTCTGCAATGCCTTTGGAATCAGCCCCTAGCATCCTATTTATAAGAAAAACACAACTTAGGGCATCCCCATCAACGGCTATGATTGGCCGGTGGGTTAGTCCTTGAAATACATCAAAATATACTCAAAAAAATTAAAGTAATATAGTGATTTGACTCGCGACGACGTCCCGGACGCAATCGCGGAGTCCGATCGGCGATCCGATCAAGTCTTCCTGCGCGAGTACATGTATGTGGGCCCCGCCTTGCGGCGAGCTCCTCCAAGTGCATCCGATGGCTCCCCATCAACTCCCCCCGACTGAAAGGCCTTCATCTCCGATGAATGAAGGTGATCGTACTGAAGTCGAAGTCCGGGGGCGAGCCGATCTAACTCTGCCGGTAGTATCCAAGTATCATCTGTGTCAGGTCGGCCCCGCCAATGTACCAGGTAGCGGCAACGCGGTCCGGCCGAGGTGGGAACAAACTGGTGGGATCTGATCTCTGTGACGCTCTCATCTCTCGCCTCTCGGAAGGTGGGTCCCGATGCGATCGGTGGTGCCTGCGGGGGAACCAAAGGGGACGAAGTCCCAGGTGGGTGGGTGGCAATAGTGGATGAGCTAGGATGGCTAGCAGGTGGTGGGGGTGGCTGAGCATCTCCCTCGCTCGGGTCCACATACTCATAAGGCTCATAGTATGGAGTCAGATCCTCAACATTAAACACGGGGTGAATTCCCATACTGGCCGGGATGTCAAGCCGGTAGGCGTTGGTCCCAATACGACTAATAATGGAATATGGACCTATTCACCTCGCGCTTAACTTCTTGGCAGACCCCTAAGGGAGCCTCTCGGGGCGGACTCGCACCATTACCTTCTCGCCTACATTAAATATCTGCTCTCGCCTTCGCTTATCTGCATGGGCTTTATAATTATCATTGCTTATTATTATTTGTCGGCGGACCGACTCATGCAAATCATGCAAATGTCGTGCAAATGACTCGGCAGACTCACTAGGGCGGGACTCTAGAGGGCTCGGGACAAGGTCTATAGTTTCCTAGGGCGTATCCTGAAACTACGTGAAATGGACTCAGCCCGGTGGACTTATTGACTGAGCTATTGTAGGCAAACTCGGCGATCGGCAAATCTAGGTCCCAACTACCTACATGCTCACCAGCTAGACACTGCAACAGATTCCCTAAGCTCCTATTCACTATCTCAGTCTGACCGTCTGTCTGTGGGTGATATGCCGAGGAAAACCTAAGGATAGTACCAGTCTTGTGCCACAGAGTTTTCCAAAAGTAGCTCATGAACCTCACATCGCGGTCAGACACGATCGACTTGGGCAGACCATGCAACCGAAAGACATCCCTCATGAATATAGATGCAACGTGGGTCGCATCAGCCGTCTTGCGGCAAGCAATGAAGTGTGCTATCTTCGAAAACCGATCAACCACCACGAAGATGGAATCGTGTTTCCGTAAGGTGCGGGGGAGTCCGAGAACAAAATCCATGCTGATGTCCTCCCAAGGGCGGTGTGACACGGGTAGGGGCGTGTAAAGGCTGGTGTTCTGCTTATTTCCCTTGGCCGTCTGACAGATACGGCAGTGGCGCACAACCCGAGCTACGTCCTTCTTGAGGCTAGGCCAGTAGAGACGGTCCTCAACAAGGGCTATGGACTTATCTCGCCCGAAGTGACCCGCGGCTCCGCCCGCATGCAGTTCCCAAATCAGGTAATCTCGGTAAGACGTCCGAGGAACGCATAGGCGGGAAGCCCGGTACAGATATCCCTCGTAAATCTGGTATCCCTCAACAGGGTCGGGTGGGTCTCGGGATAGGGCGGTATAAATCTCACCAAAGTCAGGGCACGTAGGGTAATCGAGCATCAGTCGCTCAAGTCCCTGCACACTCGCTGTCATCGTCTGCAATAGGGACACGCGGCGACTCAACGCATCGGCCGGCTTGTTCTCAACACCCGCGCGGTGTTTGAGAACGTAATGAAAATCCTGCAGATACTCAACCCACTTCGCATGCCGGTGGCCCAGCTTGCGCTGGGAATCGAGGTAACATAGGGCCTGGTGGTCGGAATACAACACGAACTCCCGGGGAAGGAGATAGTGTCGCCAGTAGCGCAGAGACTGGACAATAACATAAAATTCTCGATCGTAGTTCGAGTACTTTTGCTTTGCGTCATTCAGCTTCTCACTAAAGTAGGAAACTGGGTGTCCCTCTTGGCTCAATACGCCACCTATACCGATACCGGACGCGTCGCAGGCGACCTCAAAGGCGCGACTAAAATCTGGTAACCTCAGGACGGGAGCTGTCGTCAATCTCTCCTTAATCTCCTCGAAGGCTCTGGTGGCTGCGGGGGTCCACTGAAACTCTCCCTTCTTGAGACAGCTCGTGAAGGGGGCCATGATCGTGCTGAACCCCGGGACAAACCTCCTATAGAAGGTGGCAAGCCCGTGAAAGCTACGAGCCTCGTGGATATTCCTAGGTACATGCCAATCTCGAATAGATTTGACCTTCTCAGGGTCCACGGAGACTCCAGTGGAGGAAATAATAAAGCCTAGGAAGTGGACGGACTCAGACAGAAAGGCGCACTTCTTCAGGTTCACATACAGCTTCTCTTGACGGAGGGTGCCGAAGAGAAGTCTCAAATGATCGAGGTGAGCGGCCTGAGTCTGGCTGTAGACTAATATGTCATCAAAGTACACCACCAGGAACTTGCCCATGTAGGGCCGCAACACCTGCGTCATAACTCGCATGAATGTGCTCGGGGCATTGGATAGCCCGAATGGCATGACTAGCCACTCATACAAACCGTCCTTGGTCTTAAATGCGGTCTTCCACTCGTCCCCCTCACGAACTCGTATCTGATGGTACCCGCTGCGGAGGTCGATCTTGGAGAAGATCTGGGCACCGGACATAGTATCCAGTAAGTCATCGAGTCGTGGGATGGGGAAGCGATACTTGACCGTGATCTTATTGATGGCGCGGCTGTCGATGCACATACGCCAACTACCGTCCTTCTTAGGGGTAAGAAGGGCGGGGACTGCACAAGGACTCATGCTTTCGCGAATGAACTGCTTCCGAAGAAGCTCGTCAACCTGCCGTTTGAGCTCAGTGTGCTCATCCGGGTGCATACGGTAGTGAGGCAGGTTCGGGAGGGAAGCTCCCGGGACTAAATCAATGGCATGCTGAATGTCCCGAGGGGGAGGCAGCTCATCGGGGAGCTCGTCTGGCATAATGTCCGCAAACTCGCCTAACAGGGGACGCACCGCGAGTGGGAAATCGACTGGGGCGTCCTCAGTAACCTGGGTAGCGGCGACTACATAAATAACGTCGGACTCAGCATTATCTCGCAGAAACTCACCTCGCCTCAGAATATGCAGTGGTCGCGAGGCGCTCGTGCTCGGAGATGACTCTACCACACCCTTGGGTCGATCTCGGGGCTGGGTGGGTGTCAACGTGATCTTCCGCCCCTTATCATAAAAGACACACGTGTTCGAGCGGCCGAAGCACGTGACATCACGATCAAAAAGCCAGGGGCGGCCAAGCAACACGTGAGCGACGTCCATGGGAATAACATCGCACCAGACCTTGTCCTGAAAGGACGCAATGGTGATCGGGACTAGGCAACGCTGGGTGACCTGAATCGCCGTCTTGTCAACCCAGACGACACGGTACGGATGGGGGTGAGGCTCTGCCTTCACCTGCATACGGTCAAGCGCTTTCTGGGCTACAATATTCACGCAACTCCCACCATCAATGGCTAGCTTGCAGGGACCGCCTGCACTAGGGAAGTACGTGTAAAAGATGGTCGTGCGTCGCCAGTCCTCGTCCACACGTGGGGTGTGTAGGAGGCGCCGAATCACTCCCACCTCTAATGATCGCTCGGCATCACTCTCCCAACCTTCCTCGACTGCAGCCCTAACCTCCTCTGGGGCCTCCTCTTCACCCTCTAAACCCTGTTCCTCCTCTTCCTCAAGTAACAGGTTCCGCGTGGGGCACTGCGCCGCCACGTGGCCCCTGCCAGAGCATCTAAAACATACAATGCCCCTAGATCGCTGACCATCAGTGGCTACGGCTTTACCCTTCGCATCCGCGGGGATGAGCGAGGGTGCGGCCGTGGTGGTCTGGGGCGGAGCGGGTTTCCTAAAGGTCGAGGAATCAGTCCGAGAGGTGAACTGCCTCGTACTAGACGAACGAAGGTACTGCTCATACTCGAGGGAGAGCTGGAATATCTGATCAACAGTCTCCACGCGGTGGGGAATCAACTCTCTCCGAATATCGGAGCGAAGGCCCGCCTTGAAACGGGTGGCAGTGGCAATAGGTTCCTCTGAAATATCACTCCTGACGACCAGCTCATCGAAGCGAGCCATGTACTCGACGACAGTAAGTGTCCCCTGTCGTAAGTTCTGTAGCTGCTCAAATAGCTGATCTCGATATGACGCGGGGAGGTACTTCTCCTTCAGTCTCTCCTTCATCTCGTCCCATCTGGCGATGGGGTAGTAACCATCCCGCTCTAGAGCTCTCTCGACACTAATCCAGAACACCTTAGCTTGCCCGATCAACTTCATCTTTGCAAAGCGGACGCAACGCTCGTCACTCATGTCGTACCACTCGAAGTAGTGGTCCATGTCCAAGAGCCAATCGCTGAAGGCTTTCGGATCTAGACGACCATCAAACGAAGGGGCATCGAGTCGGATGCGACGAGTGATGTCATGATAGTGGCCCCCTCTCCTAGGATCGGGGTAGTCCTCGGGGTAGTCATCATGAGCGTAGTCGTATCGAGCGGGTGGGGGACCACGCTCTCTCCGACCCGGGGGATAATAATCATCCTGGTGATGGTCGCGGCGACCGTGTGGGGGCACACGATCTCTGGGGTCCGGCTGAGGCTGACGTGGCATACGGTACTCATCACGCTGGGGTGGCAGCCTATCCCTCGCCGGGACTTGCCTATAATCTCTCGCAAAATCAGGATGTCGCCTTACTGGCGGAATCGGGGCTCGATGAGGACTATCACGATGGTGACGGTCTGCGGGAGGTGGGCCATCCCTCGGGCGTTGCCCTCGACGTGGAGGAGCGTCAGGGTCGTCCTCAAGAGAATCGTCACGCTGTGTCGGAGTGTCCAAGGCATCCTCTAAGTGGCCTAAACGAAGGTTCACCTCGGCAAGGTCATGACGCACATCGTCGAACTGGGCTCCTATGGTGTCAAGGCGACCTAGAACAAGGCGTTGGAACTCAGCGAAAGCGGCGTCCGAATTCGAACTCGTCGCTCGGTCCTCAGTGTTCTGTGGTTCTACCATGCTTACTCTAAAAGTCCTACCACTACGGAGCATGCAAGTGGCCTAACCTCGCTCTGATACCAAATGATGTAGGGGTAGGCTAGTGGTGCTCGGAAGCTAGGACTCAACGTGCACGTGTGAGGGAATATGCGAATGCGATGCTACATGCAATGAGCAGTCAGAAAGCAATGACTAATAATGTAAGCAATGAAAGTTGGCAGCACCACGCAGTTAATCAAAATAAAAGCAGTTAAGTAACTTTGGCAATTTGGCAACGGCTTCCCCCGCACGGAGGGCCTGAGCAAGCGACGGCGACTAATTCCACAATAATTATTAGCGTATAAAAAACAACAACTACCAAACTAGAATCACAGCACAAATATAGATAAACGAACAAGTGCCAATGTCAAGTACAAACATAATACCATGAAATACTCACGATGCAGTGGGCTGATCCGAGGCGATGGAGGATTTGACGAACCGGATGCAAAACGAGCGGTCGGAAGTGGAATCGGAGGCGACGCGACGATGACGGTGGCTGCCTTCGGCGAGGAGTGGCAGTAACGGACGGTAAAACGGCGGATCCGGCCACTAATGAGTAGATCCGGGCCGGGGAAAAATAGATCCGATGATTTGGAGCGGATCCGAACACAAATGGAGGGTTTGGGTGGAGGGGATAACGGATCGGAGTGTCGGTGGATAGATCCGCTAATTTTAGGACGGATCCGGGCTACGGGAGGGCGAATATGTAAGTGGAGAGTAGATCGGGGGAAGGTAGTGCTAGATCAATTAGATCTAGAATTTTCGGAGTGTTGGGGGGGTGGATCCACGAGGGAAAGGAAAGGAGGGGGCGGGTAGGGCTAGAGAGGCCCTAAGGGGACTCAAATGTGGGCAAGGAGGGGGCTGGTAGGGCTAGAGAAGTGCTGGCCTGTAGCAGCCTTGTCGGCCAAACAGGGGAAACGGGGGAAAATCGGAAACCTACAGGTTTTACTGTAGCGAGAGGCAGGATCGGCTTCAAAGTACTGTAGCAACCTGCGGCTGTACGGGTGATTGGGTGGAGTCCGTTGGCTGAAAACAAGATTTCGAAGGGGAAAAATGAAGGTGGGGGAAAGGGGATACCTTGGGGGGAAGCTTGGCGGCCTAGGAGTCGTCACCTAGGGTTCCACGGCGTCGGCACCAGGGAGGGATCGCGGGAATCCGGGAATAGATCTCTCCAAATTCTGCAATGCCTTTGGAATCAGCCCCTAGCATCCTATTTATAAGAAAAACACAACTTAGGGCATCCCCATCAACGGCTATGATTGGCCGGTGGGTTAGTCCTTGAAATACATCAAAATATACTCAAAAAAATTAAAGTAATATAGTGATTTGACTCGCGACGACGTCCCGGACGCAATCGCGGAGTCCGATCGGCGATCCGATCAAGTCTTCCTGCGCGAGTACATGTATGTGGGCCCCGCCTTGTGGCGAGCTCCTCCAAGTGCATCCGATGGCTCCCCATCATATTGACTAATTGATGTAATGATGTTATTAATATGGACATGTGGCACACTGGTTTTCATGTATTGTCTATGTTATAGTCTTTACTGTTGGGTTGTGAAGCACTCTTCGGTGGTGGTGAATAAGTGATTTATGAGTTATATAAATATTTTTTAAATTACATGAGTGTTGACTAGTGTCTCATGAGCAATTATTTCTTCACATTTAAGGGTAAGTGAAAAGAACATACTTGGAGTATCAAAAGGCCGCGTCCCTAAATAAAGAATCTTGATGGTGGAAAGAGTAATTGCAAGACAAAGTGAGGGCAAAGAGGGTTAACTATAAATCACTCTACGCTTGTAGGAATAATGAAAACTCAGTCAGATATAAAATCGCAAAAAGAAGCTAAACTGCCTGCATGTGAAACAAGAAGTCAAACTTATGAAAAATTTTATAAGCAATTAGATATCAATGATGAAGAGCGTGACATATATAAAATTTCTCGAGCTAAAGAAACGAAGACTAGAGATTTAAGACAAGTAAAATGCATAAAGGATGAGACAAATATAATTTTGACGGATGATGTGGATATTAAAGAGCGCTGAAAAAAATATTTTTATCAACTCTATAATGAAAT
Organism: Platanthera guangdongensis; assembly: GCA_039583875.1. Classification (NCBI taxonomy): domain Eukaryota; kingdom Viridiplantae; phylum Streptophyta; class Magnoliopsida; order Asparagales; family Orchidaceae; genus Platanthera; species Platanthera guangdongensis. Next base: position 14,974,787 of record CM077164.1, read on the forward strand.
AAAAACAATGAATTGAACTTGAAAGAGTTAAGTAAATTAGAGTGGTATAAGAACATAACGTTTTATCGTATAATTCAAGTATTAGAGGTAAATGATGCTCTATTGAAGACAAAAAATGGAAAGGCGGTTGGAGCAAACGATATACCCATCGAAGTATATGTAAATGTTTGGAGAATGAAATAATTTTATTGCTTACATGTTTTTTCAATAAGATACTGATGTCAAAGATGATGTCAGAGCAATGAAGAGAAAATATCTTGGTACATTTGTACAAGAACAAATGAGATATACAAAATTGTGTTAATTATAGATGGATTAAATTGATAAGTCATAACATGAAACTTTGGGAACAAATAATAGAAAGAATAGTAAGACGAGAGACTAACGTTTCAGAGAATCAATTTGGATTCTTGAGGAGACTCAATGATAACTACCGAGAAAGAGAACAAGATTTGCATTTGCTGTTTATTGATCTTGAGAAGGCTTGTGATAGAGTTCCAAGAGAGATCTTATGGAGAGTCTTAGAAAAAGAAAGGTGTAAATGTATCATATATTGACATAATCAAAGATATGCATACAAATTCAGTGACAAGGGCGAGGACATCTGGAGGATTAACACAATAATTCCTTATCACTGTTTGCTTACATCAAGGTTCAGCTTTAAGTCCTTATTTCTTTACCCTTATCTTAGATGATCTCACCGGACATATCCAACAAGCAATACCTTGGTGTGTATTGTTTGCGGATGGTATCCTTTTGGTTGATGAGACGCGCGAGGGTATAAACGCAAAACTTGAATCTTGGTGAGACACTTTAAAAAAGAAGGGTTTTAGGTTGAGCACGACAAATACGAAGTATATGGAGCTTAAATTTAGCAATACAAGAAGAACAAATGACTTCGTTATTAAGTTGGGTGATCAAGATATTTTTCGTTGTGAGTGTTTTAAATATCTTAGATCGATAGTTCAAAAGGATGGAGGTATTGATAAAGATGTGAAACAGAGAATCCATGCGGGTTGGTTGAAGTGGAGAGGCGAGTCAGGGGTCTTATTTGATCGTAAAGTACCTTTAAAACTTAAGGGCAAGTTTTACCGTACTGCAATTAGAGCAGCGATGCTCTGTGGTTGAGTGTTGGGTAGTGAATTTTGTACATGAGCAAATGGGAGTTGTGAAGATGAGAATGCTTAGGTGGATATGTAGACACATGAGACTTGATAAAATTCAGTATGAATGTATCATGGATAAGACAGAAGTCATCACCAATTGCAGAGAAGATGTGAGAAGCTCGATTACGATGGTTTTGACATGTACAAAGAGACCATTAGAGGCACCTGTTTGGCATTGTGAGAGTCCAGTCACTAGGCATGTTAAACGAGGGAGGGGTAGACCAATAAAGACTTGTAATGAAACTATGAGGAAAGACATGGTGTACTTAGACATTAGTGAGATTATGACAAAAAATAGGGCGCAACAATGGGGACAAAGGATCCATATAGCCGACCCCACTATAGAGGGATAAAGGCTTGAGTGTTGTTGTTTTATAAAAAATTGGAATATTAGAACAATAATTTCAGCAATGAAATATATTTGAAGATTACTAAAAAGATTTGATTAATTTATATTTATAGTGATTATAAAATGTAGATCTTCATGATACCGAAGATCAAGAAGATGAATAAGAAGTCATTTGATTTTCTATACCGATTTACTCTTTGAACCAGTTAGCCTTAGCCTATCTATCCTAAGATAGGCCTCGAGCCCCCTAGACCTAAACCTCAGTTTGGTCGCCTAACACACAGGATGAATTCTCCCTCTAAGCTGTACAAAGACCTAGTCCCCAACACAAGGGCGAATTTCAGTACACACAAAAAGAGTCACCAAAAATATGGAGAACTACAAGAGAAGATGAAATAAAATATTATGAAATAATAACTCCCTAGAGAACTTCTAAAGGAGAGGACAAAGGAATGCTTGAGATTGTCGTCGTAGATGCATTTGCTCTTCTTCTTGAATAAACTTTGATCTTCTTCGCCTTCAAAATCTCCTCTAATTGCCCTAGGGGAGTCTTGAATCTCCTCTAGACTTCTTGGACAGAAACTCTCCCGAAATAATTTTTTTCGCGCATGAGAGATGTAGTGAAATGTTGTTTAAATTAAATTCTGTCATCTACCTATCGCCCGGTGGTGGTGAATTAAATTAATTTCCCACTCTTACCGTCTTGATTTGGAAGCTGAGCATGTTATCTCGGAAAATACTTATCTCACCGCGATAAGCCTATCGTCGTGGGGTAGCATTAAAAACTCTTGCTCCAAAAATATGATTACATGCTTATTTTGACTGCCAATGATTGTGTGATTGCCAGAGATACCATAACGTTACCGACAGGCGATAGACCTATCACTGCGCGGTAAGACTTTGCATAATTGTCTCCTTGGTCCCGCCAAGTCCCTTTGAATTTCACTTTTCCAGTTGACCTTTCTGGAACGAAGGCTATCGTCGGTGGTAGGACCTGTCGCCACGCAGTAGGTGGCAATTCAGTCCACATCTCCAATTGAGTGTCTCAATCGTGTTCCAATGTACTTCTCTTTATTTATCTTGCAGAACCTGCACACTATAAACACAAGCAAAGGTAGATCAAATATAAATTAGGATTTGTTATTCTCAAACCAAGAGATGCGGAGCCGATGTTCCAATATTTAAAAATTAAGATATTTATACTTAGTTTGTTAGTTGTCTTGTTTTCATACTAACTAATACTTATATTAAAATATTTAATTTATGATCATTGTTTTTTTTTTAAAATCACATTTCCTGTATCTGTTCCGCCCGTATCTCGTATCCATTTTCCGTCCCCGTGCTACGTAGACAACTGGATTAAAAAGGGATGATGACTATATATGCTCTCCATTCAAACTCTTGAGGACATGATCCCTCTATAAGCCTTAGACTCCGTTTGGCACGGTGGTGGCGATCGTGAGTGCGGTGGTTATTAACTGTCGTTCGTGAATGTCTGACCACATCTAAAGGAACTTCATCCACTTTTATGTTCCAAACTAGTTTTCGTTTCTTGGTGTTGGTCATAACCACTGTCTTGCCAAACATGCATTCTATGATGGTTACATTTTTGTCCAAACTCATCCGAGCAAAAAGGTTGCGTCAAACAGAGCCTTGCTTTGCTCTCTGAATATGGCCAACCCCAATAATATGTTAAGATAGTAATCCTCAAATTAGAGCTTCTTATATTGGATGTAGACCATGCTACAATAGATTTTATGACAGACAAATCACATAATTAATTAAGAATACTAAATTATCCATAAAATCCATGTCTCTCAAAGGCTCTCACAAAGTGAGGCCGGTCGTCTTAGCGTGCGCGGCTCATGTCAGTTAGGGCATATACATATTAGTTGGTGATTGATTTTATTTGGATGAAGCAGACTGCTGTGGAAGGAAAGCCTTAGGATATCCAAGGCCAGAGAAGGATAGAGTGAGAGAGGATTATGGTTTTTGCTTTGTTTTGGTTGATGAAGTAGGCATACAAGGAACCATTAATGCATCTAACAAACTCCTTAAATTATGGGAAAAAAATAAATAAAAATTATTTAAGTCAAAAGCCTAATTAAAAAATAGCAATCAAAGAATATAGTCAGCTTGGGCGGCCCATCTGGTTGCCCTAATCTAGTTGTCCATGTTGATTTAGCTGCATTATATGACAATCCAAATTTTCTGCGCTTCAACCACTCTTCCTAGCTGTTAGAGTAATGTCTTGATTTCCTTTATGGCTCTTGATGATCTTGGAATCACTGGTATTTGTTAGTGAGCCATGAGCTATCTGATTTACCCCCGATTTGATCTATATGTGGGAAGGTCACGTCCTCTGCATTCTGCAACTATGGATTCCCATGCTGATGCAGCCTGAGTTGCATTGTTTCTTTATTTTATTAAATAACATGTAGCACATATCGTCACTCAAGTTCGCCATTATTTTTCATGTATTTGTGTGTTTTATATTGCATTATTGGCACGACTTGTTGGTGTGACTGACCAACAAGTTCCTGAATAAATTGGTCCGTCAAATTAGGGCTAGGGTTAATTTGGGCAAGCAAGAAATGAAATTATTAAATAATATTAAATCAGAAATTAATAATTTAAAGTAATAATTTTATTTAATATTAATTTCAGATTTAGACATGAAATCTTTTTGTTTCCAATAGGCATTTGAAACCAACAGCCAACCAATTAAAACTCCATTTAAATTTCTGAAACCAACAACCGGCCCCTTACAATGCCATTAATTCCATCTTTTCAACTTTGAAAATTCTCTTATTTATTATCTTGAAGGCTACAATTAAATTTTGAAACCACGTAAAATTTTATTTAGGTCAACCGCCGCCTACACAAGAAGGCAAATGAGATCGAATCGAGAAATGGAGAAAAAACCTCTGTTTCTCGTTATTTCCCGCGATAGCCTCGCCATTTCCACCTCCCGATGCCCGCCGACTAACCTTCTTCCTCCATCGACACCACCTAAGGCTTTGATCGATCCCGACGACCACCTCTGGGTCTGTCGCTAGGCCCCTTGGCGAGTCCAGAGCCGCCCCTCTCCCAGTTCCCGATATTTCTGCCGCAGAATCCCTGTTCCTGCCGCAGGATCCCTGTTCCTGCCGCAGGTTCCCTGTTCCTGCCGCAGGTTCCCTGTTCTGGTCCTGCAATCTCCGCTGGAATCTTTTCCGACCATTTTTACGGTCACATTTCTCCACCAAGACACATGGTTGTCAGGATCGAGATCCTATATGAGATCGTTTCGAGGTAGAATCAGATTAGATAGTAGGGTCGGATTGAGGATCGCTTTACAAAATCAGGATCAATTTAAAAAATCTGGATCGTAGAATCGTAAGATCCTATGGTCCGGATCGCGATCCTGACAACTATGCCAGGACACCGACAGACAGTCCCCTGACACCCTGGCTTTTGGTTGTGACCTTCCCAGACCGAGACTCCCTCTACAGAGCTTTCCATGACTCTCCCGGTCTAGGCCAGAAGTCCTCTTCTGTAACTCCCATCCCTGCACAACTGCGATTCGTCGTTTCCAAACAAAGTTGGTGTGACTCTCCCTCATCTTGCATTTCGAATACATTTGGTCAATTTTTCCATGAGTGCATGATAATGTTTAGTAATCTTAGAACTTGCTTGCCTTATTTAACCTTGTTCTTGTTTGTCGTTAATTTGTTAATCCTATTGTCGCTCTCTCTTGTTGTGGCGATTGTGGATGAAATGAATTTATTGTTGAAGGCAAGCAAGTGTTAGTTGCCTTATGCGGGTTTGCAAATCTTTTGATTTAATTTTCACATTTCGAAGCTCGAAATATCGTGATTTCACCGTTAAACTTTAATTTTCGCACAAAATTATATTTTTAAAATCAATTTTAGATTTCAGTATACATCACACATCACATGCATAAGAAGTTTCCTTGCATCCATCACCTTTTTTTTATCTGGGCATGGTAGTAGATATCTTTCTGGTCCTTCTTGAGCAACTAGGCTAATAGTTTTATATTTTCTTAAGAATTTATGGCCTTTGGAAACTTTGGCAGCATATCAATAGTAAATATTTGCATGCCTTTTTGATGAACTCCTTATGTACTTTTTCCCCTATCTGAACAGTCAAATAATTTCAAAAACTTCTGATTATTTTTGATGATCATTGTGTCTCACTCTACTGTTATCATGCCACAAGAACTCGAGAGTTTTATCCACTGTGTGGGTACCATCTTTGTCCAATGACATTAAAATAATCATCAGTAGAATAAGAAATTTCTGCTATATAAATATAAACTGGAAAAAAAATCTTTGGCAGATTTCAAATTAAACCATCTTGCATAGTATCTCATTAGTGTTGTCCTTTGTGCCGTGAAAGTTGAGCACGGTTTTGGAGAACACCTAAGGCCCCGTTCGTCGGGCGAAATTCAGGGATAAGGATTGGAATTCGGGCCCAATTCTAATTCCATTGTTCGGTAGGAAATGGAATTGGATCCAATTCCATGGGAATTAACATTAGCCTAAATTTTTCCTCCCCAAGTCTGACCTCGCGAAGTCAGACTTCATGATCCCGCCTCTCCTTTTGTTCTCACGAGCGAAGAAAATTTGCGCCCTTCCATCAATCTTGCACCCGTCGTTCTCCTTCGATCTCGCTCTCGTCATATTAGCCCCTTCTGCCATTTATCCTGGTATTTGGTTTTGATAAACGAGACAGTTTCAACCAATTAAAGAACCGCCGATCAGAAACTAACCCGGGAAATCTCCGCTCAATTTTTCCTTTTTTTTTGCAAAAATTGCTACAACCGTTCTTATTTATTGAGAATGTTCTTGAAGCTATGAAAGAAATTAGCTATTGTGATACCGGGTGGAGAAAGCTAATTGAGCGGAGCTGGTCTACTGATCCATCGCACCACCCCTCCTTCACTGAAAATGTAGATAGACTACGAGTGATAACCATGGCCTGCAGTCCATCATTGTCCGATGAAAGTTCCATGTTTTTTGCAAGATGCTTGATTGCAGTTGCTTCCCCGTTTTGTGCCCCCACTTTTGACGGCGCGCCACGACCGACGCGCGTATATTCTCGCAGGAGGCGGTGATCCGCTGCCCGAACGAGCAATCGGAGCCTGTGGTCGCGTCCGGATGATCTTTTCTAGTTATTTTCGTATTTTATGTTTTTATTCTTAGATGTATTTAAACCCCGATCGGGCCAAACAATCCTAGCCATCCGATCGGAGTGGTTTTATTTAAGTTACACTATGCATGCATCTGTTCACTTCACTGTAGGCGGTGGTTTGGTTTTTGAGTTATTTATACCCGACGGTTTGAGGGAGGAGGGATCAGAGGTTTTGGAAGATTTCCCGGAACCGTCGGTCACAAGGAGGTGCGACGCCTTCCTTCGCCTCTTCCGATGCGACGCCGACCGCCACCCTCGTCCTCTCCGGTGAGCCCTCTGCCTTTCCCCTCTTCCTATTCCTCTTCCTCCAGCATATCCTCCCCACCGAGCCCTAACTGTCCTTCCCGCATCCCTACCCTGTTTTCCATCTCAAGCCGACGCTGACCTCCGACTTCTCCACCGTCACTCTCCCCTGTTCCAGTGAGCCTATCACCACCAGAAACCTTCTCCCCTTCCCTCTTCCCCGTCCGGCCACAGTAAGCTTGCAAAACCCCTAAACCGCAACCCTACTGTGTACCACCTCCCTCCCCAGCCCGTCTAACCCCTTCCAGCACCCGCCTCTTTCCCTTACCTCACTGTTCCAAACAATCCAGCAAACTATAAGCCCCACTCCTACCCAACCCATTCACTATCTCCTAAGCCCACACCTCAATCCGATCAACCCTCCGTGGACCCACATCAGATCTGCCACTCCGCCGTCGCCGTGCCTTTGGATGTTCGCCCACAACCGCCGTCGCCGCTGCGTACTCATGTGAATTGTGGTATAAAGTCCTGTCTTTTACTGTTGGGTATTTTGACGCCTATATTGTATAGTGGATGTTCTCTCTTTAAATGTTATTAGTATTATTTGTCGTGTGATTTGCAGGGTTTCTTCTGCGCTTGCTTGAAAGTAATTGCGCCTCTTTCGTTTTGCAAAATTATTACTTCGTCCTCTGTTAATTAATTGTTTGCAACTGTATGTGCACCTGCTGTTAATTCATAATAAATAAGTACTTATTTGCAATTTTAGCGGACCACTTGTGCACTTTTATTTCAAATCATCGCATATAGGCCTGCATTTGGAAATCCCGTTTCGAGTCGACACCCCACTGCGTCAACTTCTTTTTGGGAAGTTTCTTTTAGATCAAGTAGCATGTCCTGAATTTTTCCAAGCAGAGAAGGTGCATTTGACCTGATTTTTTTAAAATCTCATTGCTAGAGAAGGCATATATGATTTTTTTTGATGTGGATGAGTGAAGAATTGACAATTCCAATTCCGACCTAAATAATTCTTGATTTGTAGCCGAATGACAATTGGAATTTGCTCGATTCTAATTCCCATCTTTCAATTCCTTCCAAACGAACAAAGCCTTATTATCTCTGAATTGTTTTGGAATCAACCCAAAAGATAAAGAGCTTAGATGACGGTCCATGCACAATTATAATCTTTCCATCAGATTGAGAGAGATAATGTTTTTCGGGTATTCAATGTTTATAATGTGACAACTTCTTACTTCACTTGTATTCTTACAAGCAACTTTATTGTCTCCGGGATGACCTTGGCACTTATCTCTCAACATACCCATCAAAGGTAGGTGATGTAAACCATATTAGGTTTTGAAAGTTAATTATTTTAATTGAAAATATTTTAAAATAAAATTATGATTTTGAAAAAAAATACGTGTATTTTAATTTTGTTTAAAAGAGGGAGCCGAGCGGCCAAAATCGAAGCTCTCATGCGCAATCACTTCCTAACAACAAATTTCACAAAATCATTAATCGTTATTCGTAAAAGGTTCTTTGAGCATTTGTTGATTTGAATTTTCGCGAGATTTGTACGTCCACAAGCAAAATCACTTGTAAAAATTTATGAAATAAACGACAAAATTAAATAGCGCGAACGTTCGATGCAAGCTCAAAGATTATTTATCTGAACACATAAAGCTAAGCCAACATTTAGTAGTAGTGAGGGGTGAAGTTACCACGGGCCTGAGTCCGGTTTAAATTCAATCGGTGCATAGATCCAACAATTGGTTGAGCGGAGGCTGAAACGGGGCTTACGGCCGACTAACGGAGGAGAAGAGCCGACGTTGACGTTAGTCAGATTGGACCGCCGGTAGAAGTAGCGAGGTCGCTTGAGACGGGGACCGTCGCTGGAGGCTTGAAGGAGCTGGACCGGGAGGCTGCCGGTGGTTTGCGGAGACGAGCGGCAAGAGGAGTTCGACGAACAGTCCGGGCGCTGCTAGGGGACCGTCGCTGGAGCGGCGGCAGAAATGATTTGCACGGGAGAAGACTGCCGGCCACTCTGAGAAATTGCATTGAAATTTCAATTTCTCTGCTATCGTGTCCCTTTGCTTCTTCCTGATGGTGATATTTAATAGCCGGCTGACAACTTATTTTCAAAAGACAATAATTTGATTATTTTTCAAAATCCGAGATTCTTATCATGTCTTCTCATGGCCTGATATCTTCCTGGATTATTTAGGTCCTTCAGCAACTTGCCAATAATGTACAAATGTTAGTTATTTATTTTTCCCCAAATTTTCTCATGTAATTATATTCTGTTATAACCTTTTTCCAAATTTTCTCTTGAAAGGATATTCTGGGTATCCCAACTAATTTCTTTCTAAAGTTGTTTTCACATTGAATTGCGGAATAAAATCAATAGGTATTGATTTTTATAATAACCGCTCTAATATTTTGGCTTAAGTTTATGCGTCCTTTTAAATAAATTGAGTTTGACTTCTCCCGTCCTAACTACCCAAATTACCAAACCTTTTTTATTTAGGATCTCATCGGACGGTCAATCCGAAAAGCCGAACAATTTCAAATAAAAGCAGGTGCACAAAAAAAATACACGATAATAAATAAAAGCTGAAAAATTAAAATGTGCAACTTATGATGCAACGAATGATGCATTAGTAGGGTTTGCCATTCATTGGACTAAGCATGGTGGTTTGCCCATAGCAAGTTAGCAACAACATTAGTTAGTCCACCCTTCCACTTTTTAGGGAAGTATTCAAAATATTCTTTTATTATTTTTTTAGAAGTTGGGTTGTCCATAAAGGCAAGGCTTGGAGGGGTCCTGAGCCTAGGCGCAAGTGCGAGTCTGATGAAGGAAAGACACAACCACATCCTATTTGAGATAATCAATCATCAAATATCAATTCATCTTCTCGATCAGATTGTTCATCAATTCTACCTAGTCAACCTTTCTTAACTTTCATTCATATCTCTTTAAAAAAATAAAAACTAGAAGTTAGAAATGAGATCAATGCTGCCACTTGCATAATATCGAAGTGGCTTCATTGATCGATTCATTCAAATGTTGTCGAACAGATACATTATTATTTTTTTTGAAAAAATATCTTTACAATAAAAACCTTACCCATGCACGTCTTTTATTCTCCAAAAATGCAAATAAGGCTCTCGCTCTGACTATAATCTCCGTGCCTTGTGGGCCTTAAGCTCATTTTTAACAAAATAGGTTTTGGCTATATACATTTTTCTTTCCCTTATTGTTTTTGGAGTAAGAAGATCCATCTTTAGATGAACCTTTGGTATTTCAGTCTTTAGACATGAGTGTTTCCGGCTCACCAAAGGGGCGTACCTGTGGTAGTTAGTTTCTTTGCTCAGACGGAGCATCACACGCAATTCATGGTTCAATGCAACATTATTTCCAATGACACCTAGATCTTGTTGCAGGTTGTTGTGAATTCTTGACGATATTAATTTTTTTAACCCCGGTGAAATTGATGCAATATGCATCACATTTAGATAAATATTTTTGGGTGCATTTCACTTTTTATTCATGACATTTTATTTCAGCACGTTTGTATTTGCATTATATTTATGCACTCAATGAATGCATTGAGTTCCTACTTATTGGCTTGACAACAAATAAAATTTTAAATAAATACATGCTTATAGGTAATTTAGGATATTAAGGTAAGTTTTAAATCTCGAAGTAAATCAGGATAAAGTATGGCAAGAAGTTAAGCCCAATAAATTATCTCTTTTAATCCTTATCTAATTAGAGAAAATAAAATAGAAATCTTAGTAAATCTTATTGACCAGTTTCTGGAAAGGGGCTCTGGTAAGAAATTGGGCGAAGTCTTTCTCCTATTTTGTCGTCCAGTGAAAGCTCTGCCACCGACCGACCAAGTGCACAACCCAACTCAATTTTTTGAGATCACTGCATGACGGTCGATGATCCCCTTCTCACCGTTGCCTCCTTACATTGTTGGAGAGCTATTGCCTACTAGTTCCAATCCCGTGTCTAGTCATCAGCGGCAGGACTTTTGTGGATACATCCACGCCAGGTCAAAGAGCTCAGTCAATCCGTCCTGCCTTCTAGCTGTGAACCCGCTCGTCACCTTTGCATCCGGTTCCTTCAATCGATTGCTTACCTCTAGTTGACCTCCTCTAGCCGATCCTGCCCCGATTGCCAACCGCAAGTTTACGGCTGCAATTATTCTCCAGGGTTGCTATCTCCATTGTAAAGCTCAAGCCAATATTGACCTGGTTTCCAACTGTAACAGATTTAGTTTCTTCTACCACATGGGACTTGAGGGTAATTTCTATCTCCTCGCGTGACTTTATTTAGTTATTCTTATATAATGACCTGGTTTATTGTAGCTGAGCTTGCCTTGGTACTTGAGCTCATCTATTGCTATCATTATTTTTCTCATAAACATTATATTTAAATGTATACTGTGGAAGCATTTATCTCATGATTATGAATTACTCTATTAAGGACGATAATGATCGCCTTTTAAATTCAACACTTTAATTTCTCCAATTTCTCTAGTTGCATTGATTTATTTGAACCAATGATAAACACACCAAAATTAAGGCTTGTTTTGGTGCGGTGGTGGTGGTCGTGAACGCGGTGGTCATGAACCGTCGTTTCTGAACGCCCGACCTCACTTGAAAAATTCATGCAATTTATGCTCAAAACTAGTTTGTTTTTATTAGAAAAGCCCATGTAAAAGGCCCATTTGATGGCCCATTTTTTCCTCCTTCTTTAGTCCCACATCATGTATAGGATTTATTCTTCTCTCTTCTCTCATATATATTTGTATTCTCTCCTTGTATTTAGATACTTAAATAATACATACAAGCTTTGGGCACTATCAACATGGTATCAGAGGCAGGTTCCTTCTAGCTGCGACCTGCCCTTTTTCTGTCCGCCCGGTCTCCTGCGGACTGCCTTCCTGCATCCGCCTCTTTGCGGACTGCCCTTCTGCATCCGCCTCTCTGCGGACTGCCCTTCTGCATCCGCCTCTCTGCGGACTGCCCCTCTGCATCTGTCCGCTCGGCTACCCTGCGGACTGCCTTCCTGTCCGCTCCGGTCTCGTGCGGACTGCCCTTCTGCTTCCGCCTCTCTTCTCTCCCTCCGTGGTTCCACCCTCCTCAGGCTTCTTATAGCCATCTTCTGCTCTGACTCGTGGGGCCCACCTCTCTCTATCCGCTCCGGACGATCCTTCCTGTCCGCTGCACTCTCTGTTTGTGTCCGCTCGAGCCTCTTTGCTCGCGGACTGCTCCCTCTAGCCCGCTCTATTTCTGTCCGCTCGAGCCTCTGTGCTCGCGGACTCTCGATCCGCAGTCTCTTGCGGACTGCTCCTGTCCGCTGCGGGCTCTCCTTGTGTCCACTGTGCGCTCTTCTCTTGCTGCGTGGCTTCTTTCTTGCGATCTGCTCCACATTGCTGCGACCTCTGCCGCGGACTGCCCCCAGTTCGCCGCGACCTCCTCCAAGCTCTGCTCCAAACCGCTGCGACCTCTGTCGCGGACTGCTCCAGCTCTGCTCTCAACAGCTGCGATCTGCTCCACTGATCTGCGACCTCTTCCAAATCTCCGCGACCTCCTTTCGCGGACTGCTCCTGTTCGCCGCGGCCTCACTCAGTTCGCCGCGACCTCCAGTCCGCCGCGACCTCCTTTCTCCCACAGCTTGCCGCGCGGTTTGTTCTCTCCGAGCCCTGCTGTTTGCTCCTCCTCAGTCGCCATGTCCTCCAGCGACTCCACTACCGCTCAACCCCCGGCCGACCACGTGGCTCCTCTCGAACTCCGCGATGAGCTTCGGATTACTACTATTTCCCTCTCTGGCAAGTCCAACTTCATTCCCTAGGTCCACTCCGTCCGCCGGGTCTTACAGGCCAAGGGTCTTGCCCGTCACCTTACCCAGGGCTCACCAACTCCTCCTACTGATGATTGGCTCCGCAATGACGGTCGCGTCCAGACCTGGATCCTGAACTCGGTGGAGGGTGAGCCGTACCAGATGATCATGTATCATGAGACCGCCAAAGACATGTGGGATGAACTTCATTCGTTGTACTCCGGGAAGGACAGCCTTCAACACCTTTTTGACATCATCACTGATCTTCAAGCCTTGGATGTTGGCAAAGCTCTGGACATGACCTTCTTCGTGGCCCGTGCTAAAACTCTCACGGAGGCCTGGATTCAGCACCAGCCCGCGACTACTGATCTCGCTGCCCAACGCGCCCAGAAGGAGGCTGTTTGTATTGCTATGATTATGGCTCGCGTCCCGCCACACCTGCACAGTATTCGGGCCCAGGTTCTGGCTTCACCCACTACCCCTTCCTTCTCTGATGTCTGCTCGATGTTACTTCGCGTACCACCTCCACCGGAGGCTCCTGCACCACCCTCGCCGGCCCTTCTTCAGCAGGCCCTTCCTCCTTTACTTCCACAACCCTCTTTTACTCGGGGTGGCCGTTCGGGCTCCCGTGGGCGGGGCCGTGGTGGCCGCGGACGGCCCAAGTGCACCTACTGCGGCCGGGATGGCCATACTGAAGCAGTCTGTCACAAGAAACATGGCTACCCTCCTCGCCCGCCTACTGCTGCTGTTACCGATAGCTCTCCTCCGACTGGTACGGATCTTGAGGCTCTTCGCCTTCAGCTGTAACAACTCCAGGGGCTCCTCAACCCACCCTCTGCTTCCATTGCCTCCACCTCCCATGCAGGTATTGTCTCCACCTCCACTGCAGGTACTGCCTGTCTTTCCTCCAGCTCTCACTGGATCCTGGACTCGGGAGCCACCCACCACATCACTTCCATGCGGCCGCCCCAGTTCTCTGCTGCTGCTCATCCCCCGTCTATTACTGTGGCCAATGGTGCGCTTGTCCCGGTCTCCGGCTGCGCGGATCTCTTCCTCCCTCTCTCTCTCTTCGTTGCGTTCTTTATGTGCCAGCCTCATCTTTTAATTTACTCTCTGTTGGTCGTCTTACTACTGATATGAACTGCTTTATCACCTTCACCTCTTCTGGTTTTTTGATACAGGATCGGCAGACGCGGATTACCATTGGTAGGGGTCGACTGCAGAACGGGCTCTACCTCCTCGATGTCTCTCCCACATCCCTTTCCTCTGTTTCCTCGTCTGATTGGCATTGTCGGCTTGGGCATGCCCCTCTACCTATCCTCCAGAAGGCACTTCCAGACCTTTCTCTTCCTGCTTTTAAATGCGATTCTTGTATTATTGGCAAACAGACTCGCTCTTCTTATCCCGCTCATTGTACTAGGAGCTCTGCTCCGTTTGATTTAATACATTCTGATATTTGGGGCCCATATAAAGTTTCTAGCATTTCTGGTTATCGTTATTTTCTAACATTTATTGATGATTACTCTCGCACTACCTGGTTGTATCTCCTACATGATCGCTCTGAGCTTCCTCGTGTCTTTCAGGCGTTTGTGTTAGAGACTCGTACGCAATTCTCTACCACCATTAAAACTTTCCGCTCTGATAATGCCCGAGAATACACTAGCCACGAGTTTGCCACTCTCTGCGCAAACTTCAGTATTGTTCACCAGACCTCTTGTCCCTACACCCCTCAACAAAACGGGGTCGCCGAACGAAAGAACCGCCACTTGCTCGATGTTGCTCGCTCCCTCATGCTTCACATGCACGTTCCCAAAGTCTTCTGGAACTTTGCGGTGTCCACTGCATGTTTTCTTATCAACCGTCTCCCCTCTCCAGTTCTCCAGAACGCTACCCCCTTCAGCCTTCTTTTTCCCTCCACACCTGCCTTCCCCCTCACCCCCCGGGTTTTTGGATGTACCTGCTTTGTCCATCACCTGGGCCCTACTCTTGACAAACTGGATCCCCGTGCGGCCAAACACATTTTTGTCGGCTACTGCCGCACCCAAAAGGGCTATGTTTGCTACTCTCCGCTCACCCGGAAGATCTCTGTATCGGCTGATGTTACTTTCCGGGAGGATCAACCCTTCTTCCCCCCCCCCTTTGCCACCACTTCTACCACCACCTCCTACAACACCCTCCCTCCCACGGCCGGTGATCCCCGTCCAGTCCCCTCCCACCATCCCTCCGCCTCCTCCCACCCTTGACCCTCCTCGACCCCCCGTCATTCGGGTCTATACTCGTCGCCCTCTTCCTCCCGTTGCTCCTCTGCAGTCGGCTTCGACCTCGGCTTCTCCGTGTTCTGCTGCTCCGGTGTCGGCCTCTACCGCTCATCCAATGGCGGACTATGTTTCTCTCCATCGCCTCTCTCCACCTCTTCAGACCTTGGCTACTTCGCTCTCCTCGGTCTCTATTCCTACTTCTGTCCAGGCCGCTCTTCAACATCCTGGGTGGCGTGCGGCCATGGAAGACGAGATGGCTGCTCTTTGGGCCAACCAGACTTGGACCTTGGTGTCCCTTCCTCCCGACCAGAAACCTGTTGGGTGCAAATGGGTCTTCGTCATTAAACATGCTCCTGATGGGACCATTGATCGCCTCAAAGCTCGTTTGGTTGCTCGTGGCTTCACCCAGCAACAGGGGCTGAACTATGACGAGACTTTCTCTCCGGTCGCTAAGCTCAACACGGTCCGCATTCTCATTTCTGTGGCTGTCCATCGCCAGTGGCCCCTATTTCAACTCGACGTCAAGAACGCTTTCCTGAATGGCGACCTTCAGGAAACGGTTTACATGCAACAACCTCCCGGGTTTGAGACCACGGGGGAGTCACGGGTTTGTCATCTTCTCAAATCACTATATGGTCTCAAACAATCCCCTCGGGCATGGTTCGACAAGTTCAGCAAAGCTCTCCGGGAAATTGGCTTCACTCGCAGCTCGGCTGACTTCTCATTGTTTACTCGCCACCAGGCCACTGGTACGGTTCTCCTATTGGTATATGTCGACGACATCATTATTACTGGCAGTGACTTGGACAGCATACAGGCCGTTAAGCTACATCTGAGCTCCGTCTTCCAAACTAAAGATCTGAGACATCTTCGGTACTTCCTCGGTCTGGAAGTGGCCAGACGGTCAGATGGGTTGGTTCTCTCTCAGCGCAAATATTGCCTGGATCTTCTTCATGATGCAGGCTACTCTGGCTGCAAACCTATTAACACTCCCATGGATGCAAATCACAAAATATGTGCTCAGGGCTCGGATTCTGATTCGCTTCTACCAAATCCAGAATATTACCGTCGTCTAGTTGGGAAGCTTATCTACCTAACAGTTACAAGACCTGATATATCTTTCGCTGTGGGACTTGTGAGTCGCTATATGCACTCTCCTCGAAGCTCTCATCTCCAGGCTGTGGAACGCATTCTCAGATATCTTAAGATAGCTCCTGGCCAAGGACTTGTATACAAAACCTCATCTTCCATTCCTACACTAGTGGCATAATCTGATGCCGACTACGCTGGCTCCCTCGACGATCGACGATCTACTAGCGGGTTTTGCACCTATTTTGGAGGACATCTGATTACTTGGCGAAGCAAGAAACAAGCAGTGGTTGCTCGATCCTCAGCAGAAGCAGAATATCGGGCAATGGCTGCTGTGGTCTCTGAGCTCACATGGATTGAGAGTCTCCTTACCGACCTTGGAGTTAAACTACCTTCACCAGCTCTCCTCCTATGTGACAGTCAAGCTGCCATACATATTGCTAAAAACCCGGTCTTCCATGAAAGAACGAAGCATATTGAGGTAGATTGTCATTTCATCCGAGAGAAAGTCCACATGAAGAAGATCGAGCTCAAGCATGTTCCGGGTACTGAACAGGTTGCTGACATCCTCACCAAAGCTCTACCTAGTACCCTCTTCTATCAGTGCCTATCCAAGCTTGGCGCATACGACTTGTACGCTCCAGCTTGCGCGGGAGTATTAGAAAAGCCCATGTAAAAGGCCCATTTGATGGCCCATTTTTTCCTCCTCCTTCTTTAGTCCCACATCATGTATAGGATTTATTCTTCTCTCTTCTCTCCTATATATTTGTATTCTCTCATTGTATTTAGATACTTAAATAATACATACAAGCTTTGGACACTATCAACAGTTTTCTTGGTAGTGGTCATAATCTGTCTTGCCAAATATTCATTCTATGATAGCGACATTTTTGACCAAACTCACAAGTGCAAATAAGCCGCGCCTAATGAAACCTAAATTTTAGGATCCGAGTTACATTAAATCCCCTTCTTCTCCAATTGAAATTGATCTTATTGTTCTCATTTATGCTCTCCCTTTATATTTTGGGTAACATCACTGATAGCAAAACTGCACTTTAAAAACACAAAGATGAATGATTACATTAATACTCAAAAGACATGCAGACATCCTCCGGGGTGTACATGTGGTTCCTGCCTTTCTAGAAGGTCATTTTTATACAGTTGCGAACTCCTGGACACCCATCTCCCTCTGCATATGTAGCCTAAGGGCATTATTGTACTTTGTATGTCCACTCTATATATATGAGTGGTAGTGTAATGTTCATCCTAGGTGATCTTGTCAGTGTTGTACTCTCCTAGGTGAGAGAAGCTCTTAGGGGGAGCCAACCTTCAAACTTCAGTTCGAGCTCGTCTCGACATTTGTATCCTTGCTTTGCGTTCAATCTTACAGTTTAGTTTGTGATAGTGTGCAACTATCAATTGGTTTGATTTGTCGCTCTTTTGTGGTTTTCCCCGAAACCATAATTGGATCTACATCCTTGTTCTAGTCGCAACCATCGAATCCTGTATCCCCTCATGGCGTACATCCTTCTCTTGCTCGTTGCTCCTGCTCAGCCTTCTTGCTACATAACTGAACCTGTGTTTGCTTAACATTGTTGACACCGCCAACTGCATCCCGTCGCGCCGCCCTTCCGCGAGCCCTTTTCACTCCGCGTTCACTATCTTACTGTCGCACAACGCACGGTAGAAGCCGCAAGTCCCGCACCGTCCTTTGCACGATCACCTAACCCGATCGCCGTCTTCCCCGTGCTTCCGGGTTTGTTTCCTTCCATCCACATTCTTGCAGCGAACCACTCCGCCTTTCGCCGACCTCCATTGCCTCTGCTGCATTCCATGGGCTCCATCGCCTACTTTCGCCGCCTTCCTGCAGACCGTGCACCTCAATATCCGTGACGAGCATCACATCCAGCATTTTCTGCTTAGAGGGTGTTATTCCAGCAACCCTCAATGCCTTACTGCGCCTTATGTTATGAAAGGCGCGCCTCAGGCGCTAGGCGCACAAGACGCACAACCCCCTGCCTCTGTCAAGCAGAGACAACAAGGTGCCTGAGGTGCGCCTATGTGCACCTGACGCGCACCTAAGCGCCCAATTTTCTGAAATTCAGTGAATTTGGCTTCCAAATCTCTGAATTTCAGTGAATTGGGTCCCCAAATCTCTGAATTTCAATGAATTGGACCCCCAATTCACTGTTTTTCAGTGAATTGAGCGCATTAAATTTCAGTGAATTGAGTGCGCAATTCACTGCTTTTATTTTATTTTTCATTTTTGCGTCTCACGTGCCTCAGGCGCGCTCCCGAGCCTTGTGCCTATGCTCCAGGACCCTTTTGTGCCTCGGTGCCTTACGCCTTTAATAACATAGCCCTCGCCACCTCATCGCCCAACAACCGCCAGCTTCTTACCCTCCTTCGGCCCTCCGTCCATTCCCTAGACACGTTCAATTACTCCCCACGGTCCATGCTGATGAGGACACCTCCGCCTCTGCCTCCGTGCACTCCCATCACTTGGATCAAACCAAAGCGTAGCTTGAGGATCTCACTCTCCTTCGCGAGTTTGTGTCAACGACAACTATGTTGTTAAAGGTGTGCCTAATGCTCTAGGCTCAACAGCTCAGAGGCTTGTGCCTTCGTGCGCCGTTTTTGCGACTTTGGAGTATAAAAAACACGTCTGAGTGCGATTTCTGCTGCAAATCTTTTTTTCCAAAAGAAATAAAGAAATAATGTAAGAACTCAATAATTTTTGCATAATTTAGTGTTTGTGAAACATAATCGAGTGTTAAGACTTAAATATGATGCAAGTGAACACATTAATTATATATTTTAAGAGATAATGATAGTAATGAATGATTAATTAATAGAATAGATGAAAAATCTGATCATGACGATGAACTAATGTTTGATGCTTATTTTTTTAAAATGAATGTGGTTGCCTTGGTGTGCCTTGCGCCTTTAATAACTTTGCACGGCTGTAAATCGCCCACCAACCCCTACGCCACAACCCACTTAGCCCGTATTTGACCGCATGGGGTTTCTCCACCCTACTTCAGATATCCACCCGACCCATCTTCGTCTGATCGAAATTCCTATGTTCGACGCTCCATTGGGTGCGTTGGACGCGCCAATAGGTTCTTGAACTCACCCGGTCCGCGCTTGAAGGTGGAACTTCTCTGCCACTACGACGTCCGCCGGATGGACAATGCCTACGAGAGCCTCAGTTTCGTGCTCCCGTTCGACACCGTGGCCACCTGTATTGAAGTGTTCATTGAGGAAGCCACGCACATACCTAGCCTCTCCCCCAACCATTCCTTGAGGGGTGCACGTCTCTAGGTCCATAATTCGACTACTTTTTCCGCTCTATGGAGCAAGCTTGTTACCTCAACGAGGAACCTTACAGGACCCAACTACCCTCGTCTCGATCATCCCACCAGTCGCTACGACTACCGCTGTTGCCGCCAAAATCTCCATCGCCTCTTACCTGCTTGGATCCCCTACCCTTGCTGCTAAGCCCGCCTTCATCGTTGCCAGTTCCCCCAGCTCTACCTCTACCGATACCCCGACGACCCCACCACTTATCTCACCAGAAGCACCTTGAGATTCGGCGAAAGAGTCTTTCCTTTTGCTGCCAACAATCATACTTTCCCACCCACGTTGGCCTCTCAAAAACTTGTGCGTACTGGTTGGATTTGAATACGGCAGTCCTGACTTAAGAGATTTGAATCCTATGATACTCGCGGATAACCCCTACGAACCTTGACCTTGAGTACAAGGTCATTTTTCGGGAGAGTGTTTATACGGATGCGACCCCCTGGATACACGTCTCCCTTTGCATATGTAGCCTAAGGGAATTATTGTACTTTGTTTGTCCCACTCCCCTATATATTGGAGTGTTTGTGTCTCTTTCCGTTCATTCTTGTTGATCTTGTGAGTGTTAGGCTCTGCTGGGTGAGGAAGGTTCTTAGGAGGAACCAACCCTCAGGAGTATAGGTCTAGCTCGCCTCAACATTTGTATCCCTGGTTTGTGTTCAATCTTACAGTTCCAGTTCTTGATAGTGTGTAACTATCACATTTTGATCATTGCGAGAGGTTGCCTAAGTCTGTCGGAAGCTCAGTATTCATGAATATGCACTGTCCATCCCTCCCTCCCTTCTTGGTTGCTTACTCTTTCCTTTTGATGCAAGCTTGTGTAAGCTTTGATTTCAGGTCAAATGTTTTCTTACTTGACACCTAACGTTTGATTAATAACTTGATGCATGCATGACTTTTTAAACAAATTCTTGTTTATGCACAATGAACATGCTTTCTGTGGACCAAGTTTCATCTTTTGGGGCTTTATTCATCATAAATGAAAGGTTAAGTACAAGCTTTAACCTGTTGGGTCATTTACATATGATGACCTTTTTCTTCTTGATTGAGGCTCTGTTTGGGGAGCTGTCCGTGCTCTGCTGCGGCGTTCAGCCGTTGGAGATGGAGGCTCCCCAAATAGGAAGAAATCCCCCGTTGTGTTTCTCCTTTGGGGAAGAGAAAAAATTCCGCCGCAGCTTCCATTCCCTCCATTAACATTTCTCCCCGGCTGCGTCTCACCTCCCTTTGCATTTTCTAGCCTTGTGCTGTACTACGCAAATCTTCCAAGTAATTTCTTGATCTGTATTGTCTGGTTTTTCTGCATGTTTATCTTGACATTCTCATTTCTATCACACACAACTTAGACAGTGATGATTTTGTTTAATACATGGCTTCAAACTCCATAATACACCCCACTGTCCTAACAACAATTTAATATAATTTACATACTCCATAGGCGTTTGTTCATTTTAACAACCCAACATTAACTTAGCGGTTATATCCTCGTCTATATCCTCAATTTGTTATAGAACCGTTTAACTTTTTTCGCTCTCCTGTCCAGGGGACGAAAAATCCCTTGCTAGTGTCTTTGGCGAAGTAACTGTCCATTGAAGGAAAAAAATCAAACATGGATTTGCTTATAGATCATTAACCCCGTGTATTCAACTGGCTTGTGAGTGTTAGGCTCTCCTGGGTGAGGGAGATTCTTAGGAGGAACCAACCCTCAAGAGTATAGGTCTAGCTCGTCTCAACATTTGTATCCCTGGTTTGTTTTCAATCTTACAGTTCCAGTTCTTGATAGTGTGTAACTATCACATTTTGATCATTGCGAGAGGTTGCCTAAGGCTGTCGGAAGCTCAGTATTCAGGAATACGCGCTGTCCATCCCTCCTCCCTTACTTCTTGGTTGCTTACTATTTTCTTTTTATGCAAGCTTGTGTAAGCTTTGATTTCAGCTCAAATATTTTCTTACTTGACACCTAACGTTTGATTAATAACTTTGATGCATGCATGAATTTTTAAACAAATTCTTGTTTATGCACAATGAACATGCTTTCTGTGGACCAAGTTTCATCTCTTGGGGCTTTATTCATCATAAATGAAAGGTTAAGTACAAGCTTTAACCTCTTGGGTCATTTACATATGATGACTTTTTCTTCTTTATTGAGGCTCTGTTTGGGGAGCTGTCCGTGCTCCGCTGCGGCGTCCAGCCGTTGGAGATGGAGGCTCCTCAAATAGGAAGAAATCCCCAGTTGTGTTTCTCCTTTGGGGAAGAGGAAAAACTCCGGCGCAGCTTCCATTCCCTCCATTAACATTCTCCCCGGCTGCGTCTCACCTCCGTTTGCATTTTCTAGCCTTGTGTTGTACTACGCAATTCTAAGTAATTTCTTGATCTGTATTGTCTGCTTTTTCTCCACGTTTGTCTTGACATTCTCATTTATATCACACTCAATTTAGACAGTGATGATTTTGTTTAATACATGGCTTCAAACTCCATAAGACACCCTGCTGTCCTAACAACAATTTAATATAATTTACATACTCCATAGGCGTTTGTTCATTTTAACAACTCAACATTAACTTAGCGGTTATATCCTCATCTATATCCTCAATTTGTTATAGAACCGTTTAACTATTTTCGCTCTCCTGTCCAATGGACGAAAAATTCCTTGCTAGTGTCTTTGGGGGAAGTAACTGTCCATTGAAGGAAAAAAACAAACATGGATTTGCTTATTGATCATTAACGCTGTGTATTCAACTGGCTTGATCAATTAAGATAATATTATATATTTTGTTTCCATGGCTAGCTATGGCAGGGAGGAACCGCTTGCCTCGCCGCCAGGAGCCTCATAGCTTCCACGACGTCCTTCAGCCCCCACTAAGACGGGGACACGGCCCCATTCCTCTTCCATCCATCGAGGAGGAGATCGCAGTCCGCCGTGACGAGATTCGCAGGCTTCGGGCAGATACTCATTTACAGGTGGAGGAAAATGTCGCATTGAGGCGGGAAATAGCCGCCGCAAAAGACGAAATCCACTCACTGGGTCAGCTGATAACCAAGGTTCGTGCCGATAAGGAAGCGCGTGGCCGTGATCTGCTTCAAAGGAGCTTGGAGTTGGAGAAGGAACTCATTGGCCTCGATCCCATCAAATCTGAGCTTCTGCAGCTGAAATCCGAAGCGCAGAAGATGGACGCCATGCGGAAAGAGTTGTCGGCGGAGGCGCAGAACATGTCCAACGAGCTGAAACGCCTGCTCGCAGAGAACCAGCAAATACCGACGCTGAGAGCAGAGATTGAAGGCATGCGCGAGGAGTTGGGTCGGGCCCGGTCGGCATACGAGTATGAGAAGAAAGCGAGCGTTGACCAGATGGAGCAGAGGCAGGTTCTGGATAAGAACCTAGCATCCATGGCACGGGAAGTGGAGAAGCTGAGGGCGGATCGAATAAGCGTGGGGAACAGAGGGAGGGGATCTGGTAAATGTTCTTTCTTCTTTTATGTGTAATGTTGTCAGATTTTGTCACCGGAGATTCTAATTTTCTCCCACTCATAGGTCCTGGAGCTTCTTATGGCGATGATGGCTATGGGGTCGAGAAGGGACTCTATGGTTCGGGTTCGTGGCTGTCTTATGAGCATCAAGGTTTTCCTCGCCGTTGATGATTTTCGATTGATTTTTCGCCCTCCCTTTCTCCGGTTAGCGCCCTTTCCTTACTTTTATTATGTTTTATTGGGAATTATCATGGACATTTCCCTTGCTAATGGAGTTCAGCTTATGTATGTTCAATGACTGAGACTTTTGGTTCAAGTTTGAAGTTTTCATCTTCTTCCTGGTTTTAGGTGCTCACAATAGTCCAGTGCTCTTGTTTAGAGATGCAGGAGTAACCATACCTCAATCTTTATACATTTGAGATAGGAGTTTTTTCTATGTAGTATAGATTGTGATTTGCAAAAATATTTTTATTGAAAATAAAAAAACGAATAAATATTTCTAGATGGTTTATATTAACACCCCATTTCTAGATATAAGCATCTCTACAAAATCACCAAACACCACCTTATTTTTAATATCCTATTCCTATAAACGTCCATGCCGCCTACTCCGATCCGACGTGAACATCTGACGATTGCTCCTTATATTCCGACGTCGGAGGCTTCAAGCTCTTCTCCTCGTGAAGATCTTGCGATCATTTTTCTCCAATCCAGCAGACTTCTGATGGCAGCAGCTCCAAGCGTCCAATTCCGTGTTATTTGTCTACTAATCTAACATCATAGTTACACAGAATCATAATGAAGCTATGCAAGTTGTCATTGCCAAACGCTCTTATAGTCTCATAGAAAGACTGGATACCAATGGTTGTTTCTCTCTTGCGAAAATGACCTCCAACTCTATTACCAAAACTAACGCGGTTAATGCTAATGTTGTAACGACATTGATGCCAAGACAATAGACGCGTGCATGTTTCACGACAGTACATCGCCTCATGTTCCCGCCTAATATCGCCAAGTCCTCATATCGCTCCAATATCTCTCTCACTCGGCCGGATGTCTACTTTGTAGTCAAGAAATTTGCACAATTCATGCTTTATCCAATCACAACCCACTTGCTGGCGGTAAAACTAGCACTCACCAACAACTCACTTGAACTACATGTATGTTTTATACCAACCCGGCGAGAAATGCCGATTTTTGCATTTCCCCGACGACATATGAAGTGTTTTTCAGATCTCACTCTATCAGCTGGAGCTCCAAAAAGCAATGCACAGTTGCCTGTTGTGAGGCCAAGTTCGGTGTCATTACCGCAGGCATTGTGGAAACAATTGGCCCGCCTATCTCCTCTATGAACCTGTCTCTCCTCCAATCGAATTCCAATCATTTACTGTGACAACGCTGGTGCCATTCACCTTCTCATATTTCACTCTCTCATGAAACATTGTTGCCATCAATTACTCATCTGTAAGTGAGCAAGTCGCCAAAAAAGAACTCTGTATCTAATGCTGCAGGTGACAGATAAACTCGGCATTTCACTCACCAAACGATTCCATCTTCCACTATTCGTTAAACATCGATTCAAGCTTCGTGTTCATCAAATGGACAATTAGCTTGTCACAGCTACCTATTGCACTCTCCCACAAGTTAGGAATAAACATTTTAGCTCCAATAAATCTGTGCATTGCTAGGCAAAACCGTTCCTATATTCGACTCCACATTTATGTTCTTATGTAAATATCATGTCAGCGATCTCTTTTTCTTTGAATGTTGTGTGTAGGGGTGCAATTCGAATCGGTTTCGTTTCTACCTCAAAACCGGAACCGCCCATGTGAGATCAGTTCAAATTTTTGGACCGGAAGCGACCCTGGTTCTAGAAATATAGAGCCGACCGGTTCCGGTTTCTTGTAATAAATGAACTTTATCTTAAAAAATGGTTTATTATAAGTTAGCAGCTAGTAGCGACACCTCATATCCGGCGGCGTGTTGGGGTAATAGATGAGTTAGGCGAGTGAATTTATATGTTAGGGGATTAGAAGGAAGGTCAAAAGTGAATATAATTATTGTAATCAAATATTTTTCTTAAACAAGTATTGACAATTCAGTTCTCAATTCGGTTCTCGGGTACCCAACCGCAAGAACCAACCTAAGGTCAGTTCTTACCTTTTCAAGAACCATACCTGACCCGAGAAATATTAGAACCGTCTTGAATTGATCGATTCGGTTCAGTTTCAGGTTGGTTCTTGGTTGCTTGGATTATTCTGTTCTTTTTGCACACCCCTAGTTGTGTTTATATTCTCAACATCATAGAGTAAAGTTTAATATATAACATCAAAATACATGGATTATGGTCATCTGGACTTGTCTTGCACTAGAGATATCATTTTGTGACACCAAAGTCGGTGGATGAGCGAAAACGTACGTGCACGAGAGAGAGAGAGCTTTATCATGACCTTATGAATTTAGAAAAATCATTCTTGCATGGATCAGAAAAATTCCCCTCTCAAACTTGAGAGTCGAGGACAACATTTTTGAAGTTATGCGATCTGCCCCGACTTCTCACACGCGTCGGTGGGCTCGCTCGGACTGTGCCGTTCCCGTGCTCCTGTAGCCCCATTGACTGATCTTCTCTCCGATTAGTCAGACACATGATGTTGGAGACTTGATGTCCTTGATTCAATTGATCAGCATGTGTAGATTGACACTATTGATGGCATTCTAGAGGAGTGAACACAAAAAATGCCTCATCAAGCGGGCATCACCTCATCCCATCTGATGAAAATCAACTCTTCGAAGTCTTTGGACAACCTTAGGTTCCGTTTGGGGGACTTATTTTCATCGGTCAAGCAGTTACGACTGCATGAACTAGACTTCAATAGAATACGTAGATTTTTATGTTTGTACGTTGGCCTTTTCACACATTTTTATGTTATGCAAGATTAAGGCTCTGTTTGCACGGTGGACGGCGGGTCATGAATGTGATGATGTTTGTTAACTCCCATCTTAAAGAATTTCATCGGGTTTATGCTCAAGTGGATGATGTGTTAGGTGACCCTTAACGAATGACGTTTTAACCCATGCGCTTCCCCAACCACGTGCCAAACGGAACCTTAGATGGTGATTTTTGTAGCTTACCAGCTATGTTTATTTGCTTGTGCTTATAGAAAATATAAACTTTATTAACAAAAAAGTGTAGGAGTTCATACTCCTTCGTTGTGGGTTAAAAAAATAAAAGCAAAAGCATAAAAAGAAATGTGATGATTTTTTTTTGGGGTAACAAAGTCTTCTTACAAAGTCATATGAATATAGCAATAGCAGGTGAAAGTGGGCTTTGGTGAGTGCCATTCAGCCTCAACCATCCACATCTTTTCTTGCAAAACAATAATACTAAACCCTAAAAATAGGGCAGCCCGGTGCCCCAAACATCTCCACACAGCGAGGGTCCGGGGAAGGGCCCACCACATCGAGAGTAAGAAGGGCATACCCTACTATCCAATTGGGATATTTATAAAATATTCTTAAAAAATAGTATAATTTTTTTTTGTTTTAGAACTATTATAATATTAGAATCAATAAAATAAGAAAAATCTAAGAATGTTGTAAGATACAACATCCAAGCTGTGGATGTTAAAGAAGTACAGAGCATCAGAACTTTCATTTGAAAAACTCAAACTTAAAGGTGAGAGCAAAATCTCAAGGTGAGATGTGAGAAAGTTGAGTGTGTTGTTCCCGGACTAAACTCTCATTTTGTAAAACCGCAAGTATTAATTAATATCAAATAAATTTGCAATGATTATAATTTGTAAAATTATACTATAAAGAAAATGTCATAGGCGAGTTAAAACGGCGGTCACAGTCTATGTTGTCAAGGCGCGTGCCTGGGTGCGCTCCTTACCAGCTCTTAGGCGCACCAAAGGCGAGCCTGTGGCTTTCAGGGTGTTTCTTCAACTTATTTTTTGGGAGATGTGCAAAAATATGATCTCAAACGCACCCAAGGCACCCGTAGGCGTACTTGGGCGTCCAATTTGCTGGAAATCAGCGTATTCGCTCAATTTCAGACAATTGAGCGCATAATTCGCTCAATTTTAGTGAATTGGATGCCCAATTCGCTCAATTTTCTTTTGCCCTCATTTTTGCACCTTACGTGCCTCATGCGCACGCTAGCGCTTTGCGCCTAGGCTCCAGTGTCCATTTGCGTCTCGGTCCGCCTTGCCTCTTTGATAGCATAGGTCACAGTCTACTTGTAAACCATTGTTGTGTCCGCTCATCTCACACAAAAAAATGTAGCAGGGGAATAGAAGAGATGTGCATTCTTATTTCAAATATATACACCATTAATATTAATTCTTAGGCTTGGTTTGGCGGGGCAGATAAGTGCCGCTCGCACGTACCTCACCACCCTGCCGCCTCCTCGCATTCCAGGAATGCGCACGGTGAGGCGGTGGGGTCGCGGGAATTTCGTGGAAATCAACAGTACCGCGGAAATCACAGTGGCGATCGGGCGGTGCGGTGATTTTCACAGAAGCCCCACCGTCCCGCCAAACTAAACCTTAGTGTAGCCTGAAGAATGTATATCTCTGTCTTTCCTGAGCAATATGAATTATGAAAGCAAATAAAGAAGAGAAGAGAGTTTAGGGCTTCATTTGATTCGGCGGCGGCGGCCGGTCGATCCGGCGGGCGGAAACAGAGTGTTCGAATCGGATGGGGGAGGTGGTTGATCTAAACAGAACTTTTTGAGACATTTCTCAAGGAGGGCGGCTGGAAACGGAGCAAACACCGGCGTAGATTCATTTGTTTACCTTCCTTTCGCCGGCATTTGCCTAAAATGAAACAGCGAAACGCACAAACAAATAGAGCCTAATATAACAAGAAGGGGACAAGAACTGAGCCTCCTCGCCCGCGCACTGAGAGGAGGCAGCACTTGGTTGTCTGCAAATTAATGCAGGTGTGGTCCTCCCTCTTCTTCTTCTACCAGCTTCTGCACATTCCCTGCTAATTTCCGTAGTTCCACCGCCCCAGTCTCTCTCTCTAGTCTCTCTCTAGTATCTCTCTCTAGTCTCTCTCTGTTTGTTTCCACCGCCCCAGTCTCACTCCCTCTCTCTCTCGTATAACTGTATAGTCTGTACTCATTCCAAGTTTGAAAATATTGTGTCAATGTTATATGTAGCTTATTTTTGACTATATGCAGTTCAAAAACTAATGCACGTTAAATAAAGCTATTATATGAAGTGATGAATTCGTATAAATCTGATCTGCATATAACAATTATAAAATTATATGGCCTTTGGATAGCCAAAAGGCGCACATAATTATTGCCTATTTTGTGGTGTTGATATTTGTAGATCTTGTTCGACTATTTGTAGTATATAAATTTCAGAATTATAATTATACTTGGTGGAGAGTTCTTATCTTTTGATGCAGGAAATTAATTCTGTATGAGCGAAGCACAAATTTATTCAAAAAGTAAATTGATAATTATAAAAATATATTCTATATTACATTAATATTACGCAAAATATGTTTATATTTCATGAATAACCTCTTTCATTTTAAATATTTCTGATATTATTGTAGGATAACTTAACAAAAAAAATTTCATTATAAAAAAATTTTGCAACACATTTATGTATAAGAAAAACTCTAAATAACTAACTTGTTGTACAACCCTGTATTCGTCAAGTGAGATCTTTAGAAGAGACCAGGGCAAAAAAGGTGGTTCAGGCCCAGGCCGGGACGAAGTGGCGAGAGGACATACCTCCTCGACTCATGCATGGCGTGCGCCGCGAGCAAGGGGCGACTGAGACAACATGACATGCACTCGCCCCAGGCTGTGGGTAAGCGACAGGAGAGTGGAGCGATGCGGCCTGCACTCACCCACCGGCTATGTAAAAAACATTTTTTCCGGATCTGCTTCTTCCTCATTTTGACGGTAGAAATGAAGTTTGAAAAAATATGTTTTTGAAAAATGATATTTACATTAAAAATTTCTTTGCATAAAATATAATTTGCAGAACTGCTAGAAAATCAGTGCATAAAACTATTTGTTAAAAGTAGAATTTTGTAATTTTTTAAAAATAAAAAAATATGAACAGTTCACAAAATAAAACAAAATAACAGTTTTTAATCTTACAAAGTTATTCCTTGCAGGCAGGTCCACTACTTATGAATCGTGTGCCTATGTCTTACCTAAAAACGTGAATAGGTAAATAGTTTAAGGCTCCGTTTGTGAGGACTTATTTTCACCGGTCAAGCGCTTACGACCGCATAAACCGGACCTTAATTATGATCTGGTTCATGCGATCGTAACTGCTTGACCGGTAAAAATAAGTCCCTCCAAACAGAACCTAAATTTGTCAATTATCGTAAAAATAAAAAAAACTATTTCTACTTTGTCATTTTGCTTTGGGTCAACATAATTATCATATCATCGAATTCATTGAAATCAGGATCTCCATTTGAAGGATGCCTTCAAATAAAATTATGTTCCGTCATTGTCATCATCACAATATCAATTTGTTTTGGAAAATTATATGGATGCATGCCCCTCAATATTATCCATTTTTTCATACATCAAAAGTTCATTTTATGACACTTCCCAGTGATGAGTGCGCTTGATTGAAGATTTCTTTTTGTCTTTCGATCAGACAATTGCCACGAGCAGCAAAATCTGGCAGATGATACTGAGTTTCTGGATAAGATTTCAAATAGCCGCGCTGTAGTGGATAACCAATGTTGATTACATAGTATTTTCCCATACAAAAATATATACTGTACATTTTTTTATCTTAAATAAAAAATAATGCATTAATTATCTCGAGGCAGATACACAGGCTCACTCCGGTGCTGTAAATTGTGGTATTCCCTAATAAAGTAGTACGAATATATACACACATATGACATACAAGTTACAGGCACTGGGCTTCGCCCCTATGACCAACAATGGCATTGCACGGGGGTTGGGGCCCCAATGGCCCACGTGACAATACCTCGACAACAACTTTGGCTTGATGCAATAGTGCTCCCATCGCTCACAAACTCCAGAGCACAATACTCGGCCCGTCACTCGTTTTTCAGGTGTCCACGAGGGGTGGGGGGGGGGGGGGGGGGGGTGGGGAGTGATAGTGAGAGAACATCTTTTATTATAGGTGGGGAAAACTGCTTATATGAGAGCACATTGTTAAGAATGAAATAAAAAACACAAATTAAAAAAATTGAATATTTTGTAATAAAGAGGGGATAAAATAAAAAATTAAAAGTTTAACCAAAGGTTGTTTTTCTCTTTTAATATAGTAAGTATTGTTGTGGGTTGCTCGGTTTTCTTCCGGTCCGGAGAATCGGACCGCCTTAGTTCTGAGTCGAACCTGGGGCACAAACAATAAATGAGAACCAAACAACACTGACAAGATGTTGTTTTTATCGTGGAAAATCCGAAAAGGGTGAAAAATCACGTGTCAGGATTTCTGCCGGGCCGAAATCCACTATTCAGCTTTGTTTACAAGTGTTTGGAGTTCCTCGGATGATGACAGACTAACTCTTCGTTACAAGATTTGAGTGCGTAGAAAGAGGAAAAGATGCTAAGTTCACGAAGCTTGGAGGCGAACGTCCGAGTGAGCGTTGACCGTTGCACGGACTAGAGGGAGAGCATAGTGAATTCCAAGCAGGGGAACGATCTAAGTCTCACGTTCTCGCCGGAAAACTTCAAAGCTCTCTCTAGTATCTGGAGTTGCTTGACTTAAATGAAGATCTGAGAGACTTTTTATAGCTTTTCTGGAGGGTTGTGCTAGTAATTTGCGTCAGGCTATGCACGGGGTGCACGCTTGCGTGGGTGAGGCAAGCATTAGCGCGCGCTTGTGCGCAAGGTGGGCGCTAGTGCGACCACAGTGCGTGCACATGTACACACTCGCTGGGTGCACAACATGCCCTGTGTGCGGGTTCTGCACGGCGTCTATGCATGCTTTGTTCCGCTTCCCTTTCGTGGTGATTCCGGCCCCTGGGACCAGGGCGTCCTGCGTGCGTAATTCGTCTGGTTGGATCGTATTGCTTGAATATTCATGACCGGTTTGACTTGGAAACGCCACCAAGTATAGATACATCCAAAGTATGCAATTAATAAAGCTGGTCTAAGGGAATAGGGATCATAGAAATCAACTAAAATTATATTGAAAATGATTTGATATTAATTATTTACTTCTGCATGCATCAATTTCTAGGTTCACGATTCCCGATTTCCCGTGCAAACCTTGGCGGGAACTTTGTCGTCAGGTTGACTTATGCCCCGTTGACCGAAGAGATTCTGGCATTGACCCGAAATTATGTCCAGATGGATGAGCGTCCACCGCTTTCAGGCCGATCTAATTCAAGTCAAACCCGTAATTCCACAATCAAAACAGTGTTTGTTGAGAGTTGCGATTGATCAAAACGCAATAAGCGGCTGTTGGAGAACGGAGCCGCATTGACTTTTTTTGCGACGAAGGTTATGATAGCGGCAGAATATGCCGAAGGGCGCCGCGACGACCTTGGGACTTCGAGAAGGCAGTGCCTGACGACGACACGTGGACTGTCCACTCCAATGTTGTGATTTGCATTTGCATGAATATTTCTTTGAAAATGGGCGTTGATCCTTGTTACGTGCACGTCATTTTTGGCTATGTATACACCAAATTCTTAAAATAAGAAGAAATGTTACGTGCACACCACTTTAGACTATGTACACACCAAACTCTTAAAATAAACAACACCATTACTTTAGAATATGTACACACCAAACTCCGTTTGGCAAAGCAGTGGTGGGCAGGAAAGTTGTGATTATAAGCCAATTTGGGTGATTGCACACCGCACTCATATTTTCTCCCGAAAGCCGAAACTCTGCCCTCGCCCCAGCTTCAACCTCGCTTCACATGACATACAAGTAGAGTTGAATAAGATACTCCAAAAATACAATATATCATCGACTATTAAAAAAAATGAATGGAAAAGAAAACTATAGTAGCTATTGGAAAATTTTATTTTTCATGCATATTTCATTTTTCTTTTGTCCGTAGGTAGTTTGCTTTTCATTTTGTTTTAAAAAAAATTGACAAAAAAACCAATACACATAAAAATTTGAAAATTTCAAAACCACAAAATCACATCGTTTGATATGATTTTGCTCTATGTTTGGTGTTATTTGCATCTGTTTGTTATTCAAAATTATTTAATATATATATATATATACGAGCATCTTCGCACGGGCTACGCCCGTGCTCAATGCTCTTCGCATCGACAGTACCCCACGTGCGTCAGTACATCCACCCAACCTCACCCCCTCTACGACACTCGATTCTCTCAAGCTGCCTTCGGCCGCATTCATGCGATCTTCGCCCGCCAACACACAAACTTCAACCGTGCTACATGCTCCAGACGGTCTTAGGCCGCATAGAAGCAGGGTTCACCCACTTCCACATAAATCGCCATCTCAACCCCGTACACGTCACTCGCATCCCCCGGAGCACATATGCAAAATCACCACCAGTACGACAAACGCTCTATTGGCGTGCCACACCGAGCACACGTACCTTACGCGAGAGTACCCCCACCTTGACAGTCTCCCGGCTGAACGAAGCTCTTACAGCTCACAAAACTTGTTCAGATGGTAAAGTAGCTATGTGAAGAGCAGCAGGGACAGGGGTTGTATGCACAGGGGTTTCCGAGATGCGACAGCGTCGTTGAGTCGGGAGACTGTCAAGGTGGGGGTACTATCGCGTAGGGTACGTGTGCTCGTTGTGGCACGCCAATAGAGCGTTTGTCGTACTGGTGGTGATTTTGCATATGTGCTCCGGCGGATGCGAGTGACGTGTACGGGGTTGAGATGGCGGTTTATGTGGAAGTGGGTGAACCCTGGTTCTGTGCGGCCTAAGACCGTCTGGAGCATGTAGCACGGTTGAAGTTTGTGTGTTGGCGGGCGAAGATCGCATGAATGCGGCCGAAGGCAGCTTGAGAGAATCGAGTGTCGTAGAGGGGGTGAGGTTGGGTGGATGTACTGACGCACGTGGGGTACTGTCGATGCGAAGAGCATTGAGCACGGGCGTAGCCCGTGCGAAGATGCTCGTATAACAATGCAAAAAAGTACTATCTGTACTGACTTTCACGTAAAGAGAAGCAGAGAATAGCAGAGGTTCTATTTCGAAATAATCGAAGGTAATAGCATGCAAATTCGGTAACGTAGTTATTTCAATAGTATTGTTTATCTGCTTATGGTCGTAAATGATAGCAACTGCATGAAACATGCAATAATTTCATCTTTTGAAAGTAATTAAATTAACGTCATGTGAAACACTGGCAATGAGAGCGGTAACAGACATCTATTAGCAATTTTTACATAGATCATACAATCAATAGTAATAATATGAGAACAGCGTATATAATAACTTAATTTATTGCGCTGTACATTTGAAGCATTTTGTGACGACAATAAAATAGAGTTGAATATATCTGCAAGGTAATAAAATATTAGCATGAAAGCATAATCTAATTGTAAGAGATATATTTTTTAATATTTCTATTACAGTTTTTCTTTATATGATATTTGCAGTAATACAATGTACGCAAAAGTATGAGTAAATGTACAGAATTCATTGGTAAAGTATATACCCACGACAGAGTAATGAGGCGAAATTAGTAGGATTGTCTGTATGCCAGCAAGGCTTTCTTTCAAATAATTGCAGACAACTACATTTGATGAGCCTGTGTAGGAAATATAATATATTCAACAATCACAGAAATAATAGTGTAAACACATATGTAAAATAAATATTTGATGTGAAATAGAGAATGTACCTGGATAATGACTTTTCTCAGTAGTTCTTTGAATACAATATTTTTTGTATAAGTTCCTGTGTGTTTAGGCATAGCACCATCTTTAACTAAAATTTTTGTATTCTCTGCACTGACTCCTCGTGATAAAGCAACATAAAGTTGACCATGCGTAAAAACTGGAGAAGGCAGGTAAAGTCCAACATGTTTAATTGTTTGTCCTTGGGATTTGTTTATTGTAATTGCAAAACTTAAACGAACTGGAAATTGCTTTCGAGTTAATTCAAATGGCATATTGATATCTCCAGGATTTTTCAGTGGTATGCGGGGGAGAAAAACAGTGTTCCCTTTATGTTGTCCCGTAAGTATTTCTGCTTCAATAATATTTCTTGAGAAATGACGACAAAGCAACCTCGAACCATTGCAAAGTCCAATTCGAGGATTTAAATTCCGCAGCAACATGATGGGGGCGCCCTTTTTCAAAGACAATTTATGCGGCGGTAGATTGCCTGGTGATATGTTATTCAAAAACTCTTGTGGGTATAAATTATATCTATCATCATCAACAGAGTCAAAAGAATAGTATGTAAATTCATCTCCACTAAGCAACCTGAGACATTTTTCATTTAATACAGAGACGTCCTCATTTAATGGAGTCAGTAATGCCCTGTCTTCCCAATAATCACAGCTCGTAACACTGGATATAATATCAGAAAATACGGTGTTGATTAGTACATTGAGGGAATGTTCGTCTTCCCATGGAATAATCAAGGAATTCGGAATTTGAATCATATCATCAGCATATGTATACTCATCACCATTTCCTATACGGAGTAGAAATTCTGAGAAGTGTCGATCATCAATAGCACGCATGTTTTCAGATAGTGAAAGTAAACGTACAGTTGACCATAAAGGTGAGTCCACTATGCTGGCATTGATAATTTGAGATTTTGTGCCGTTAACTACAACTGGTGGAATCTGGCGAAAATCACCACCCATAATTATAACCTTACCACCAAAAGGCTGTGAAATATTAAGAACATCTCGAATTGAGCGATCAACGACCTCGAATACATGTTTGTGTGACATTGGAGCTTCATCCCACAAAATAGCAGAGGATTATTCTATAAGTTTATGTAACGCAGACTGTTTAGCAATATTACAAAATGAACCGGCTTCTACAGGAATTGGAATTTTAAATTTTAAATGTGCTGTAGTTCCACCCGGAAGAAGAGTCGCTGCAATCCCTGAAGATGCAGTTGCAAGCACAATATGACTATCATGTCGTAAATGAGCAAGTAACGCTTTGTATAAGAAAGTTTTTCCCGTGCCTCCAGGGCCATCTATGAAGAAAATACCTCCATCTTGTTGTCTAATAGCTTGCGTAATAGTATGGAAGGCATATGATTGAGCAGGATTTAATAGTAAAATAGAGTTAAGATCTGTATGTGAAATTGGTAATGATATTTCATCTTCAATTAAGCTCGATAGGTTGTTAAGATCTGCGAACATTGTTGACATTTGCGGAATATCAAATTGTGTAATACTTTTGTTATGCTGCTGAAGAGTATAATCTATATGACGGAGAAGCTTATTCATAACATATAAATCACTAATGTAAGTAGAAGAGGCATAATCTTCCGTCATTGCAGTATAGTTAGCATTCCATAATTCTCTAACCTCAGTTGGGTTGCAATAAAGTAAAATTGTTGTGAATAAATTTCGTAATGCTTGTGGCAGCTGAAATTCCCGTGCTTCATGCATGCAGTTATGTAGATTGTTGTCTCGTTCCAGCAAACCATGATGTTCAGCAGCTTCTTTAAATGTCGAGTATGTCATATTCCTGGCTGTCATGAGATGCTCAAACGATGTTGGAGCTCGAATATGATTCAACAGTATGCGTAAATAAAATCTTTCACCTTCCGAAGGATGTACTGAGTATATTCGACCAATAACTTTTTGGTGACGTCTTCGTTTGAACCAACTTCTTAATGTTTGATTCCATGTATAGTATTTTGGGAACTCCCTGTACAAATATTTGTGGTCTTCTTGTTCCGTAGCATAGACATGAAAAAATTCAGTCAACATTGTGCGGGAATTTCGTTCATTTGCCAGTACAGTGTCCAGTAAATCAGTACAGCGAAACTGTACATGATGTTTATTAGGTAAATGAATTTGTAAACGGATAACAGACGGATATGTCTGGTACATAGAAAATTTAAATATCTTCCAAAATGCTTCTTGTGGACAAATCCATCGACCATTTACATATTGAGTAATCTCATTATGATCTGAGGAAGGTTGAACTTGAAATGCAACTGAATCAGGGCCTTTGTGTATGTACTTGTATAAATATTTTATGCTTTTTATACTACTGCATATTTCAACATTAATATGACAGTCATATTTCAACAAAAGCCATGGGTTATATGGAACCACCCATCGATTGTCAACTGCATAGTTTTGTGCACGGTGTAGTATAAATGAGCGACCATTATTACGTCTTCTATAAATTGGGTAAGAGTCTGCTCCTTGCACAGTTTCCTCAGTAAAGTTCTTTGGGTATCCTTTTTTACAAAGACCATGTTTCATGTATGGTGCATTAGAGTTAATATGTGCACATGGCCCATGAATCATATGACGCACAACAGCATTGTATAATTCGGGTTCATGTTCAATATGAGGAAGCTCTGCTCTAACAATTTTATTATAGTCATCTGGAGTATTGACTTTATCACGTGAGTCAAAAATAACCAGCATATGCACGTGTGGTAGACCTCTTTTCTGGAATTCGATTACGTGTACATGGCTAACAGTTTTGCCCAAAACATTTTTATGGAAAATATCTTTTTTTAGTTTCTCATATTTAGCATGAAATATCCGAGAAACAACATCTGAGCGGTCTTGAGGGGTCTGTCCAGCATAAAGCGCATCTGTGATTTCAGGCCAAGAAGAATTACATGTCATTGTTAAAAATATATCAGGTCTACCATACTGCTGCACAACAGCCATTGCATCTTGGTAACGTTGGTACATGTCGCGAGTACTTCCAATAAAAGATGAGGGCAAGATGACACGCCGACCAACATTTGCTGTAATGCAAGTACACAATATAAAAATTTTAGCATACTAAACAGTGACAACATATAAAGTGTACCATATTTAATTAAAATATGTACCGACCTCCAAGATGTTCTCCAGCAGTAAGACAATCTTGTAGACCACTATAAAGTTCGGAACGGATTGTTTTTTGATTATTTTTTATCCACCTCAGTTTTTGAGTTTCAATTTTAATGTAATTATCAACAACATATTGCTGAAGTAGTCGACATCCATGTAAAAGAAATGATGAAGCGGGTTGACGATCCTGCAATATAACAGTTGTG
Organism: Platanthera guangdongensis; assembly: GCA_039583875.1. Taxonomy (NCBI): domain Eukaryota; kingdom Viridiplantae; phylum Streptophyta; class Magnoliopsida; order Asparagales; family Orchidaceae; genus Platanthera; species Platanthera guangdongensis. The sequence goes on from CM077164.1 coordinate 15,011,937, forward strand.
AGGTCGAAAGTAATATAAGTAGAATTAGGATGTTTTCACACAGTAAATAATGTTGATGTAAAACCTGGAGTATGTATGAGTAGTAGTCGCAGCAGGTAACATGACGGTTATTCAGGCCTTTGTATTCAGCTAACCAACCGTATGTACCACATGGGAGGAGTAACGGATACTGAAGTGGGTCATAGTAACCAGCGTATTCTTGAATATTAACCAATTGACCTTCAGTTGTCTCAATAATTATATGACGTTCATTTGATTCGAGGTACTCTTCAGAACCAACAATTATAGCAGCGACTTGTGATGCTGAGGGTAATGTATATTGATGACCCAAAGCAGGTTTTTCCTTTATAATAAGCTTGCATCTGTTAATATCCTGATGTTGAGATAGTTGCCGAAACATGCGTACAAACGGGTTATATGTATCCAAAATTTTTCTTAATTTCTCTAGTACTGTACGATCTAACAGTGCATTTTCTTGTAAACGATAATCAATTTCATGTTCTGTATCATATATATAAAGTTGCAAGTATCTAGGACGTGAATTTGCAGCAGGCAAAAGAGAACCAATGCGGTGGTATATTGATCCATGAGCTCTGAATGTGTATACTGTGTGCTGCTCAGCTCCCAATGACTCATCTAGCATCACACCCATAGAAGTAAAAGAGAAAACATGGTTATATGAACGAATATATCTTCTAAAGTGTCGACTTTCAGCAGAGTCAGTAATGAATAAATGAAAGAGCTCAGGTGGAGCAGGTATAGCAGGAATCTGAACTTTTCCGTTGCCACAACACATTGTCGATGTTTCACCATCAAACAGTTTAGCATTACAATTATTACAGAAATGAGGGCGTTGAAGTTGTAAATGTACAATTTGTTGTGTTGCATGACATATGCGCGCAACATTGTGCTTCCGAGAACGTTGCTGCCTCACAGGAACAGCGACATTTGAGGAACGATTATCTGAGTTGTCAGGTTTTTAAGTTAGTGTTTGCGAGCTTTCTAGAGGATAAATAGTAGGAGACTAATATCAAATGTAGTGTGTCATACGAAAAGTAAGTAACATATATGTGTGTGCTGTAATAAGAACATAATACCTTCTGGACGTATATTACGTATGACATTTTCTTGCGTTTCATGATCGGCAGAGTGCCCTGTATTGACAGCTGCTGCCAGCGTGGCAGGTGGTTGTACTGTTGTTGGAGCAGTAGTAGTTGCAGTAGTACGGTCATTTGAGTGGGAAGAGATGGATGACATGCGACAATCATGCAGGGCTACAATAGGTGGTGTTATTCGTGATGATTGTCCAGGTTCCGGTCGACGGGCAGTATCGGGAAACGCAAGAGATTGTACAGTTGTTAATGAATATCTATGGACAATACCGTTATCTGCGCCTGTGACTTTAAATTGCAAAAGTTATACCGATATCATATAATTTAACAGCACTTCTAAACATACGATAGTGACAACAAAGTAATGACAATGATTACCCCAAGTCATGTTTAAATTTTCAGTGTTGCTCTGGACAGTTGCTACGCTTGACAATGTTTCAGTCTGGGTTGCAGTTGTGCAGTGGAGCATAGAATCCTGATCTGGACATATTACACGTGGATGGGCTGATTCGCGGCGGCGTCTTTCAGCAGCAGCACGTCTCATATCTCTTGCATGTGCTTGTTGTGATTCTGTCATACGTGCACGCCTTGCCCTTTGGTAAGATCGATTATATGCTCGTTCAGCTTCACGCTGTTCGTCAGACATACGGGATCTTCGTCGTTGTGAACGTTGTCGATTCAAAGCGCGTTGAGCAACACGTTCTGCTTCTGTCATATGCGCAGTTCGTATCGGTGCATATGAATAATTATCAGCTTGACGTAATTCATGTTGTTGATGACACATAGAGGGAGGTGTAGCATGAACATCAGATTGAACAGTATCATGTAGTTCCATTGTTCTCTGATTAGGATCCATGTCTACAAATTTGTATGCATGAAATGTAGTAATGTAAGAGTAGAGTAAATAAGTATGATCGTAAAATCACAAATAATTATCATATCACAGATTTTCACCAAGCCTTACGCAAAGGCTCCAAAGTCCATTATTTTTTTTGTAACTGCGTCATATAATGTAACATTGAACCATTGCATATGGTGTATTGTGTAACACAAACATGCATATTTTTTAATTATTATTCTCTGTACATAGCTGTATAAAGATCTGTTGTATGAATGTACAATTGATATCTCAGAAAATTTGCTAATAATTGCTTTTGGTTTTGCTATTGCTGTGGAGCAGCGCTTTTCTGATTTCATGTCTCTTACTAAGCGCAACACGGTGACTGCTGGTTGAAGCATAACAAAATAGTGCAAGAAACTTTTACGCATTGGTCATGCATGTCAATCTTCTGCAGGCGAAATTTGATTTAGGATGTTCTTAAAATGGTTGATATGAAATCGATTTGATTGTCTTTGGAGATGGAACAAATTTGAATATATTCTTATTAATAATTGTGTTGCTGATGTATATAGTATGAGTAGGATTCAAGTTTAGTAGAAGGAGAGAATTGTTTGAAATGGAAGAGAGAAGGAGGGGAGGTGTCAGAGCAAAGGTGAGGTAAGAGGATAATTTTAGAGAAGAAGGACCGATACAAAGTAACACAGAAATGAGTCTTTGATTTCAGCTTCGAGTTTTGGGGGACATACTGGCATGCGTAAGAGAAGATACGGCAATGAAAATTCCATCATACAAAGAGGAGAAATTATTAAAGTATGTGAGTGATATTTGTAAACCAAAAAATTGGTGGATATCAGGAAAAATTCAGAGTACACTGTGAAGATACCTTACAAACAAAATAAACTTTATAGGTTGTACAATATCACAGTTGCATTGGAGCAGGTGAGTGAACAAAAAGTAGGTAAAGGAAGATGCAATGAAGTATAGCTATAAAGCACATGTTGAATCATTACAGTAATTTTAGATAATAGTTGTTAGGTCAGAGTCGTAGCTTGCAGTTGGTGTTCTTCAAGTAGTGTGATAATAGTGAATGATTTTTCAGAGATAGGAAAAGGCCTATTCATGCATTATTATATACCAGATGTTAAGTTGGGGATTCTAGGGATGTGTATTCATCAATTGCCCAGTTCACATGTATGATGAAAAGAAAAGGCATCTATGCTTTGTACGCATTCCAGAATATGGACAACCACTAATTATGCAAATGACAGTTCCGGAGGAGCAAAGCGCAGGCAACGTTAACCAAGTACCATGTTCGTCAAATATGAGAACACAGCATTACAGATCTTTTAAAAAAAATCATCAAAGCATGATTACATGGCTAACATAATCAAAGAAATGAGTGATAGAATGAATGCTTGGCAATGGCACAATGATGAAGTCTTCGAAAATGGAAGCTGCGGCAGAATTTCGAGAAGCAGTAATGAAAAAAAGTTTGAGAACTACTAATTCTGGAGATGTAGAGGAAGTATACCTGCAAAAGTTCACCGAAAGCTCACAGTGCGCATTCCAAAATTGAAGCAACTGAATTTCCTGTAAGTCAATAGAAATTTGGTGAAGGAAGATGCAATGAAGCAGTGCTATACAACACATGTTGCATCAATACAATAATTTTAGATATTAGTATACACGGTTGCTTTCTACACCCTACTTCCTATCAACTCAAGTAAGCAGTCCAAAGTTTGGAGAAGCAGTGCTATCAGCGATAGAATGAATGCTTGGCAATGGCACAATGATGAAGTCTTCGAAAATGGAAGATGCGGCAGAAATTGGAGGAGCAGTAATGAAGAAAGGATTGAGAAGTAGTAATTCTGCAGATGTAGAGGATGTATACCTGCAATTCATCGAAAGCTGACCGTGCGCATTAAAAAATTGCAGCAACTGGATTTCCTGTATATGCTTCACAGTGCTCGCCGAGTTGGAAAACAGAGGTCCGGCGCAGCACGCCGCACCCGATGAAGATGAAGACGGCGAGGCGATAACCGGAGACCCGCGAGGGCACAACTACCAGAGATCTTCTGCGGCGAGGAAAGAGGAGGAAGTGCGGTTTTTTTTGCGATTCGCACCACGCCGCAGCCGACGAAGATGAAGAGGGCGAGGCGATAACCGGAGACCCGCGACGGCACAACTACCAGAGATCTTCTGCGGCGAGCAAAGAGGAGGAAGTGCGGGCGTTTTTTTGCGATCACGAATAGGAAGAATGTCAGGGCTTTAAAAGAAGAGGAAGCGTGGCGTTGTCCGCTTAAGCGGCGGCCCATCCGCTGCGATGTGGAGAGCACACCTGGGAGCACGCGGCGGAAGCGGCGGAGCGGTGTAGGGTTTTGCGATTGAGGCGAACTCCGGAAAACAGAGCAGCTCACGACATTAGAGCTGTCGTGACCGACGACAGACGGAGATGGACGGAAAAAGCAAATATTTTTATATAATATAGATATATATATATATATATATACATAAGTCCAAAATCACAAAAAATATGTTTTTGCTTAGTCTTCATGTTTGTTTATTTTATTTAAAATATAAATTTTAAAAATGCAATAAAATGGTACGATTATTATTGAGACATGCATGACTATAACTGAAAGTATAAAAATTACGTCCAATGTTTGATTTAGGATTGTTAAACTCTGTTTTACATTGTATGTTTTTGTCATGATGTGTCTAATTTATTGGTATTTAGCTACTGAGTGTGACTAAATATGATAATATATGTTTAATATGCCTCTAAGTATGCGTGAGAATTTACGTAGAATAATGACATTTCACTTATCACACATCTCTAAAAAATGAACTCATGTAGAAATTTTAAAATTTACATGTTATAACTCGTGATGCTATGTCTAACATGTTAGAAATGACTTGAAAATCAATATCACGTCATTCATTTTCATATATAAAGCATAGAATGTTGGACCAAAATTACCCGAGTACGGTCTTTATATACAAGTTAAAGTGTATCTATCTATGTGGATAGATTTCGATTGATTCGGGGATCTTGAAAAAAATCAGTATAAAATTAATAGTAAAAAAGCTCATATATATGTCATCAAAATATGTGTCAAGGATACCTCCCAAGCGCTACTTATTTCTCCTGATAAGCCTATATGAACATTGTGAGAATGAACATCTTGGTCTATTGAATCGTTTCGATCTTGTGCAAAGACAATCAAATGAGTTAGTGCCATTTGTTCTATTCTTGGTATTATATAGATAGAAAATGTTACATGATTTTTCACTTCATCACTCTTATGCATATAGATTTACTGAGATAGAACATGTGCTACTGATTATTTTTACCTAATGTGTTTCTTTGATGCTACACGTACATTTGTTATTATTCTATCTAATATTTCTATGCATAAGAATTGGACTTAAACATCACTTCTTGTCTACTGCAAGATTGTATGAATACACGGTTGCTATTCACGATGTTTATAATGTTACAATATATTAACTATACAAATCATCTAACATTGTACAATAAATATAGTGTATTTAGTTTTGTATGCTTTGTCCATAATTTATCTGTTTTGTCAGTCTATAAATCAAATGATTTTTTGTCTTGCTGTCTAGTTCTATAGTCCTTGTGCCCCACTCGTATTTTTGACCCAAATGTTTACATGTTCTAATGTGTTTTTTCATAACTCTTATATATCTTATGCTTATGTTTATCTCATATTTATGTGCCTGCTTATTAAAAATTGCAGCTTCCGATTTGGACACAATCCAGTTATGTTCTACCCCGACCCTTTTTCAATAATATTAAAGGGAGAGATTAGAATGTTCATGAACTAGTCTAATGCTATTCACCTTGGGGAGATCACATGTAGGGAGAGTTATGCGGTTATCATGCACATCGATAGGAGAGTACATGTGTAGGCAGGGGGAGTCGTACTACTTTCACACTGTGCTATCTTGATACATAAATTGTTGATGTTTCATGATTATTATTGGATTACATTATATCATGTTACTAATGATTTATATCTCATGAACGAGATTTGATATTATCAAAATGGGGAACTTGTTGGAACTTGTGTTATGCATCTCTTTTGTTTCACAATATCAAATCTCATGTTATATTTGATCATACTTGTATAGTGTATAGTGTGCAGGTTTATAGGTATGAAGACACCAGAGAACCACTGTCTGTGACCTACCGCTGGGCGCTAGTACTATCGCCTGCGCTAGCTATGCAGGCTTACAAGTTGGGGACGACAGGTTTCCTCTGTGACCTACCGCCAGACTCTAAGACTATCGCGCCGCGTTAGCTATGTAAACGATCGTCGAGTCAGTAGTGTTGAGAAGAGCCGGTAGCGCCGAGAAGAGATGGTTGACAAGTCTACTGCATCACGCTTGCAACCGCGCCGCGCTATCCAAAAGTTGTAAGAGAATATTTTAGGATTTTTCCTAATTTGGTGAGGGACAGCTGACAACAACGCATGTAAAGACCTGCTGCCGCGCGGTAACCTTAGCGCCAGTGATAGCTTATTTTAAAACGACTATAAAAGCGCACATTTCTTTTCCTGAGGAGATAAGAAGAAAAGACATACACGATTATGTTTCTCGAGGGAGAAATAGTTTCTAACTTTCATTTCTCTATTTGTATTTTTCTCTTTTCTACCCTTTTTGTGTGTGAGGAAAATCGACCGGAGAGGTCGTCGGATTCCGGGAATGGTTCCGTGAGAAATCGTCCTGGGAGGATGTCTAGATCGGGGAGATCTAGTGGGCTCTAAGACCTTTCTGGGGAGGAAGGCGAGGAGCCGGCTCGAAAACCTGTTCGGGGAGGAAAGGGAGAGAGCCAACCGATCCTCAGGTGAATGTCAGTATAAAAACCAAAAGGGTGTCATATTCATCGCCTCATATTATGGAGATCTAGTTTTTCTTATGTGTAAACCAAATATAAGTTTTGAATAAAATCAAGTTTCATTATTTCATCTTATTTTTGTGTCTGCATGCTGCTGGTACATTGAGTACTGTGTTAGAAATCTCAAAACGATATCCGGCAAAATGAAACTGTATCTGTGAATTAACGCCGACGGTATGCATACCGCCGTGTAGTAGCTTTCAGAAAAAGTTGTCCTGCTGAAATTAATTTAATTCTGTATTAATTTTGAAAACCTTATTCGACCTTGTTGGGTACATTGAACATAATGTACTTGATTTGAATAAGCCTTTTCAACTTAATGATATACACATACTTGTATTTGATGTATATTTAAGTTTATATTGCAGGTTGTCTATTTCATATTGATTGAACAGGTGGACACAAGAAGCTGACTAGAATTTGAAGAAAAGTTGTCTAAGTACCAATAGTGTCGAGTGGAGTCAGCAAAGTGCTGAGTGAAGTCAGCACAGTTTACATTCAGCAACTTGCAGTGCAAAAAATAACTAAGTACAAATGTGTCGACACACTTCAACTGTGTCGAGACCTTTGCAGAAGCAATGTCGAGACATGTCAGTTAACTCGACACATAGAAGATTCAAGACTGTTGTGTTGAGACAAGTTAGTTGTCTCGACACCTTGAAGACTAAGTCAACATTACTTGACACTATATAGCTTAAAGTAGTTGTGTCGAGACAATACAACTGTCTCGACACAAAGAAGAGAGGAAATTTTACTAAGTAAAATTGTGTCGAGACAAATCAACTGTCTCGACATAATGAAGAAGTAAAGCATAGACTTCCGACATCAGACAGACAGTTGTGTCGATATAATCCAACAGTCTCGACACAAGGCTGTACAACCCCATATTCGCTGAGTCAGACCAGGAGGCACCAACAGTCACGATTAGGCTAGCCAAAGGAGTTCCCGCCCTAAGGAAGTTCTCGCCCATAAGTGGGGAGGGAACGTTTGCATTTGCGCCAAGCTCCTGTCTTGAAGGAGCTCTCGCATGTATGCAGGCGAGAACGCTTGCGCTGTGCTCTGGACAGAAGGCTCTCGGCTCAGAGTTCTCGCCGAGTGGGGCCCAGGGCCCTGGGTAGAATGACCTAATTACCCTCGGGTAGAATTACCCCTATACCCTCAGGATGAACAATGAGATTTGGCTATTGGCAGATCAACTAAGAGTTTTCCAATAATCTCAGGTCAGCAAAGGCTATAAATAGACCTATAATGGCTCCTTAAAAGGCAAGCTTTCATCATCTTCCAATTTCCAGTGCTTTCTGAGGAGCTCCTATCCCAGCTTTTGACTTTGGAGGGGAAGCTCTCAGAGATCTTTCGGGTGCGAGGTGAGACCTCCTGCTGAGGCTTTGGGTCAGTCTTAGGTCCTTTGAATCTAGTCGAGGGTTGAGGCTTGAGTGAAGTAGGTGTTGACTGCACCTCTATTTTGAACTCCCGTTGAGGTCATTTTTGGCTTCAACAGTTCTGGTGCGGTGAGCGTGGAAAGCAGATGATACAAGAAAGCCTTGAGTTTTGTCCCATGGCTGGAGGTGAAGGTGAAGGGTCTGGTTCTGGAGGCTCCCCCACCCGGGGAGAGGAAGTGACGAGGAAGATGCTGGATGAATTCAGGCGAGAAGTCATGCAGACCATTGGCTTGGCCTTCTCAGCCCGAAGCGAGTGGGCCACACCTCAGGTTCCGATAGAGGAGGTCCCGCTCTTGGGCGAGAAGGCCCTTGGACAGCGCCCAGGGAAGGAGGTCCCGACGGAGGCTGGCGAGAGAGACGTGGCGGCGCGGGAGCTCTTCCCAAGCCAGCGCCCGGGCAAGGAAGCTCTAACAGATTTGGGCGAGAGGGAGGCGGCAGTGCGAGAACTCTTCCCTGGGCACGGTCTCGCAGATCGGGCCAGCTATCCGAGGCCGCGAGACGTGCCATCTCGCCAGGCAGGAGGCGAGAGCCCTTTCAGCGAGCTCATCATCTTAGCTCCGGTACCAGAGGGGTTCCGGGAGCCTGACATGTCCTACTACTCAGGAAAGGATGACCCTGTACAACACGTGCAATGGTTTGAAGATGTCGTTTCGATAAGGCAGATGACGGATGCCTTCAAGTGTCTTGAAGAGCAAGATACCCATCTTTCAAACTCACTTAATGGTCATTCCAGGTTACCATAATCTGGGCCTGGGTCTCTATTTGTATAAGGAAAAAGACCAAGGTTAGCACCAAATAATGAAAAAGAAAAGGAGGAAAAGATTCTTCACAATGAGTCAAGGCACTCACTGCATCACTCATTGCTCTCAAGGAAGAGGACATCCGTGGGGCCGCTGCCTCCGAAGGCGCTTGAGGAACTGGGGATGCGGGAATCTGCACCTCGGGGGTCGACTCAGGACAGGCATCAGAAGGAGCCACCGCCACTGCCGTATCAAGGTCGCCAAAAAGGGGACGCCACAGCTTTCCTCTTTCGGCCCCCTCCTTGACAACTCCCAACAATCTGGACTACATCCGAAGAGATATCACGCCGCTGTAGGCGCTTCTCCTCCACGTAAACTAAGATATTAAAGAGACGGTTGGCTAGTTCACGAGGCTCTGAAAACCCAAGCACCGAAGAAAATTCTCGTTCCTTTTCCCTCAAGCGGCGACAACGGTCGAGCAGTATGTCCCAAGACTCGGGAAGGCCCCATAAATTCCTAACATACCCAAACAGAGTGTTCCCATGTCGACGGTCTTTTCGAGCCTCAAACTCCAACCAACTTTTGTTGCTACGAACCTCCACCCGCTCGCCGCCGTCGGAGCGAACATCACACAAATCTCAAAATTGGTCTAAGGAAAGCCGTTCTCCATGCTTGCGAAAGAAGACAACTAAGCCCATAATTCGGGCAATTCCAATCGAGACAAACTTGGAGATTGGCACCCCACAAAACTTCAAGATCTCGATGGGGGGGAGGGGGGGAGGGGGGGGGGGGGAGCGGAAGCCAGACCTCAGGGAAACTTTGCAAATTGTCAGCCAGCCACAAGGAGGATTCTGGGCACGCTCCTCGGAACATGGGATCCTCACCTATAAATCAACAGGAAGCCCATATTTCTTCCTCCAAATTTCCACACCGTCTTCAGTTAAAGAGGAGCGCAGGCGCCTTGGATCAGAAGAGCGCTTCGGGACCTGCACAACACATAGATGGAATGGTCAGGTTTGTCTAAAGAATGAAGGCTTGGGGTACACGTCCAAGAACATGCAGCCTAAGCCACATGCAAAACAAGTGCACACCCGCGTGTAGGAGTGCGCCCAATCAAAGAGGAAGACCACCCGCACACACCCGCACACACGCAGGCCTGACGGGCGCCCAGAATGGGCGCGCGAGGCCTGCCACGCGCAGCCTGCTGCGCGCGTGCGCGGCCAGGGTCCTGCGCGGCTTCCCCCCCACCCCCAGCGCGCGCAACCTGGGCCGCGCGCGGCCTGCCGCACGCCCTGCCTGCCGCCCGCGCGCGCGCGGCCTGCCGCGCGCCCCGCCTGCCGCGTGCGCGTCCTGCTGGGCGCGCGCGGCCTCCCGGCACGTGGCCTGGGCGCGTGCGCGGCTTGGCAGCACGTGGCCGGGGTGCGTGCGCGCAACGGGAGCGCGCGCGGCCGCATTCGGCGTCTTCGCCAGCCGACTCTCCTTTGGCGAGTTTGCTCTATGTACCTTCGAAACACCGCCCTTTGCCGCCTCCACTTTCTTGCCTGAGGTTGTCATGACAACAGAAAAGAGGATGACCAGCAGGAAAATCCTTCTTCTCTCGCTCGCTTCGCTCTCCAACAAAAAAGATTTGGGGGCAATTGATGAGTTACACCTCAATTTATTGGGAGAATTCCCCCATGATCTCCTCCAAAAATGGGGGATCATGGTGTTGACTATTCAAACTCACCTCCCATGAACTCCCCATAATGAGGGAAACTTGGATGGTGGGGCCCACTTCCTCTCCCCACTAAGGAGAACTACCCCTTGGGGGAAATCGCCGCCCGGGCCGCCGCACCGACGGTCAGCCCGCAGCCGAGGCCGCGCCCCAAATTAATTTCAAAGCACCAGAGCCACACCTCGGATTCCAGTGTCCAAGTCGCTCCCGCAGAGCAGCCTGTTGCCCGCTGGGAGCTGAAGTCTCTCTCTCTCCCCCAAGCTGTAACGGGGAGCGGCATGTCGCCCCCGATTCTCCGAACATATTGTAATCACGCGCAACTAGTGGACTTTGACCGCCACAGACCCGCCCACGTGATTTTTTACCCAGTTGAGGGGTTTTTCATCGTCATCACATCTTGAGCCAACCTTTCATTTTCTCTGACTGTGTGCGCACTCGACCGCTCTGCAAGCTAAGACGGTCCCATTGAATCCTGTCCGACCGGAGCATCGATTTAGCCCGCAACAGTTACCTTAGTAGTTCGGTTAATGATTTTAGTAGAACCGGAACCGAACTAGAACCATGCAACTCTAACGTCATACACATTAGGGGGTTGCCGAAGACAGCTGGAGTTTGCTGCGGCGACCAGTTCTGTGCAGTTATGGGAGAGAGACACTGGAATTTTGATATTAATTTTACATCAATATTATATCATTGCATAATAATTATGAGAGTGACACTCGAGTTTTGATTTTTGATATTAATTATATATCTATATTATTATTACATAATAGTACTATAATCTATTTAGAAATTAATATTTAGGCTCTGTTTGACACGATAATAGCGGTCGTGAATGCAGTGATTATTAATCGTTGTTCGAAAACCCACGATCTCTCCAATGGAATTTCATCATCTTTATGTTTAAAACTAATTTTGTTTTCTTGGTGAACTTCACGATCATCCTAATGCCAAACATATATTGTATGATAATGACGTTTTTTTTCAAATTTATCGGAGCAAAATTTAATAAATTGTTAAATCGACCCGTATACTGTCAAATGTCAAATGGCACGGTTCAAGAATATCCTTTAAAATCGGCACGACTTCATGAATAAAATATCCTGTCGGAAATCCAGCCGTCAAACGCCCGTTTTTCTCCTGAACAATATGTGTTTAGCGCACAAATTATTTTTTGAGATAGGATCCTAGGGAGAGAGAGATCCCGATGAGTAAGGATCAGGATCTTCTTCATTTGAGATCGATCAATCACGGATTAATTTTGACCGTGAAATGAATACTATCACACGATTTTATTGATATTAATAAATTCTATAGATCTTATTAATATTAATTAGTTTTATTTATTATTATTATTGCTATGTAATAGTACTACATATGTATATGTAGATATTAAAATAGATATTTGCTGTTAGTATTGTGTGAGAATGCTGAGTTGGTTTGATCTTTCAAACTCATGTGTATCATGCTTCCATCTAAATATTGTGTGAGAATGCTGAGTAGGTTTGATCTTTCAAACTCATGTGTATCATGCTTCCATCTACTGATCGCCGATGTTGACTCTCCAAGCCGCTCATATGTTTCACATGCAATGAAACTTTTAGGAAAGTGACAAAGACAAATGAAATGACTACAAAAAAGCTTGAGTTATGGATTGGATTGACACAACCGATTTTCATCTTGGAAAAAGAGACTCTTAAAGGTGGATTCACCGAGAAGAAGCAGGCGAGGCTGCGACGGGCTGTAGTGACAAGGCTGTAGTGGGGCAAGCAGCGAGCTGGACATTATTCCGCGTTGATTTCTCCAGTAGCGGTAGTGGTGGTTGGTTGTCTGACGACGACGAAGGTTTGCCGGAGCCAACCTTGTGTGTCCTAAGGATTGCTATCCAAAATCATTGTCCACCAGCGGATTAAGTTAATCCGTCTCATCTGCGATGTACTTCTAACGGATTGGTATTTTCATCCCCTCTATTTGTAGTTTTTGACTAATTATCGCACGTTGAATTTTTTTCAGATTATTTTGCATTCTTTGTACTCTTACAGTTATTACCAAGGTTTTGAGAACCAGACCGGACATAGAACCGTTCTTGAAAGAGATTCAAGGTTTAACCGGTTGAATCGGGATTGAACTGTTTTGACATTAGTGACTAGAATTGTAACGTATTATATACAAATTTAATATATAATATAAATTTTGAATAAGTAACAAATATAAAAATGTGATATACAAGTAATACATATAAAAATGTTGATGAAATAATAATTCTGAAGAAAGACCCAACAAAATAGGGCCCAAAAAATATCATCACAATTACATGTGATCATTATTGATTACTGTCATTCAATTTAAGAAAATTTATAACACTTTACAAAAACAATCCAAACAATTTATACTTAACAAAAAAACCTGCAAGTTGCAGTAAATTGAAAAAATAAAGTTATAAAGCTGTACTAATCTATGCACTAAAATATATCAGCAGCAGAAGAAATTATAAATACCACAAAAATACCTTTGTGAGGAAGAAGAGCAGTGATATGTCGGTGGGGTGGGTGGGTGGGGGGGGGGAAGCAGTGTTACACCGGCTCCTAAACAACCTTTAATCTACACGCACACGAGAACCCGGACGGTCACACGCAAGGAAGACGAAGAACTGGAGAAGGTATCGGCTAACGGTAGTTTCACGCAGGCAAGCACGGGATCATAAGACCGAATGCTTGTTTTGGATGAATCAAATAAGTTAACCCTAGCCCCAAAGAACTCGACATTTAATTTAAATCACTGGATCTAAAATTAATGGTGATTTTGTAAACCACCCGGTCAGCCAAAAACCGGCCCGGTTTCCGGTTATCCGATTCAACCGGCCGGTTTCCCGGTTCCTGACCGGTTCTTGGTCATGACGGTTTTAGGAACCTGACCGGACCGCCCGGAAGACCGGTCAGCAGTTCAACCGATTCGGCCCGGTTTTTAAAACATTGGTTATTACGACTGAGGATTGCTTGAAATCCCAACAGTCAACACTTCAATTATTTTGAGTGGAGATTGCATCATTGCCCTTTTTGAAGCCTTTCCATTTGTTGATGAGAAAATTCTGAGAAAAATAGTTGAAGATTAAGTTGGTAATATTCAGAGTTTCCATGTAATGACACGGGAAGAAATGAACCATTGCGATTAAAACTAAAAAAATCAAAGAGGAGTGATGAATATGAATCCATTCAAAGTTTCAAACCCAACCCGGTCTCCTAAAAAATCCGAAAGGAAAATTTTGTCCTAAACACAGAGCATGAGGCGAACCTAAACAGAGCATAAGGCTAAACCTCAAAGACCGGAAAATTACCAACATTCAAGTACACAATTGATGCAGAATTAGCAAAGTTCCCTGTACAGTTCAGCAGTAAAGTCAAGAAAATTACATCCATTGTCAAAGAAACCTCCCCCCCCCAAACTTATTACGACTCACAATGAACAAAAAACAGAGCGACTAAATCAGTATGTAAAACTTATTTTACCCCTCTCTCACTCTCTCTCTCTCTCTCGCCACATTGATGCAATGAATGAGTGGAACCGAATCAAAAGAGCTCAAATTTCCATGGCTCCTGATCAAGCACAGCAGAGGCGCTACTTCTCTGGTTGAAAGGATCAATCTTCCCTTCTCCTTGTGTAGAAATGGAATCCCAGCCGATGAAATCATCCGCTCCCCAGAAGTACAGTGAGTCAGGAAACTCCATGGATGGGAGCTGTATTTCCTCTGCCTTTACTAAAGAATTAGATGAAGATACTGATGATGTTGACGACGACGATGAACATGGGGCGGCGGGGGCCGCGGCGCACGGGACGAGTATCTCATGAGGCTCCACGAGGGGAACTTCATCGGTGCAGAAGCCTGGGGAGTTGCTGTAGAAGGCTGGATCAGCCTCAGCAAATACTGGGAAGCGGCAGAGCTGGGGAGATTGAGGCGGCTGGGGATCTTCAGGCAGGAGGGGCTTGTGTGTGAGGGGATCAATTCCCATTTTTCTTAGCTTTTTTTTGATGTGTGTGTTCCAGTGATTCTTGATCTCGTTATCTGTTCTTCCTGGAAGGCTTGCTGCAATTTTTGACCACCTGAATGAAAAAAAGGTCTCAGCTTTACGGGAGAAGACCTAAAATATTCTCCCTTTTATCCCACGGATTCTGCTTTTCCCATGAGTTATATTTTTTTTATTCTATTAGATTTTTTTTGGACTAATCTTGTTTGTAAAAATGAAATGAATCCCTTCATTTCATTTGAAATGGAGAGAATCTGATCATATTATTTGAAATGAAGAGAATCCGGATCCAAAATATTCGGTCTACGGAACACTTTGCGCCTCTCAATTTTCATTTTTAGGGCACTTTGCATACTCTTGCCAAAATTTTAAGGGTATTCAGATGTGAGAACCATAAAAAATGCTCATTTTAACACTTTGCACTATTGATTATTGGTGCTGCCCAAACCTAAATACCTTTGATTTCTTAAATGAGTATTTTTGGTGCTGCTCTGCTCAGACCTAAATACTTTTGAAACTTTGAACTTGGGAATGTAAAGTACCAAAAATCGATAATTCGGAAGTGAAAAGTGTCAATTTTAAGAATTGATGCAAAATACCGAACACCCATATTTCAAGGATGCAAAATGCCAAAACTCCATCCTCTGGAAGGAAGATAGGGAGAGAAGTGGAGAGAGAGAGAGAGAGAGACCTGTTACCGAGTTGAGAATGGAGGTCGATGACCAACTTCTCTTCAGATTCTGAAAGCAATCCCCTCTTCAAATCTGGTCGGAGATAGTTTGTCCAGCGCAATCTGCAGCTTTTTCCACATCTTAGCAAGCCTGAAGCAGATTTCAGAGAGATGAGAAATCATTGCGGGAGATTATTGAATCTCACACACACAGAAAAAGTTGAGAAGCCAATAAAATGAGCTTCATGTTTTCTGTATAAAAAACATAAACATATTTAAAGCATGTTTTCTGTATAAATCAGTTTTGCCTTTCCAGTAATTAAACAATAAAAACCCTGAATCAACATATGGTTCCGTTTGGCAGGGCAGGGGCGGTTGTGAATTTGGCCGTTTTGAACAGCCGTTCTTCAAAGTCCGAACTAAATTAAAGAAATTTCATCTACTTTTATGTTCAAAATTGGTTCTTTTCTTTGTGACAGTAGTGTTCTTGTCCAAACTCATCTGAGCAAAAACGCTGCGCCAAACGCCGCTGCCAGAAGGAAACGCACTCGTTTTTGCGAGCAAAATGGAGTAAAAAAAGCTCATTTTCAGAACTTAGCCCTCTCCCTCAAATCCTGATCGCCGGTGACTCCTTTTCTGCTCTTTTTCCTCTTCTTCCTCGCGGTTTTCATTTTTAAGCAAGAAGAATATCGGGAGTGGAGGGGGGAAGTGGAAGGAAGATAAAAGTTATTACTGTGAATATACCATGAAAACAAGTAGGTAAAAAAAAGAAGATTTTCTATTTCTCTTCGCCACTTCCCCTTCTCCACACATCCAAAAGAGGAGATTTCTCTCTCTCTCTCTCTCTCTGTTTCTCTCCTCGCTATGCCTAAATTAAACTTTACATCCCACAGGGAGAAACACACTTTAATTTTCAACTTTTGGAGTTCATTATTTTTTAGAAGAATTATGAAGGAGAAGGGCATGGAGGACCTGCAAGCTTAGGAACGGCTCTCCAGCAACATTGGTCATTGTTGAGGATGAAGTTGATGAGCTTCTTGTCTTCCTCTGTCGTCCACGGCCCCTTCTTCAACCCGACCTTATCACAGCAGGGCTGCCTTCCCATTCTGCTTTACTACTTCCTATAAATTCTTCTTTCCCGAAGATCCCAAAAGAGAGAGAGAGAGAGAGAGAGAGAGAGAGAGAGAGAGAGAGAGAGAGAGAGAGAGAGAGAGAGAGAGAGAGAAAAAGAGAGAGCAATGGAGAAGGAAGAGCAGAAGCAGAGAGCACCACCATTGTTTATAAACAGAGGAAGGGGAGGGGGGAAGGCGATGGGATGTGAGGAAGGTGTCACACGTGTCAGGAGGGGGATCGCACGTGGGGAGTGGGGCGGGGGAAAGCGCCACCTCATCCGCTGCTTGCTGCCTGTTGTGCAACTGGCACCTGCCCGCGAGTACGGAACTCGTCGCGGACAATAGCAACGGAAGCAAAAATTGAGCAAATATGGCGCGCACCAAACACAGTTCGAGTTCCAAAAACACAGAAAAAACACAGACGACAAGAGATATACGTGGTTCGGAGTTAAGCTCCTACATCCACGGGGGAGCGCGCCGGATCCACTAATCGAACAAATCCGATTACAACACAGGCACTCAACGATCCTGAACGGATCGACACTAACCTAAAAAATGAAATAAAGAACAACAGGAGAAACAAGAAAACTCCCCTATCCGCAGCCTGGATCGAATTGATCTTCGCCTCTGCCACGCGTCGCTGCCCTCCGGCCAAGGAAAGCCGCTGCCCTCTTCAAGATGAAGGAACCGCAGCTTATGCCTTCTTTCACCGCCGAAGTTGCCGCCGCCGCTGGATCGCCGGAGCCGCCGGAGATGGAAACCTGCACCCGCCGCTGCCGTGGATCTCCCCTCTCCTTCACCGGAGATGGAAGCCGATGCCGCTGCCGTGCACTAGATCGGAACTCCGATCAATCTTCCGCCGCCTCCGTCAACCACCGCTCGCCTGCAAGATCTGCCGCCGCCGCTGCCTGAGAAGAACCACCGGCCCAGAATGCCGGAGAAGAAGCGCCTCTGCCAATTTGCCGCTGCCGCGAGCGAACCTCGCTGTCGCCGGGGAAGAAACCCTAGACCGGGCTTGCGCCTGCGCCGCTGTCGTCGGAGAAGAAGACCGCCGCTGTCGCGGAGAAGAAGAAGGCCGCTGCCCAAGATCGGGCCCTTGCCGCCGCGCCGAACCTCGCCGAACTGCTACCGGATCTCCGACCGTCGCGGAGAAGGAAGCGCCGAAGCCGATTGTCTCTCCCGATCTCACGTCCCCGATCCGCCGCTCCTTCTAGACCCCGATGCCGCCTAGCCTGCCGGAGAAGAACCCTTGATCGGGTATAAGGCCCGATCCCTCGTCGGGAGAAGAACCAACGCCGCCGCTCCTCGTCCGATGTCGTTGCTAGGTTGATGTCGCCGCCGGATCTCCGTTCGGGAAGCCCTCGCCGAACTGCTGCCGGATGCCTCGCTCGGGAACGCCGACGAACGGCGCTGCTCTCTCTCCGAGATCGATTCTTCCCGATCTTGCCGCCGCTCTGCCTCTATGTTTCTCCGATCGATAGTTAGGTTAGAAAGAAATCGGGTTTTCACCTGTAGGTATATAAGGGAACAGTAACCGAACCGGTCCAACTGGACCGGTCGGTTGGAGCATCACAAAAAAACAACAAACTCCACCTTGATGCTCCACGAACACGAATACCGCCTAAAACACACAGACCCTACTGGCGACTACAAGCCCCCTCTCCCTGGGGCCGGCACGATCAACGTGCAGCAGTCTGAGTCAAGTCAAACTTGACTCGCCTCACTGATTTCCTCCGCACGCTCGCAACGCATTCCTCCGTAGGAATCTCCCGCAACATCACGCCTCCACCTCGAGCGAACTCCTCAAATCCCGGTGACGCACGTCGACGTGCTTCGTCTTGCACGATAGACCGGGTCTACTGCAAGACGAATCGCACTCGAACTCACTGTGCAAACTCCACCTTCTCCTGAGTGATCTAAGTTCCTCGGTGAGACCTCTGAGCTGATGGCTCCTCTCGCGGTGTCTGGGTACTCCTGAGATGACTCTCTACCCGTCTCCTCTACGGCTGCGAAGATTCTACCTCCGCCAAGGGTCCTCTTCCGCGCACACGCCCTTGCCACGAATCCTGCCCCGCTCCTCCGCTGGTCCTTCCTAGCGTTTTGCTGAGAACGGTCTCTGCTCTCTAAAGCTCTATCGAAGGAATCGCGATCTGAGGAGATCGCCTGAAATGCATGCGCTACCGTATCCTGTAGCTCGAGAGACGGTGTGACCTCTCTCCTCGCATCTCCCCTGGCAATCGTGGTGCCAATCAGTCTATAGAGCGATCCGGAACGCTCTCTCTCAAGACTGTCTGTGCGCCTCTCCGACCTCCAAATACCCGCTGCTACTGGTATAAGAATACCCGGCAGCCTCCAGAGTGCCTAAGAAAGCAAGCTCTTCCTCAACTCGGGCACATACGAACGTCGGTGAGGGTCCAAACCACTCCATCAAACATCCTAATCCTGATGCTCCCGACTCCAGATATCTCGCACTCTACCGGTTCCCCATGCCGAACATGACCACCTCCACGTGTCTAATACTGGAGAACCATTCAATGTTCGGGCACATGTGGAACGAACATCCTGTATCCATGATCCAGGAATTGGGTCCCGTACCACGTCGCGGCTTTGTGAAACGTGTAGAACATCATCATCGCTCATGCACTCGGATGCCACTGCAGCCTGCTGAGGCACAGATTCTTTGCCCTTGAGTTTCCTCATTGTGGCAGTTGGCCTTCCAATGCCCCCTCCTCCTGCAGTAGTTAACACCTACCACTGGACCTATGTCGATCATCCTCTTGCCTCCCCCTCTCGATCTCCTCCGGGATGGGTCTCTGCTCTTCACGAGCAGACCCTCGCTCGCACTCGATCTGGAACTGCTCCTCTTCTCATTAGAGAGAAGCATCGTCACCACTTCTCCATCTTAAGGGTATCTTCCATACAAACATGGTGGGACTAAATGATCGAACGACCTCGGGAGTGAGGACAAGAGGAGAAGAGCCTGATCTTCCTCCTCGACCTTCACATCCATACTCCGCAACTGGGATACCAGCTTGTTGAACACATTCATATGGTCCAACAACTGCGTTCCCTCGGACATCCTCAAGCTGTACAACTGCTCTTCACGTACAGCTTGTTCGTGAGCGACCTGGACATGTAGAGCTCCTCGAGCTTCCTCCACAAGTCCACCGTAGTTTCCGCCTCGATAACGTTGTACATGACCTCGTCTGCCAAACACAGCTGTATGGTGCTGATGGCCTTGAGGCCAGCTCATCCCACTCGTCGTCGTCTTTCACCTTAGCCTTCTCCTTTCCAAGGAGTGCCTTGTGAAGACCCTGCTGAACGAGTACGGCCTTTATGCGCTTTTGCCAAAGACCGAAATCGATCCGCCCATCGTATTTTGGAACCTCGAATTTGGCCGCCATTGAATTTGCTCACTGGTCCGAAGGTCGGAACCTGGCTCTGATACCAATTGTTGTGCAACTGGCACCTGCCCGCGAGTACGGAACTCGTCGCGGACAATAGCAACGGAAGCAAAAATTTGAGCAAATAATGGCGCGCACCAAACACAGTTCGAGTTTCCAAAACACAGAAAAAACACAGACGACAAGAGATATACGTGGTTCGGAGTTAAGCTCCTACATCCACGGGGAGAGCGCGCCGGATCCACTAATCGAAAACAAAATCCGATTACACACAGGCACTCAACGATCCTGAACGGATCGATTAACCTAAAAATGAAATAAAGAACAACAGGAGAACAAAGAGAAAACTCCCTATCCGCAGCCTGGATCTGAATCTGATCTTCGCCTCTGCCACGCGTCGCTGCCCTCCGGCCAAGAAAGCCGCTGCCCTCTTCAAGATGAAGGAACCGCAGCCTTATGCCTTCTTTCACCGCCGAAGTTGCCGCCGCCGCTGGATCGCCGGAGCCGCGGAGAGGAAACCTGCACCCGCCGCTGCCGTGGATCTCCCCTCTCCTTCACCGGAGATGGAGCCGATGCCGCTGCCGTGCACTAGATCGGAACTCCGATCAATCTTCCGCCGCCTCCGTCAACCACCGCTCGCCTGCAAGATCTGCCGCCGCCGCTGCCTGAGAAGAACCACCGGCCCAAGAATGCCGGAGAAGAAGCGCCTCTGCCAATCTTGCCGCTGCCGGAGCCGAACCTCGCTGTCGCCGGGGAAGAAACCCTAGACCGGGCTTGCCGCTGCGCCGCTGTCGTCGGAGAAGAAGACCGCCGCTGTCGCCGGAGAAGAAGTCGCCGCTGCCCAAGATCGGGCCCTTGCCGCCGCGCCGAACCTCGCCGAACTGCTACCGGATCTCCGACCGTCGCCGGAGAAGGAAGCGCCCGAAGCCGATTGTCTCTCCCGATCTCCCGATCCCCCGATCCGCCGCTCCTTCTAGACCCCGATGCCGCCTAGCCTGCCGGGAAGAAAACCCTTGATCGGGTATAAGGCCCGATCCCTCGTCGGAGAAGAAACAACGCCGCCGCTCCTCGTCCCGATGTCGTTGCTAGGTTGATGTCGCCGCCGGATCTCCGTTCGGAAGCCCTCGCCGAACTGCTGCCGGATGCCTCGCTCGGGAACGCCGACGAACGGCGCTGCTCTCTCTCCGAGATCGATTCTTCCCGATCTTGCCGCCGCTCTGCCTCTATGTTTCTCCCGATAGTTTAGGTTAGAATAGAAATCGGGGTTTCACCTGTAGGTATATAAGGAGAACAGTAACCGAACCGGTCCAACTGGACCGGTCCGGTTGGAGCATCACAAAAAACAACAGCTGCCCTTGCTTACTTTGCAAGCGCGGACGCATCCGAGTCTTCTTCACTGCACCTCTCTTCTCTTGTATTGCAAATTAAACAAAAAGAACTCCCCTCCCTCTCTCTCTCTCTCTGTCTCTCTCTCTCTCCCTCGTGTCTCTCTCTCTACTAGCTCAATATCTTCTATTTTAACACTGTTTCATCACTTTGTTTGAAACTTGAGGCGAAGGAGACTCAAGAAACGACTTGTCCACTAATTTTCTTTGGAACCCCTGCTTTATCGGTTCACACTACGAGTTGGAGACCCCCGTTTTCTCTGAACTACTATGAATCTCCTTCCCAAAATTTAATTAATTATCCACATGCATATTCTAATTAAAGAACATACATTGCTATTTCAAACACGTTTTCGCGCATGATTCTATTATCCAGTTTACGGATGAAATTTAGGCTTTGTTTGACATAGCGACCGGGGTCGTAAACACATGCTTAAACCGTCATTCGTTAATGATCACCTAACAAACTTCCTCCGTTAAGTGTGCGTTAACAAATGACAGTTTAACCACATGTTCACGACTATCCGTTAGATGTGTACTGTGTCAAACAAAACCTTAATTGGATTTAAACAATACTCTTTTTCATATATATTCTACCTTTTATTTTTGCTCCATGTCCAATAAGCCGGGAATTGAAAAGTTCAGACCTGAAAAGCCCGCCCAGGCGAGACAATGTTTGGGTCTGAGCCAAATCTAGGAAACCATTTAGCTTTAGTGTCTGACTTGACTTGGACTGGGCCCAGACTCCACCAAGATAGGCCACAGGCCCGCCTCTACCAACGATTCTTTCAAGGGCTCAAAGAGTTGTTGATTGCATGCAACACAACGACCACGCTTTATGAAAATGTGGTCGTTGTGCTGGTATGACAATAGTCCTAGGCCGTTAGGCCAGTTACGAGACCGTAAGTTTAGGTTCGAGGCCTAAGCTGACTGCTTCTAGCCTAGTTTCTAAACCCTAAATCCTGAGACCTAATAATTAGCTCTCCAAGGGGGGCCTGGGCCTGAGCTTGAGCCGTGGTATTAGTGAAGTCCAGGCCTAGTCAGGGCCTGCCAAACCTTTTGGACATGCCTATTCCTGCCACCATTTCTCTCTGATGCACTCATCCTATGAAATTTTTTTCCATCATTTCCTCAATAATCATGTTAGAACTCCTAATGTCAGTTTCCCTGGATTGGTAAAGCAATCCCCAAGCCAGGAAGAAGTGGAGACAAATGAAGAAGAAAAAGAAGCGAAAGAAGAAGAAAAAGTAGTAGAAAAGATTAATCGTTTTTGACCTGGAAACCAACATGTGCTCTTAAATAAAGCTTTTAGGAAATTGGTCAAAGAAAACTTCATGTCATTTGACATGTGCTTTTGACCGATTGAAACTTCATCCACATATAAACTACCACATCTACCTCTTTGATTTTGACATTATAAATAAGGATGCATGAAGGGGGAGGGGCAAGACACCCACTTCTCTCCAAGCTCAAACGAGAAATACTTCGCTTATATTGAATCTGGAGCAGATTTGGGCAGAGATTCAAAGAGGAATCTCAGAGAGGATTCATGTAATCCGTCTCGTCCATCACTGCCGATAACTTGCAATTTTTGTTGCTACTTATTGTGTAATATTGTGTAATGCAAAGATTGTGAAAATCATATACGGATCAAGAAGGTAAAGTCTTGTAATTGTCTATTTTTCATACATTTTTAGCTGCGGCTTTCCAGATTGGCTTTATTTCTCAATACAAATTTAAGCTTGTTGATGAGAATTAACCACAACGAAAATGCCTCCAAGCAACCTGCAGGGTTAGGGTACAAAATCGAAAGACACGTGCAAACCCACGAGAAATTACGTGGTTCGACAATAATGCCTACATTCACTGGATGGGTCGGAGGTTCTTTATTAATGGAGGACTACACGGTAAATACAGGGAGAGAGAACCTATGAATTGAATTTTAGAAGTCAGCAAACAATAGATGAGATCAATCCAATATCCTTGCAGAAAAATCACTTAGAAAACACTTGTTTCAATCAATCACTGTTCAATCACGGCTGGAACCTCACTTTGAACGCTATTCTTCTTCTACATTTGAACAGATGCAGAACCCAACACAACTGAGCTATCACAGTTGCCACAAACCTTTATTCATGTGAAACCCTTCAAGATGCTGCACTCAGATCCAATGAAGCCCTCTCAAGCAAAACTCTGGAATCACCTCTCTCTTACCCTCGTCCAGGAATCATATATATATGTATATATATATATATATATATATATATATATATATATATATATATATATATATATATATATATATATATATATATATACACACACACACCGCAGGGATTAGCCGTAGGAATCCTTTCAGTGCTGTGAACCGAGAGATTAATTGTGGATTGGCTCCGCTCAAAGTATTCTACATATCCATATCAAGTTTGGAATAGATATATATAGTACCTCCAGCGTAGAGCCAAGCCCTAGAGCGACACGAACCCAAAAATCCGTTACGAGTCGGACCCGACACGAGCAGACATAAAACTCAATATTACTAACAATCTCCTCCTATGTCCGCTGTGAACCCGACGTCAGAAAAGGGCGTAGTTTGAGAAATGTTCAGCCAAAAGTGAATCATTCACAACCGTGTCCAACACCTGTTAAAAATTATTAGACTTAACAAGAAAATTAGTATGCATGCATAAACAGAACAATAGTTCAACCACATCACATCATGTCTCAGATACAATCAGGGCATAAGCCCTAAACGCCTACCGCAGGGATTAGCCGTAGGAATCCTTTCAGTGCTGTGAACCGAGAGATTAATTGTTGGATTGGCTCCGCTCAAAGTATTCTACATATCCATATCAAGTTTGGAATAGGTATATATAGTACCTCCAGCGTAGAGCCAAGCCCTAGAGCGACACGAACTCAAAAACCCGTTACGAGTCGGACCCGTCACGAGCAGACATAAAACTCAATATTACTAACAATCTCCTCCTATGTCTGCTGTGAACCTGACGTCAGAAAAGGGCGTAGTTTGTGAAATGTTCAGCCAAAAGTGAATCATTCACAACCGTGTCCAACACCTGTTAAAAATTATTAGACTTAACAGAAAAATTAGTATGCATGCATAAACAGAACACGAGTTCAACCACATCACATCATGTCTCAGATATAATCAGGGCACAAGCCCTAAACGCCTACCGTCCCAAATCAAACAGAGAGCAACAGAAGTCCAAACAAACAGGTGAAAGAAAATAAAGAGCTAAACAGTGCTCTAAAACAGAGATACCAAAAAGGAAGTCTAGCAATACTCTAACTGTCAATATCCAGAAGATTATCATGATCAGGATCTCAGTCTACCAGTGCTCCTCCTAGATCGACAGCCACTGTAATTTCCAACAGAGAATTTCATTTTAGAATGAATTCAATCATTTGAAAATGTACAAATATCTAGTTCTACCATGAGAACGTAGTATTTAATTATTATTATTAGTGTTGGGTGGTAGGACGCTTTTATAGAGTATTATAGATTAACCTCAGAATCCGTTATCGGTTTCCAAATGAAATGATTTACAGACTTTTGGACACCGCAGCTATATCTGTGTTCCTATATGGAATGTCACGGTTACTGCTCTTCTAAAGTTGATTGGAACTCATCAAGTTTGGAATGGAACCAATCAACAAGAGAAAAATCAAACCAAGTCAGATCGTGTTATCAAGTTTGGAATAACACTCTCCTCCAAGGCAAGATAGCCGAATCCAGGTGAGGTTGTTAGCATCAAGTTTGGAATGAAACAACTTACCAGATCCGAACTCAACAACCAGGAGCATCAACAGAGCATAACATGCTTGCTTTGACAAAGGAAATCTGAAAGTCAAAACAATTGGACTAAGGCTGAACTGAATCGCCTAACCTTGAACTAAGACTGAGCTAAATCGCCTTTAGTCCCATTTCCCTCACTGTTTTGATTAACCGGTCTTTGGGCATTCCTTTCGTCAATGGATCAGCCAGATTATCCTTCGAACGCACATCGATCAAAGTGATAATTCCTTGTTCTTTTAGATAATTCAACAAAGCATGTCTCAGTCGTACATGCCTCCTCTTAGTGTTATAGAGGACATTCTTTACAATTTGAGCTGCTGCTTGATTATCATAATACAAGCTCAATGAGTTGACTTGTAACTTAGACAAGGGTATGTCTAAAATCAGGTTCCTGATCCAATCTACCTCTTCACCAGCTGAAGCTAAGGCAAACAACTCGACTTCCATGGACGACAGGGCTATACACGTCTGTCTTTTGGATTTCCAAGTGATAGCAGCTCCACCCAAAGTGAATATATATCCACTGGTAGACTTGCTATTCCCAACTTCTGAACACCACGAGGCATCAGAGAATCCATCCACAGTAGGAGGATAACCAGTATAGCACAAGGCATGATCTTTAGTACCTCTCAGGTATCTCAGCAGCCTATCTAGGGCATCCCAATGCTATTTGCCTAGACTACTGGTAAAGCGGCTCAGCATGCCAACCGTGAAGGCAATGTCTGGTCTTGTACAACTTGTGGCGTATATGAGACTACCAATTATTTTAGAATATTTTAATTGATCTATGCTGGTCTCTTCATTAGGACTCAACTTAACATTATGATCAAACGGTGTCTCAACAGGCCTACAGTCTTTGTATCCACAAGTAGAAAGTAGTTGCTCTATATAATGAGCCTGGCTAAGGGTGACTCTACCCTTGTCAACTCTAACTTTCATACCTAATAGGGTATCCACAGGACCAAGGTCCTTCATGTCAAAAGCTTCTGCGAGAGTGGATTTGACATCCGTCACTACAGCAAGATCTGAACCCAGAATCAAAATATCATGCACATATAAACATATGATGACTGTTTGATTGGACAACGAGCGGTGATAGAGACACTTGTCTGAAAGACTGGACTGAAATCCAACGCTCTTTACCACTTGATCAAATTTCATGTGCCATATCTTAGGCGCTTGCTTAAGCCCATAGATTGATTTATTTAACTTGCACACTTTCTCTTTTAGATCTTTATGAACATAACCTTCAGGTTGTGCCATGTAGATCTCTTCATCAAGCTCTCCATTTAAGAAGGCTGTCTTTACATCCATCTGATAAACTATGAAGTTTTCGATAGATGCTAAGACTAGAAGAATCCTAATAGTCGATAGATGACACACAAGTGAATAAACATCAAAATAGTCTATTCCCTCTTATTGTTTATAGCTTTTAGCTACTAGACGCGCTTTATACCTAGCTATAGTCCCATAACTATGTAATTTCTTCTTCAATACCCACTTGCATCCTAGGATTTTAGCTCCTCTCGGCAGGTCAACTAGATGCCAAATGTTATTTTGCAGCAGCGAGTCCATCTCATCATCGATAGCTTCTGCCCACATTAATGAATCTCTAGATCTCATTGCTTCTTGATAAGAGAATGGATCGTCCTCTAAGTGGTAGGTGACGAAATTCTCACCAAAGTTCTTAGGGATTCTATCTCTTGTAGACCTTCTAACAGGAACAGGTTCCACCTCTAGAGGTTGGGGAGCAGTGCCAGAGGGGCCAGCTTCAGGTTCTACAGTAGATTCTGCAATCACATCAGTAGACCCGTGGACGGTTAAGCCATGATCTTTGATAAATTTATGGTCAAAGAAAATAACATCTCTAGACTCTATCACTGTATTAGTGGATAGATCAAGAAACCTGTCAGCTGCACTATCTTCTGCATTACCTAGATAAACACATGTTGTTGTTCTAGGTCCCACCTTAGGTCTCTTAAGGTCTTGTAATCACACATATGTGATACAACCCCAAGTCTTTAGAATATCATATCTATAAGGATAACCATGCCACAACTCATACAGGATAGAAATGAGTTTTGAGTGAGGCACTCTATTCAGAATGTGATTCGCAGTAAGAACTGCTTCTCCCCAAAATGAGTTGGGCATGCCAGCTGTTAGGAGCATAGAGTTCAACATTTCTGTTAAAGTTCTATTCTTACGCTCGGCAACGCCATTAGACTGGGGTGAGTAAGGAGCTGTGGTTTCAAGAATTATGCCCTCAGAGGCACAAAATTCCTTAAACTCAGTTGCAGTGTATTCTCCTCCTCGATCACTTCTTAGTCTCTTGATTTTAAGATTCAAATGATTTTCCACACGAGACTTAAAAATTTTAAAAGTCTCAAAGGCCTCATCTTTCGATCTCAACAAATACACATGACAATATCTCAAAAAATCATCTATGAAGGTAATTAGATACTTCTTTCCCCCTCTAGTGATATGACTTCGGAAATCACAAAGGTATAAATGTATCAATTCTAGAAGTTGTGTGCTTCTAGACACCGACTTGAAAGGTGTTCTAGTGATTTTGGTTTGCGCACACACCTCACATTTGTCAAATCGAATAGACAGATCTAAAGGAATGTGTTGACTCTTAGCTAGGTCTAGCATTTTCCTATAGTTCACATGCCCTAGTCTGTTATGTAACAACTTGGGATCAATAAGGTTAGAACTCACTTGGTTAATGCTATCATTATTCAGGCTAAGTCTATACATTCTGTTGATCATATACGCACACCCCAAATATTGTGAATTGACCATTAAGGTCATTCTACCGTTTTGAGTAGTGAAGGTCATCTCAGCCTTATCTAATAAGCTTATGAAAATCAGATTTTTAGTTATGCAAGGAACTACTTTAACGTTTTTTTAAAACAAAGTTTTACCTGAAGAGAGGACCATCTCAGTTGTCCCGACATGAGTGACAGCGGTCTCTCCTCCATTGCAATCTTCCACGTTCTCCTGGACTGCCATGACCTCAAAGAGAAGACCTCTGTCATTAGTAACATGACATCTAGCACCGCTATCCAGCCACCACTCAGAGGAAGTACTACGGTGACTACTCCCGACCATAGCCACGAATGGCCTGGGATCCGGGTTGTCGACCGACAGATGTCCATTATTTTGATCCTCAAGGCAGATGAGTCTTTTGAGTTCTTCCAGAGTGGTCTCCTCCTCCAGTCTGAAGGTAAGCCACCGAGGAGGCAACTTGTGCAGAATCAGACTCACAAAGAGACTATCAGATATTTCAGACTGTTTGTCCGCCAACTTGAGACACAGTATTTCCAGTTTAACAATTTGAGAGGTTATAGAAGAATTTGAATCAAATTTTAAGTCAAAGAATTGCTCACTAAGTGGAATCCTCAATGATCCCTCCTCCTCTTGGAAGCGCGCTTTCAAGCAATCCCAAATCTCCTTTGTAGTCTTACAACCATTGTAGGTCATGATGAGACGAGGATTTAGGGATCTTCGGAGATAGCCTCTACAAAGAACATCGTCCTTACCCCACTAAAATACGTCCACATCCTCTCGAGTATAAAATTCCACGTTCTTTCATCCCCAATTTGACGTGCAGTCTCCAAACATGGAAATCAGTGGGAGCGAACGACTGAAGCTCCATGATATCGAGTGAGCTATACCTCGACATCTCAATTTAGCTTGAACAAAAAAACTAGTAAGAAGTCACCTGATCCGTGCGGAGACGACCCAGTGTCTTCAGATCCAATCCAGAAAAATATATGTTTACTCCACCAAAAATGCTTCAAAAAACTCGGCAGCTACACAACCAAGAGAAGCTCCCTCAAGGCTTCCTCCTTCCCCAATTAATCAGATCTGACCTTCACCAGGTGAAAAATAGGAGAAGGCACACATTTTATTTCCTCTGATCGGCTCTGGAAGAAAATGAAACAGAGCAACATGAATACTTTTCCACAATCGATTCAGTTAAGCATCACACAGATGAAGAAGAAATCCAGGGAAGAAAAAGAAAACTGATCCTCTGAAGCGTCACCCGGCTCTGGGCATATTCTTCCAGGAAAGCAGGAACAACGTCATGCACAACTCAATTTGCAGCGACCTTTATCACAGAATAGATATGTGATTTCTCCTTACAGATAGGCGATGAGACAACCAGATTCGAGCGGCACAACATGCGATTTCCGAACACAGAGACAGACGCCAACCACGCGATTTCCGAACTCTTCCTTTTCCTTTCTTCCGATCTAGTGCGGCGTGAAACATCCGACGATCTATGGATGAGCGCCGCCGGGAACAAGAGGAAGAGCAAACCAGCGATCCTCGCAGATCCGGCGATCTAAAGATGAGCAGCGCCAGGAACTAGAGGAAGAGCAGCTCGTGATGCTTTACGTTGGCAGATCCGGCAACGGGGAAGAGAAAAACACGCAATCCTTGTCAGCCGAAACCCTTTTCTCGATCTGTTCTTCCCGATCGGAAAAAAATGGGAACAGGGACGACGATCGAAGAGCGAAAATCGCACAATGGCGGGGGACGAGAATCGCGAGATCTTCCGGGAGAACCCTAGCAGAGCGCACGTTACTTTGAGAATGTTGGATTGGCTCCGCTCAAAGTATTCTACATATCCCTATCAAGTTTGGAATAGGTATATATAGTACCTCCAGCGTAGAGCCAAGCCCTACAGCGACACGAACCCAAAAATCCGTTCCGAGTCGGACCAGACACGAGCGGACATAAAACTCAATATTACTAACATTAATATCTTCCAAAAGACGACCTAAAGAGATGCTGCCGCACATCGTCACGATACAGAAGAGAAACAAGACGATCCGGGCGGCATAACACTTGTGGATTGGGTCAATCACACTAGATTAAGCAAATACTCTCATGCATCTAAGATTTAAAGCCATCTTAGAGCTTTCAAATCATAAAAGCACAATCATCTTAGAACATACGCATATATTTAGGCTCTGTTCGGCGCGGCGGTGGCGACCATGAACACGGTGTTATAAACTGGTGTTCGTGAATGCCCATGGTTGAATTCGTTGAAGTGAAAGTGACGGTCTGATCGGGCAGATTGCGTGGTTAGCAGTTGGGGGACTAGTCAGTTTGGCTAGTGTTTCTGCGGTCTGTCTCAGCAAGTTCCCGAGTTTGTGCCAGGCGGTTAAGGATTTCTAACCGCGGATGTGGCGGGATCATCCGGAGTTCGCCGAGACCAGCATGGTTCTATGCTTGTGGTCTGGTGTTGGTCTTGTTCTTTGGTGGCTCAGTCTGTTTTGGAGACCGTCGCGTTCTGATTCTGGAGACCGGCATGGTCTTGTTCTATGTTAGAGACCGACGTGATCTGGTTCTAGAGACCGCGGTGTCCGCTGTATGGAGGGTTGTTTGGCTGATGTCGTGTTTGCGGATTGTGGAGTCCGCCTGTGTTGAGTTTGCGCCACGTTCAGCCATAGACCGCTGGAGGTTTGGACTTGGTCACGGTAATGTGCCAAGTTTGGTTGTTGCCTAGATCGTTGAGTCTACATGTTTTGCGCAGTCTGGATATGGAGTTCACGACGACTTGTAGATTGTCTTGCGCGGTATATCCTTGTGTCCGCACTCTTGTGCGATTTGGTGCGGCTACCCGCACATTGATGGACGGTTACCCTATCGCATGGGGGCTGACCGCACTCCCTTTACTTGCCAATAAATAGGGCCCCGGGCTCGTCATTTACAATGTGAACAGTAAGCTTTGAAACTTGGGGGTTAAAACTCGCGGTCTGGTTTTCTTAACCACGCGGCTTAGAGAAAGGTTAACCGGTTTTGTTGTATTGCAGATTGTGTGGCTAGTATTGGGTGACCAGGAACTTTGTTCTGACATCAGTCAGGGTTTAGTGCAGCTTAGCGGATAACAGTCAGCGAGTTGCACCAGATCGTGACTTGCAGCAGGTCGTGACTTGATACCAGACGATTTTCTCTTTAGCAAAGTTTTCCCAGTTCACTAAGTCAACCCGCCTCTAGCGGTTTGACTCTGTTCAGTTCGACAGCAGCTCTGTTTGTTCGAAGTTCTGACAGCCACGCGACCTTGTGGTCAAGCAGCTTGTAGAAGCAAACATGTTTTTTCAGCATTCAATAACGGGCAGTCTGCACGATGAAGTTGCAGTTTGGCGACTTGACAGTTTCAGCGGACAAATTTTGCGATTAGGTGGCTTTGGCAGTTACTTTAATCAGTCTGCCCGGTTTACTCTTGCTTGTATGTTTTTATTTCCATCGGGTGCATTGACAAATCATGTCTCACAATATATATCTCGTACTGTAAAGAAGTTTGATAGTACATGTTTCTCTTGCTCTTGTATCTGCATCTGGTCTATTTGGCTTGGTTATAGTTGAGTGTTCTTGCGGCCTTCCCATTTTCCGCTTATCGGGAATTTTTACGCCCATCTCACCTAAGGAACGTCATTCACTTTTTTTATGTTGAAAACTCGATTCCTTTTTTAAAGGCATGCATAACTGTTCTCATGCCAAACATACATTTTATGACGGTGACATATTTGTCGAAATTCATAACCATTCTCGCTAAAACATCACATGTACTTATCTCAAACATACATTCTTGATAGCGGTAATAACCATTGTCATACCAAATACATAATTTTTGATGGGGAAATGTTTATCCAAACTCGCCAGAGTAAGGCTCCGTTTGGGAGGACTTATTTTCACCGGTCAAGAGGTTACAACCGCATGAACAAAGGTCCGATTCATGCGGTTGTAACCGCTTGACCGGAAAAAAATAAATTCTCCCAAACAGAACCTAAATTCAAAAACACCGGGCTTAAAGGAGTCCTTCATCCTTGAGAACGCGCCCTCTGAGTCAATTTCACGCACATAAGTTTTCTTCATTTGAATTGGTTATAGGTCCAATATTCCTTTCATACGCGTCACCTCAACTCTAAGTTTCATATTCCATGCACTTTATATAAATTAATTATATATTCCCATTGAGTTTTGATGTCATAATTTATTTGAAATTCATTGACTTCATAGTTGACTTGGAGTTCTTACTCCAATGAGTTTGAACAAAAACATGGCCATTATAAAATGTATATTTGTTATGATAATAGTGATAATCACCACCACAAAAACACTTGTTTTGAACATAAAAATGGATGAAGTTCTTTAGATGAGATCGAACGGTCATGAACGACGATTCATAATCACAACTGCCACCACTCTGCCAAACTGTCTATTTGTGGCAGCTTTTGATGATAAGCATGGAGCTTGCAATCTATCTTTCTCATCCCAGCTTTCTCATTGCTATCTTCCCACAACTCTATTCTCATCACTTGTTTCCAGGGCCGAACCCTATTAGGAATGATGCCTACCAACTCTCCCAAAATTCTGAAGTGTTAGGAAGGGCGCTACCAATTTCTTTATATTATTTTAGCAGGATCGGTCAAACTGTTCGCATGGCTCCCTCGCACTTAAACCGTGCCCGGAACTACCATGTTCTCATGCCCGGAGCCAACCCGACTCTCTTGCACTGAACCATACCATGAAGTTTCTCTGCACCCATGCCAGGAGCCAACCCGGGTGCGCCTGGGAGGCACCCCATCCAACACCTGGATGGCGGGCCACACCCAACAAACTCCCACTGGAACACCATCCAGGGGGATCGAACCCATGACCTTCAACCTCCCTCTAATACCACTGTTAGGAATGACGTCTACCAACTCTCCCAAAACCCCGGAGTGTGAGGAAGGGCGCTACCAATTCCTTTATATTATTTTAGCAGGCCCGGTCAAACTGTTCGCATGACTTCCTCGCACTTAAACCGTGCCCGGAACTCTCATGTACTCATGCCCGGAGCCAACTCAACTCCCTTGCACTGAACCATACCATGAAGTTTCTCTTCACCCATGCCAGGAGCCAACCCGGGTGCGCCCGGGAGGCACCCCAGCCAACACCTGGATGGCTGGCTGCACACAACAGAACCCACCTTGGGGCGCCTACAACCATTTTTAATTTTTTTTATAGTATTAGTCACAGCTTAAAACCGTGGCTAATAGTTCTTTATCCGAATTGTATTAGCCACGGATTAAAATCGTGGCTAATTGTCTTCATCTTAAATAGTATTAGTCACAGCTTAAAATCATGGCTAATAGTTTTTTACGTTGTTTTTTTTATTCTTCTTTTGCAAATATTCTTCCGAGTTGTTCATTTATCGTGAAAAAATTTCAAAACATGAAAGTACAAAAAAGAGTCTTTCATCAAGATTATTTATAATTTTCTACTATGCTCGATTTTTTAATAATTTTGATGATATTAATGTAATTTTGTCATATTATTCAATTTAATTTTTTTTTGTAATTTTGAAATCCGTCCACATTTTAAAAAGTTTTAGGTCCACCTCTATTAATACAATTTTCTCATCAACAACAATTGCTCCAAAGAGAACCCTTAGTTTGGTATATTTATTTATGCTATAATAGATCTCATTATATATCTAAATGATGGGATAGGGGTGAAGACGAGCCACGAGACCGGAGCCCCTTACCCATAATCGGCAATATTGTACAATGCCTACTATATATACAAAATAAAATTTAGGCAAAATATGTTATATATATATATATATATATATATATATATATATATATATATATATATATATATATATATATATATATATGTTCGTGCGTGTGTTAGGCTGACTCGTAACAGGTTAACGAGTTAGTGTCATCCTAGGGTTTGCTCTACGCTGGAAGTACTATATATACTCATTCCATACATAGCTGAGGTATTGTAGAATACTTTGAGCGGAGCTTTTCCTTCTACATTCTCAAAGTAACGCTAGGGTTTCCGCTCTGTGCGATTTTGCGATTCCGTCGCTCGTTCGCTCCCCGTTACGCGATTCGTCGCTGTTTGCGGTAGTCGTCGGCCATGTTTTGTTCCTCTGCGAAGACCGGAAAGAGGTTGCCATCGTCAATCGAAAACACTAGATCCAGTCGCCGATCTTTGTCTGCTTGGTCTATTTTCTGCCGGGAAACGTCAGATCTGGTTGCTCTCCGCCAGTTTTGGTTTTCGTGTCTTCTGCCGGCACCGTTGCTGGATCGGAAAACCTAGATCCGCGTTTTCACCTCGCAAGTTTTTTGCCGTCGGATCTGTTACTGTTGGCATTTTCGGCGCTCCTGGCTCCCTATTTTTACGACTGCCGTTGTGTAGATCAACCCCGTCGTTCTCGATCTGGTTTCGTTTTGCTTTGCTGCTGGAGCATCTGCAAGGTTCGACCTGTCGCAACTTGCTGCCACTGCCGGAGATAATCAGACCACGAGGTTTTCGTTCGCGATTTCTCCACATTGCGGGATCTAGATCTGCCGGTTCTGCTGATCGCTGGTAGGGTGAACCTGTTCCAGTTGCTGTTCCGGGAAGGAGATCGCCCCTGCAAACGATTCACTTTCTTTTTGCAAGCGATTCACTTTCCTTGCAAGCGATTCTCCCAAGTTAGTTCTTCTCAACAGTGAAGGAAAAAATTATTTGGACTAAGTTCGTCCAAATCACTGAAATTTCTGGATTAAGCTTCTATTGTCTTTGGTTCTATTATCAATTGCGGTGTCCAAGTGTAGAACTAGAGAACCAAAGCCATCAGGAATTTGGCCTGGAAGAACTGATCTGATTGCAGTGAGATTTCAGAAAATCTCAGTGGAGGAAATTCTATAGTGCTGGATTGGATCCGAAGACCCGTTCTCGTCTCACGCGGATCAGGTGACTTCTTTCTGGTTTTTACTGTTCTAGCTTTAGCGAGATGTCGAAGGTTACCTCCTACGACATCGTCAAGCTACAGTCGTTTGACCTCTCCGACTTCCATGCTTGTAAGCTGCACGCCCAACTTGGTATGAAGGAATGTGAGATTTTCTACACGGTCCTGAGTGACTTTACCACTACCGAAGAGGACGTGAATGAATTTCAGTGGAGAAAGGATGAAGAATCCTACAGGGACTGCCTCCTTAATTCACTGAACCCTAGTCTCGGCCTGACCTACAACGGTCATAAGACTATAAAGGAGATTTGAGATCGCTTGAATGCGCACCTCCAGAAGGAAGAGGGGTTGTCGAGGACTCTCCTTGGGGAGAGACTATTCAATATAAAATTTAATTTAAACTCGTCAATCACCTCTCAAATAATTGAACTGGAGTGTTCGCGTCTCAAGTTGGCGGACGATAAGTCTGACATCTCGGATAATCTCTTTATGTGTCTAATTCTTAGCAAGCTACCTCCTGAGTGGTTGACCTTCAAGACTGAAATGCACAGGTTGAAGGAAAAGATTGCACTGGATGAACTCAAAAGATTCATTCATATCAAAGATCAAAATATCGCTAGCAAGAGTTTGGAACAAAGTGGTCAGTCCTCACAGGCTGTCAGCTTTATTTCTCGACCCAGCAAGTCTCGACGGAAGCCACCAGCACCTGAAGTTGAAGCCTCTGCGCAGTTGGCACCTAAAAAGTCCTATTTCAAAAAAAAAGAGGGGCAAGTGCCACAACTGCGGCAAGTGGGGACACTGGGTCGCTGATTGTAAGCCTCCTAAGAAGAAGAAGGAGAAAGCCCCACAAAATGTGGCGAACATGCTGGTAGATGCCTCAGATCCTAAGTCCTTCATTTCTATGATCGGAAGCAGTCACCGTAGTTCATCCTCTGAGTGGTGGCTAAACAGCGGTGCTACCTGTCATGTGACGAATGACAGAGGTTTACTCACTGAGGTCAAGACGGTGTTGGAGAAGGTGGAGAACTGTAATGGAGGAGAGACCGAGGTGACCCATGCTAGGACTGCCGAGCTGGTCCTCTCATCATGTAAAATTTTATTTTTAAACAATGTTAAAGTAGTTCCTACATTAACTAAAAATCTGATTTAAATGAGTCTGTTAGATAAGGCTGGGATGTCCTTTACAACTCAAAATGGTAGAATGACCTTTACGGTCAATTCATATTATTTTGGGTGTGCATACCTGATCAACGAAATATATAGACTTAGCTTAAACAATGGTAGCATTAACCAAATAAGTTCGAACCTTATTGATCCTAAGTTGTTACATAATAGACTTGGACATGTAAACTATAGGAAAATGCTAGATCTAGCTAAGAATCATAACATTCCCTTAGATCTGTCGATTCGATTTGACAAGTGCGAGGTGTGTGCTCAAACCAAAATTACTAGAAATCCATTCAAATCGGTTTCTAGAATCACGAAACTTCTTGAATTGATACATTCATGCCTTTGTGATTTTCATAATCATGTCACTAGAGGTGGAATGAAATATCTGATTACATTCATAGACGATTTTTCTAGATATTGTCATGTGTATTTGTTAAAATCAAAATACGAAACTTTTGAGACATTTAAGATCTTCAAGTCTAGTGTGAAAAATCAGTTAAACCATAAAATTAAGAGATTTAGAAGTGATCGAGGAGGAGAATATACTGCTACTGGGTTCAAGGAATTTTGTGCCTCTGAGAGAATAATTCTTGAAGCCACAGCTCCTTACTGATCCAGTTCAATGGTGTTGCTGAGCGTAAGAATGGAACTTTGACAGAGATGTTGAATTCTATGTTCCTAACAGCTGGCATGCCTAATTTCTTTTGGGGAGAAGCAGTTCGTGCTGCAAATCACATTCTAAATAGAGTGCATCATTCTCAGCTCTCTACAACCCCGTATGAGCTGTGACACGGTCATCCTTGTAGATACAATACTCTAAAGACTTTGGGTTGTATTATCTATGTGCGTATACAAGACCTTAAGAGGCCTAAGGTGGGACCTAGGACGATAACATGCGTCTATCTAGGTAGCGTAGAAGATAGTGCAGCCGACAGATTTCAAGATCTAACCACGAATATCATGATAGAGTCTAGAGATACCATATTAGTTAAAGATTAATTTGTCAAGGATCATGGTTTGTCTGTTTCCGGGTCTAATGATATGATTTCAGGATCTATTGTAGAATCTGTAGCTGGCCCTTCTAGCACTACTCTCCAACCATTAGAGGTGGAACCTGTTCCACTTAGAACATCTATAAGAGAGAGAATCCCTAAGAACTTTTGTGAGAATTTTGTCACCTACCACTTAGAGAATGATCCATTCTCCTACCAGAAGGCAATGAGATCTAGAGATTCATTAATGTGGGTGGAAGCCATTGATGATGAGATTGACTCGCAGTTATATAAAAATACTTGACATCTAGTTGACTTACCGAAAGACGCTAAAGTCATAGGATTCAAGTGTGTGTTAAAGAAGAAACTACATAGTGATGAGTTTATAGACATGTATAAAGTGCGTCTCGTAGCTAAAGGCTATAAACAACATGGTGAATAGACTATTTTGATGTTTATTAACCTGTATGTCACATATCGACTATCATGATTCTTCTAGCCTTAGCGTCAACTGAAAACTTTATAGTTCATCAGATGGATGTAAAGACAGCATTCGTAAATGGAGAGCTTGATGAAGAGATCTACATGGCATAACCTGAAGGTTATGTGTAGAAAGATCAAAAAGATAAAGTGTGCAAACTGGATAAATAGATCTATGAGCTTAAATAAGTGCCTAAGATGTGGCACATGAAGTTTTACAAGGTGGTAAAGAGCCTCGAATTTCAGTCCAGTCTTTCAGACAAATGCCTTTATCACTGCTCATTATCGAATCGAATAGTCATCATATGTTTATATGTGGATAATATGTTGATTCTGGGGTTTGATCTTGCTGCAGTTAGGGATATTAAATCCACTCTAGCAGAAGTCTTAGACATGAAGGACCTTGGTCCTGTAGATATCCTGTTAGGTATGAAGGTTAAAGTTGACAAGGGTCGAGTTACTCTTATCCATGCTTATTATATTGAGCAACTTCTTTCTACCTGAGGATATGATAACTGTAGGCCGATTGAGATGTCATTTGATCATAATGTTAAGTTGAGTACAAATGTAGAGACCAACATTGATCAAGTTAGGTATTCCAAGATAATTGGTAGTCTCATGTATGCCACAAGTTGTATTAGATCAAACATTTCTTTTTCGGTTAGCGTGCTGAGTCGTTTTACCAGTAATCCAATCAAAGAGCATTGGAAAGCCCTAAATAGGCTGTTGAGATACCTGAAAGGTACTAAAGATCATGCTTTGTGCTACATTGGTTATCCACCTTCTGTGGAGGGACATTTTGATGCGTCGTGGTGTTCAGAAGACGGGAAAAACAAGTCCACCAGTGGATATATATTCACTTTGGGTGAAACTACTATCACTTGGAAATCCAAAGGACAGACTTGTACAACATTATCATCTATGGAAGCCGAGCTGTTTGCCTTAGCTTCGGCTGGTGAAGAGGCAAATTTGATCAGGAACTTGATTTTAGACATTCTCTTGTCTAAGTTACAAGTCAAATAGTTGAGCTTGTATTGTGATAATCAAGCAGCAGTTCGAATTGTTAAGAATACCCTCTATAATACTACGAGGATACATGTACGACTGAGACATATCTTGTTGAATTATCTGAAAGAACAAGGAATTATCACTTTGATCGATATACGTTCAAAGGATAACCTGACTGATCCATTGACAAAAGGAATGCTCAAAGACCGGCTAATCAATACAGTGGGGGAAATGTGACTAATGACAATTTAGTTCAGCCTCAGTTCAGCAATAGACAATTTAGTTTAGCCTTTGTCCAAATGTTTTGATTATTCTGATTTCCTTTATCAAATCAAGCATGTTGTGTTCCATTGATGCTCTTGGTTGCTGAGCTCGGATCTGGTAAGTTGTTTCATTCCAAACTTAATGCTAACAACTTCATCTGGATTCGACTTTTGTCTTGTAGGAGAGTGTTATTCCAAACTTGATAACACAATTTGACTAGGTCTTGACTCTTCTTCTGGAGATTAGTTCCATTTCAAACTTGATGAGTTCCAACTAACTTTAGAAGTGCAGTAACCGTGACATTCCATATAGGATCACAGATATAACTGCGGTGTCCAGAAGTCCGAAATCATTTCGTTTAAAATAGATATCAGGTTCGGAGGTAAAACTATAATACTAAGTTCTCCCAGCCAAATTAAAATAATTAATACTAAGTTCTTTTAGTAGAACTAGATGTTTGCAAATTTGCAAGGGATAAAATTCATTCTAAAATGAAATTCTCTGTTGAAATTACAGGGGTCGCTGGGATAGGAGGAGCACTGGTTGACTGGGATGCAGATTATGATGATCTTTTGGATGATGAGTTTTAGAGTGTTATTAGTTTATCTTTTGCTACTTCTGTTCAGAGCATTGTTTAGCTCTCCTTTTATGCACTGTTTGTTTAGACTTTATAGCTCTTTATTGATTTGTGACGCCAGACATATTGGGCCTGTTTCTTGTTGTACCTAAGACTACTTCTATGTTGCAGTTGAATTTTGTTTACTTATATGTGCATACTATTTTGTGCTTAAGTCTAATTTTATTTGAAACAAGTGTTGGACACGGTTGTGTATGATTCACGGTTGGTTGAACTTTGCACAAACCACCCTCTATCCGAAGTCTGGGCTCACAGCAGACATAGGAAGAGATTGTTATATATATATATATATATATATATATTTATATATATATATATATATATATATATATATATATATATATATATATATATATATATATATATATATATATATATATATATATATATGTCCGTACGTGTGTTAAAACGACTTGAAATAGGTTAACGGGTTCGTGTCATCCTAGGGCTTGCTCTACGCTGGAAGTACTATATATACTCATTCCATACATAGATGAGGTATTGTAGAATACTTTGAGCAGGAGCTTTCCCTTCTACAAAATATATATTCAATATAACCCTCAATTTTAGCCTAAGGTTGAAATTGATCTCTAATTTTTATTTTTTATTTTTCTGATGTTGATCTTAGAACTTTATATTAAATTTGAAATATGCCCCTATTCTAATTTCCGTTAAGTTTTTAGTTGTCTACTATGAATTGGTAACACTAATATGAATATCGAGTACTATCAATTTTTGATGAAAATAATAATAATAGAATACTTTTTTAT
This sequence comes from Platanthera guangdongensis, assembly GCA_039583875.1. Lineage (NCBI taxonomy): Eukaryota > Viridiplantae > Streptophyta > Magnoliopsida > Asparagales > Orchidaceae > Platanthera > Platanthera guangdongensis. Next base: position 15,052,183 of record CM077164.1, read on the forward strand.
GAAATGCATTGCATTTTCGTTTAAATTAGACAAAAAAATAAAAAAAATAAAAAACTGTTTTTATCATTTTTTTAATTTTTTTTATCATTGAGTAATGAGTAATATCATTTTATGATATTGTTTAGCTTGTTAAAAATTTAACAAAAGTTAGTATACTAACTTATCTCTAACTTTGTTGTCTTATGTTGTGTGATTTAGGGTTTCTGTATTTATTTATATTAGCTGTTTACGAAGTAATATTCGTAGTCCACCGAAAATCAAAATAAATCGAAAAAGCTATTATTTTTCGTGTCCATTTTTTTTGGTACGTATACGCACATATTACTAGGTCCGTTTATAAATATCATTTTCGCATTGAGGGCCTTTTCTCTCTCTCAAAAATTGAAGCGTCGGACTGCCGCTAAAATCCCTTCCTCTACTGCGAAAGAAACTGTATGCAACCTAAAAATATTCTAGTGACCTCGAATTTTAGTCTTTAAACTCCGAGAATCGGGCGGCGACGACAAGCATTCTTATCGACGAAGGTACCTTTCATCCTCCTTCAGTTTTCTGCTTGCATTCGATGATAATGTATTCCCGAAATTTTTTCCTGCAGAAACCCTATGCGTTTCTTTTGAAATGTAGTGCCTTCCCGTAGCAGTAGAATTAGGCGAAAATTGGAGACGGTTGCACTGGTAATTTCTTCGCATTTTTTATATTCGGACTAGATGCAGTGCAGATATTGTTGTTTTTAGGGTTTAGGTTGCTTCCACAACGGATGCAGCCAAAATACGACCGAAAAATACTTTTGTACATGTTTGTTTCATTTGTATCCAAGTCATTATTCGTATTTCATTTGTATCCATAGTGAAGATACCAGGTAAATACATGCATATAGTGTTGTCGTGCTGTCCTAATACGACATTTTTAAAGTGCAGTCATAATACGACTTTATTTGTTTAACCCTAGATACTACTGTATCCAGGATTTGGGTTGCTTGTACTATGGATTCAGTGAAAATACGACTGTAAAATACTTATGTACGACTGTAAAATACATATGTATGACGGCGTGGAGTTACAGAGCTCACAATGCCGGGAAATGCACTTCCAAGGCATGTGCTGTTTTAGTTCATCGTCAACACGACTCTGCTATTTCGGGCGGCTTCGAGGTAGGCAGCTCGCAAGGTGCTGGTTAGGTCAGCTGGATGTTTCCTCTGCTTAGTTCAGCTGGGGGGAGGGAACTCGCATGCCTCTCCTCTTTTGTTTCAAATGTAAAATGCGGGGAATGACGAAAATAGGAGTGGGAAAAGGAGAGCCACGCGATGAAAAAGTTAATTATGTAAGTACAAATTAATAGGCACGTAAACGTACCAAAAAAATTTGTCATTTCCCTCCTCTAATCGTCGTCATCATGTGTTTGCCTCCGACCATCGGAAGAAGCCGGAGAACTCATATCAGAGTTGTTTCACTGGATTATACTTAATTGTTTTTTTATTCGGGAAGTTATTAGCTACTAATTTAGTTCTTATTCTATAGTTTTAAATAAAGAAAACAAAAATATGTTTTAATTTCTGCCCTTGAATGTAGATGTAAAACTTATGAGCGACTTAATATTAGGCGTTCTTAATTTATAATCTAATATATATTTTCTTCATAGTACTTAAATAGTAAATATTATAACTGCGCTCGAAGCATCCCATATGACCGTCAAGTTTGGAATGGCCTGCACGTTGCCCCCAACAGAGGTATTTATAGGCGTAACCTTAAATCCCCGATGACGGATTATTGGATGTCTAACTAATTCAAAGCAAACCCGTTAATAACCTGTTAACATGTTATATCAATATATCTTAATAATCTACTCTTATATTGTATATGAAGGTGTCACATAACAAATTACTTAAACAAGAGTTAATAGTAAAAAATATGAGTTTTTTAGAAACATAAATATGAGTTTTAGAGCACATGATAAATCTAAACTAAAACCACAGTTCCAAACAAAATAATGAATAAAACTGAAAACTCAAACAGATAACTGATCTTTGGTCTATGCAAACAATAGATCATTATCAACTAGATCAAAATCAACTTTCTCTCCTTCATTCTCCATTTGATCGACAAACAATTACAATTAAAATGTCATGAGACCAATCTCTATAAATTCAAATATTTGCTATCAAATATAAAATGATTAGTTCTAGCAGTAAAAATGTAATACTCCAACTAAGAAGAAAAAAAATCACAAATCAGCATCTTTATTTGATTTACACAAAATTAGAATATTTGATTTTATAAAATCAAATCATATTCTTTCGATTATTATGATCATTATTAATTATTTCACAATTGTGTTATACCATCAGATTTATAATGATACAACAACCTGCGAGCATTATATCATCAAGTTTGAAATGATATAACTTATAATCATAATATCAGGATATATATCAACAACTTCAGCATTCTTTTTTGGAATGATATCTAAATCAACATTTGAATAAAAATAATTATGTAAGTAATCAAGTTTGAAATGACTAACAATGATTCACCTCTGACTTTCATTAGATAGTATCTGAAATACTTTAGTGTACTCACTCTAGATGCTTGAATGTAAGCAGATTTTTATTTTAAGAATTAAAACATAAGATAAGTATTAAGTTCCATTAAAAAGACTTTAATCTCATCTCCCCTGATATTTTAGATGTAAGAACCTTACATAAGCTCTTGGTAAGAACATCTGCTACATTATCATTTGATCTCATGTCCAATATGGAGATTATCACATGACTTGTGAGATAGGTCAACTAGGCCTATTAATTTCATCCTTAATTATCTTCGTTTTTCATTAAACAAGGTATTTGTTGCAATGGTATTTGAGGCTTGATTGTCACAAGAGATCAAAATAGAGTGCATATTCAAACTTGTCATTGGAATATTCATTATCAGTTCTCTTATCCACTCTGCTTCTTCTCCTACTGAAGTAAGATCATAGAGTTCTGATTTCATAGAGGATAATGTAATACACATCTGTCTCTTTGACTTTTAAGCTACTACAATCACTTTTAGTGTAAACACAAAACCATTATTGTATCTACTATCACGAATTTCTAATTACCAGGAGGCATCAGAATACCCTTCAAACACTAGAGGATGTCCACTATAACATAAAACATACTTCACAGTGTACTTTAAGTATCTCATTAGTCTTTCTAAAACATCACGATGGTCATTTTTAGAGTTACTAGTGAATCTACTCAACATGCTGACCGTAAAGGCGATGTTAGGTTTAGTGCAGGTTATATCATACATGAGACTTCCTATGAGTTTGAAGTAATCTAACTGTCTAATAGATGAAACTTCATTCAGTTTCAGTCTATTGTTATACTCAAATGAATTCTCAATCTTTTTGATATTATCGTAACCTCAATTTTCTAGTAGATTTCTAATGCAGTGACTCTAACTTAGGATAATACCATTTTCAGTGAAGTTCACTTCCATTTCTAGGATGGTTTTCACCACACCTAAGTCTGTCATCCTAAATTTTCCCATCAAGGTAACTTTCATGTCTTCCACCTCAGACTGATTAATACTCAGAATTAACATATCATAAACATACAATCATATAATGACCATTTTATTTCAACTTGTTCTTATGTACAGACATTTATATAATAAGTTGGATTTGAAACTCATGACTTTAACACAAATGTCAAATTTCTCGTGCCATAATTTTGGTATGTGCTTCAATCCGTAGAGTAACTTAATCAACTTACAGACCTTATTTTCTAGATCTTAAATAATAAACTCTTCAGGTTGGTGCATATAGATCTCTTCAGTCAGATCTCCATTAAGAAATGTAGTCTTGACATCCATCCGATAAACAATAAAATGTTTTGCACATTCTAATACGAGAAGAATCCTAATTGTCAAAATATGACAAATAAATGAGTATATATCAAATTAGTTTGTACCACTCACTTGTGTGAAGCCTTTAATAACTGGACGTGTTTTGTATTTTGTGATACTCTCATCAGGATTGAGCTTCTTTTTTACAACTCACTTACTTCTGATGGCTCTAGCCCCTTTGGGCAAGTCAACCAACATCTAAGTATGGTTTTGCAAGAGAGAATTCATCTCATCATCTATGTTCTTTTGCATAATAAAGAATCTCTAGATCGCATCGCTTACTTATAAGTAGATGGATCAACTTCAACTTGCACTACAACATTTTATGCCTTTAGCAACACTTAAAAACTGTTGCCTAAAACTGCCAATTGTTGCCAAAATAGTAAAAACTGTTGCCAAAGGTGGTGTTGTCTATGCCCGTGTTACCAAAGATATAAGACAACGGTTTTAAACCTTTAGGCAACACTATACAAAAATTGTTGCCTAAAGCCTTAGAATAGACAACACTATATAAAAATTGTTGCCTAAAATCTTGGAATAGACAACAGTTTTTGGTGGACCTATTGCAACATTCACAAAATGTTGACATGTTATAAACTGTTGCCAAAAGATATAAAAACAACACTTTAAAACTGTTGTAAAAAAGATGTGACATTTTTTTAAAAAAATTTGGCCAATACAAAAGCAAAAGGGGAAATAAAAGGTGCGTTGAAAGATTGTTAAATTATATAATATTAGTATACTTAAATTATATGAAGATCTATAACACTATACCATACCTCCCCATAATTTGGAACATGTGTGAATGTAGAAGAATGTGCACGTGATACACTCACTATCTTTTGTGCACTATTTGCGTCGCCGGGAGATGAACCCAACATATCGTCCAATGATTCTATATCAATTCCAGCTGGGTTGCTTTGTTGCAACATAGTCTTGGATACACCTTTTAATTTGTTTAGTGAATATTCCATATTATGTATTTTCTCGTTCAATACAAGCACTTCTTCATCATGTATTTTTGTCAAAGCAGTAATCTCTTCCTTCCGCTTCAATGACGTTTTCGTAATACCATTTCCAAAACAACTCATTGATCAAGAATATTCTTCCCCAAATACAACTTGAAATGCTTCTGGATTAGTTTCCTCATTGTTCGTAATAATAGCCTAAAGTTGAGACTAATAAAAAATCGCAATAAGGTTAATAGATAATTAACTAATTAAAACAAACTATATTTTTCTTAGTAACAATATTTAACTTACAATTGCATTATTAGTCTCCAAGTCAAGCTCCTTTCTCTTATTGCCTTTTCGAGTTTCAATAAAAATTTCAGCTTGGTTGGGGTCTCTCTTTTTCTTTGAACGCTACAAATGTATAAAAATAAATAAATATGATTTGAAGTATTAAAATTCAAATAAGGAGTTATATACCATTCTTTCACGAATTATGGCAAATGTTTTGGTCTCATTTGATGCCTCCACTTTTGATTTGCTCTACTTTGAGTATTCCTTTTACTGATTGACTACACATTTGATTAAAAATATTAGAATAAATATATATATACAAGACAATTAATAAAAAATAACTTTTAAGCTTACTTGTATATTTTCCAAACTCCAAAAAAGGCTGACCTTCTTCATTTATTGTCACTTCTACGCGCTCCTCCAAAGTCCTTGCATGAATGTTTTTGCACATTGTTTTTCCACGAGTTTTTTTGTTACTCCTATTAACAGTGTGTGCACATTCACATAGTTAAATATGAAGTAAATACAAAGAGACTAATAAACTCGTAAAAGGGAAAAAATTATATACCAGCTTCTTTGTTTGGTTGTGCAACTATGCCATGTTGACTTATATCATTATCAACTTGAAGCGACTCAGTTTTCCCACTAGATTGTCCCTGAGTTTGATTCATATTTACTGGAACATATAGATTTCCACTTTCATGAGAAACACCATGAACTTCAACGAACTCATCAATCAACATTGATGGACATCTCTTGTTCCTGTTTACCTTGTCATTAAGACTTTCCTCCACACTATTGCATTCCTGGGGAATAGTTATAATGGTAGGAACTACCTGTTGAACTTGATTTTGATCAATCTTATCAACAACCACATGTTCTTTATCTGTTCTATTTTCTCTAAGACTTTTATGTAAAACATCAGCTTTCTCTTGCTTAATTTGACGAAATTTTTTTGCCAACTCAACACTAGACCTTGCTAGGATAGGCAAATCAAAACCACTTCTTCTTTCTAGTCTTTTACCATTCCCTTCATGTACCAATTTACTTGTTGCTTTCTTCATTCCTGTAGACCTGAAATCAAAATATGAAAATCATTTTAAGCATTATCAAATTTAGAATAAATAGAACCTAGATAATTTTATAAATAAATGAATGAATATTACCTAATTTGTATTATCACTAAAGACAGAAGCAGTATCACTTTCATTTTCACTTTCAATAATGGCCTCATCATCAACTCACGTGTGTTGAACATGAATTTCAGATAAAGACAATTCAATAATATCATCTGGTACATCTCCCCTAGCCAAATAAACTTCAAAATCATCCTCTGGTATAACAATATTTATTGAAATTCCAGGTACTTCTTGGGTATTTGAAAGTGCATTATCTCTCATCTCAAATGAGTCCCTTGGAAGTACTTTCAAAACATACTGTTTATTTTTATTAAAATAATCTTCAACATAGAAGCATTGTTGCACTTGAGATGCTAGAACAAATGGATCATTCTTGTAGATTCTTTATTAAAATAAACACATGTCATTCCGTACTTGTCTTCTTCAGCCTCAAACCACACACATTTGAATAAAACATAATTCAAATGTTCATAATAATCCAACTCTATGATATTGGTTATTGCGCCATAATATTTCATACAAATTTTTTCTGGATTTTCGTCTTTAATACTTTTAAAGCTTGAGGTTGCTGCTTCCAAAGTGACACCATAGTTTTGAGTTTTCCGCATTGCATCACGTTTTCTTGTATGAAATCTATATCCATTAATAATATATGTAGAGTATATTTTTGCAACATTATTTGGCCCCTGAGACAACTCTTTTATCCAATCTGAAACGTCATCATTCATGCCATGTGTTTCAAATCACTAAATGAAATCGTCTCTTTGAGTTTTACCTTTGCTCCATTTACTTTTTTTCTTAGATTTTTGAAGATAAAGCTCATGCTATCTACAAAAGAAAATATCATTTTTAAATAAATGTATTTATATTTATTGAAAACATAAAATTTTGAAGGAATTAAATGATATTACCTTATGTAATCTTCAACTCCATCAGAATTAAATAAAATGTAACCATGTGCTTGATTTTGAGACTTTTGATCAAGAGAAAAGAGAATCCTCGCCCGAATAGAATAGCCAGTGTTTGTAAATTCACAATCATTTTGTGACATTCTATTCATACGTATATCTGCATCACTAGATAAATATCTTGAACAAAATGTCAAAGACTCATTGGCCAAATATGCTTCAGTGATAGAGCCTTCTGGGCGACTCTTATTACGAATAAATGATTTTAATTCACCTAAATATCTTTCCATATAATACATCCATCGAAACTGAACTGATCCTCCTAATTTAACTTCATTGCCTAATCTAACTTGTGATAGTGGTCGTGTGTCTCGTTCATGAACGCTCGACCTCCCCTAAAGAACTCCATTCACTTCTACATTCAAAACTAGTTTTTTTATCTTGATGACGGTCATAACGGTTGGTATGTCAAACATTCATTATATGATCATGGTGTTGTTTTCGGATACCAAAACCCATATTTCTAGCATACTCAGAATACATTGCATATGCTTCTTCATCAGTATGAACTGTGCAAAAATCTCTGACATCATTGCTTCTCTGCATAGAGAATTAATAAAATATTCATGTACAATACTATAGTAAAAGTCTCGAATATGCGCTTAGAGTGCAAACACAGAAATTATAACAAATTTTGGTTGCAACATACCGTTTGAGAAGCATGATTAGTTTTCTCATATTGCGTATTTATTTCCATATCATCATAATGAATGCTATGGAAATCATTTTCATTGCAAATTTCCTGTATTTGAACAAAAATGGTAATTATAACCTCCCGCAAGGTATATATCAAATAATGTCATATTGTCCAAGGTTTACATTTTTTTCTCCTAAAAACGGTGAAATACGGTCGTATGTAAGAACAATACCATATTAAATACTGATATATTGCACTCAGAAAGATTTCCTACATTGAACGTTTTTGTGAAATGAACTACGCTACATTCATGAAAAAGGCATGCATCAGGTTATATGGATCATCAACTATCTTGAAATGCACATCGTATACCTCCATAGTCCTTTTCACGTTTTTGCACGACAATGTGTAACAAACTCTAATCACGTCTCTGTAATAGTTCGCGGGAGAAGATGGATGAGATTCGCCTGAGGATAAGGATGAGGCCGGGATTTTGGGGAATGAATAGAGGGTGTACTGCTTTGTCGAAGGTGCGCGACGTTGTAATAGTTATCCGTCGGAGGACAAGGCTGAGACCGTAATTTGTTGGCGAAGGAGGGGGAGGGGTGTAATAGGATTTTGTTGTCCTGCAAAGCGGGAGAGGAGAAGGCTGAGGTCGGCTTTTGTTGTTCTGCAGGAGGGCAAACCCGAAAAACTTTTCGAGCCTAAAAATCCCGCTGAATTTTTGAAATCCTTCCTTTCTGCCTTGGCATGGAGAAGGAGAAAGTTGGGCCCCACTCCAAAACGCTCCTATTTATTCTCCCACCTAGTTCTATGTGAGAATAACGCACCCAAATTTTTTTCATATATATGCGACTCCAATGCAAAAACTTTTTACAAGAGGACAAAAACATGTTATCCAAATATAGAACTCATCAGAATCAACACCAGAGAATTAAAGAGATTTATTAGGACTTAAAAGTGCGCTTGTTTTTTAGCTTTATTTGTTCTCTTCTGAAACTTCCACTCACCTCGTGCCCAATATCGTATACACACACCTGCCTCAGATTCCTTTATGCATGTATGCTCATAATGTCCCTCATTGTCAGAACTAACTTTGATCTCTTGTCCAGCAACATTTGAATCACAGTTAACCATCTACAACTCTTCTATCCTCATGGTGTTATTTTCATTACAATCAACTATAGGAGTAGTCGATCTCTAATATATTGGCATGCAAAGCATTGTTGCGTCACTCCCCAAAACCACGCGGTTAGGGGAGGAGTGGTCACCCCGCTTATACACCCAGGATCAAGGAGCATGTTAGGCGGTGTGGGACTAAACCATTCCTTTTAACAAGTCGCGACACAAGCTCAGACATCACCGTCCATTCCACATGGCGCACTCAACGTGGCATGTGTCACGCCCTGAAACATATCATCCAACACATCCTTGGGAACACATTCCCCCACATTCTGAGAATCCCCAACAACAAGATATTTTCATGATGGAGGGGATGGAGAGTCACTTTCATCAAAGGAAGAAGAGTCACAAAAATCATCAAGGGATGGAGAGTCAATTTGTTTTTCTTACATTCTCCAATGACAAGACATTGTTTGAAATAATTGGAGCAGTATATGTAAAGCATTATGGCGTCACTCCCCAAAATCATGCGGTTAGGGGAGGAGTGGCCACACCGCTTAATTATACACCCAGGACCAAGGAGCACGCCAGGCGGTGTGGGACTAAACCATCCCTTTTAACGAGTCACGACACGCGCTCGTACATCACCATCTATTCCACGTGGCGCACTCAGTAATATATAAGGTTTCTTTCAAAAATGATCGAGAAAGAGCGAGTCAACTACTTGCCTCCAACCTCCACAACCCCCGTAAAAATATGAAATGGAGGGGAGGATCTAAGGTTGATCAACTCAATACAAACGTGAACAAGTTGCTTGCCAAGAGTTTTAACAAGAATGCAAAAAATATTCTCTCTCTCTCTCTCTATATATAAATATATATACAAAATAATCCCTTGAACCCAAGTCTAATAGTGTTTTATCAACACCCTTACACTAAATAACTTTTAATTATGAAAAAACATGTAATAAAATAATTTATATATGTATGACATTACTGATGGATATCAAAGACAACATAGCAAGAAAGGAAAAAGGAATGAGAATATTTTTGCTTGGCAGTTTTACCTGTTGTTACTATTCCATGAAATACTTGAATACAACATGGATATTTATACCCATTACATTTCAGTTTTGCAACTTAAATGACACTTTATGTCAGCTATTACATGAGTAGACAGTTACACAATATTACTTAATTATAATAAACTGCAACATTAAGTTTTATTTAATGCAGGTGTGGAGTTACATTTACACCCCCTGACTCCGCGTCGTTCTTCAGTCTCATCATCATTTTCAGTTCGACGAATCGTTCTCTTGGAAGCGGCTTTGTCATCATGTCAGCAAGCTGAACTCCAGTGGAGCAATAGACAAGCTCTACCTGCTTTTTCTCTAGCAGTTCCCTGATATATTGGAACTTTATATCAATGTGCTTACTTGGATTGTGATATACAGGGTTCCTGGCTAAGGCAATCACAAAAGTATTGTCGCACATAAGTTTTATTGCTCCTCTTTCTTTGTTACTTTCACAGATTTCATCTTTCAAGCGTTGAAGCCAGAGGGCTTCACAAGCCGCAAAGCTTAATGCCATGTATTCTGCATCCGTGGTTGAGAGTGCTACAGCCCACTGTTTTCTAGAACTCAAAGAAATGGGCTTCTTACCGATGAGGAAGATAAAGCCTCCAGTGCTTTTCCTATCATCAGTATTTCCCGCCCAATCTGAGTCGGTGTAGCCTTGTAGTTCTTCATTTTCATCCTTTTGATAGATCAGTCCATAAGATTTGGTACCTTGTAGATACCGGAGTATGCGTTTGGCTGCGGCAAGATGAGATTTTCCGGGCATACTCACAAATCTGGCAACGATGTTGACTGAGTTCTCAATGTCTAGCCTCGTATTTGTGAGATAAATTAGGGAGCCCACCAAGCTCCGATATTCTTCTTGATCTATTGCTTCTTCATCTTCTCTTTTTGTTGTTAGCCTCTTTGCAGTTGACATCAGAGATATTGCAGGATTGCAGTTCTCCATTTGATGCTTCTTAAGTAAGTTCTTAGTATAAAGTTCGTGAGAGATAAATATGGTGCCTTCTACTTGTTTGATTTGTAGTCCCAAAAAGAAATGTAGTGGACCAAGATCGGTCATGTTGTATTGTAGTTTCATCTTCTCTCGAAATTGCTTTATAAGATTAGAGTTAGGACCAGTGACGATGAGATCATCGACGTAAAAACATACAATGAGCTTCTCCTTTCCTTCGATCCTGGTATAAAGAGTAGGCTCATTAGGACTTCTTTTGAAGCCTTCCTTGAGAAAGTAAGCATCAATATTATCGTGCCAAGCACGTGGTGACTGTTTAAGTCCATACAATGCTTTATGAATCTTGTACACTTTGTTGTCTCCCCCCTTTCTCAAAACCCTGAGATTGAGATACATACACTTCTTCAGTGAGGACTCCATTGAGAAATGCCAGTTTCACATCCAGTTGATACACAGGATAGTGATGTTGGGCGGCAATGGCGAGTATAAGTCTGATTGTTGTCATCCTTGCAACTGGTGCAAAAGTTTCATCGTAGCCTTAACCTGGTTTCTAGGCATAGCTCCTTGCTACCAGACGAGCCTTGTGACGAATGATAGTTCCATCTTCATTTTCTTTAATCTTGTAAACCCATTTTAGGCCAATGGTCCCACAGTCTGGTGGCCATGGAACCAAAGTCCAAGTCTTATTTTTGTTTATAGCATTGATCTCCTCCTCCATAACAGTGCGCCAATTATGATCTTTAACAACAACTTCAAATTGTAGAGGTGTGGTGGCAATAGTTACATACCTGGCACGCTGATAGATATCATCCAAAGATTGTGTTCGTTGGGGTGATGATGAATCTAAATCATTATCTAGAATTTCAGTGCACTAAACGGGTGGTGATCATCGACAACAAGTAAAACAATTAAAACCGAAATGTAATGGGTATAAATATCCATGTTGTATTCAAGTATTTCATGGAATAGTAACAACAAGTAAAACTGCCAAGCAAAAGCATTCTTATTCCTTTTTCCTTTCTTGATATGTTGTCTTTGATATCTATCAGTGCTATCAGAGGGAGGTTCTGCAGGGATGGAGCCGGGAGGCAGACTTAGCTCAACCAACAACCCTTCTTCATGATGTTGTAGAGATTCTAAACCCCAGTCCCACTCACTAGCCTTATCAAAAATGACATCTCTTGATATAATCAGTCTTTTACTTATAGGTTCTAGCAATCTGTATCCTTTGCTTTGATCACTGTAACCTAACAGAACACATTTGGTGCTGGTTTCATCAAGCTTATCCCTCTTTTCTCTATTCTAATGTGCATAAGCAATGGAACCAAAAATTCTCAAATGGAAAACAATGGGTCATTGGTTAAAGAGAGTTTCATAAGGGGTTGAATTTGTTAAGGCTTTTGTTGGGCTTCTATTAAGCATATAAACTGTTGTTGAAGCAGCTTCTGCCCACAGGTTTTTGGGGCAGGACTTGTGAAGTAACATACTTCTGGACATCTCTACCATGGTTCGATTTCGACGTTCCACCATACCATTTTGCTGGGCTATGCCAGGAGTCGTAAGTTCCCGTCGAATACCACAGGTATGGCAGAATGCGTTGAATGTGGATGATAGAAATTCTCCCCCTCTATCAGTGTGCATGGCTTTTATACAAGCTTCTAATTGATTCTCAATTTGAGTTTTGAAATATTGGAAGGTGGTAAATACATCTGACTTGAGCTCCAGGTGGTATAGCCACATGAAGCGGCTGTAGTCGTCAACTATGAGGAGGTAGTAGAGTTTCCCCCGAGTGATGGAACAGTGGCAGGGCCCCAGACATTAAGGTGCAGAAGCTCAAGAGGGGCTTTGGCTCTTCGTGATGCTAATTGAGGAAACAGGAGTCTATGAGATTTACATCTGGCGCATGTATCACATACTTGTGGGGTAAGCTCTTGAGCTAAAAGACTAGAGGCTAAGGTTTGTAGTTGCTTTAGGGATGAGAAATTCAAGTGCCCAAGCCTATGATGCCACAAATTTCTTGGGGATAAGATGCAACCCTGGTTACAGGTGAAGGCATTCGATCTCGCAGGCTTTAAGGTAAGTGTAAATATGTTGTTATGGTTCATTAGTGCTGAGGCTGATGTGGTCTGTGATGCAGTATGCACTGTGTGGCAATGTTGGTTGTCAAAGATGACTTTGTATCCCTTAGTTAGTAGTTGTCCCACACTCAAGAGATTTTGTGTTAGTGGGATCAAAAATGATAAAAAATTTGAGGTTATTTACCATATGACTGGAACATCCGCTGTAGATGAACCATAGAAATGGGGAGACTTGATCTTTGTCATCTTTGCTGGTGAACAGGTAATGGTTGTCTTCTGCATCATTTTTTCAATTACCTTGGTTTCTTCTTTCTTTTTGAACCAACAATTTTGTGCTGAATAATTCTTTATTTTGCAAGTTTTACAGCGGAAAAAACAATCTCTTGTATCATGGTTTTGTTTTTTTGCATATGATACAAGAGGTGTGCTCACCGGCCATTTTTGTTATGTAGCATGCCTTCTTTCTTCTTAGTGGTTTTAATATAGACTCCTTTCCTGTGTTTCTTTTGCTCATGTCCCTTGTGATGAAAATTCATCCTCGTTTGAAAAGCTTTATCAATAGTTTGAATATTTGGAATAAGGAGCTCTTCGTAAGATTGGAGTGACCCCATCAGTTCAGTAACTGTGAGGTTATCCAAATCATGAGACTCATGAATGTCAGCAACAATATAATTGTGATTTTGGAAGTGAACGAAGTATTTTTTTCAATTACTTGCTGTTCATCCAAAATCCCGCCAAGATTCCTGATTTGATTTACAATTGCAGTAACTTTTGCAAAAAAAGTCTAGCGATGTTTCACCTTCTTTCATTACGAGGAAATCAAATTGGTGTCGTAAACTTGTAAGCTTGATCTTTATCACCTTCATTGTCCCCCTGTATTCATTTTTGAGCCATTTCCAAGCTTCATGAGCCGATTTCGACCCCATGATTTTGGGATATATGTTTGTTGAAACAGCTTGTTGTATAAAATGTAATGTCAGCGCATCCTTCTTAACATCTTCTTTTCTTGGCTGAGGAAGTGTTCCTGCAGCCTGCTTTTTAGGAACGGTAATGATGATCCCAGTTTGAACAATCTCCTGCAGATCTTGCGATTGAAGTAGCGTCTCCATCTTGTCACGCCAATATTCATAGAGCACGCCATTGAAAATTGGGGTTGAAGAGTGGGTGTAATTCGACGAGAGATTGGTAGATGATGACGCCATTTTAGGATTGAGAGAGATCTATGATGTCCTTATACAGAGGCTCTGATACCACTGATGGATATCAAAGACAACATAGCAAGAAAGAAAAAAGGAATGAGAATGCTTTTGCTTGGCAGTTTTGCTTGCTGTTACTATTCCATGAAATACTTGAATACAACATGGATATTTATACTCATTACATTTCAGTTTTACAACTTAAATGACACTTAATGGCAGTTGTTACAGGAGTAGACATTTACACAATATTACTTAATTATAATAAACTGCAACACTAAGTTTTATTTAATGCAGGTGTGGAGTTGCATTTACAATTACATAATGAACACTAAGGACCATAATGATATGTTTGAATCAAATTTTAAAAAAAAAACTATTCACAAGTGTTTCTTAATTAATACACGAAACTAATGTGATATATTCACAGTTATCATGATTCCACATGCATTCGAATATATTATTATATATTTATTCTTAATATACTGGCTAGAACATAGGATAATGCCTCATGAAATTAATTAATTATCATTGAAATTAATGTTAATTTAATCAGTTTTTGAAAGAACTAAAAGAGAGCGGGGAATTGTTAAATCTGCATGGATCCTGCCACTTATTCACGCTCCAGTCTGCATGAAAATTAAGCTCTGCGCTCTTTGCGTACTCTCGGTTTTTCGGCCACCTTCGTGCATGCAGCTTTAATTATAATCTTTATAATATAATATATAGAGACTAATTATTATATTAAGGATTAATAGACTTGTTTATTGGATTATTTAAAGACTAATAATGAACACTTGTAAGGACCTAAACTACCCGTTATCCAATATTTGGAGATCTTATTAATCATCATTTATTGGGTCTCATAGTCTCAAACTTTTTTATGTTAACGACAACAAAGGTTTAGGAGGACTTATTTTCACCAGTCAAGCGGTTACGACTGCATGAATCAGACCTTAATTCGTAACCGCTTGACCGGTGAAAAATATAAGTCACTCCAAACGGAGCCATAATCTCAAACTTTTTTGTGTTAACGGCAAAGGTTTTATTTTTTTGTAATTATATATCCAGGTTAACCAAAGCTCAAGTCCATGAGTTATTATATAGGTTTTTTGGAGTTCCCCTGTGCGGGCATTTGGCGGTGGTGGCGATATTCAGCGGGACAGTGATATTTGTCAGGGGCGGCAAAATTCAGAGGCAAAGACAACATTTTGTGAGCCGGTCATATCCGTCGGCGACATCATTCGGCAAGAGACATCATTTGGCGAGAGATATCTTTCGGCAAGAAAGGCATCATTCGGCGGATGACATCAGTTGGTGGGCGACATCATTTAGTCAGTGACATCATTTGGCGAGCGGCCAGCAAGTGGGCTTAGCACACCTGCAACCTGGCTTAGCACACTTGCAAGCGGGCTTCGCCCCCATCCAAGCTGGCTTCACCCACATCCATAGGGTTTCACCCACATCCATAGCGTGATTATGATAACTTTTTTAAAACAAGTTATATTAGTCCACTCTCATAAATTTTATGCTCACTTTAGTTAAGAAAAAAATGATTTGAAATAAAAAAAATGAGATTAAATTTATAAGAAGTCTAAAGTGTGTAATATTATCATTTTCTTATATTTTTATTGTTGAAGTACTGAAGAATTCAAAGTGGAGATGAAGCAATTCAAAATCCTGAAAAGTTATTGCAGAGTTGTTGCAACATGCTGTAATTTGAATTTCAAATTTCAAATTCAGATTTTGACGTCATTTACAAATATGATTATGGGAAGTCTTGGTTCGGTTTTGACATGAAATAAAGGAGTAAAATATCAACTTAAAGAGCATGTATTACTACAAGGAAAACAATCATGTTCTATTCAAATAATTTTTCATTATAGAGGACAATTTATATAAAAGGAAAAATTAAGATCCTTTGGAGATCTATCTCTTGAACCAAATTTGAGGGGCTAAAAAGGAGGATTTCGGTCAGCACAATGAGGGAATAATGTAACGCATTGTGGCATCACTCCCCAAACCCACACGGTTAGGGGAGGAGTGGCCACCCCGCTTATACACCCAGGACCAAAGAGCACATTAGGCGGTGTGGGACTAAATCATCTTTTTAACGAGTTGCGACACACGCTCGGACATCACTGTCCATTCTTTGTGCCGCACTCAACACCGCCCCTCACCATGTAAAGCGTTGTGGTGTCACTCCCCAAAATCACGCGGTTAGGGGAGGAGTGGTCACCCCGCTTATACACCCAGAATCAAGGAGCACGCTAGACGGTGTGGGACTAAACCATCCCTTTTAACGAGTCGCGCGAACACATGCACGGACATCACCGTCCATTCCACGTGGCGCACTCAACAAATAAAAAGGAGATTTCGGCCATCATGCATGAAGGGGGATTGATCTTCATCATTTGGAGGAGAAATGACTAGAAGAGAAAGAAGAAATCTGGTGAAGAATTCCTTCAGCGTTTGATTTTAATCATCAAGTTTTGCAAGATCTTTTTAATTGTGTGTTGTTTTCCTTCAAACATGAACTAAATTTTCTTTAGTCTTGTATGATGAGAATACTATGTATGTTGTGATGATAGATTTCTTTTAAAAGCCTATGAATGTTAGTTTCTATTCGTTGGTTTATGATTTTTAATGAAATTTTGGTTCTTCATTAATTTATTGCGCTTCGAGATTCGAGAGATGAGAGACATTATTTTGGTGAAGATTTTCTTCCTACGTTGTGAGATTCGAAAGAGGAGTGATGTGGGTTTTTTTTAAATCAAGTTTCTGTATTTTACTGCGTTTCAAGTTTCGAGAGAGAAGATGCGTAAGTGCATCATAAATTCAACATAGCAAGCGAAAGGAGAACGAAATGTCACTTTCATGCTAGAAACATTGATTTTTATTATTATTAATATTCTTCATTTCACCTTAGTTAGAGGCGATAAGGTAAATGAAAGATATAGTGATTTTCAATATCGAGAGATACAGACTTCCACTTTAAAATCGTTGCAAGGTAAACTAATTAAATATTTTCACAAGCCATTATTCTAACTATTCATCACAATAGACATAGAAAATCGGAATGCAAGTCTATTTCTCCATATTAATTAAAAATTATTCTCGTAGAATAGTATAGTTTAATTTTAGTAGTCTTTTTAAAACAATCTAACAAAATCTCTAATTAATTAAATTTGTTTGGATTTAAAGAAAATGTTAAGTTAGTATTTGAAAGCGTTAGATTAATTACTTTCTAGTGGAAACGACCTCTACTCTCATTTTATTACTTGATCTGACACTTGCACTTGTGTTAATACGTAATCTATTTTGGACGCATCAGATTATCAAAAATTATAATTTCCTTGATGTGTGTGCGTGTGTACTAATTTATGTGCTTTCAATAAAATTTATAGTGGTTGTGTTGTGTCTTTATGCAATGTGTCAGATTGTCTGTTTGATAGATCTAATAACTGTACGTACAATTTTGCAAGTATTTAATTTTAAATGAAGATAAGATCAAATTGAAATTTCACGTTATAGGGCAACAACCTTAATATATAGGTCTAAATCACCTTACCATAATATGCGGCTAAATTTAATTTCAGTGAGATTGAACGAAAATGATTGACTTGATGATAAACCATTACACCATAAGTGGATATCAAGATATAGTATATATAAAAAGTATGACAGATGTCCGTTTGTGACAGTCTGACCTCATTTAAGAAACTTCATTCATTTTTATGAACAAAGCTAGTTTTTTTTTTCTTGGTGACAGTCATTGTTCAAATTGTTGAAGTATGAGTTTAAGTGGAGCTGGGCGGTTAGACTTGTCAAACAGCACAGACCGTAGAGATCGCACGGACTAGGAAGATAGCTTTGGCGGATATCCTAGACGGACAACCAGTTTTGGCTTTGGTTCTTCTCTGACAGTCTGAACCAGCATGCACCCTGGTGGAGTAACCGGGTGGATCGGGATGTCTATCCACAGGTAGTGCCAAACTCTTTTGGAGTTCGCTGAGTTCGACAGCGGCAGTGTGGATGTGAGATCACAATGACCATGGACTCTTCAGGTTATCTGGGTCGCAAGGAGGCAGGCAGATATCACGAACTGGGGTGGCTTTCCGCCAGGTCGTTGGTGCCTTCTTGGGCGAGATAGTTCAGAGATTGCTGGTGTAGACTTGGTAATTTTGACAAGTGCATGATGCAGGTGTGACAGACACAGTTTGGAGTTCGCCGAGTTCGACAGGTTTGATTTTGCAGACTCTTCTGGAGCTCGCTGGTGTCCGACAAGTATCTATGCTTGCGGTCTGGATGTTGGATCGTGGAGATGGCACAATTGCGCGGATTGGTCTTGCCTGGAGACCGCGCAGTTTGATGAAGCAGTCCACATTGTGGCGGACTGGTTCAGGTTGGCGCGATCTCGATATCAGGTGACGCGGGTTCTTGGAGATCGAGTGATTTTGTGAACTTGGTCTTAATTGACTAACTCCAGCTTTGTTGCCTAGTCCGCCTGGATTGCCTGTGGTGGACTGTTCTTGAGCTCGTCGAGCTCAAAAAGATGGCGGCATGTTTGTCGTTGGCCGAAGCTTTACGCGGACTGGAGCGGAGTTCGCAGGTTTGGTGGTCTGGTCGTTCTTGTTGACAAGATCGGTGTTCGTGCTTATTGGGGTTTTCTTTAAGCGGCGGACTAACTCTTGCGTCCGCGGATTTTGGTGTTAGCCGACAGGTTGACGGGAGGTTATCCTATTGGTATGGCTGGTCACAACACTCCTCCTCACACTTATAAATAGGAGCCCTCATCTCGTCATAAATAAGCAGTGAATAGTAAGAACGAGCTCGCACTTGGTTTTTGCGGTTACGGTTTTCTAACCGTTGCGACTAAGGAAATTGTTCTGTGCAGGTTGATCGGCTAACATCAGTCGTCTAGGCAACTAGTGGAAGCTTGGTGTGGAACAGTTCGCGAATACAGTCAGCGGTTAGCAGCTAGTCGCTGTCTCAGCGACTAAATCTCTTCCTCGGAGTTGCGGATAAGCATAGCAGTTCGCCCGGTCTATCAGCGAGTTCTGTTCGTGTTCCTTCAACATTCCAATAACAGCAGTCCGCGCGGTTAGCCGCGGATAGGGGGCTTCGGTGGTCTCGGCAAACACAGCTGACAGTTTGGCGACTTGGGCGATTACAGGGTTCTATCCACGCGGTTATCTTCTTGTGGCAATTTTTTGTTTTCCTTGATTGCATTGTAATCATGTCTTGCAATATATACCTCACCCTGTAAAAGAAGTTAATTTCAATTGGAAACTCTAGTGTTGCCTTTGCTGCTGATTTTTACTTGTCTTCGGTTGTGCTTGAGTGCTCCTGCAACCTCGTTTTCAGTTTCCCATAAATTTTTACAGTCATAATCATTGTTATGTCAAACATAGATTCTATAATGATTGTGTTTTTGTCCAAAATGGCTAGAGCAAAAACATCACACCAAACGGAACCCTAAACTTGTAAAAGGTTTTGGAGATTAGGGCTTTTGTTTATGCAACATTTGTACTATCCTTCGATGGATTTTTGAGAATCTAGCTTTTTACCTCTTAATTATAGAGGTACTGAAACTACTATACTGTTATGCTATCGGACCGAGTACCGCGGTAGCGTAACTGAATTAAATCGAGCAAAACAATCGCGCAAAATAAAATAACGGAGCGAGATTCCAAGCACACAGACGACAAACAGAAATTTACGTGGTTCAGAGAGAAGCTCCTACATCCACGGGGAGAGCGCGTTAGACATGATCCACTATAATGATAGGAGTTACAGATTACAACAGAGACCGATACACGGTCGAGCGGGAGAAAAAGAAAACCCAGAGATCAAACAAAACTATCACCGAACGATAGTGATATCGTCGGGCAGTATCTTACGAACACTGTTCGTCTTCTTCACTGTTGTGCGCCGGTGCCGCCTCCTTCCGCTGGAACTCCGTCGCCTGGGCTGCACGCCTAATGCCGGGGATACCTGAGTGTATGTATGCGCCGCCGCTGCCTGAGGTTTGTCGCCGGGATGAAATTCGGCCTGCAGTCGCTTCGCCTGAAGCCGACTGGAACCACCGCCTCTGTCGCAGCCTGCCGTCGTCGCCTCCGCTGGGTGAACAGCCCGATATCTCTTTCTCTCCTATGAATGGATCTCTTGGATTGCTTGTGAAGCATGGGGAAAACCGGTACCTATAAATAGGTGTGAATCCTCCTCTTTATTAGGAGATAACTCCTAATAAGGAGATTGCACCAAAATTATCCAGAATATTTAAGAAGGATTTCCCCAAAATCTGATTCCTATAATAGAATCTCTCCAAATTAGAATTTGCTTAGAATAGGAAATCCTTGATCCCATAAATGGGTGAGGTGTCACCAATCCAATACTATACCATACAAATCTTAATGATACTTCACTTATTTTTCTTTTATAATACATTATTCATTGCTCAAAATAGATAAAATTAAATGAACACAGTCAAACCAACTAGATATTGAGAAAAATCCAACCATTTCTACCATAATCAAACAGTAAATATCACATAATATCTGCCATAATAATCAAGCCTACCAGACACATAATATCTGCTCCAAAGTCATGAATGATAGAAACTACTCCATATTTTCCCCATCAATTGTTGATTTCAAGACAGTAAGAACTAAGAAGAATATGTGAAGCCAAGATAACCCATAAAGCCACATCAAAGCTTGGTAAGCTTGATAAAACCCTAAATCAATGATATGATTCGCTTCGAGCCATCGACAACAAAGCCTCGGGAAAAAGGTCCATGTTGTCTAGCGGCTGATCAGAAAGGCGGAGGCTGCTAGGCGAGGAGATGTCGACTAAGAGGAGAAGGCCCATCGATGCTTCCGTCGACTTTTAGGAGAAGGGCAAGGTCCGCGCAAGATGAGAGGAGAAGCCCCAGCCAACCATGATCTTCGAGGAGAAGGTCCACACAGTTATGAAAATAATAATAAACGAGTGTAGGTGGCCTCACACACTCGCCCTAAGGTGGGTCCTCCCCTTTATGTGTGTGGGTTCGTGTGCATCTATATTGATGGGTACTCCAAGAAATCAAAGTGGTTGGATTGGACCAGCTAAATAACGAACTCGACCGATTTCACCATGATGATTCCAATGAGCCAAA
Organism: Platanthera guangdongensis; assembly: GCA_039583875.1. Lineage (NCBI taxonomy): Eukaryota > Viridiplantae > Streptophyta > Magnoliopsida > Asparagales > Orchidaceae > Platanthera > Platanthera guangdongensis. The sequence continues at coordinate 15,073,643 of CM077164.1, forward strand.
ATTCACATGATTTTGAGTTCGTCTGACCACTCAAATTAACATGTGGAAGGGTTGGCCATGTGCAAGGCCTCCATTAGTGTGAGGGGAGGATCAAAAACTTTGGAAGCACATATCTTCATCATCGTCCAAAATATTGCGACCTGAAAACCTCACCGGATTGCTCTCGTTGAAATCTATAAGGGTCAATTTGTTTGCGCGGAATTGAAATTTGATATTGAAATTTAATATTAGTGAATATTGTGAAATTGAATATTGATGACTGATTTCAATTATAACGTTCGTCTAATAAACAATATTAGTGAATATTGTGAAATTGATCAATTTTTTGTCCGAACATGATTTTTTTCGCCTTGACGTCATTTACTCGCCTGACCACAATTTTTTTTTACCGGGGGCGATTTTTTATGCCGGACGTGATTTTTTCGGCCGCGGGGAATTTTTTCGGTCGGACGCGATTTTTTCGTGCGCGCGCGATTTTTCCACCTAGAACATTTTTTTTCAATCGGGCATGTTTTTTTCGCCCGAGCGCGATATTTTCGCCCGGACCCGATTTCTTCACCCTGATGCATTTTTTTGCCCATACGTGTATTTTTCACCAAGACCGATTTTTTTTCCCGAATAAGAAATTTTCGCCACGACGTCATTTTTTGGCCTAGACGCAAAAAATGCGTGCACGGGCGAAAAACGCGGGCCAAGGCAAAAACGCGTGTCTGAGCGAAAATCGCGGGCCCGGGAAAATAAATGCGCGCTTGGGCGAAAAACGCACGACCGGGAGAAAAAACGAGCGCCCATGCGAAAAACGCGTGGTCGGGCGAATAACGCGCGACCGAGCTAAATAACGTGTGGTCGAGCTAATAACGCGCGCCCAGGCGAATAACGCGTGCCCGACCAAATAACGCTCGCCCTGGCGAGTAACGCGCGCCCTGGCGAATAACACGCGCCCGAACAAAAAAACATGCGCCCGAGCGAAAAAAACGCGCGCCCCGGCGAAAAATTCCAGCATGGGGGAAAAACATGCGCTCAGGAGAAAAAGCGCGTGCCCAGACGAAAAAACGCGCCCCGGGGCGAAAACCGCGTGCATGGGCGAAAAAACGCGCGCCCGGGCGAAAAAACGCTCGCCCGAACGAAAAAACGCGCGCCCGGTCGAAAAATTCCAGCCCGGGTGAAAAACATGTTCCCGGGCGAAAAAACGCGTGCCCAGACGAAAAAACGCGCCCCGGGCGAAAAACGTGTGCATGGGCGAAAAAACGCGCGTTCGGGCGAAAAAACGCTCGCCCGGGCGAAAAATGCGCGTTTGGGCGAGAAATGCACGTCTGTGCGACAAAACGTGATCTTGGGCGGAAAATACGCTCTCAGGCGAAAAATGCATCTCGGGCGAAATTATCTAATTTTTATATAAATTGGAAAGATTTGTATTTAATTCAAACTCATTTCCACGGAATTCATTAAAATTCCAATTCCAAGGTAATGCGTGCAAACAAACGGCAAAATTGAAATTAGAGCTTCAATTCCAATTCCAATGGCTCAATTCCTTGCAAATAAACGGATACTAAGAGACTATTCGACCAAAGGTTTTGGTGGATTGTTGGTAGGGCTGCCATTTCACTCAATTAGACATGCTGCTCACGATTGTGGATGCGGCCGTGCGGCGTTTGTGCGGAGACGGCCACATTGTTGTGTGCCAGGGGAGATCTCCGTGCACGTGCTGCATGGCCATGCGGTGGCGACCCCGTGGACGCCCCGCACGGGAGAGATCCCCGCGCATGGGCCACCAGGTGTGGTGGCGCAACGGGGGCCGCACGTCCGCCGCGGGTGCGGCCGCGCAGTGCGGCTGGCTGCGCGGGTGCTGGTTATGTGGCCGACGGGCGCGGGAGAAATCCGCAGGCGCGGCCCGGCCTTTCTACTGCTGTGGTGGGCGGTTTCCTCCTCCACTCATTGCACCGCTCATAATGAGTGGTCTGACTATTCGCACTCCAATTATGTGAGTGAAGCCATTTTTATGAGGACTTTGCCATTTGTATCCTATTTTTATTTATAAATTCAAAAGGAAAATATCACAAATTCATGAAAAATTTAAAACCCAATTAAATTCATTTCAAGCACAGTGTTCTCTAGTTTCATTTATCTGGTTATAGTCAATTTATATTAATATTTAAATCCGATTTAAAATATAATAAGTTAAAAACCTCAAATTTAATGTTTTTCTCATTTTTATTGCGTTGTGGCATATACATTATTGTCTATTGAATTGAAGGCTTTGTTACGCCAGAAAATTTTCTATGGGATGTTCTTTTTCCAACACTACTGAACCGGTTCACAAACTAGTGAACGGGTTGACAAACTCCAATGATTTTTTTATCATACTCATTGCTTCAACACGACAAATATTTATGGCTCCTAGACTGAGAATTCCGAACGGGCCGCGGCCGCCGTCGCTCCTCTATTCCTTGGGTGCCGCCGCCATCGCCGACTGGATTCCGACTCCGGCCGGCCTCCACCGGCCAGATTCTTGGTCGTTGTCAATTCTCCACCATCCTATCACGCTCCCGCCATCGTCGCCGTCAGTTACAAATAAAAAGAAAATGAAATATATATTATCACAAGCTATCATTGGAAATATAAAAGGTTTAACAACGAAAATAATAAATTGGGGTAATGAGAAACCGGAAAATCAAAAACTAAACAGCTATATGATCAAATTGCCTTGATTTTAAAAGTTCAAAAACTGATTTCTACCTTTTGAAAGTTCAGGAACTGATTTCAAAAAGATATCATAATTGAGAGACTGAATTAATATTTTTGTCTAAATTTATTTTCTCAAACAATAGAAGACCAAAGTTTTTAAATTAATTGAGTGATGTGCTAGTGAGTGGTTGGGTCCATGTGTCCATATTACATAACACCATGTAAAAAACTAATACATTCGCACAGTATCGCGTGCGAAGAGATTCTTGCAGCGCCGCCGCCGGCTGCGGGCTCGCCGGCCACCGGGCAGATGACGTTCGTCGGCATGCACGGCGCCGACGAACCCAGGCCGCCCGGTGGCCGGCGAGCCCGCAGCCGGCGGCGGCGGCGCTGCAAAAAAAATTTCAATGTTTCTCAGCGCCGCCGCTGCCGGCTGCGGGCTCGTCAGGCACCGGCCTCCCGGCGATCCCGCAGTCGGCGGCGGCGGCGCTAAGAAGACCTCGGCCGTTGGATGCAGGTGCCACTGGACAGCGGATGGTGCCCTATTCGCACCTTTGCACACATATCTCTTCGCATATGATTTGTTAGAGCGCTCGAAGCATCCGCGTGACCATCAAGTTTGGAATGACCTCCCCGTTGCCCCCAGCATGGGTATTTATAGACGAAACCCTAAATCCCCGACTACGGGTTTGGATGCCTATCAGATCCTAACTGATCCGTTAAGAAGCTCATTAACACTTAAATAAATATACCTCAACAATCTCATCTTATATTGTATATAAGTGTTAGCATAAGAAAAAGAGTTACTTATCCAATAGTTAATAATGACCAAACAAAAGAGTTTTTTCAGAAATATAAATATGAGTTTTAGATAACAAAATGCTAAACTCAAAACAAATGTTCCAAACATGAAATAAAGCAAGAAACTGGAAAGCTCAAACTGATAATTGATCTAGGCGAATAGCAGATCATCATCATCTGGGTCAAAATCAGTTGTCTCTCCTCCAATCTCCATTTTGCCTACAAACAATTACAACAAGAATGTCATGAGACAAATCTCTATGAATTCAAACGTTTGTAGAAATAAAGTGATTAGTTCTAACATCGGGTGAACTTAATACTCTAACTGAGAGGAAAGAATCGCAAAACAGCATCTCTATCTAATTTACACAAAATTAGATTAATTGATATCATAGAATCAAACCATATTCCTTCGATTATTAAGATTATTATTAACGTTTCATAATTGTGCTATATCATCAAGTTTGAAATGATACAATAAGTTGTGACTATTATATCATCAAGTTTGGAATGATATAACTAATTATCATAATATCAGGGCACATATCAGCAACCTTAGTATTCCTTTTTGGAATGATATTCAATTCAGCCTTTGACAAAGAATAACTACGTAAGTCATCAAGTTTGGAATGATTGGCAACTATCTCACCTCTAGCTTTCATCAGATAACATCTGAAATATTTTAGTGTGCTCAACGTAGATGCTAGAATGTAAGCAGACAACGGTTCTTAAATTTAAAACATAAGTTAGGTATTAAGTCCTCCTAAATGGACGTTAATCTCATCTCCCCCGATGTTTCAGATGTGAGAACTTTACATAAGCTCTTAGTAAGGACATCTGCCACATTATCTTTTGATCTCGCGTCCAATAGGGAGATTATCCCCTGACTGGTGAGATAGGTCAACCAAGCCTATTTCATCATAAGTTGTCTTCGCTTTCCATTGAACAACGTATTTGTAGCAATGGTTTTTGTGGCTTGATTGTCACAATATAACGAAATAGAGTGCATTTTCAGACTCGTCATTGGAATGTCCAATATCAGATCTCTTATCCACTCCGCTTCTTCTCCAGCTGAAGCGAGAGCATAGAGTTCCGATTCCATAGAGGATAGTGCAATACATGTTTGCCTCTTAGACTTCAAAGCTACTGCAGCTCCTCCTAGTGTAAACACAAAACCACTAGTGGATCGACAATCAGCTATTTCCGAGCACCAAGATGCATCGGAGTACCCTTCAAGCACTGGAGGGTGCCCACTGTAACATAAAGCATACTTCTCAGTATACTTTAAGTATCTCATTAGCCTGTCTAAGGCGTCCTAGTGGTCCTTCCCAAGGTTACTGGTGAATCTACTCAACATGCCGACCGTAAAGGCTATGTCAGGTCTAATGCATGTGGTAGCGTACATGAGACTTCCTATGAGTTTGGAATAATCCAACTGTCTAATAGTTGAACTTTCATTCGGTTTCAGTTTACTGTTATAATCGTATGGAGTCTCAGCCTTTTTGCTCTTATCGTAACCCAACTTTTCCAGTAGATTCCTAATGTAGTGACTCTGACTCAGGGTAATACCCTTTTTTGTGAAGTTCACTTCCATTCCTAGGATGGTTTTCACCTCACCTAGGTCTTTCATGCTAAATTGTGTCGTCAAGGCAACTTTCATGTCTTTCACCTCAGACTAGTCTGTGCCCAGAATTAGCATGTCATCAACGTACAAGCATATGATGACTACTTTATTTGCACTTGTTCTTACGTACAGACATTTATCTGATAGACTAGATTCAAAACTCAAGCCTTTTACACAGGTGTCAAATTTTTCATGCCACATTTTAGGTGCTTGTTTCAATCCGTATAGTGACTTAATCAACTTACAGACCTTATTTTCTAGACCTTCTATGACGAACCCTTCAGGCTGGTGCATGTAGATCTCCTCAGTCAGATCTCCATTCAGAAATGCAGTCTTGACATACATCTGATGAACAGTGTAGTGTTCAATAGATGCTAGTACAAGAAGAATCCTAATTGTCACATAGTGACATACATGTGAGTATATATCAAAGTAGTCTACACCACTCACTTGAGTGAAGCCTTTGTCAACTAGACGTGCTTTGTATTTTGTGATACTCCCATCAGGATTTAGCTTCTTCCTCAGAACCCACTTATTGCCAATGGTTTTAGCCCCTTTGGGCAAATCGACCAAAGTCCATGTGTTGTTCTGCATGAGAGAGTTCATCTCTTCGTCTATGGTTTCTTTCCATAATAGAAAGTCTCTAGATCGCATCGCTTCCTTATAAGTGGATGGATCAGCTTCAACTTGGTAAGTCACGAAGTCTATACCAAAGATTTTAGTCATTTTCGCTCTACTAGATAGCCTTCTGGTATCTAAACCACTCGTGTCTACAGGCTCAGTGCCAAAGTTACGTTGTCCTGGCTCAACTAAAGGCTCAGTACTAGCGGCTGGCAGACATGGCAGTGTCAGGTTCTTGTCCTTAAGGAACTTATCCTCAAAGAAGACAGCGTCTCTTGATTCTATTACAGTATTAGTGGAGAGATCAAGAAACCTGTCTGCAGCACTATAATCTGCACATCCTAGGTAGACGCAGGTATTAGTTCTGGGTCCAATCTTAGCTCTTCTAGAGTCTGGTATCCTAACATAAGCGATACAGCCACAGGTCTTAAGATTGTTAAATCCAGGAGGCCTCTTAAATCAAAGCTCGTAGGGTGTCTTAGTCAACTTTGCATGATGAACTTTATTAAGAATGTGATTTGACGTGAGGATGGCTTCACCCCAATAGGTCGCAGGCATGCCAGCAGTCAGCAACATAGAATTCAACATTTCTGATAAAGTTCTGTTTTCCTTTCAGCGATGCCGTTGGATTGTGAGGAATATGGAGCGATGGTTTCAGGGATTATGTCATTGCTGGCAAGGACATCTCTCAACTCCCCCGAGACGTATTCTCCTCCTCTATCACTTCTTAGCCTTTTTATTTTCATGTCAAGTTGATTTTCAACCCTATTTTTGAAAATACGGAATTTTTCAAATACTTCATCTTTGGTTTTAAGAAGGTAAATGTGACTGAATATAGAGTAGTCGTCGATAAATGTTATCAGATACTTCTGTCCGCCTCGAGTGACAAAACTTTTGTAGTCACAAATATCGGAATGTATTAACTCTAGCAATTATGTGCTCCTAGAAACCTGACTAAAAGGTGTTCTACTTATCTTAGTTTGAGCACAAATTTCACATTTTTCAAATTTGATTTTTGTGTTGAGTGGTATGTTGTGAGTTCTAGCTAGCAGGAGAAGTTTTCTATAATTAACGTGTCTTACTCTTGCATGTAAAGTCTTAGGATCTATCAGATTTGAGCTAACCTGATTTACTACTTCGTGTGCTAGGCTCAGCCTATACATCCCGTTAACGACATATACGCAGCAAAAGTAATGTGAGTGAACCATTAGGGTTACCCGACCACCACTAATGTTAAAAGACATACCTGCATCGCACAACAGATTAATCGATATTAAATTAGCAACTAATATCGGTATAAATTTAACATTTTTCAAAGTTAGAGTCTTACCTGAGGAGAGAGTCAGGGTAGCATTGTCGACCTTCAGCACATCAGCTACAGCTCCATTCGCAACAGTGACAGTCTCTTCCACCTCTTTTGCATCCTCCAGAAGCTTTGGATTGTTGCAGACGTGGCAGGTATCACCTGAGTCGAGCCACCACTCTGAACTGGTCGTCCCGTTACCGACCATGGCAATAAATTCGGTAGGCGCAGTCTGATAAACCATGTTGGCTTGATTATCAGTCCTTGATGTGATGGATTCGCCCCGTTTGGGCTGTCGGCACTCGGAAGCGCAGTGACCCCACTTATTGCAGTTGTAGCACTTGCCTTTGAATTTTTTCTTTATCTATTTGCTGGTGGCAGCAACTGCGGGTGCACTGGTCGGTAGGCGAGTCTTTCCAGGCTTAGGCTTCCACTTAGGATGTGTGATCATGTTAGCAGTAGAGGACTGCTTGCTGATCGTCTCTATAGCGTGCCTAGTACGGTTCTCATCCTCAATACAGATGAAGCGCTTGAGGTCTTTAAGACTCACCCGCGTCTTCTTCTGCTACATCTCAGTCTTGAAGGAATACCAGGCTGAGGGCAATTTGAAAATGATCGCCCCTGCAATAAATCCATCTGGCAGAGGGATGTTCTAACTGTTGAGCTTGTCCACCAGATTTTCGAACTCAGCAACCTGTGGCAGGATTTCCCTTTCCTCAGTGAAGGTGAATGTCATAAACTTGTCCACCATGTGCGTCTTGGACATATTCTCCTCCTCCTTGAATTGCTCCTCTAAGGCTTCCCAGATCTCCTTAGCTCTATGCATCTTGTCGTACGTCTCTTCAAGCCTATTGGAGAGGCAATTCAGGATGTAGTCTCTGCAGAAGTCTTCGTCGTTGATTCATTGATCTTCATCTTCGCTTCCTTTGAATTCTTCAAAAACAATCTGCACCGTATAGAAGATGTTCAGGTACTTCATGCTGAACTGAGTGTTGCGCTTCCAGCACTGAACTCGACGTTGAAGAATTTGTCCAGCTTAATCATCAGCACGAGAGAGGAGTGATTGATCGCCTCAGACATTTTGTGTTTCTTTCCACACAGAATAATTCTACTAGCAACCTAAATTACAAGCAGAAAAATACTGGAAAGAGATCACCTGAGTGAGACGTTGACGGTCTTCGGATCCAATCCAGATAAAAATTTTGCTCCTCTCCGACAGTAACTGGATCAAGAGATTTTGCTGGATCACGATTTCTTTTTTTTCTCAGGTTTAATGGCGTTCGACCAACAAAACCAGTTGGGTCTCGCTCCAGATCTGCAGGAACACAACGTGGAAGGAGGTAGCTTTGACCCTCACGCCCAATCCCTTCTACAGCAGGGATTGAGAGGGCTTGATCTTGCCAACAGTGGAGATCTAGGGCCGCAAAGTGGTATCTTTCTCCAGAACCTGAACAGAAGAACACCACCGGTGCAGATCCCCTTCCAGGGAAAAGAGAAGGAAGTCACCGGCTATAGCAATGAAGATCCAAACCCCAACACCTCTTGGAAGATCGAGAGCTTCAACTTTTCGATCTCCTTCCTGATTGAGAGATGCAGCGGCTCCTCCCAATCCGTGCGGAGATGATTTTCTTCACTCCGATCCCGATCGACGGGTGCAGCGGTAGAGAACGGCGGCGTGCTTCCCAGAAAACGAGAGTGGCAGGGTCGATTTCGCCGTGGATCTTCGGAGGTGGCGGAGCCTACACCTTCGATATCCTTCCCGATCGATGAAAGCAGCGGCCAGACTCTCCTTCGCGATCGATGAAAACGCGAGAGTGGTGGGATCCAAAATCAGGAGCAGCGGCGATCAAGGCGACGACACTAGAATGTCGAGCGGGATTCATTTCTCTTTCGTGATCGACGAAGATGATCTAGAAAAATCGCGAAACAGGGATGACGGCTACGGGAGCGGGGCTAGGGCAAACGAAAGAAATCTTCGAGAATGTTAGAGCGCTCGAAGCATCCGCGTGACCATCAAGTTTGGAATGACCTCCTCGTTGCCCCCAGCAGGGGTATTTATAGGTGAAACCCTAAATCCCCGACTACGGGTTTGGATGTCTATCGGATCCTAACTGACCCGTTAAGGAGCTCATTAACACTTAAATAAATATACCTCAACATGATTCATATATATAATTAGGAAAGCAAGGCGCATTACCGTCATCAAGAAAACATCGTTCTTTCTATTGTGCTAGCACGGAAAGCAGCATGCCAAAGCTTTCGCCGGGCAACGCCTTACATGATCGAACAAGCAGCGTAAAATCCGGCCCGCTAAGAGTTGTGCCGGCGAAAATAAGCCCCACTCAAATGAACGTTAAGCACACCATCATACAGACGTACATGAGTTTAATTAAGATATAGTATTTCAAATCTAGGCATCGTTTGGGAGACTTAAGATATAGTATTTCAAATAAGGTCCGTTTCATGCGGTCGTAACCGTTTGACCGGTAAAAATAAATTCCCCTAAACGGAGTCCTAATATCAAAATAATTTAAGGCGATTGTTAACCGCAACCCGTTATTAGCTAGTCGCACCCCAAAATCTCATAACTTTTCGCGTCTTTTCGATATACGCCTTGTACATGCAATTTTAGGAAAAGTGCTCAACATCTACAACTCGTCGAGTTCTACAACTTTCGTGTTGATCATTTTTCCTAAAAATGCATGTACTTTGGAAATATGCTCGGGTTTTGCGCCTTTCAAAAATAAGCTTTGTACATGCAATTTCAGGAAAAGTATTCAACACGAAAGTTGTAGATCTTGACGAGATCTACAACTTTAGTGTTGAACACTTTTCCTAAAATTGAATGTACAGGGTGTATTTCGAAAAAGCGTGAAAACATAGGAGATTTTGGGGTGCGACTATCCAATAACGGGTTGCCGTTAACAATCGCCTAATTTAAAGCATAAAATTATATTCTCGGCTCCACCATCATACCGCCATCATGAATGCGCACTTGGCCGGAGAAAGGAATCCACTTCAGCTTTAATAACATTCAAAAGAGCGCGCAATGATGGGGCAAATATTAGAATAACGACTTGTACAAAGTTTTTTCAAACACGGTTTTGAATATTTCTGTAGACCCTCTTTTCTTCCTCCTAATGTATTGGATTTAGGCTTCTTTTAACATAGGGGTGGCAGTAGCAAACACATGGGTTAAACCGTCATTCGTTAACGAACACCTAACAAACTTTATCTTTAAACATAAAAGTAAATGAAGTTCCACTACAACAAAAACATCAAATAGCAAGGTGAAGAATTTCTTGCTAAATATTGAAATTTGTTTCTAATTTAGATTAGGAATGAATTTTGCAACAAAACCAATTCATGGTCAATTTGAGACTAGTTAAATTTAGTAAGGGTGAATTTCCTTGCTAATAAACAACAAATTTATTTCTATCTAAATCAAGAAGGAATACTATCTACCAAAAAATTTGAAGCTAATCATCATCAACTAATTTCAATCCTAATATTAGCTAATAATAAAATTGTTACAAATTTTGTTCCTAATAAATGTCAAATACTAAAAAAAATTATTTGATAATAAATTCTTTTTATAATGAATTAATGATAATTTGTTGTTTTCATATATTTAGCAATAATTTAAATTAATATTTTAATATTACTTAATTATTCATTTATTTAATAATAATACATCCAACTAAACAATCAATATAAATTTACCATAAATATGATCAAATGTCATACATAACATGTCATTATTGGCATACCAACAAACTTTGATACATAACCAATTTAGATACATAGCCAAATCGCAACACAATCAAAAATAAGTCCACCAAAATATGATAACATATAACAAAATTTTAAACAAAACAAAATGTGACAACTAAAAGCGTGGAATCAGCTGATCTGGACAATGACTGTTGTCGGAAGATTGATGTTGAACTGGAGAAGAATCTTGATTTGGAGCTTGATATTGAGCTTGTGGATGATGACTTGGTATTCAAAAATAGTTGGGAGTTTCATAGTAGCCTAGAATTGGAGCTGAAAAATAACCAGAACCTGCAGCGGAAAATTGACTAGAAGTATGTGATCCAGGAGATGAGTAGTGTCCAGGAGAAAAGTGATAATCTTGATAAATTTCATGCACCTCTAAGACTGTAGAAACAACATTTTTAACAATATCTTTAACAACATTATCAACTCTCTATTCAAAACTATTGTTCATCTCCATTTGAAGTTTCTCTAATTCTTCAACATGATCCTTATACTTTTCAATTACAATTTGGGCATTAGTTCTTAAACTAGTACCAAAGATGACACTCTCATTGTATGAATTGTCAAATCCATAGCAATGACCATTTTTAAGATCACCGGAAGCCTCAATCCAAAAAACCGCATAATATGTGGAAGAAGCATTGGTAGAAGGCAATATCGTTGTATCATTACTTTGAGATTGCTTCTCATTTAACTTCGAGGTGTAAGACTCCTATAAAAAATTAAAAATTATAATTAATAATGACATTAATAAATAAGATATTAACATATCTATTAAAAACTAACAATGAAAAAGAAATACTTACAAACGTTTTATTTGATTTCTTATCGACAAATGATCATTGTCCTTTGTTGGTTCTATGAGTTCTTTTGAAAACATTTTCATGAGGAATGAGTAACCCTGCATTAGCTTGAGCCTACATTGTATTTAGCATATATGACAATTAATTGGTGGAGAAAGCAAGAATATATACAAACTTGTGAAAAAGTTCAAACATGTTAAAGCTTCCAAAAAGAAACTCATTCATTCCAACTCCGTGAATTTAGATGTCGACTTCTAGTATTGTCTTCTCTTTTATTTTCCCAATGTTCATAGTGTTGTCACCCCCTTTTTTATCCCTACCCAAGCCATCACCACTCCCCTTGGGCTGTTTCCAACATTGGTTGAACCTTCAGCAGCCCTGCCACTAATTCCAGTCTTCCTAAACAACAGCTGACCACTTCCACTACACCCATTCAGCCTTCCCACCAATCCCACTCCTTCCATAAACCAAACATCAGCATTCTTATGTCACACCCCTCTTGTTTCTCCTTTCAAACATCCACAACATAGCCTAAAATCTGCCCAAACAGCCACAACTCAGCCTAAGTTCTACACAAAAAGCCATAACTCAGCCTTGGTTCTGCACAAACAGCCGCAAATTGCCTACCCTGCACCGCCACCAGCGCTGGCTCCCAATCCAACCCCTTCCACAGTAATAGAGCTCTTATTTCTATGCCGCACGTCTAAACAGTACAAAGATATCTAAAAGATAAAAATTGAATTCAATAACTGAAATATAACAATATTAATTCCAACACATACCACCCCATTCTGCTACCCTACAGCCATCAACATCCCTTCCCACATTCAGTTGTTTGTCTTGAAATCAACATGATTAACTACCTCTATAATCACCTTTAAACGCCATAAACATCCCACCAAGCATTAACATATGAAATATAAGAATTTGAACGCCAATATTAAAAGTTCAAATAAAAAGCCACAATGTCTAAAGGTTTAATCACTTATCATTCTATAAGCATGATGTGGAATGAAAATAGATCTGGCGGTACTTTTAACTACTCCAAGGTCATCTCTATCAGAGATTCTATTTTTGTGATTATTTGCTTGAAGATCTTTGTATTTATCAGCTTCTCATATACTTTATAATTCTTCAAAGATTTCTTTTCGCATCGATGTTGGCGGAGGTGCAGACTTTGACTTTATAACTTTTTTAGGTGTGTCTCATCTTTGAAGTCATTATTCTACTAAAATAACTCTTTCAAATTTTATAGATTTGTCGTTCTGTTGATGGAGCATGCCAAATAAATTTCTCCTACAATTATCATAAGATTTGAAGCTATGAACATTAATTTGACAAATAAATTAAGAAACAATTGAAAGATTTACCTTGAACATATTGAAAAAATTTTGTTTTTCATCATCTGGAATTTTACTAAATGTGGGTCAAACTTCGTTGAACAAACCTCTTAAATTATTCAACATGGACCTAGGTGCTGCTATACCAATGAAGCTACAAATATAAAAATATATTAGAATATTATGAATTGAAAAAATTGAATTATATGGGAAAATTTTACCATTTTCCAACGATGATCAATATCTCTCGTCCAACTGTTGGGGTTGTGGAACACTTCCGGTCCTCTTGTTTCTCACACCGGGTTCGCCCACGTGAGCTTAGAGGAATCGAAGTGTGATCCCCCCTCGACATCTCTGGGACCCACGACAGCGGGGGTCCGGGGGCGGCAGCCCCCGGCGGAGGTCCCGCTGACCGGACAGCGGGCAGGGTTTCTTTGGATCAGCGATCGTGGTTGCCGGCAGACGTTTATATACGTTGTTTTTTCCCGATTTAGGGATACTGATTCATTGCAGTCTGCGGCGGCGTATTCTTTTGGAGGCGATACGAGGTATCTCGTTGAGATCGATCCAGAAGGTATTCTTCTATGGTTTTCTTGTCCAGAAGAGAGGAGAAGAGGTAGGATCGGATTTGATCCTTGCAACCTTTGTAATCTGTTTCTTTTTTGGTGAATACAAGAAGGAAGAAGAAGGGGAGAGAGGACGTAGCCCGGTTTTGGGTGAACCTCTGTAACATCTTGTGTTTGTGACTGCTCTGTTTTTTGTTCTGTGTTTGTTATTCGATATTCGGATTTCTGCTTCTCGGCACCCCGGATTTCCTACATTTTGAGCAAAGGAGGATCCAAGCAATCATGTTGAGCAATATTCCCCTCTTTAGATATGACATGTTCAATATTCACCTCGTCAGATATGACTTGTTCAAAATTCACCTTTTCTGATATATCAAGCTCTTCATCCATATCATTTTGTGAGTCAGAATCAGAGGGTGAGTTGTTGAAGCCAAAAATGGCCTCTGTGGAGTTCGGGGTCCCTAGAAAGGGGTGACCTCACACCTACTACACCCGGAGGAACGTCACGGACCAAAGATCAAGAAGCTAGAAACAGACTCTCGGCTCTAGCGCGGAGGTCTCACCTCACACCCGGAAGGCTACCTGAGCACTTCCCCTCCCTAGCCAATGCTCGAGCTAGGGTGCCTTGGAGGAGCTCTCTCTACTCTACCAAGAAGAAGCTAAGGGAGGAGGAAGCTTAGAAAAAGGTCCCCCCTCCAAAGGCACCCAAGAGGGTCTATTTATAGTTTTCCCAAGTACTGGGGGTAAAATGCCTGAAATGCCCCTAGGGACAAAAGACCTTGGGCCAATAAAAAACAGTCACGCCAGGGGGTAAAGGGGGAAATCCCCCCGAGGGCAAGACGGTAAAAGCAGGGGGGGCAAGGGCGAGACCCCGGCCTCTGGCCGGTCTCGCTCCGCCAGGCCGCCAGGCAGGAAGGGGCAGGGGCGAGACCCCGGCCCCCGACCGGTCTCGCCCCGCCAGGTCGCCAGGCAGGAAGGGGCGGGGGCGAGACCCCGGCACCCGGCCGGTCTCGCCCCGCCAGGCCGCCAAGCAGAAAGGGGGCAGGGCGAGACCCCGCCCCCCGGCCGGTCTCGCCCCGCCAGGCCGCTTAGCAAGAAGAGGGCAGGGCGAGACCCCAGCCCCCGGCCGGTCTCGCCCCGCCAGGCCGCCAAGCTAGAAGAGGGCAGGGCGAGACCCCAGCCCCCGGCCGGTCTCGCCCCGCCCGGTCGCCAAGCTAGAAGAGGGCAGGGTGAGACCCCGGCCCCCGGCCGGTCTCACCCCGCCAGGCCGCCAAGCTAGAAGAGGGCAGGGTGAGACCCCGGCCCCCGACCGGTCTCGCCCCGCCAGGCCACCAAGCTAGAAGAGGGCAGGGCGAGACCCCGGCCCCCGGCCGGTCTCGCCCCGCCTGGCCGCCAAGCTTAGAAGAGGGCAGGGCGAGACCCCGGCCCCCGGCCGGTCTCTCCCCGCCAGGCTGCCAAGCTAGAAGAGGGCAGGGCAAGACCCCGACCGGTCTCACCCCGCCAGGCCGCCAAGCTAGAAGAGGGCAGGGCGAGACCCCAGCCCCCGACCGGTCTCGCCCCGCCAGGCCGCCAAGCTAGACGATGGCAGGGCGAGACCCCAGCACCCGGCCGGTCTCGCCCCGCCAGGCCGCCAAGCTAGAAGAGGGCAGGGCGAGACCCCGGCCCCCGGCCGGTCTCGCCCTGCCAGGCCGCCAAGCTAGAAGAGGGCAGGGCGAGACCCCGACCCCCGGCCGGTCTCGCCCTGCCAGGCCGCCAAGCTAGAAGAGGGCAGGGAGAGACCCCGACCCCCGGCCGGTCTCGCCCCGCCAGGCCGCCAAGCACCTATCGGGACGGGGCGGGTGTCAGCCAACTTATCACACCCGCCCCCCAAAGGAGGGCCACTGGGGGAGGTAGATTTTTCCTCCCCCTACTAGTATGTTTCCAAGCTAGAGCCAAAATTGGCCACCGAGAATGCCAATATGTCCAAAAAGCTTAAAACTATATAGGGGCGAATACGGGGTTGTACACAATCCCCGTTCTTTTCGAGGTTAGCACAAGCTCGGAAAGAAACGTCCAACCCAATGTATTCGCTGAGTGTAATTTTCTTGCGCGGCACCCCGGGGAGTCAACCTATCATGCCAGCTGATGGGATCCTGGGTGACGAGACCCCCTCCGGGTAAAAAATATTTCACCCTCCGGAGGAGTCAACCTGCCATGCCAGTTATGCGAGCCTGGGTGGCGAGACCTCCTCCGGGTAAACAACACTTCACCCCCCGGAGGGGTCAACCTGCCATGCCAGCTATGGGAGCCTGGGTGGCGAGACCTCCTCCGAGTAAGAAACACTTTACCCTTCGGAGGGGTCAACCTGTCATGTCAGCTATGGGAGTCTGGGTGGCGTGACCTCCTCTGGGTAAAAACTTGGCTTCCACGAGAGATCAACCAGCCCTGTCAGCTAGTGAGAGCCTGACAGCGGAATCATCATCGGAACAAAGGGCTTACCCCACCCTCCGAGAGATCAAACTGCCCTGCCAGCTAGGTGAGAGCCTGGCAGCGGAATCCATCTCGAGGTGAGACCTACCCTACCCTCCGAGAGATCAACCTGCCCTGTCAGCTAGGTGAGAGTCTGGCAGCGGAATCCATCTCGAGGTGAGACCTACCCTACCCTCCGAGAGATCAACCTGCCCTGCCAGCTAAGTGAGAGCCTGGCAGCGGAATCCATCTCGAGGTGAGACCTCCCACCCTCCGAGAGATCAACCTGCCCTGCCAGCTAGGTGAGAGCCTGGCAGCGGAATCCATCTCGAGGTGAGACCTACCCACCCTCCAGAGATCAACCGGCCCTGCCAGCTTGGTGAGAGTCTGACAGCGGAATCCATCTCGAGGTGAGACCTACCCACCCTCCGAGAGATCAACCTGCTCTGCCAGCTAGGTGAGAGCCTGACAGCGGAATCCATCTCGAGGTGAGACCTACCCACCCTCCGAGAGATCAACCTGCCCTGCCAGCTAGGTGAGAGCCTGGCAGCGGAATCCATCTCGAGGTGAGACCTACCCCACTCTCCGAGAGATCAACCTGCCCTGCCAGCTAGGTGAGAGCCTGGCAGCTGAATCCATCTCGAGGTGAGACCTCCCACCCTCCGAGAGATCAACCTGCCCTGCCAGCTAGGTGAGAGCCTGCCAGTGGAATCCATCTCGAGGTGAGAACTACCCAAACATCCGAGAGATCGACCTGCCCTGCCAGCTAGGTGAGAGCCTGGCAGCGGAATCCATCTCGAGGTAAGACCTACCCCACCCTCTGAGAGAATAACCTGCCCTGCCAGCTAGGTGAGAGCCTGGCAGCGGAATCCATCCCGAGGTGAGACCTACCCACCCTCCGAGAGATCCACCTGCCCTGCCAGCTAGGTGAGAGCCTGGGAGCGGAATCCATCTCGAGGTGAGACCTACCCCACCCTCCGAGAGATCAACCTGCCCTGCCAGCTAGGTGAGAGTCTGGCAGCGGAATCCATCTCGAGGTGAGACCTACCCCACCCTCTGAGAGATCAACCTGCCTTGCTAGCTAGGTGAGAGCCTGGGAGCAGAATCCATCTCGAGCTGAGACCTACCCCACCCTCCGAAAGATCAACCGGCCCTGCCAGCTAGGTGAGAGCCTGGCAGCAGAATCCATCTCGAGGTGAGACCTACCCACCATACGAGAAATCAACCTGCCCTGCCAGCTAGGTGAGAGCTTGGCAGCGGAATCCATCTCGAGGTGAGACCTACCCCACCCTCCGAGAGATCAACCTGCCCTGCCAGCTAGGTGAGAGTCTGGCAGCGGAATCCATCTTGAGGTGAGACCTACCCCACCCTCCGAGAGATCAACCTGTCCTGCCAGCTAGGTGAGAGCCTGGCAGCGGAATCCATCTCAAGGTGAGACCTACCCCACCCTCCGAGAGATCAACCGGCCCTGCCAGCTAGGTGAGAGCCTGGCAGCGGAATCCATCTCGAGGTGAGACCTACCCACCCTCCGAGAGATCAACTTGACCTGCCAGCTATGTGAGAGCCTTGCAGCGGAATCCATCTCAAGGTGAGAACCCAGCCCCCGACCGGTCTTGCCCCGCAAGGCCGCCAAGATTAGAAGAGGGCTGGGTGAGACCCCGGCCCCCGGCCGGTCTCTCCCCGCCAAGCCGCCAAGCTAGAAGAGGGCAGGGCGATACCACGACCCCCGGCCGGTCTTGCCCCGCCAGGCCGCCAAGCTAGAAGAGTGCAGGTCGAGACCCCAGCCCCCGGCCGGTCTCGCCCCGCCAGGCCGCCAAGCTTAGAAGAGGGCAAGGCGAGACCCCGACCCCCGGCCGGTCTCGCCCCGCCAGGCCGCCAAGCTAGAAGAGGGCAGGGCGAGACCCCGGCCGTTCTCGACCCACCAGGCCGCCAAGCTAGAAGAGGGCAAGGCGAGACCCTGGCCCCCGGCCGGTCTCGCCCCACCAGGACGCCAAGCTAGAAGAGGGCAGGGCGAGACCCCGACCCCCGGCCGCTCTCGCCCCGCCAGGCCGCCAAGCTAGAAGAGGGCAGGGCGAGAACCCAGCCCCCGGCCGCTCTCGCCCTGCCAGGCCGCCAAGCTTGAAGAGGGCAGGGTGAGACCACGGCCCCGGCCGGTCTCGCCCCACCAGGCCTCCAAGATAGAAGAGGGCAGGGCGAGACCCCGGCCCCCGACCGGTCTCGCCCCGCCAGGCCGCCAAGCACCTATCGGGACGGGGCGGGTGTCAGCCAACTTATCGCACCCGCCCCCCAAAGAAAGGCCACTGTGGGAGGTAGATTTTTCCTCCCCCTACTAGTATGTTTCCAAGCTAGAGCTAAAATTGGCCACCGAGAATGCCAATATGTCCAAAAAGCTTAAAACTATATATGGGTGAATACGGGGTTGTACACAATCCCCGCTCTTTTCGAGGTTGGCACAAGCTCGGAAAGAAACGTCCAACCCAACGTATTCGCTGATTGTAATTTTCTTGCGCGATACCCCGGGGAGTCAACCTATCATGCCAGCTGATGGGAGCCTGGGTGACGAGACCCCCTCCGGGTAAAAAATATTTCACCCTCCGGAGGGGTCAACCTGCCATGTCAGCTATGGGAGCCTGGGTGGCGAGACATACTCCGGGTAAACAACACTTCACCTCCCGAAGGGGTCAACCTGCCATGTCAGCTATGGGAGCCTGGGTGGCGAGACCTCCTCCGGGTAAAAAACACTTTACCCTCCGAAGGGGTCAACCTGTCATGCCAGCTATGGGAGCCTGGGTGGCGAGACCTCCTCTAGGTAAAAAACTTGGATTCCACGAGAGATCAACCATCCATGTCAGGTAGTGAGAGCCTGACAGCGGAATCATCATCGGAACAAAGGGCTTACCCCACCCTCCGAGAGATCAATCTGCCCTGCCAGCTAGGTGAGAGCCTGGTAGCGGAATCCATCTCGAGGTGAGACCTACCCCACCCTCCGAGAGATCAACTGGCCCTGCCAGCAAGGTGAGAGCCTGGCAGCGGAATCCATCTCGAGGTGAGACCTACCCACCCTCCGAGAGATCAACCTGCCTTGCCAGCTAAGTGAGAGCCTGACAGCGGAATCCATCTCAAGGTGAGACCTACCCCACCCTCCAAGATATCAACCTGCCCTGCTAGCTAGGTGAGAGCCTGGCAGCGGAATCCATCTCGAGGTGAGACCTACCCCACCATCCGAGAGATCAACCTGCCCTGCCAGCTAGGTGAGAGCCTGGCAGCGGAATCCATCTCGAGGTGAGACCTACCCCACCCTCCGAGAGATCAACCTGCCCTGCCAGCTAGGTGAGAGCCTGGCAGCGGAATCCATCTCGAGGTGATACCTACCCCACCCTCCGAGAGATCAACCTGCCCTGCCAGCTAGGTGAGAGCCTGGCAGCGGAATCCATCTCGAGGTGAGACCTACCCCACCCTCTGAGAGATCAACATGCCCTGCTAGTTAGGTGTGAGTCTGGCAGCAGAATCCATCTCGAGGTGAGACCTACCCACCCTCCGAGAGATCAACCTGCCCTGCCAGCTAGGTGAGAGCCTGGCAGCGGAATCCATCTCGAGGTGAGACCTACCCACCCTCCGAGAGATCAACCTGCCCTGCCAGCTAGGTGAGAGCCTGGCAGTGGAATCCATCTCGAGGTGAGACCTACCCACCCTCCGAGAGATCAACCTGCCCTGCCAGCTAGGTGAGAGCCTGGCAGTGGAATCCATCACGAGGTGAGACCTACCCCACCCTCCGAGAGATCAACCTACCCTGCCAGCTAGGTGAGAGCCTGGCAGCGGAATCCATCTTGAGGTGAGACTTACCCCACTCTCCGAGAGATCAACCTGCCCTGCCAACTAGGTGAGAGCCTGGCAGCGGAATCCATCTCGAGGTGAGACCTACCCACCCTCCGAGAGATCAACCTGCCCTGCCAGCTAGGTGAGAGTCTGGCAGCGGAATCCATCTCGAGGTGAGACCTACCCACCCTCCGAGAGATCAACCTGCCCTGCCAGCTAGGTGAGAGCCTGGCAGCGGAATCCATCTCGAGGTGAGACCTACCCACCCTCCGAGAGATTAACCTACCCTGCCAGCTAGGTGAGAGCCTGGCAGCGGAATCCATCTCAAGGTGAGACCTACCCCACCCTGCGAGAGATCAACCTGCCCTGCCAGCTAGGTGAGAGCCTGGCAGCGGAATCCATCTCGAGGTAAGACCTCTAGGCATCCACGAGAGGTACCACCGACCCTGCCCAGCTAGTGAGAGCCTGGGCAGCAGGACCGTCTCAGAATAAAAGGACTAGGCATCTTATCAAACCTTACCAAATCATGCATCCTCAAACGGGGAAAAATATAAGTTACATGGTCCCCTGACTCAGCTGGTCAGGGGTAGCACTTGTTACAAGACAAGAAAAGGGAAAAAAACTACCGCAAGGCGATGCACCCTCAAGAGGCCTGGGCATGATGGCCGTCTTCCGCTTCCTTCTCCTCGAACACTTCCATCTTGCTCAAGCTCTCCATGACCTTCTCCATCTCCTCTGCCTTGGCCAACCAAGAGGTGGTGTTGACGGCCGTGACGTAGCACTGCCTCGCCATCCTGGAGTCTCCCTTGACTCTGACCTGTATTCCTCCGGAGCTGAACTTGAGGCATTGGTGGAAGGAAGATGGCATGCAACGGAAGGCGCTGATGAGGGGCCTTTCGAAGATGGCATTATAGCTGCTTGGAGCGTCAACAATGAAGAACTGGCAGTTCCTTGAAGCCCCTCCCAACTTTACTTGGAGTGCTACTCCACATTCAACCTCCTTCCTTTCTCCTGAAAACCCGAACAGGGGTCTGTCCGAGGCCAACACCCTCCTTGGCTCTACCTTCATCTCGTCAAACGTATTCTTGAAAACGACGTTGACGGAGCTCCCGTTGTCAACCAAGATCTGGGAGATGGTGTAGCCCTCGATGGTCGTCTGGATGACCAGCGCATCGCAGAATGGATACTCATGATCCGGCAGGTCCTTCGCCGAGAAGGTGATCTTCTCCTCCTGGGGCGGTGTCTGGGAGGTTGAGGCGACGCTCCTTCGGTACATGATATGGAGGCTTGCCTTCCGAGTGGCCTCAACCCCTACTCCACTGTGGATCACCGTTATACCGCCTCGGGGTCCGACATCGACCTGGTCCTCACACACATCATCTCCCCCTTCTTTGGGAAGAACCTCTTCAACCCACACTGGTGGATGCGACTGGACAGGGCCTCTCGCCCCCCTCACCTCTAGGAACTCGGGGCAGGTAGCTGTGGCTTGCCCCTCCAACTGGTGGAAGTCACACTACGACAACTCTACCCTGACCCTTCTCCTTCCTTGGCGGTTCTTCCTCTCCCTTCGACCGATCTCCATCGCTTGATGCGGTGGGGGTAGGAGCTGTCTAGGGGCTTCCCTATGGAAGTTGAACCTCCCTTGGCCCCCATGGAAGTTTTCCCCATCTTGGGCGTAACCTCTTCCCGGGCCCTGAACGGGTCCTCCCTGCTGCCTCCAACCTGGTTCCGGACCATCCTGATCTCTCCACTCCTCTCTCCTTCTTCCTGGTATACTTCCTTCTCCCCCCGCTGGGGTCATCTCGCCTAGACCCCTGGGAGTCGACTCATCGAGAGGGGGAGCTAGCTCCTGGGGGTTGGGGTGGAGCTGCCACCCTGAGGAGCAATGCTTCGAAGCATCTCCATGATGCCTTGGATGGAGGCCATGAACTCTTGCCTCCCCACAAAGGGTCCTGGGCTGGGGAGCTCGCCGAGGTCATCACTACCTCCCCGACCTCCAGTCATGACACTGTTAAAATTCAACAAACCCGCAGAGGCCTCCTCGGATACCCTGTTGCAACTCAACAAACCGGAGGAGTACACCCCACTTATATTGTTGAAAGTTTTCCCGGATCGTGGAGTTAGCAGGGGTTATCTCAACAAAGCAGTAACAACCAGCAACACATGCAACACAAGCTTCTTTATTGATCAAGAGCACATTTCTTTACAAGGCGAGACATACATGGCGAGACATACTTCACCAAACAACCCAACCAGGAGAACAGAGACAGTTACAAAGACAAGAAACAAAACAAGCTGCGCGGACTCAATCAACAAGCCGCCGGTATACTGCTGTGGAGTCCTCTCAGTACGCCAGGTCGCCAGACCGCAACCCAAGCCGCGCGGACTACCCCTTATTCCAATGCTTAGCTCTTCACTGCCGATCTGCAGGCCGCCTGACCACGATGTCGCCTAGCTGCCAAACCGCACACACTGCGCCACCGAATGGAACAGTCCGCCTGAAGCAGGCTACTTCCTGAACCCCGAACCAAGTTGCCAAAGAGAAGACCGCCTAGTCGCTGTCCGCGACCTGCTGTTTACCGCCTGTTGCGAAACCGCAGAGTCCGTGCTATCCCTGACCGCAATCAGAGCCAAGTCCTGGCTTTCCAGCGCTATCCTCACAACCTGCACAGCACACCCGGGTCAACTCTTACAATTCGTGCGGACACCTAAGTCCAGACCGCAGCAACTTACGCGAGCTCAATTACTGTTCACTTACTTCGATTCAGGTCATCGAGAGAGTTCCGGATGTGACATGGGTCCTATTTATAGACACGATGATGAGTATGGTCACCGTCCTAGCTGATAGGATCACCGCCACATCCCGCAGCAAGAACAAGTGTGTCCGCCAGCCCGCGGATACACATTCCAGTTCGCCGCTCCTGTGCAGAAAGCCAGTCTGCCTCAGCTTCTCCAAGGCTGGACTCAAATATACAACCCGCCTTGCCGCCAAAGGCCAAGCCAGGACCACCACAGTCGGACTCCACAACAGCTATGTCTGCCAATCCGCGGACACAGCACCAGTCCGCATAACCCGAGTCCGCAGCTTCGCCATTGATAACTTCATAAAAAGAAGTTATCTTCATCTCTATTTTAACCATTTTTAGCCATGTTATGTGAAATTTATACATGAAAAGTAGATAAAATCCAATTGCCGCATGATTTGGAGTCAAAATGTTTGTACTCTAATTGTTTATATGTTTTTATGATAGGATTCGGGGAGAATTTAAGTCAAGGATTGAAGACTAAGTATTGTGAAAAATCTGGGAAAAATGTTACAACATATTCTCAACATTCTGGCAGGTCAAACTGTGCAGAAAAACAGAACCAGAAATGTTGCAACATATTCACAACATTTTTGGCAGTTACAGGAAATTCAAATCCGAAAATGCCAAGTTTTGGACAGTTACAACTTATTTCAAAGCATCCATTCAGCATTTTAAAATGACTGGATGTGGGGCCCAATAGGAGAAAAAGAGGGAAAGTTTAAAAGAGGAAAATTTCAGCCATAAAAGGGGGGATTCTATTCTATTCAAGGAGAGCCATTAGAGGAGAAAAAAACTGCAGGGAGAAGAATTCGGGGAAGGAAGAACCAGTCCAGTCTTGGCATTCGGGCTGAAGGAAACGCTTCCACATCACTGGAGAAGGGAAGATTCGCATTTCTTTTGAAATGTTTAGTAAGATCTCTTCAGTTTTGTGTTATTTTCCCGCAGTCATGAACTAAAACTCTCTAGTCTTGCATGATGAGAGTAGTATGTGTATTTTGATGATGAATATCTTTGATTTTGGGTTTGTTTTGTGATTATCTTTATGGATCTTGTGATTTTTATGGTGAAATTGTTGGATCATGTCTTTTTATTATATTGCGCCGCGAGAATCGAGAGAAGAGCGGCGTAACGTTAATTTAAGGGCTAGTTTATCGCAGTGCGAGAATCGAGAGATGAGCAATGTGAATCATTAACCAACATTTCTTTATTTTTACGGCGTTTCAAGAGTCGAGAGAGGAGAAATGTGCGTGCATCACAAGATCTATTGAGTTTTGAAAAGTGAAAGAGATTTCCTTTTATGATTGCGAATTTGATCCTTGCACTTCATAATATTTTCGTTTTTCCTAAGTTAGAGATAACTAGGGTTGCGTAGATATTAAGACTCCTTGTATCGAGAGATAAAGGTTTCTTCTTTAAAAATCATCGCAAGATAATCCAAAGTTCAACCAAATGAAATATTTATTTGATCACCATCATGTTACACATATGAAATCAGAAATGCAAGACTATTTTCTCTAATTGCTAAGAAATTACTTTAAGATCTAGTTAAATTAGTTTTAATATTTATCTAAAAGTTTTAATCTATTTTCAGAAAATCAATTAATTGTTTTACTTGGATTCATAGAAACGGTGTAACTAGTAATTGTAAGCGCTAAACCCATCACTTCTCCGTGGGAACGATCTCACTCACTCTGTATTACTTGTACGGCACGTATACTTGCGTTTTCAAGCTCTAATTTGCGCCCATCAGCCATCAAGGCACCTGCTGGACTCAAGAGAACACACCAATCCAGTCTGCTTACACAGCAAACTCCAGTCCGCATTCCTGAGTTCATAACCTCATCATAAGGCTAAACCGAACTTCAGCGAACTCCAGCTCCAGTCCGCACGCTCTTGCACAGACAATCCTCTAGTCCGCATATCACCAAGCTAGCAATCAAGGCAACATCACTTTTACTAGGCTTGGCGGACTGAGAAAGCAGCCCGCGCTCCACTGCGCGATCTCCCCAGACTGAGCCACCCTAGACTTGGTTCAGATCATACCAAGTCCAGTCCACTGGCCACATGGGCCAGTCCGCACTTACTGGCGGACACTGGATCTAGCCCGCCATACCGGGCGACCTCCAGTTTCTGTCCGCGCTGACCGGCGAACTCCGCGGCTTCCACTTACCGCTGCACTAGAGCAAGACCAAGGCAACTGCCAAACCGGTCTGACGAGCTCCAGTTCATCCGTCCGCTTCATGCCGGATTCTGCGGATAGGATTTCTATCCGCTTGGTTACTTCCTGTGAGTCAACTGCCTGCTGAGTATTCGCCGGCCTGACAGACCGCTGCTGCTGTCCGCGTAGTCCACGCGAACAGACCGCCCAGGCCGCCACAGAGCAAACCGCCTGTAACATCCCTGCCGACTTAGCAGTCCGCAAACCCTGTCCGCGTAGTCCGCGCGGATAGGTTGCTCAAGCCTTCCATTCACCCACTTTCACTTCACAATTTTCAACACTCCCCCTTGAAGTGAGAAGTGGTGAATAACTCCAGCAGCTCCCGTAACCTTGCACCTGGTCCTTCCGATAGCATCTACGAAGAGATGTCCAAGACATAGTCCTCACCCCGCATATCATGGACCATGAGGGAGCCCTCCAGCATCTCCCAAAAGGAGTCATGCTACCCTCTGCCTTCTTCAGCTTCAACCTCCACTCATGCATCACAGGAGTATCACCAACTTCCTTGGACACAGAAGCCCAAGCCTTGTTATCTCTGAGAGAAGTCACCTCTTCAGCCTTGGTGTCAACCACCTCCTTGATTCTAGTGGGGTCATCACAGCCAGAAGAACCATGCTCGACCTGAGGGCTAACAAGGAAACACGGAACCAAGTCCGTCGTGTTCCCTTCACTATATCGAGCTGGTGGCTTACTGATCCTCTTCGATCTCCGAAGAACCTGATCATGGCTAACCACCTCCGCTGCTCCTGAACCAGCTCCGTTCCCGGGCAAACCCGGAACAATGCTCCCTTTGCTCCCTGAACAAGACGCCTCCTTACTGGAACCAGAAGCACCTGGAGCAACGCTCCCCCTACTACCTGAACCAGAAGACTCTCCTCTTGAACAAGAACTGTCTGGAACATCGCTCCCCCTGCTTCCTGAACCGGAAGCCTCCGCCTTCGAGCCAGAAGAACCTGGAGCATGGTTCCCCCTTCTTCCTGACTCTGACGTCTTTGCCCCGGAGCTAGAACAACCTGGAGCTCCTGGTGATTCAGGCAACTCCACTTCCTTAGCAGCAGCTTCCTTCAGCCCATCATCTGACCTGCTTATCTCTAGCTCCACATGAGAGCTACCCCAATACGGCATCAACTCATCGAAGACAATGTCTCTCGACACTATGAGTTTCTTCGTCGCAGGATCCATACATCTTCATCTTCTTCTCTGCTCATCATACCCAACAAAGAATAGCTTTGTCTTCAGAGCACCCGGAGAGTGTATGCAGCAGGTAGATCCAAACACCCGAAAGTGCTTCACTGAGGGCTTCACTCCGAACATCAGCTCATAAGGAGTCTTCACTATGATCGGACTAAGAGGCATCCGGTTGATGACATGAGCAGCACAGGCCATCCCTTCCGCCCAAAGAGCCTTCGGAACGCCTTTACTCTGAAGCCAACACTTGCAGATCTCCGTTAATCAACGGATCATCCGAGCTGCAACACTACCTTGTTGTGAAGTATGTCCACAAGAAAGCTCCTTCCGGATCCCTTGCTTCCTGCAAAAGTGTGAGAACTCGGTTGAGCCAAACTCACCATTGATACTTGTCCTCAACACCTTGATCCTCCGGCCAAGCTGGACTTCCACAAGCTTCTTGAACTCCACAAACAAGCGTACCATGTTGGACTTCTTCTTCATGAAGTATACTCAAGTATACCTAAAATAGTCATCAACCAATATCAGCATGAACCTGCTGCCTCCAAGACTGGTCGTGACGGTCGGTCCCACCAGAGCACAATGGACGACCGCCAATGGTGCTTTACATCTGGATTGTGCTTTATCAACCATGAAGCGATAGGCTCCACTTTCCTGACATCCCGCACACCCCCGACCATCGCCATAGGATGACAATCTAGGCAAGCCTCTTACGAGTCTTCTTTCCGTCATTGCTTTCAGCTTGTCCATCCCAACATGCCCCAGTCTTTCATGCCAGATAGCTGCACTATCACTGGCATTCATCCGATCAGCTCCAGAACTTGTTGATAACCCAACAAGGTTCTTCTCCTTCCTCCCTACATGAGCTACGTTCGCCGAGAGCAAGACAACCTTGCACTCCTTCCGAAGATGACCATGTTGCTTGCATTTATAGCACCTTGGTCCTTCCTTCCTCTTCCTATCACGCCTAGGAGAAATACTTCTTTCTTCCTGATATGAAGTAGAGGGACCATCGTCAGCAGCAACCTTCACCTCCTTCCTGAACAACCCATCAAGGGAAGTCCAAACCTTTGCAGCTGACCGACATCCACTGATGTGGTCCAAGAGCTCCGATGAGATCACCTGCTTAAGAATAGACTCCGCTTTCACATTTGTCTCCTTCCAAGCTCTCATCTCTTCAGCATTGCCAGCAGTATCCTCTTGACTTCCTGCTCCGCATACAACCTCCCAAAGGTCCTCGCCAAGAAGAAAGCTCTTCATACAGGACTTCCACCTTTCAAAGTTCGTCACTGTAAGGAGATCAATTCCAAGACAACTTGCATCCTCCACTGTCATGGTTCTACCACTGGTTTCCTCTACAAAAGAGCAACTACTTCCATTGAGCACTGCTTGACCACTCCAACAACCTCCCTCTGATACCATGTTAAAATTCAATAAAACCGCAGAGGCCTCCTCGGATACCCTATTGCAACTCAACAAACCGGAGGAGAACACCCCACTTATATTGTTGAAAGTTTTCCCTGATCGTGGAGTTAGCAGGGGTTATCTCAACAAAGCAGTAACAACCAGCAACACATGCAGCACAAGCTTCTTTATTGATCAAGAGCACACTTCTTTACAAGGCGAGACATACATGGCGAGACATGCTTCACCAAACAACCCAACCAGGAGAACAGAGACAGTTACAAAGACAAGAAACAAAACAAGCTGCGCGGACTCAATCAACAAGCCGCTGGTATACTGCTGTGGAGTCCGCTCAGTCTGCCAGGTCGCCAGACCGCAACCCAAGCTGCGCGGACTACCCCTTATTCCAATGCTTAGCTCTTCACCGCCGATCTGCAGGCCGCCTGACCACGAGGTCGCCTAGCCACCAAACCGCACACGCTGCGCCACCGAATGGAACAGTCCGCCTGAAGCAGGCGACTTCCTGAACCCCAAACCAAGTTGCCAAAGAGAAGACCGCCTAGTCGCTGTCCGCGACCTACTGTTTACCGCCTGTTGCTAAACCGCAGCGTCCGCACTGTCCCTGACCGCAATCAGAGCCAAGTCCTGGCTTTCCAGCGCTATCCGCACAACCTGCACAGGACACCTGGGTCAACTCTTACAATTCGCGCGGACACCTAAGTCCAGACCGCAGCAACTTACGCGAGCTTAATTACTGTTCACTTACTTCGATTCAGGTCATCGAGAGAGTTCCGGATGTGAGATGGGTCCTATTTATAGACACGATGATGAGTATGGTCACCGCCCTAGCTGATAGGATCACCGCCACATCCCGCAGCAAGAACAAGTGTGTCCGCCAGCCCGCAGACACACATTCCAGTTCGACGCTCCTGTGCAGAAAGCCAGTCCGCCTCAGCTTCTCCAAGGCCGGACTCAAATATACAGCCCGCCTTGCCGCCAAAGGCCAAGCCAGGACCACCACAGTCGGACTCCACAACAGCTATGTCTGTCAATCCGCGGACACAGCACCAGTCCGCATAACCCGAGTCCGCAGCTTCGCCATCAAGGCACCTGCTGGACTCAAGCGAACACGTCGATCCAGTCTGCTTACACAGCAAACTCCAGTCCGCATTCCTGAGTTCATAACCTCATCATAAGGCTAAACCGAACTTCAGCGAACTCCAGCTCCAGTGTGCACGCTCTTGCACAGACAATCCTCTAGTCCGCATATCACCAAGCTAGCAATCAAGGCAACAACACTTCTACTAGGCTTGGCGGACTGAGAAAGCAGCCCGCGCTCCACTGCGCGATCTCCCCGGACTGAGCCACCCTAGACTTGGTTCAGATCACACCAAGTCCAGTCCACTGGCCACATAGGCCAGTCCGCACTTACTGGCGGACACTAGATCTAGCCCGCCATACCGGGCGACCTCCAGTTTCTGTCCGCGCTGACCGGCAAACTCCGCGGCTTCCACTTGTCGATGCACTAGAGCAAGACCAAGGCAACTGCCAAACCGGTCTGCCGAGCTCCAGTTCATCCGTCCGCTTCATGCCGGATTCTGCGGATAGGATTTCTATCCGCTTGGTTACTTCCTGGGAGTCAACTGCCTGCTGAGTATTTGCCGGCCTGACAGACCGCTACTGATGTCCGCGTAGTCCGCGCGAACAGACCGTCCAGGCCGCCACAGAGCAAACCGCCTGTAACATCCCTGTCGACTTAGTAGTCCGCAAACTCTGTCTGCGTAGTCCACGCAGATAGGTTGCCCAAGTCTTCCATTCACCCACTTTCACTTCACAATTTTCAACAGACACTCTCCCGAGATCTTCTGTGCTGGTCACTCTCCACGCTCACCGCACCAAATTATTGAAGCCAAAAATGGCCTCTGTTGAGTTTGGGGTCCCTAGAAAGGGGTGACCTCACACCTACTACACCCGGAGGAACGTCACAGACCAAAGATCAAGAAGCTAGAAACAGACCCTCGGCTCTAGCGTGGAGGTCCCACCTCACACCCGGAAGGCTACCTGAGCACTTCCCCTCCCTAGCCAATGCTCGAGGTAGGGTGCCTTGGAGGAGCTCTCTCTGATCTACCAAGAAGAAGCTAAGGGAGGAGGAAGCTAAGAAAAAGATCCCACCTCCAAAGGCACCCAAGGGGGTTTATTTATAGTTTTCCCAAGTCCTGGGGGTAAAATGCCCGAAATGCCCCTAGGGCCAAAAGATCTTGGGCCAATAGAAAACAGCCACGTCGGGGGGTAAAGGGGGAAATCCCCCCGAGGGCAAGACGGTAAAAGTAGGGGGGCAAGGGCAAGACCCCGGCCTCTGGCCGGTCTCGCCCCGCCAGGCCGCCAGGCAGGAAGGGGCAGGGGCGAGACCCCGGCCCCCGGCCGGTCTCGCTCCGCCAGGCCGCCAGGCAGGAAGGGGCGGGGGCGAGACCCCGGCCCCCGGCCGGTCTCTCCCCTCCAAGCCGCCAAGTAGAAAGGGGGCAGGGTGAGACCCCAGCCCCCGGCCGGTCTCGCCCCGCCAGGCCGCCAAGTAAGAAGAGGGCAGGGCGAGACCCCAGCCCCCGGCCGGTCTCACCTCGCCAGGCCGCCAAGCTAGAAGAGGGCAGGGCGAGACCCCAGCCCCCGGCCGGTCTCGCCCCGCCAGGCCGCCAAGCTAGAAGAGGGCAGGGCGAGACCCCGCCCCCCGGCCGGTCTCGCCCCGCCAGGCCGCCAAGCTAGAAGAGGGCAGGGCGAGACCCCGGGCCCCGGCCGGTCTCGCCCCGCCAGGCCGCCAAGCTAGAAGAGGGCAGGGCGAGACCCCGGCCCCCAGCCGGTCTCGCCCCGCCAGGCCGCCAAGCTTAAAAGAGGGCAGGGCGAGGCCCCGGCCCCCAACCGGTCTGGCCCCGCTAGGCCGCCAAGCTAGAAGAGGGTAGGGCGAGACCCCGGCCCCCGGCCGGTCTCGCCCTGCCAGGCCGCCAAGCTAGAAGAGGGGAGGGCGAGACCCCGGCCCCCGGCCGGTCTCACCCCGCCAGGCCGCCAATCTAGAAGATGGCAGGGCAAGACCACGGCCCCCGGCCGGTCTCGCCCCGCCAGGCCGCCAAGCTAGAAGAGGGCAGGGCGAGACCCTAGCCCCCGGCCGGTCTCGCCCCACCAGGCCGCCAAGCTAGAAGAGGGCAGGGCGAGACCCCGGCCCCCGGCCGGTCTCGCCCCGCCAGGCCGCCAAGCACCTATCGGGATGGGGCGGGTGTCAGCCAACTTGTCGCACCCGCCCCCCAAAGGAGGGTCACTGGAGGGAGGTAGATTTTTCCTCCCCCTACTAGTATGTTTCCAAGCTAGAGCCAAAATTGGCCACCGAGAGTGCCCATATGTCCAAAAAGCTTAAAACTATATAGGGGCGAATACGGGGTTGTACATGAGTGATGATTCACATATTGCATTAAAAGATTCAGAAAAGTATCTTCGCGACTTCTTTTATATAATAATCTACCTCCCCTTCCTCTACTCCTCATTATGCTTGAAGAATTGTGTAAATCTTGTTTAAGATGCTAGAAAGAATTGTGTAAATCTTTTAGATAATAATCTACCTCCCTTTCCTCTAGTCCATTTGGTATCCCGTTTTTAGCACTTCTGTTTGGTCAAAACGCAGTAATGAAGCAGCGAACCATTTGTTTTTCCGCTTCTGTTTCGAACCGCACGGTGTTTACCGATACTCAAAACCCAGCGGGACGAAACCCAGTTCGCGAGCTTCATTTTATCGCGTTTAGGAGGAGAAGCGATTAGGGCTCACTATCGTGTCCGTTGTTTCTCCCATCGCCGCTTCTAGTCAATCTCACCTCCTCTTCTTCGGTCGCATCCGGGTTCTAGATCGCTTCCCGTGCTAGATTTCTGGTAGTGAATGACTTGCATGCTTCTTCGCCGACGGCAAAGTTCTTCGTCGACGACGGCAAAGGCCGCATCAGATTTCCCGATCGAATCTCGTGCTTCTTCTCCGGCGCAGGGTTTTTCTTCTCCGGGTGTGTGCTCCTTCCTCTCCGATGGCCCAACGATTTCATAGGTAATATTCTCTATTATTACTTCTTTGTGGCCAGATATCTCGCCACTCCCCTCTCCTCTCCTCCCCATGTTTTGTGCGCATAACTCCAGATCTCGCCTTGTGCGTGTTCCCCCGATCTGCAGCAGAGTACGCCAACAGGTAAACCTTCCCATCTC
Organism: Platanthera guangdongensis; assembly: GCA_039583875.1. Lineage (NCBI taxonomy): Eukaryota > Viridiplantae > Streptophyta > Magnoliopsida > Asparagales > Orchidaceae > Platanthera > Platanthera guangdongensis. Next base: position 15,105,274 of record CM077164.1, read on the forward strand.
ATTCAAATTTTTTGGTGATTTTTACTGGATTTTTACTGTATGTGTGTTGTTTGTGTTGTGTGAATTTGTGTGTATGTGATGTGTGTGTGTGTGTGTATGTACATGTGTGTGTCTGTGTGTGATGTGTGTGTTTGTACTGGGTGTGTGCATGTATGTGTTGTGTGTTGTGTGCGTGCATGTGTGCGTGCATGTGTGTCTGCATGTGTTGTGTGTGTGCATGTATGTGTGCATGTGTATATATGTGTGTATGTGCATGTGTTGTCTGTGTGTATTGTGTGTGTTTGTGATGTGTGTGTGTTGTGTACTATGTGTGTGCATGTGTTGTGGATGCGCATGTATGTGTTGTGTGTTGTGTGTTGTGTTTGTGCATGTGTATGTATGAGTGTATGTGCATGCGTTGTCTGTGTGTTGTGTGTTTGTGTTGTGTATGTGTGTTGTGTTGTGTATGTATGTATGTGTTTGTGCTATATGTGTGTGTTGTGACTCTAATTTGCGTAGATTTGTGTAGGTTTATGAGTAAAAATAAAGAAGGCGGGGTGAGTGCCAATTGGGAGCCCACTGATGTTCTAATTTTTTGTAATTTGTGCTTGAAAGAAATTGGCTTGTGTAATTGTCCAATCACACACTTCAGTAGGGAGGGGTGGACTAACCTGACAACACATTTCTTGGCTCGCACGGGAAAGGCGTATGATCGAAACCAAATGAAGAACAAGTGGGATCAGCTTAAGAAAGATTGGAAATTGTTGCGAGAGCTTAAGGGGCATGAGATAGGGTTGGGTTGGGATCCTATTCGCAAAATTGTTCTAGCGTCAGAAGAGTGGTGAAAAGAACGCCTCAAAGTATGTTTTTTAAAAAACTATTTGTAGCCTTTTTTACACATTGCATTGTTCGATGTGCCTAATACCTAATCTTTTTTATGGTAGGTTCTTCTGAGTGCAAGAAAGTTTCAGTTTTCTGCAATATCTTCTAAGTTAGAGGAGAAGTTTCATATGATGTTTAGACAGGTCGTTGCAACTTGAGATCTTGCATGGGCTCCAAATTCTAGAAATTTTGAGCATGAGTCGATCGATGTCCAAGAAGGGTCGACTGGAGACGATACACAGAACATCAACGATTCTCCACATTCTACCGCAGCTAAGGAGAAACGGTCATCTAAGGGAAAAATAAAGAATACTGCGAACAAGGCAAAGAGTTCGGCAATATATGAGTTAATCAAAACATCACGTATTATTGGACAATGCATGCAAGAGCCGCCTTACATACAGATATCTTCATCATTATTCATCATTCCTGAGGCCATTTCAGAGCTAGAAAGTATGTCGGAGGTTATGGATGAGTCACAGTTCGATTTCTACGACTATTCTACCATGCTTCTGAATTATAAACAAAATCGAGAAACATTTATGAGCATTCACAAGGATAAGCGTCTTAGGTGGCTGCAGGCTCGTTATGAAAAACGAGCGGCTTAGTTTGGTTTTTGTCTGTGCTCGGATGATATTATGTTTGTGTTGTGTGTGTTGTTTTTCACTTTGGGACTTATGTTTATTTGTTTAATTTGATGCGATGTTACTTTGTTCTGAACATTTTGGTGTTAATTCTGTGATGTAATTAATAGTTAATGTTGAATTTTCACTTATTTGTCGCAGATATACAATGTCATCCTCAGACAGTTCTAATGACATCCATCCCGCTCAGACACTCATTTTCGTACTTGTGGTGAATACGAGCATTTCATTTACCCGGCAGGCCTTCAGAGAAGAATAGGACAGATAAATGAAAGCTCAAGTGGAGGCCGTGTTAGAGGGATTCGAGTGGGGGTGGATGAGATGGTGACATTGCGTGACTCTATTGTAGAACATCTACTCAGAGCTTGAACGTGTTTGCAATATCTGCATAGTCACCTGTTGTATTTCGAGTTTTCGATGTTTTAATGTTTATAAGTATTTTGGGATATTTGTAGTACCTTTTTATGTTTGAACTGGGCCTCACGGTCACGGTCACCGTCAGAAGTTAATTATAAAAAAAATTATGTATTGCTAAATTTTCATTTTCAACATTTAGAAATATATATAAATATATTACAAAAAAATATTTTAAAAATTTATATAATATTTTTTAAAAAAATATATATCCAAAACGACACCACATTTTTGTCGAACAATTCTCTGTTTTGAACAGTTCTGCGAACACAGACTATCCGAACAGATCTTTGTTTTCAAAAACCAGTTTCCAACAGCTCCATCTACAAACATGTATTTACAACAACTCCTTTTACAAATACAACCGCTCTACCAAATGAAACATATGGCTTCGTTTGGTTATGCGTTTTGCTCAGGCTGCAGGAGGAGAATGAGGGCTTTTGGAACCGGAGGGGGAGGCTGCGGTTGGAATCCCTCCATTTTCCTTCATTTCTCATAGTGCGACAGGTGCAAACGGAGCAAACGCCGCCGCCGGCCATTTGATTACCCGTCGTGCGGCGTCGTTTGCCCCGAACGGAGAGCTCCAAACACTGCGCTAAATGAAGCCCAAGTCTGCTGTCTGCCCCACCATCACCAACGGCTCGACCCAAAACAAAATCCAAAGCTTCCCGTTTGGGTTTCCAAACAGTCATTGCTTTAGAGCGACGGAATGCTGTTCTTGGCCGTGTTGGCACATCTCCGCCGTGGCTGCTGGGCTCTCGGAGTTTAACTGGCGATGATTGAAGTGTAAGGAAAGCAGGGGACTCTGCACATGCATGATGCCCGTTCTCTCTCTTCCTCTCTCTGCGATATCTACTGGATTCATTGGAGTAGAGTAATGTTTACTGTAAAGAAAGTGCTGTCAATTACATTGGCCATGGAGCGTTGAGCTGCTGCTGATCTTCTGCATTCAATCACATCCCTTTCATGTAAGCCATCAAAACCCCTGCAATACGGTTGTTGTTAACGTCCTTCTCCGTCTTCTTACGTTCCCTCTTCTTAAGGAAATGCATATTTCGCACTCAAATTAGAACATTTTACTGAGCTGTTCGGCAATCTTTATCTGGTGACGTTTCTGTTGGAAGGGTAGAGTGGGTCTTAAAACATTGGTGCAGGAAAATACAGGCTCAAACTGTGGAAGAAAATAGGGAACGACAGTAGAGAAGAAAAATGAAAGGGAAAAACAATTTTGTTTTTATATTATTTTATATTATCTCATTCGTCTTTTGCAGGGCTTTTTAAATAAAGCTTAATTCAGCTGTTACATGCTTTTTTATATTCAGTTTCAAACTTCTCTCTTGAGACAGATTTGGTAAGCACATAAGGTGTTTGTGCTTTTGTCCCAATGAAATTTAACTCACCAATTTGAGCATCAACAAGTTCCCGGATATAATGAGAACATCTATATGTTCAGTATGGTTATGAAAAATTGGGTTTTTTGTCATGGCTATTGTAAACATGATATCATAATATCCTTAAAATTTTAACCTGGGATGCAAAGTGCCAAAGATAATTTATTTCGGGTATACAAAGTGCCAAAATCTCGTATTTTGGGGGCGCAAAGTGCCAAAAAGCGGAACATGTTAACTGCAATCAAGTGTTTTTTGCTTGGCTTAGATACAAAGGGGGATACAACATTTACAACATAATCTATAACTTGTCTTGTATTGGTCAAATAGATGAGTAGTCCAACTAAGCTCACGTAATCTTCTTGGTTAACTTCCTCTTTTCCATCTTCTTTTAGCAGCATCTCATTCACAGAAAGCAGGTGGACATAGGCTTGCAATCCTGCATATGAAATTTATTTAAAAAAATCATTAGTGTACTTCTCTTGAGTTATGAAGATGGCTAGCTCCAGGCTATCGAAATACTGGAATAGCAGACGGTGGGAGGAAGCAATTGTGATTTTGGCTGCATAATAGCGGCAGCGAGTTGTGCTAGGGTCTCCACGATTCGACGAGCTGCCCTTGCCACGGCACTCTTTCCCCGGACGAGAGTCTCCGGTGGCCTTCCAGTATACTTTGGTAACCCCTTTGTTGGTACTTCCGAATGCGATCCAAGACCGGCGACTGATTCCAACCCCTATATTCCTGGCTCTTCCTCTCCTATGGAGACCTAACTACTGATAAAAAAATCTTTTTCCGGCCTAAACTCTGGCTGTTGTTATGGTTTTTTGAGATTCTTCAGTTTCACATAGCCAAATCATGACATTCTAAGCTCTTAGAAAAATATAAGTATCAGTAAGGGATGAAGTCATCCTTGTGTTTATGGTTAATCCTATGTAAAAAAAATCACACTAGCTAATTTATTTCTCCATTCTTTTAATCTCTCATAGCATGTTATGCAATCAACGGTAATTTTTTGTTGAACAAATGGTGCAGTTTCTGCCGCAGGGTTGCTGCTTCCCTCTGCAGTAAAAAATCATTTTTTTTGCAGTAAAAATGTTTTCTTGCAGCAAAATATCTAAACTTTCTTTTTTCAAACATGCAAATGATGTCTTTCTGCAGTAAAAATTTCTTGCATTTATTGACTTTCATAATTAGGTCAACAAGTTGTGTCAACAGGGAGTGTGTCATCATGGCATGCTATATTAGGACTTTATCTTAAAAATATAAGGATTATTGTGCTAAATTTTGTGTCTCTTTTATTACCTGAAATGTCATGTTTGTGAATTGTCCAAAAAAAAAACTTAACATGCATGTTTTTAATCCTTTAACAAAATATCTTATTATTTTCATATTGTGAAGTCCAAAGCTTTATTCTGTTATGTCATATAACTTAAGTTTATCAAAGATGGAGTCCAATGCTTTATATGGAAAGGAGTAGCATATAAATGTAACATGTTGATATATGCCAATGTAAAGGAGTATTATGCAAAGTATATTGTGAAATCCAAGGCTTTATCATGTTATTTCTTCCATGTGATTGTATTGATGAAATGTGATTGTTGTTTATTATACCTGTGTTTAGGTGAATATTGATGGGTAAACCAAAGGATGGTGGAATTTCTGCAAAATGGGAGTCTGCTCATGTGATGTTATTTTGAGATCTCTGTATATAGGAGATTGAATTAGACAATAGACAGACCACTTATTTTAGTAGGGATGGTTGGAATAATTTGATTAAAAAAACTTCAAAGAGAGCACAACTTTAGATTATTCTCGTGCGGAATTGAAAAACAAATGAGATTAGTTGAAGCGTGAGTGGAAGTTATGGAGGGAGATCAAAAGTAGTGAGAGTAGATTAGGTTGGAACCCAATCAAATAAACGATTGATGTTTCCGATAAATGATGGATAGAGCAAGTAAAAATGTAATGACAATGTGCATTTTCAATATGTGATTTGCTTACAGTGTGCGGATGGGATGGTTCAGTTTATGATAGCCGCATTTATCACAGTGTTGTGAGAGATACAAGATGTGAATTTCCTTATTCGCGCCTATGTAATTGTCCGACACTTATCATGAATAAATATTATTTTAATCTTTGTTATAATTAATCAGTTTATTGTAAAAACTTATTTTCTGGTTGATGTCAAATATCTGTTAAAACGCGGTTTTGAAATCATTCCTTGAAACGAGATATCACTTGTAGAATTTGCTTGAGACTATTGAAAATGTTGAGGTGAAAGTAGGCGGTCTGAGGAGGGCAGACCACGCAGACTGCAGAGACTGCACGGGCAGTGCAGATAGTCTTTGGCGTCTAGCCGGTTTTTTAGCTACTTCTCTTCTTGTGGTTTGACCAAGCAGTTGTTTCTGGAGAACTGTCCGCTGCGGTTAGTTATTGACTAACAGCGGGCAGCACGGTTTAGTTTGAAAGATCTATGGGTTCTCTGGATCGAGTTTTAGCTGCACGGTTTGTATCTCGAAGGTGGTTAGGTCGCGTCAACTTTGGTGTTCGTGCAGGGTGCGTAGTCCGATTCTTGGGGGCGACCTGGTTATTTGTCTGTGCGGTCTATTTCCAGAGACCGCTGGTATTGTTGACTTGGACAAATTGTCCAAGTGTCCAGTCCAGATTGGTTGCCTAAGTCGAGGTGTCCGCTCGGGGTGTGTGCGTTTTGTTTCACAAGTCGCTGGTTTATTCACAACTTGGCTTGCGGTCTGTTGTTGCTAGTCGCAGTTCGTCGGGGGTCATTATATCGCTTATGGGTGGTGACCGCACTCCTCCGGACGCCTATAAATATGAGTCCCTGACTCATCATTTTTAACCAGAACAGTGAGAACTTAACTCGCTTCTTGAACTTGTTGTTAGACTTTGTTAACCACGCGACTAAGTGAAGTTGACTTGTGATGTGCAGGTTGTGCGACTAGCATCGAGCGACTAGACAACTAGTACTGGCTCAGTGTGCTTCAGTTCGCGGATAGCAAGTTGCGGATAGTTCAATAAGGCGGATAGTCTTCTTGCTCGGAGTTTGCAGATAGTTCAATAAGGCAGTTCGCCCGGTCCGGTCTCAGCGGGTTGATTGTTTCCAGTTCAGTTCAGTTCAGCAGTACTGTTCGCGGCGAACTTCTACGGTCAGGTGACCTCGCGGTCAGGCGACTAAGAAGTGCGGATATGGTTATCTTCAGCAGTTGCTCTATAAAGTTGTTCTCTTGTTTCTATTCGAGCGAATAGGCGCTCTGGCGGATAGACGACTTCAACTCGATGTTTGCGGCTAGGCAGTCTCGGAGTTCTGTCCGGCCAGCTTGTTTTTCTTTGTCTGTATTTTGTTGTTTCCATTGGATGCATTGCACAATCATGTCTTGCAATGTATGTCTCGCACTTTAAAGAAGATTATTAATTTCATTGTGGTTTTTGTTCTTCTACTGCTTCTGGTTTATTTGACTTGGACTCAATTTGTTTGGGCGTTTCGCTGCTCTATTTTGGACAAATGTCGTTGGAAGGAGGGTAAACAAATGAATCTCCGGCGGCATTTGCTTCATTTCCACCCGCCCGCCCGCCTTGAGAAATGCCCCAAAAAACTCTGTTTTGAGCAGCCACCTCCCCCCTCCGATTCGAACACTTTGTTTCCACCCGCCAGATCGACCCGCCACCGCCAAGCCAAATGAAGCCTTGGTTTGATATAGTGTTCCTGCGACTGTTGAAGCCAAAAATTGACCTCAACGAGAGTTCAAAAATAAGGGTGTAGCCAACACCTACTTCTCTCAAACCCCGACCCTCGACTGGTTGTAAAGGACCTAGAACTGACCCAAAGCCTCAGCAGGGAGGTCCCTCCTCTTTCCCGGAAGATCTCTGAGAGCTTCCCCTCCAAAGCCAAAAGCTGGGCTCGAAGCTCCTCAGAAAACACTAGAGAGTTTTGGGAAAAATGACAGCTTGCCTTCTGAATAGCCCCTACGGGTCTATTTATAGTCTTGGCTGACCTGAAATTACTAAAGTACCCTTGGCTTGTCTGTCAATAGTCAATTCTCGTTGTTATGAAATTCTGAATGCAGACCCCGGGGGCATGTGGGTCATTTACCCGAGGGCAACTAGGTAATTTCACCCTAGGCCCTGGCCCCCACCCGGCGAGAACCCTATGCCGGGAACCATCCCGCCTTTCATTCGGCGGGAGCTACAAAAAAAGGGATGAAGGTCCCCTGGACCGAGCCTGCTTCCGCCCTCCATGGGGCGCGAGAACCTGCTTCCGCCCTCCACGGGGAGCGAGAGCCTGCTTCCGCCTCCATGTGGCGCGAGCCCTCTCGTCGTCATTGGGCAGAAGTAGGTCTCAGATGGAGCTCTTCCGTTCTGAAGCCCAAAGGTAGCCTGAAGCGAGTCCAATTCAGGCCCTTGAGGGGGGACCTTGGTCTTACCCAACAAATATGGGGTTGTACAGCGACCTTTCTCGGGTTCACAAAATTTTTCAGAGACGAAGGCCCTATTGAAGACCATCATGAGATCTTTAACAAAGCGCACTCTTCACTTCGTAGTGTCTTTGAACAAACTTTTGGCATATGGAAAAAATTAGTGTGCATTCTTATGATTGTGTGAGAGTGCACATTCCCAAAACAATATATAATTGTGGTGGATACAATAGCCTCTCTAATTACATCAAAAGGCATTCATCAAGGGCAGATTAAGAGTTTGGAGCATGTGATGCTGATGAAAACTTCGTGCATCTGGAGGCATACGAACATGAAATCAACTAACCAACATGATACAAAATCAAGCGTAGTGCCAATTACAAATAATGGGACAGGTGCAACATAGATGTTTGTTTTGAGAAAATTTAGTGCAAGCCAATTACAACAAGAGGTAGTCACACATCGTCTTCCTTCTGCCAAAAAGAAATCTAAAAGCATTCATCTTAACAGAGTTGTTTCTCTTTCACCTGATCACTATTTTTCACGTATAAGTAGTCGAAATTCATTTTCTTGATGAGGGGAATTCAAATCCACCGTCCATTTTGCAAAAAATAATTAGGGGACCCGACCCTCCCACCCTTAGATCTACCCTTGGCTAAGCTGAAAAGTTTAATTGGGCATCTATGGTAGCTTGATAAGCCTAGGCTGAAGGGGCTACGCTATGCTTGACTTATTACTAATTCTTTGATTAGCTCTTCCTTTTCAATATGTTTGTTTGTTTGTTTGTGATTTATTTTTACAATGTTTAATTGATATAAATAATATGGTTGCATATACGCATGTGTTGAGATGTATGACCATGTCATTAATTAACAATTCTGAGGGAATTTTATTTTATTTTATTTTATTTGTCCAATAGTGCTTTTATTTTATTTTATAATTATCCATGATGATTTATATTTAAGATTATTGATGGGTTACACCAACATTTTATAAAGAAAGTTCCCCCTTGATCCCCCCCCCCCCCCCCAAATGGGAGATCATGGGGTTGACTAGTCAACCCCACCTCCCATGATGAGGAGAACATGGGGGGTGGGGCCCACTCCCTTCTCTCCACTAAAGCCACCCCCTTTGGGAGGTAACCACCGGCCGGCCGCCACCACCAGCTGCCGGCGGAGTAGTCGCCGTCGGCCGAGCAGCAGCCGCCGGACAGGTCGCGGCCCGCCGGCGGCTAGGACGTCGTCGCGGCTGCCAGGCAGGCTGCAGCCGGCTAGGCCGCGGCCAGGGCCGCCGCCAGCCAGGCCGCGGCCAGCCTGGCCGCTCCCGCCGTCCAAGGCGCCGCCGGCCAGGCCGCGGCCGGCCAGCCAGCCCGCCGCTGGTCGGGCCGCGGCTGGCCAGATCGCGCCCACCGACCGGCCGCGGGCGCCCCATGGCCGGTCCAGGCCGCCCCTTGGCCGGCCACCGTCGGCGCATGGCCGCCCCACCGCCATGGACGGTCTGCCCACCGTCCGATCATGGTGGGCTTTACTCGCCGTCCGATCTGGTGAGTAACCACCCACTAGTCCACTACATTAGTGGTGGGACCCGCCATGATCCTCTCCTGGAGACTATAAAAGGAGCCACGGGGCCTCCTCATTCATCACCTTTTGGCTCCTGGTCATTTTTTTTCTCAGGTCAGAGCTCTGTCGGGCTCCTCCCTCAGGTCATCCTCCTTCTGTTTGCGCCTAAGTCTCGGCGCATGCAGAAGGAAGAGGGCGATCCTTGCAAGTAGGCGCGCGGCGGACCCGCAATGCAAGCTACAGAGCACCAGTGCCACCACCCGAATTTTAGTACCCTAAGCGCTCCCGCGACGCAGCCTGTTGCCTGCGGGAAGCTGTAGTACTCTTCTCTCACCTCAAATTGTAACGGGAGCGGCCTGTCGCCCCGATTTTTCAAACGCACTGTAACTGAAAGCAGCGAGTGGATTTTGACCAGCACAGATCTGGTCACGTGATTTTTTACCCAGTTGAGAGGTTTTTTCACGTCATCAAATCTTGAGTCAATCTTCCCTTTCCTCTGACTGTGTGTGCCCTCGACCGCCCCGCAAGCTAAGACGGCCCAGTTGAATCCGGTCCGACCGGGGCATCGAGTTAGCCCGCAACAGTTATATTTACAATTTAGGTTCCGGTTCGCTCTGCGGTGGTGATCACGAGCTTGGTGGTTATGAACCGCCGCTCGTGAATGCCCGATCCCGTCTAACGAATTTCAACTACTTTTAGATTCAAAAATTATTTCTTTTTTTAATGGCGGTAACAACCGATGTTTGTCCAAACTCGTTCGAGCAAAAAAAAATGCGCAAAACTAAGACTTAGTCAAAATGTTGACAAAAGAGGTTGTGAGAATTTAAATGTTAGCAAAAACTTAACATTTCTTCTATTAAAAAAAATATTATGAAATTTTGTTGATGAAGTAAAATTTAATAAGCCATGTAATTAGGCTTTGTATTGTGTAAATATGGATTGACATTGATGAATATTAAGCAATATAAAAAGATGTCATTAATAAGCCATGTAATTTGGCTTGAAATATGTTGCTAAACTTTTATTTTTCATATATTTATCCCAAATTTTTTGTCCTAAGTTTGAAATTTTGTCTGATGTGATGGGGTGAAGAAATCAAGCTGCAATTTCTCAATGACAAATGGAAGGCCTCATAGCAAACATCCAAATTAAACAGTGAAGTAAAATTTAAATAAACAGTGCTTCAATGTTGCATCTTACTGTTCTTATTTCTGAAGAGATCAAGAGATGAAGCAGTCAGCAGCCAAAATCTTCAAAAAATCAGCAGGCAAAGTCTTGAAAAAATTGGCAGGCAAAGGATGTTGAAACGCAAACGGACCGTGCACAGGGGCGGAGCTATCTAGGGACCCGTGGGGGCCTATGCCGCCACGCATTTTTCGGCCCAGTTCAGTGAACCGCAGGTCCGCAGCCGAGTTCCCAAAATCCTAAGCCTGGAGTCGACCCCGCGGGGCGCGTCATTTTCTCCTGACTCCTGATTCTAAGTATCTTGTGCTCTCACGCTCCAATATTTCTGGCTCCGCCACTGCACGTGCAAAAATTAAGCCGGAGCGAAACCGGAGCACAATGGACCGACAAAGAGGCCAAGGAGGAGCGAAACTGGAGCAGAAAGAAAAAAAAAGAACTTCACTGGTAAAAGTTGAGGATTGTTAAATGCAAGTCTATAAACGCTATATGCAGGTCACTGATATATAAACAACATAGAATTTTATATGCATACTATTTTGATATATGCACACCAAATACAAAATTACTCAATAGAAAAAAGTCTTGCATCTTTGAAATTATCAGAGAATTTGTGGCATCGTAATGACATATCGCCGGCGAGAAGCAAAACATCACGAATTGATGAAAAATCATGAATGAGGAAAGAAAATATACAAGAGAAAATGGTGAAAGCAGAAAGATCAATTTTAAAAATGGTCATTGTAATATATAGATCATATTTGGTTATATACAAACCTAAAATGTAGTTTTTTTTAATCTTTTTTCTCTACTATATACAAATCAAATAAAAACCTCTCCCTCCCAAAAAAATCATTTCTCATTTCAGCATACCCGTCTCCTGCCCTAGTCGCTCCTGTCGCCCTGCTCCCGTGCGACAAACTCCACTCCAACGACCTCGTTTCCAGTGGTCGGCGGTGTCAACCTGTCGTTCTCGACCTTTCGCGATCTGCAAGAGGTAAAACCCTAACACTCTCTAGTTTTACGACCTTTTGCGACCTGTCGAGGGAGGTGTTTGGCATGAAAGCAGGATCAGTGAACCCTAACCCTGTCATCGTCGTCGTGTTTGGCTTCCCACGACAGGAAGCAGCAGCACCACTGACAACACTAAGGCGGCGCTCGGGGCATCCTTTTTTCCTATTGCAGTTTGGGTCATCTGTGTGATTTTACTGAAGAAGATATGCTTTGTTGTGCTTATTTTGATGATCCAGCTCTGTGGAGATTTTTTCATATATGCTGGAATATGGTATTGTATTATATTCGAAAATGTTCAATCATGTATATTGTATAGCTTGCGCTCCTGGTAGTTATTCCGTATTATTGTTAAATTTCTCATGTAGATGTAACTTCGTTTTTTCAAACAAATATGGTGTTTACGTCAAAGATCTGATTGAGTGTGCACGTAAGGTTGAAAGGAGTCTATGTTATGTTGTAACGATATTAAGTTCTGATAAAGTTACAGCTAAATCATGTCCACGTGTTTTGCTGGGTTGTGAAAGAGTCGGTCAATTTCGTGAAAACCCTAAACAAGTTAGGCCAAACAAGCGTAAGAGCAGCTATCATTGAAGGAAACATGTGAGGTGCATTTTTCAAACAATATTACATCTGAGTTTGAAGAAATTAACAAAATGTTTAATGAAACTACTATGGATCAAAGACAAGAAACTACTATGGAAAAATACACTAACTTCGACACAACGTTTCTTTATTGAAGTTTGTAAGCAATTTTCAACATTTTGGAGCACATCAAAGAGGTATTCAATGTAATTGGTGATGGTCATTGTGGTTTCCGTGTTGTTGCTCGAGCATTAGAAATGCATGAGTGAAAATTGGGCACAAGTGATGTTAGATCTTATCAATGAACTCAAGGTTAAAGTGAGCATGTATGTTAAAATTTATGGGGAGGAAAGATTGCAAGAGTTGATGTCTTCTCTTCAATGTACGGAAATACCAGCACCCCAAAATAAATGGATGTCAATGTCATATATGGGTCTTGTGATAGCTTCATGATATAATATAGCTTTTATCCAACTTTCAAAGTTTCAAAGCCTCACTTTTCTACCGTTGAATTCACCGCTGCCGCCAACACAAAGGCTAGTTGCAATGGGTTACATAGATCGAAATCATTTTGTACATTTGGCGATGCATGAAGGATGTCCTCCACCTCGTATTATCTCTTCTTGGAAAAAGTTTCGTGATCCAACTGCAATAACATGGAAGGACAAATACATTGCATGAGTACAAATTTCAAATCAACAAATATACACATGTGAGGTAGTAGATTTGGGTGTCTTCTAAGGTATAAATTATTTTTTAACTTTTTGAAGTTTAAATTCTTATATAACAAAGAGTTTGATTCAATCGGATATCTAAAATTTATTCATTGATTGCAGGTTCGCTTCACTTGCGAAAAAGGCGAACGCCATGATTTTTTGAAGGATTTAACAGTTTTATGTCTTGAATTACCTATTTTTTGTAATGTTTGCTAATATAAGATGTCCTACATGTTCTTCTAATATAATATTAAATGACTGATTATAAGAAAATTAAGTTTGATTTTTTTTTAAAAAAATCCATTGGTCTGCATATAACAACTTTGTCTACATATAGCTGGTTTTGAATTAATATGGTTTGTATATAGTCAAACATGATCTATATATAACAATGACCTTAAAAATTTACGTTGGATCGGCGACTCAAAAAACCCCGAAAACAATTTTTTGTAAATGCTCTTCTTAAAAAGTTCAACAAATCAAAAAAAAACATTAAAAAGAGAGTGGCAGTAGGAATAGAGCTTTTACCACCACCATTCCAAACAAAACTTTAGAGATGGTTAAAACTGACGTTATTGACCAAAACATTTCACCCACCAGCATCCAATTCCTTCATTGTTGTGGTTTATGACTTTCTTGTTAAAATAAACACAAATCTCAGTTGCTAATTAAAGATATCAGTGGCTGCAAAGAAGCTGGCATCAACTCCTCAACCTACAAGAAGATAGAAGATTTCAGACCACCGAAAAGCTAGAAAAGGGAATTCGGGTTCGTTTGGATAGGCGGCGGGAGCCGGCGCAGGAGGAATCGCCGCAGAGCTTTGAAACGGAGGTGGCTGGAGACGTGGCGATACCGCCGTTGTTGTGAAGGTTTGCATGAGCAAACGCCACCGCCCGGGTACTGCGGACGTTTGTTTTCCCGCCGTGCGGCGGCGGTTGCTCCCGCATCGGCGCTCAGTCGCCGATCCAAACGAACCCTGTGTTTTTTGCAGGGTTTTGAAAACCATTTCGGGCATGGAACCAATCTTCGAAGAGGTTCAAGATTTAACTGAATTGAATCAGGTGGAACCATTTTGACATAAGTAACTTATATACATATTATATCTCATTAAATTATAAATCAATATAAGAAAATAAATCAATATAAAAATATTAGTTGTAATTATAAAAATATATTAACCTTAGATCTCTATAATTTGATAATAAACCCATGGAATTGGATATTAGTTCTTTTTAAAAAAGCCTTATTAATGTTGATCTCTAAAGCATTACTTTTGTATTTATAAATTGATTATTACTCATTAGATTAATTATACTAATAGGGGGTCATTTTCTTTAATAAGGGCGTTAATATTTTCATTTCTTTAATAAGTTAATTAAGGTCCGGTTTGCGGTCGTGACCGCTTACGGTGAAAATAAGTCCTCCCAACGGAGCGTAAGTGTCGCATAGTATCCTATTTTTTTTACTTATTAATGTAGTATATATGATCGAAATAACATGATTAATTCGCCCATATAATATTTTATTAATTATTGATATATATTGACCAAGAAAGAAGGGTCGAATCTGAATATTTCTCTTCGAAAACAAAATCTATGACTGGTAATGCCCTTAATGCAAAGTCACATTTGTTGCACTTATTAACCTGAAGCCTTTCGTCTGCACCTTGGCCATATGATTCTACGACCAACCCTACACACATCTGGAGCAACTGCATTCTAAGACCAAGCGAACGCGCCAGGTCCGCGCCAGACCCGGCCCGGGCATGCGCGGCCTGCACGCACACGGCCAGCGCTCGCACTCGCGCGGCCTACGCTCGCACTCGCGCGGCCTGCGCTCGCACTCGCGCGGCCTGCGCATGCGCAACCCGTGCGTGCGCGGCCCCCGGGTCGCCCCCCGGGTGGTCGCGCCCCGCGCGTCCGTGAGCTGCGTGCACAGTTCATTTTTTTTGAACTTAAACATAATAAACAATAACATTAAAAAATAATTAAATTTAATGCATTCTAAGTGCTCATTAACCAAATTGAAAAAAAAATAACTGTTTCCAAAATGATTATTTCAGTCATGAAAATCATAAACGTGCTCTGTCATGTTGATGAAACATATCCCTCGATCATCGATCGTTAACTGCACACCAAAAAAGACATGTAATTACTGATCTTTTTATATATGTTTATAAATGTAAAAGTCATTATGGTGTATATATGTGATACTCCGTGAGTTGATCTGCAATGTAGTCTCTAATATTGGTCATTTATATAGCTCCTGTTCCCTCAAATGAGCTTGGTGTTGTGTTCGGATTTGAATCGATATATAGTTCTTGGACGATTGTTTGGCCGCAACTCATATGCCTCTGGATGAATAAAGATTCTGTTTCTGTCACATACATCAAACTCTGGGTCAGCCCTCGATGGATGTCTTCTAATAAAGTTGTGGAGCGACATCGCAACGACGACAACAACACACTGCTTCGAGAATTCAAAATGAGGCATTTTGCTAAGTATGGGCCATTTTTTCTTCCATACACCAAAACTCCTCTCGATGACACTACGCAGCGATGAGTGTGTTTTATTAAATATTTCACGTCGTCCTTCAATTGTCCTATTTCCCCGAGCAAAGTCCGGCAAGTGATATCTCGTTTCCGGAAAAGGTTTCAGGAGCCCCTTCTCCAATGGGTAACCAGCATCGACGAGATAATATTTACCTTTAATAGCAAGAAAGATTTTAAACATTTGAAGATATGATTAATAAATCAACATAACATAAAAGCTCGTGGTACATACCTTCTGGTGGAAATAGAAATTTACTTAGCGGATCTCGTACTGCACGATGATATATGTGTGTGTCATGTGCAGACCCCTCCCATCCAGGTACAACATATGTAAAACACATATTGAAGTCGCAAACGACCATTATGTTTTGACTCGTGCTTCCATGATGACCAATATAAGGAACTTGATTTTCCATAGATATTCATGCATCAACATGTGTACCGTCAATTGCACCGATACAATCTTTAAAAAATGGCATATATCTATCATCATTTTGTGTGTGCGATGGAATTGTACGAAATTAGGGATCAATCGGAGCAATGTTATGCATGGACAAACTTATCAGAGCTTCTAGACCGATCATAAACAACCGACTCAATGTCTCTGTGGAATGTTGGAATCTTTCACCTGATTTTCTGAAAGTTTCATTGTGCCCCAATATATAAATCGTTATTGCCAAAATCTCACTGGACTGTGTCCTTTGTGTTCCTCTTAAACCGTGACGTTGTTCCAACAATGCTAGCAAGTCAAAAAAATGACCTTAGTTATTCAGAACATATTGTGAAAACGCCCAGGATGTCCTTCAAATAATTCTCGAAGCCATTTATGTCCAGTTTGAGATGATGTCATACACGGTGTTTTATCACAAAACAAAGTGACATAATCACTAATTAAACATACAGTGGTGTTAACAAGTTTGACATATGCGGTGCAATCTTGTTGACGAGTTGCACAGTAATTCACCATCAACTCTTCATCATCGTCTATGTTAACTACTCTATCATCATCTACGTTTGACATTATATTGACCTATAAATATGACAAAACAGTCAGTATAAAAATGTAACATATATCACTGCATAAGAGATAATAATAACAATAATTATATTTGTAACATATATCACTGCATAAGAGATAACAGTCACGTAAATCACTGCATAAGAGATGCTTCGAACAAGAAATAAGTTCCACATAGAAAATCATAAACAACATATAAGAGAAATCATATATGTGAATTCATGTAGTGGGTCTTCAGCCATTCCACCCTCCTATCCTCTGGGATACTCAGGAATATCACTCGATTCACTGGTGTTTGAAAATGAACTGTAGCAAAATGATACAGCAATCGGTCCTCAAAGATTTCTGGGTACTTCTCCAATTCTTGAATCGCCTCTCGCAGCAGATATATACTAGGGGGAATAATTGGTGTTGTAACGCGCTGCATAATTGCTTCTGAGGAGGAGAATAACTTTTCCACATGTGTCAACATAACCTGCTTGGTCCCCATTTCATGTCCCTTCCCCTTTCGTTTTCGTTTTGAAGCTGCACCACTTTGAGAACTCTGCCCAGGTGTAGTCGAGTCAAGATCTTCATTTGCAAAAGTCTATGTATTATTGCTCTCATTGATGTGATCTTCAGCTTCTTCGGATAAGGTGTTTGCATGCGAAAAAATTCCTTGAAGTTCTCCAGAATAAGGCATCCATACATTTTCTACTGTCCCCACAACCAGACTGAACATTTTGTCTAGTTTTTCCTCAAGCTCGGGCGCTATTCCGCCAAAACGAAATTTCTTCGCATTGGGAATCATCTACAAAATAAAAGGAGCTTCAAAATAAATGCACATCATAATCACATGTTCATTATTATAATAATAAAATTATATATAAAAAATCTAACCTCAATACGTTCTTTCCACCAATCATCGGACGTGTCAATTGTCCGCTTAGTGGGATTCCAACCAAGACCGGTCTCACCTCTTTTGAGTTCACCCCATAATTTTGAATCACGCTTCAGTTGATCACATTTGTTTTTCATTTGTGCCCGACTGTACTCCAAACCTGTGCGCTCCTTGAATTTTTTCACCAAATTGCACCACCCTTCCTTATTGAAATGGGTGGTAGGTCTATTCTCTAAATCTATCTCTCGGCTACAAAGATCACAAAAAAGCAGAACATGCGATGTCTCCCAATTTGCAGAAATTCCACCTTACGTTGATTTACCCATCTATGAGAAAAAATAAACTTAATGCATACACACACACAAAGAGACATTGACACAAACATACACACACTCACACAAACATACACTTACACAATCATACACTCACACAAACATACACTTACACAAACATACACTCACACAAACATAAACTTACACAATTACACACACACGTAAACACACACACACACACACACACACACATTCCCAAACACCATAAACACACACACACACACACACACACAAACACACACAAACACAATTATACACACACACACACACACCCTAAACACACACACACAAACAAAATTATACACACACACATTCCCAAACACCATAAACACACAAACACAAACATACACACACACAAACAAAATCATACAAAGACAAACACAAATCAAACACACGCACACAAACACAATTATACACACACACATTGATACACACATACAAACATACATATACACCCTAAACACACACACACAAACACAATTATACACACACACACACACACACACATTCCCAAACACCATAAACACACAAACACAAACACAAACAAAATCATACAAAAATAAACACAAATCAAACACACACACACAAACACAATTATACACACACACATTGATACACACATACAAACATACATACACACCCTAAACACACACACACACAAACACAATTACACACACACATACACACACACACACATTCCCAAACACCATAAACACACAAACACAAACATACACACACACAAACAAAATCATACAAAAACAAACACAAATCAAACACATACACACAAACACAAATCAAACACACACACACACACATACACACCCAAAACACACACACACACACAATTATACACACACACACATTCCCAAACACCATAAACACACAAACACAAACAAAATAATACAAAAACAAACACAAATCACACACATACCCAAACACAAATCATACACACACACACACACACACACACACACACACACACACATACACACACACACACACACACACATGCCATGAAAAAATCACATTTAACAGTGCGTTTAGGGAAACGAAATCAAGAAAAATAAAGGCTAAGTTCTGGAATCAGGAAAAAATGAAAGAGAAGAAATGAAGAAGCATTAGCCCTAATCTGGAAGATGGCCGACAGGTAGCAGGGGGTTGTCCATGGAAAAAGAGGGCGTTTAGAGGTGGAAGAGAAGAGGGCTAATGCTTGCGTGGAGGCGAGCTCGGCGACGACGACATAATCGAAGCAGGCGACAAGCGGGAAGCAGAAATCGGGAAGCATAAAAATGGCTTACCTGCGGTAGAAGAGAAAGGGGCTAGTTTGGAAGATGGCCGGCGTGGAGGCGAGCTCGGCGACGGCGACAATTGCGCGAGGAAAAAGAATTGCGCGAGCGGCTTTGGACTGGAATCGGGAAGCAAAAATCGCCCCTAGGGCTTGTCGTGGAAGAAGAATCGTGCGAGCCCCTCGATTCCAGAGTCGTGATAATTTTTCACGCCTCTGAAACGCGCAAATTTGACGATTACCGTGTGGTGGCGACTCCAATCGCGGGCGTCACATTCTTGTTTGGCTCGTCTTATTGAAAAACAGCGGGGTGTTGTTGTTGAAACGTGGAGCCAAACAAAGCATAAGTGACGTCAATCGCCTCTATGAGAGCGCTCCCATCTAGGCTCCGCGTCAACGAGAGCACAACTGTTAGAAGTTCTGTGTAACACCTCCCTTGCAATGATTATATAATATGGGTCCAATCGAGGCCCCACAATATATAGACGCCACAGTTTTAGTATTATAAAGTGATATAAAAGTACTACATATCTCAAAACTCAGAATACAATACATGGAAACACTAAAATAAAAAATAGAAGTTGTCCACAAAACATAGGAGTCCAAATGGCCTATGGCCTTACATCAATTAGATGTCCAAAACATCACGCAAGCCGAAAAACGATGAAAGAAAGATGACATGCAAACAAGCAAGAAATAACATGAAAAGGTACACTTCATGAGGCATAGGACTTTTTGGCCGGCAAAGTTCCAGCTTGAAATCCATGCCCGAAAAAAATTTGTTGTGACCTGGGTCAGCAAAGACTGGCCTCAACTGTGTAACCAACATCCCTCCTCTCAGTAATCTCTAGCAGACCCTAGGGCACTCCATCACCCTACAGGTCAGCACTTCGTATACATATGTAATAAAACATAAACTAACAAAGAAAACAACATGATTTCATGTCTCAAATATCAAACACGTTTCTATGTTGAGCAAATAAATAAAAGTGACCTATACTGCAGCATATATGCAAACTCAGGTTTCACCCAAGCCACCTTATAACGTGTATGATTCTAATATATTATCACGCATCATCGCATCACAATAAAATCCATGAGTACACTCATTCCCCAAAGTCATACAAGCCTAAGGCCAAGAACTCTCGCTGAGACCCCATTCACACATGGATCACAACACCATCATGTTTGTCCTTCAGCTCCTTTGTTCTTTCCAATTCCACCAAAACACACGCAACTGATGCTAAGAACTATCTCTTGTACCCCACGCATACATGGATCAAAACACCATCGGGCTTATCCAAAAGCACAGACGTTCTCGTCTATTTCCAGAAGAGGGGACTTGTCTTGTCGGGATACCTTCCACACGTGAATCAAAACCTCATGGGATAAGCCAGCCTACTACAAAGACAAAGCCACTCCTTTACAAACAAACGGACATCACAATCCATCACTTGCATTTCCCCGCTCTAGCCAACGTTCGTTCTCATACGAAACTAAGGGGCATCAAAATGGCATCTACGCCGTAATCAGATTTCTAGCAAAATCCCTAATATGCATGTCAAACAACATCACTGAATCAGACCACTGATCACGATAATGACTTAACCCATAATGCCTAATCCACTAACGGAGTAGATTTCTAATGCAAAACATGTCGGGGACGGACTCAATTAATTCGGTGGCTCTTCTTGAACCCCAGGCGACCCGGATCCCTCTCACTCGAGAGATCTGGTGTCAAAATTTGCAAGAAGAAAAATGCATAAAGAAAAGATGTCATGCATGTATCCTAAGACTGAGAGGAGAGATGTCGTTACCATGCGTTATCTCTTCTTAGCCATGGAGATTTTGATTTGCACTGATGGAAGTGTGCGCCTTTAAGCCCTCTCCATGATGTCGGTCTTGGATCGTGAATTGGAGCTCTGAAGCTCCAACAATGGAGGAAACTAGGTCGTCTTCCTCCTTTGAACTCTCCCGCTCACCAATCGGCAAGTGCCAAGGACTTGAGAAAAGTGAGGGGAGAAATCTCATCTTCCCTATTTAGGGTTCACGGGAGAAATATCTGGGCATTTGGATCAAGTTCCAAGAAGATCGAATGCCAGAAAAATCTATTTACGAAACAGGTTCACCGGTACCTTAAAAACAGCTCTGTGACTCGTGGCGGCAAGTGAACTCGACGCCAATCTAGCTGACTCGACGCTACACTAGCTGACTCAACACCACACTGGCTAACTTAACGCCACACTGGCTGACTCGACGCCACATTAGTCGACTCGACGCCACACTAGCTGACTCGACGCCACACTAGCTGACTCGACGCCACACTGGCTGACTCAGCTCCAAATTGGTTAACTCAGCTCCAAACTAGTTAACTCAGCTACAAACGGTCTAACTCAGCTCCAAACTGGTTAACTCAACTCGAAACTGATTAACTCAGCTCCAAGAGAGTTAACACGTATCCTAGCTCTTCTAGCATTCCAAAACAGAGTATCTGTCTTCAACTCTTGGTCACCTAACCGCCAAGGTCGTCTAATCGCAGAGTAGAGCGAACATCTTATTTGAACTGCTAGTCAACCCGCTAGAGGCGAACTGATTTATCCAAGCTATGAAAATTGCCAAGGAAGAAGACTGTTTAGTCACCGAACCTGCGGTCTGCTACTAACCACTGCCGACTGCTACCAGCTATCCGCACTGCCTCCTCTAACTTCAGTCAGAAACAGTGTCTTGGTTTCAAAGTGTTAGCCGCACAATCTTTGAACACAACAATAAACTGGTCACTTCTCTTTGTCGTACGGTTAGAAAAACTTAACCGCTGAGTTTTAACTCAAGCTATAGTTTTTACTGTTCTAGTTATTAATGATTAGGTCAGTGATACACCCAAAATAGATTTGTGTATTAACGCAAGTGCACATGCCAGACCAAGTAATATAATGTGAGTTAAGATCGTTCTCATGGAGAAGTGATTAGTGTTCGCAAGTACTAACTCTACCTTTTATTTAAATTCAAACGGATTGATTTAGAGTAAATTTTTTTATGATGGAAAATTAAAATAAAACTATAACTAAAACAAATAACACTTACTTAAAAATACTTTTATCAAGTTTGACAAACAGTCTTGTATATTGATTTCATTTGTTTATTGTGATAAGTTTTTAGAGTGAGCCTTCATGAAATACTTGATTATTATCATGTAATGATTTGAAAGTGCACGTAATCATCTCTCGATCTCTGAAATTTGTTTGCTTTAATTCTCTTAATTATCTCTAACTTAGATAGGAAAACAATAACATAAAGCGCACAAATCAATGTTGTTAACACATGATGAAATTTTTTTCTCTTTTTATGCTATACTGATATTTATGTTACACTTATGACATTGTTCTCTTGAATCTTACAACGCAGTATAACGATGAAATTTGGCTAAATATTTATGTGGTTGCTTTCTCAAATCTCGTCACGTAAAAAAAGATTCAACCCTAAAATAACGTAACTCCTCTCTTGAATCTCGTCATGCAATTTAAAAGAAAAATACTTAATCCAAAATTTTCATAAAATAAAAGCATAAATACAACTAAGATAGTTTTTCAAACAATCATAAAAGATAAATTAAAATCACATCATTCACAATAAGACAAAGTAATTTCAACATACAAGACCTAAAAATTTAGTTTATGACGGAAGGATGAAACTGCACAACAAGAAAGATCTGACTATACATGATTGTCAAAGTTTAAATGATGTGGGAAATTGATTTCAGATCTCGCTTCAAGGCCTTCTTCCTTCTTGTCGGTGCGTCCAAACTCAACCCTTTTTCCTCTTCTCAAAGTGATGGCTTTGTAGATATCTCCCCTTTAATGTATTGCGTCTACCTTTTAGGCAAGATATCCCCCTCTTAAAAACCTGCAGACATCTCCCAATAAATGTCTCCTTCCATTTTTGAGTTTGACGCAAAATTCAAAATTTGAATTTAAAATTCATCCAGAACTTGTTGCAACAATTAAAATAGATTGTTGCAACAACCTGTGCATGCCAAAATATAAGTTCATTTTTACTTCTCCGGATCAATTCCTTTGTCATTTTTTCAAGAAAACATAGGAAAATAGCTAAATTATCCATAAATAAAATAAAAATGTATTTAATTATAGTTTTTCTCATTTAAATCATTTTTATCATTATGATAAATATTACGTCAAAATAAAGAGATAGATAACTTTTTTGGGGAAGTTATCACACCTTCATACTTGAACTTGTGCTAGTCTCCAACAAAGATAATTCATATCATTAAAATAAATGAATAAATAGTATCAAGATGCAAATTTAAATTATCTTTGTTTCTTAAAAAAAATTAATCAAAACATATTAAAGAAATTTGTTTTACTCAATTGATAAGCTTATCAATCAATAAGAGCTCAAGCATCCACAAATCCATTAGTTCAATAAAAGATAAAGCTCAATTAAGAATATAATATTGTGTATGATTTTCTTAAAAAAATTATTTTCATGTAATTTCTCTCATTGAACCTCTGTATTAATTGAAAATAATAAAAATAAGCCAAGTTTTTGATTTAGCATCCACAAGTGTTAGTAGTTCAATTAAAAATGATTGAATTTGTCTTGACTGGGAATTTATGATTGGGTTTTGATAGCAGAATAGTATTTTCCTAGTTAATAATCTTAATAATTTACCATATTATAAATCCAACAAAGATAGTTCTTCAAACAATTATAAAGGAGAAATTAAAATCACAACATTCACAACAAGATAATCTACTTTCAACATACAAGACTTAGAAATTTAGTAATGATGGAATGATGAAATCGTATAACAAAAAAGATCTTACTATACATAATTATGAAAGTTTAAATACTGCAGCAAATTGATTTCAAATCTTGCTTCAAGACCTTCTTCCTTTTTGCCGATGCATCAAAACCATAGCCTTCTTCTTCTACAAGATGATGGTTCTCTAAAGCTCTCCCCTCTAATGTATTTCATCTATCTTTTAGGCAAGAGATCCCTCTCTTAAAAACGTGCAACCCTCTCCCAATAAATGTCTCCCTCCATTTTTGAGTTTGTCGCAAATTCAAAATTTGAATTTAAAATTCATCCAGAACTTATTGCAACAACTAAAATAGGTTGTTGCAACAACCTGCGCAGACCAAAATATAAGTTAAATTTTACTTCTCCGGATTTATTTCTTCGGCATTTCTAGCAAGAAAACGTAGAAAAATAGCCAAAATATCCACAAATAAAATAAAAATTAATTTAATTATATTTTTACTCATTTAAATCATTTTTTCTTATTATGATAAATATTATGTCAAAATAAAGAGCTAAATAACTTCTTTTTGGAAAGTTATCATCCAGCACCCCTATTTATAAATGGGCGGGCGGATATTGTGACCTCTTAGGGGGGATAGAGTAACCTCAAGTGACGTGGCAGCTAACAGCATCAGTCCGCCCAACATGCGGACTATCAACACCAGACCACGCACGGTTAACTTCACTAGTTCGTACAGCTATGCGGACATCAATTTTAGTCTGTGCGGTCTTAAGTAGCCAAGTAGATAGCCACGCAACCTAAAACCTAACTGTGCCAACGGTGGTCTGCCAGTTTCCTCAGTCTCTTATTTCAGACCGTGCAGTTCGTGGTTAACTTGAATTTAACTGCACGGTTAACACACCAGGGAGCTTGCTGAGACAGGCCGCAAGAAGAAAGATGGTCAAGAACCAGGCTATCCGCCAAAGCCTAACCGTGCAAGCCACGCGGTCTATGCGGTCTGCACTATTCTGACCGCGCACTTCCAACTTCAATATTTTTCAACATGTCACACTACTGTTCGCTAGAACATGGCCAAACAGCTTTTATAAGCTTTTGTATAAGAACATTAAGATTTCAAATAAATCTTTAATCTTTTTTATAAATAAATAAACAGTACAGCATCCATATCAGCAATAATTTTTTGATAGTTTGATGTTGCCGTCATCACAAATGTCGGCATCATCACAAATATTATTTAATAATAATTGATCTAATGTAGTTGATTGGAAGCTTAAGTGTGTGTGTCTATATGTGTGTATATATATATATGTATATATATATGTATATATATATATATATATATATATATATATATATATATATATATATATATATATATATATATATATATATATATATTAAAAAAGCTCAAGTTTTTTTCATTGGAAAAAAGTTAGAGCTTGTTATCTCATCATACATATCGAAATTAGGCAAATAATATAAGCATTGTATAGCCAAGAACGAGGTCTATAACGTTCATGTTAAACATTTTTTTCAAAATATGCACGTTTTGGCTGGAATCTGGCCCAAAAGATTGATGGGTCGATTATTGGTAGGGTTCCCTCAAACCGGACTTCGGCCAAGAATATTCAAGCAATACGACCAAATCGAGCGAGCCGCACCCTCTCAAAGTTCCTGAAATCATCCCGAAAGGAGAATGAAACCAAGTGTGCATGAAGGCCGCGTAAAACCCACGCGCACGCAGCCCGCACAGAACGTGCGACACACGCCTTGCGTGCGGGCTAGCACCCTCACTGCAGGCGTGCTAGCTCCCGCATTGTGCGAGCTAGCGCGCTCACTATGGGTGTGAGCTAGCTCGCTCACTGCAGGCGCGCGCTAGAGCGCTAACTGCAGGTGCGCGCCTAGCGCCCGCATTGCAAGTTCCGACGTGCACCTAGCCCCCGCATTGTGCGCGCCTAGCGCCCGCATTGTGCTCGCCGGCACGCAAGAGCACTGGAGAGCGCCCCGCGGGCGCGCGCGCCCTGTGCTCGTGCGTTGGCGGCAACCTCCGCCGCCAGTCAACCTGGCCGAGCCGCCCGGACCATCTGAGGGCACGTTCGTCATTTCATGAAAATTGGTGTTGCAGGTGATCGCAACGGTGCGACGTCATTTGTCAACTCAAGACTAAGTCCAACGTAATTACTAGCACGCCCACTCAGAAAACTATAAAAAGGGCTTATGTCTTCATTTGAAGTCAGACAACTCCAGAGACTAGCGAGCTCTGAGGTTTTCAGGCGAGAACGTGGGATTAAGATCGTTCCTTGGCTAGAAATTAATTTAATCTGCTCCCTCTCTAGTTTGCGCAACACTCACTTGGACGCATTAGTGAGGTCAGATGAAGGCATCAAGGAATGCTCTTGTGGACACTCCCCTCTAAGCTTATTGGACTTAGCTTCTTTTCAGATTTCTTTGTACTCAAAGCTTGTAATTGAGAGGTAACATGTCACCCTTAAGGGACTCTAAACACATATAAATAGTAATTTTTGGTCTGGCACAGATCCGTTCATATGGTTGTTCCTCTTTTCAGGTTTCCCACGGTAAAAAAAAACATCTTGTCATTGTTGTTTGGTTCTCATTGACTGTTTGTGTGTCCGATCTGACCCAGTGTTATGACGGTCTAATTCTCCAGACCGGAGGAAAATCGGGCGACCCATAACAATTATTATTATATTATCATATATATACCATATTTAAAGACCCTTTTATGTTACTATTTTCATAAATTTGTCTTATCGAGTGTGATAGAGAGCTTAACTGGGGAACAACCAAGAAATCTTGAGCAGAAAAGTTGAACTTCAACGCGAGCAATTGAAGCCAACCAAAATTGGGTTCTTTTTGGTGTTTCTTATTGTTTCGAGCGTATTGTTTTTCGTAACCGCTCTTTTTTGTTGTTAGATTAATTTTTTGAGGATCTAGAAATTATCTAACTGAAACAGATTTTCATAACAAGTGGTATCAAAATCAGGTTCGATCAGCGACTAATTGGATGTTCTATGTTG
Organism: Platanthera guangdongensis; assembly: GCA_039583875.1. Lineage (NCBI taxonomy): Eukaryota > Viridiplantae > Streptophyta > Magnoliopsida > Asparagales > Orchidaceae > Platanthera > Platanthera guangdongensis. Next base: position 15,131,949 of record CM077164.1, read on the forward strand.
AGTTGGGTCAACAGTAGGTGACAACATCAGTTCGATTCTTATCTTTTCAATCTTGATCCGTGAATTTATCAGGTCGCCTCGGTCTTAGTGCAATTTTTTTGGATTGGTCTCTATGGCTTATTCTACACCCAGTGCAAAGTTCGAAGTTGTGAAGTTTGATGGGAAACATAATTTTGGCTTGTGGCAGGTGAAGGTCAAAGCACTACTAATCAAGGAAGGTCTACGTCGTGTCTTATTGGGAAAGACTCATAAAGATGCTGAGGTCACTGATTGCATGTGGGAAGATTTGGATCTCAGAGTTTTGTCCATCATACAACTTTGATTACGTGATGACGTGTTATATGCAGTTCTTTCAGAAACGATTGTCTTCAGTCTTTGGTCAAAGCTGAAGAGTATTTATATAACGAAGTCTCTCCCCAATCGCATCTTCTTCAAGCAGCAGTTGTACAAGTTTAGCATGAATAAGGGTTCATCTCTACATGACCACCTGAACAGTTTCAATAAAGTATTATCAGAATGTCTTTGCATGGATATCAAGGTGGAGGAAGAGGACAAGGCAGTTATTCTCCTAAACTCTCTTCCAAAGTCCTACGAGGGCATGGTCACTACCCTCACCTACAGCAATGATGTTTTGGATATGGAAGAGGTCACTGCAGTTTTTCTCTCAGATGACATTCGTAAGAAGACGCCCGACTCAGGTATTGCTGAAAGTTCAGCTTTATTCCCTCGGGGTCAGTCTGGTTCAGGCGGAGGAGGTGTGTCAAAGTCTATGGGCGGTTCAGATAGTCATTGAACTACTGCAAAAATAATGGTCATGAAATTATGGATTGTTGGAAGCTTCAGAACAAGGAAAATGGAAGACCCCTTTTGGCAAAAAGGAAAAGTCTGTCGCATCCCTATACCTTGAGGATGTAGATGAGGATATCCTCCAGTGTTTTTCCTCACCTTTTATTTTTTCCTGTTTTGTGTGTTTTATTTTTTCAGTTTCCTGCATTTATGTCTTTTTTTTGTTTTTTTGTTAATCATTCCTTCATTTGTGCATGTTTATTATCATTTATTTCTTAATCATGTTATTATACACTTGTGTCCCTATAACTCTCATTTTTTGGTTTTTTTCGGGTCAAGAACTACATTTTTTAATGCAGTTTGGTCACCATTTATTATATAAGCTTTTTTTACAGTTACTCATCATTCTATATAAGCTTAGAGTGTGTCTAATCAACTTTTTTTGATTAGTTCTCATAGGAGTTTGTTTTGCATTCATAGTTTATGTGTTTGCATTTGTCAATTTCTCTCTCGCGCGCACATCACAGGTCAGAACTCTTGACATTTAATCAATTTTATAATTTTCCATCCATATTTCTATTAAAATGGACATTTTTGTAAACTGGGTTATATATATATATATACACACACAAGCATCTTCGCACGGTCTACGCCCGTGCTCGATGCTCTCGGGCGGCCTTCGGCCACATCCAGGCGGGCAACTTGCAGACGCCTCGACGCGGGCTTCGCCTGTGTTCGATACGTCTGCATGTTGCGTCCGCATCAAGACGGGTTATGTTCGCAACATATACATATGAGTACTCAAAATGATCGTAAAAAAATATACATTAATATTACAATATTTATATTGTAAAAAAAATATTATTTGACGTAAAAATATTATTTTCGCACTCTTTTTCTCTTCATATCCCTCCCTCTCTCTAGCTCTCTCTCCCTCACACTCTCCTCTCCTCTCTCTTTAATAATAATAATAATAATATATATATATATATAATCCCACCACCCTCTCTCCCTCTCTCTACTCTCTCTCTTTCTTTCTCTCTCTCTCTCCCTCCTCTCTCTCTCTCCCAACTCTCTCCCCTCATCCCACGCTCTCTCTCTCATGATCCAATGACTCTTGTTTGATTTATGGTGTGCCTCCAAATACCTATATTGTTTTATATAATAAGATATATATATATATATATATATATATATATGAAAAATGCAGTGTCACATTCTTTATTGTACTAGTTCAATTTATTTAATTTTTTAAAAACAAATATAGTTTTCTTTTGCTATCACATATAGGTTTTCATCGATGTTTACAAGTAATGAGAGCAACTCCAATGGGGATCTCTATATTTAGATATCTCTCTTGTACAATGTTCTCTAAATATGAAGAACAAGGAGAATCAACTCCAACCATGTTCTTCGTATTTGGAGAATATGAAATTTTTAATATTATATAAACAATTTTAACAAAAAAAATTAAAAATGTTGTTATCCCCCCTCTACCGTTCGACGATCGTCGTTCGTCGAACGGGTCAACCCGATAATTAAAATTATTATTTTTTTGTGTTATATTATTATATTATATTATATTAATTTTTAAGCTTTTTTATTTAAAATTTAATTGCATAACCAAAATAAAATAAACATTATATAGTTCAAAAAAATTTACATTTGCAAATAATGCTAAAATTCTGGGAGGTCATCATCGGGTTCGCTACGACTTCCGCGTGCGCTTCCCCCGTGTTGTTCTCCTCCATACTCGGGAACTCCATACTCGCTTCCTCCATACTCGCTTCTTCTGTGCTGGTGTCCTCCGGATCGAGCTCCACCATATTGGTCTCCTCCATATAGGCTTCCGCTGTACTGACTTCTACCGAAATGAGGCCCTCCAAATTGAGGCCCTACAAATTGAGGTCCTCCATGTGGGTCTCCTACATAGTGGTTTCCTCCATATTGGTTTCCTCCATGCTGGCCTTCTCCAAACTGATGTCCTCCATATTGGTCAACTCTATGTTGGGCTTCCCTGTACTGGCTTCCTCCGTGTTGACTTCCTCCATATTCGGTTCCTTCGAGTGATGATGATCCTCTAAATAGGGATTGTTTTATGTTTTTATTCATAGTTTTTTGTTTTTTCTGCCGAAAATATTGCCGCTCTGGAATTCCTTTTATGTTATCCAAGTATATCATCATAGTATCATGATCTTGTTTAGCACTCTGAAGCTCTAATGTTTAGCACTCTGAAATGTGATAGGTATCCAATGCTTGAGATAAGAATCTAATGCTGGAGATAACAATCCAATGCTGGGGATGAAGTGACATGAGAATCCGATGTTTGTCATAAAGTGATATGTAATAGGTATCTGATGTTGGTGATAACGTGACATGGGAATCAAATGCTTGTCATAAAGTGACATGTGATAGGCATCCAATGCTGGTGATAACGTGACATGGTAATCCGATGTTTGTCATAAAGTGATATGTGATAGGTATCTAATGCTGCAGATAATAATCCAATGTTGATGATGACGTGACATGGGAATCCAATGTTGGAGATTAGAATCCAATGTTGATGATGAAGTGAAGGGAATTCAATGCTTGATCTAAAAAAATCTTATGTAAGCATCACTTCTCTTCTCATCTTCAGGCTAACTAACTATCTTTCCCTCATACAAATAATAAACTACGGAGTGGGGTCATTTCATTTACGGTCTTCATCGTCTTCAGATGATGAATTATTTTATCAGCAAATTTAAAAGTGGGAAGAAGACACATCTGAATGGGAGCAAGAAGATAAAATATTTCTGTGTGCTTATAACTCCAACAAAGCTCAACTTCATGAAAATAAACTTCCGAGACGCCGAAGTTCAATACCCGGTCGCGTGGTAATCAACTGAGGCAGGATTGAAGGTGATACTAGATTGTGGAATGACTACTTCTCTGATCATCCCACATATGGGGAAACATATTTTCGAAGAAGATTTCGCATGAAAAAGAATTTATTCCTTCGTATTGTTGTCGCGGTGCAGGAGCATGATAATTTTTTCATGCAAAAGAAGGATAGGGTTGGTAAGCTTGGATTGTCCACTTTACAAAAAATAACAACAGCATTTTGTATGTTGGCATGTGTAACAACAGCTGATAATTGTGATGAATATATTTGAATCGGTGAGTCAACCGTGATTCAATGTTTGAAAAAATTTTGTAGGGCGATTGACAAGTGTACAAAGAAGAATATTTGAAATATCTCAATGTCAATGATGTTGCTAGATTACTACAGAGAGGTGAAGAACGAGAATTTTCAGGGATGTTGGGAAGTCTAGATTGCATGCATTGGCAATGGAAGAACTGCTCAACAGCATGGGCAGACTAATATTCAGGATGCCATGGTGGGTCAACAATTATACTCGAAACAGTAGCATCTTATGACTTATGGATATGACACGCATATTTTGGTTTACAGGCTCGAACAATGATATTAACGTCTTGCAATCGTCTCCTTTGTTTTTCAACTTAGTACAAGGTATTACGTCTCCTACTCATTATCAAATATTGGAAAAAATTATGACGTTGGTTATTATTTAGCCGACGGAATATATCTGAAGTGGTCAATAATAGTTCAAACTATTTCTCATTCACAAGACAAAAAAACAATACTTCGTAATGATGTAAGAAGCATGCCAAAAAGATGTAGAGCAGGCATTTGTTGTTCTTCAATCAAGATTTGCGATAATTAAGGGGCCGGCCCATTTTTGGGTTAAGCGCATTTTACACGATATCATGATTGCTTGTGTTATAATGCATAACATGATCGTCGAATACGAGTGAGATGAAAATGAATATGTCGTTATTTCTACTACAGTACCAACTCAGAATGTTGAAGAGTTAAACACAAGTAAAGTCGAACGATTTCGTCAGTTCTTAAATCTATATAAAAAGATCAAGAACAGAGATGCGCATTTTGTACTTCGAGATGCACTAGTTCAACATTTGTGTGAACGACATGGGAATGAAGCTATGTAAATTTGAATGTATTTTTATTTTTGCACGAGTTTAATCAGTAAATAAGTCTTCTTCTCTTATTTGTATGACAAATAAAAATTAGAAAATATTCAATATTAATCTCTTTTTGTAGGTCTCGAAAAAATAATTTTATTGAAATATTATATGTCATAATTGAAAAATTATTATAGTGGCTACGAAGATTTATAGATTATATGAAGAATTCATAAAACAGAGAATTAAATAATTAAAAATAAAATAATTAAATGTCAGGAACGTCATTTCCTCTCCCCCTCCTCTAATTTTAGAGGAGGAGAGAAAAGATCTCCATTTATGGAGAGGCATATGCCGACCAGTTGGAGAATAATTTTCTGGCAAATTTAGAGAATTTTGTATGTATGAAGGACGGTTGGAGTTGCTGTGTGCTAAATTTCGGATAAAATAATTTAATATGTGCAAATATCTAGGAATAAACTTTATACCGGATAAGCTCTAATTTACCAATTTATAGGGACTGATATAATTAAATTGAGTGAAATTTTAAAAGTCGACTGAATAAGAGAAGCTGAGTTGTTCTTAATTCAAAAGAGGGAGCTTTGTTCTGCAAATTCGCAAGCCGGACGCCTCTTCTTTGTTTTGTTTTCGGAACTTTTTCGAGCCCTCTCATGCTTGCTAATCACGAGTGGAGGTCGGGGAGAAACATTTGCGGTAGTTCGTCATTCTTTCATGCCAGGTGTCAGGCAGTTGGCACCGATAGAGCCAAATCGAGACCAGCTATGTCACAATACGCATTTTCTCAGTATTAAAATACTATCAGAGTGAGAGAAAATATATGATCGTGATGTCACGTCGTACATGGGACAACTGCAGACGTTCAGACAATTCTATCATTTCGCTTATTTTATAAAAAGACACATGAATTATGTTTTAAAACATATGTTATTTATAGGTTTTACTGACCGTGTCCCTCGGTCTGGTAGATCAACTAGTGCATGGGTGAAAAAGTATAAGTTCACGCAGTGGAAAAAGTACTTAATTTAATTCATTTATAATCCTACATGAGTGTGGAGACTCAGCAAAGTATGCAAGGTAGATGTGATTTCTAAATTTAATATAAGTAAAAAAAGGTAGTTTTATGGCTATTAAAATAGATTGAATTTCATTTAAAATAGATGTTATATAATTACGCTAGAATGTAACTTTTTATATTTAAAAGTACCTAACATGCATTCTAACATAAATCGTTCTCAGAGAGCAAGTGCATAACGAACACCAGGTAACAGCAGTAAAACCAGCAAGTAGTCAAACATCAGAAACTAACACTATGAGCATCAACAACTGACACGAACTCATAGAAAATTAGTCTAATCTGAAATAAAGAAACGACTAACTCACTGAATTGAGGAGGAAAACAAGCAACAACAACTAGCCGCAGCTCTGAAAAACACGAACTCTACCAGTCACACCTGCTATAACCCTGAACCTGAGGCATTCAAAAGAAGAACACATCAGTAACAAGTAAAGGTAAAAGAAACCAAGCAGCGATAACAAACCTTCAAGTAGATCGGAGCCCAGCGAGCAAACTATAGGCAAAAGTCAGTAATAACCAAAAAGAAACAACAACAAAAGAACTGGCTAAGCAGTTGTAAACTAAACAACTTCAATGTCAAGTGCCAAAAATGGTTATATATGTATATTATTGGATATTATTAATCAAGTTCAAATGAGACGGATCCGCTCAAGAAGGACATCAAAACACCGAACAAGTCTGGGTGTTTGATCCACAACCAAAAGAGGTACTGTGTCGGGGGAGTAACTACGACGCGCACAGACCCCACAAACATAGCACTGTGCCTAGGGAGTAACCGCAATGCGCACAACCCAACAAACATTCTATATACATATCTGTTATTATGTGTCACATTATAAACTTCTAACTTATGCAGTCGATGTCAAGCTTAACCCAAAATTTTGACACACGATCGACGCGACGACACAAATAGCCCGGCAAGACACACAGGCTTTCACAACGATGATTTCCAAGTCATACGGTACGCACTAAGACTTCCACAATACCTACAATAATTATTACAAAACAAGTGTTTTACGTGGCCAAAATGACGCGGTGATCCAAATGACACGACGGACAAACGACTCAACGAACAAAGGACAAGTCGAACAAACGACACTTACTAATTTACTCGACAACTAAGACATACTAAACAACCGACGATCGGAGGTAAACGCAAAGGAAGAAAAGCAAGCAAACCACACTTGCCTTGATTTTTCCCGGAATCGTCCTCCGAATCACTACACGTCGTAGATCGGTCCAAGCGAAGGCGCGGGAAGGCGAAATCTATAAAGATTTGGTCAAAACAGCGGTTAAGGCCAAAAATACTAACGCTAGAAAGTTCACGAAAAGGACAAATCTTACCGTGCACGTGTAGCTCTCGTCGAGAGCTTTCCAGATCTATGCTCCGGCGAGAATTTCGTGCACCGGAGCTCCGGTGGTGGCCGTCGGAAGGCTCCCGGAAAAGAAATATGTCGCTCTGGTTCGGGGGAAGAAAAGGCAGAGAGGAAGGGGTTCGGTCTTCTTTTCCTTGTACGGGGAGGAGAAGAGATGTATATTTATATATATAATAGAAATAATAATATAAAGAGAATTGATATTAGCAGTCCTTATATGGATATTCGCAGTCCTTATATGGATATTCGCAGTCCACTTATATTCACAGTCCATAGATTATAATCGTAGTCCAAAATGAAACTCGCAGTCCAAAAAAAGTTCTTTAGTAGAATTAAATAAATAAAAGTCCAATTATACAAAAATAAAATCTCAAATAACAAAAATTTTAAAATGAGCAAAATTGTTGATTTAGCGGATCAGCTCTCTGAATAATTATAACGAATTCAAGTTATTTACCAATATTACGAACTCATTCAATTAACTCATCTCTACTGTAAAATACTGCGCTAGTAACAAAATGACTCTCAACATCTATTTGCGTAGACTTTACCTGATTCTCATTCTCAATGTCCATTTCAGTAAGAGAACTGGAAACACATTAAAATTAACATTAACCTTAATAACATGAAATGCAAACTACAATATGAAATGGACATTAAGCACAACATATATAGCAAAATCCAAAACTAAAAGAACATATTAGGCTAACCGTTCTTCCATTCTGAGAACTCAAAGGGCGGGAAATGTCCACAATCGGAGGGGAGATCGATACCTGCAACATGCCCCATGTTTTCAGAGAAGAACATATCAGATCTTAGACTGCACTAGGGTGCGAAGAGGAGGATCGTGATACGATCAAAACCCAAAATCAGAAAATAACAAATCTAATTTTTTTTTCAGGAAATGAAAAGCATCGGTTATGGGGAAAAAGAGGACGTTGTTCCAGTAGGGAGAAATCGAATGAGCACGCCGCCGTTCAGGGAAGAAGAGGAAGTTGTCTGCTTTTTTGAAGCAGGGGTGACGATGTCCGACGCGAAGAGGAGTCGGCGTTTTTGCAGTAGGGGCGACGGTGTCCAGGTGCAAAGAGGAGGAGCCATCGTTCGGGGAGGGCAAAATCGATTGAGGAGGCGCGTCCGGGGAGAACAGGTGCCGGCGAGGTTGGGATCGCGAAGGAGACGGCGTCGGGGGAGGGCAACAGTTAAACCTAACATGGGGTGCGAGCTAAATAATAAGGGGGTTTATAAAAGAGGATTTTCCATTTCGTTTTGAACTGCGAATATCCATTTAAGGACTGCTAATATCAGTTCTCTAATATAAATAATATATGATGAAATGAGAGATTCGGTTAGTATCAAATAGGAATTTTGGTTAGTATCAAATAGGAAATTCGGTTAGTATGAAATAGGAATTTCGGTGAGTATCAAATAGGAATTTCGGCGAGTATCAAATAGGAATTTCGGTAAGTATAGGGGAGTTTATGAATAATAATAATAATAATAATAATAATAATAATAATAATAATAATAATAATAATCATATTAATTATAACTATTATATTTTAATGAAGGGTCTAACTCACGCTGATTCAAACGAAATTCGCACTCTATGTAAAAGTCAGTGCAACGAAACCAACGGCGAAGTCAAAACAAAATCCAAAGCGCCGTTCTCGAGATATTAAATTTTAAAGTTTACGACGAACATTAAACATACGAAACTTCGAATATTCGTCGAGCCTCCAATATTGCTCGGACGCAACGAAACTTGACGGGCAAATTCAAAATTAATTGATTTAATTTCGTGTGGTAAAATTTTACAATTACGATGAGAATTCCAAGATTTGGTCGGCTCAACCTAACGGACGCGAAAACGCACTAATGGAGACATGTCGTCAACTCCTCATTAACGTAACGCTCTTACGTCATTATGATATCACCAAGAGAATTAAAAATAATTGTCGGAAAATCAGGGGCGTTACAGTCACCCCTCCAAAGAGGAAGTTTCGCCCTGAAACTTAGGTCGTGCATCAAAACAAGAGAGCAAAGAGAGAAATACATAAAAACTCGCTCGATAGAAATACTAACCAGAGAAGACTAGGAGAATAGCTGGGGATGAGATTCTCTCATCGCAGATTCCAACTCCCAAGTTGCACTCCTGACATCCTGATTTTGCCAGAGAACTTTAACCATAGAAATTATCTTTTTTCTCAGCACTCGATCTTGGGACTGCAGAATACGGACAGGTTCTTCGACATACGAGAGATTAGGCTACAACTGGGGCACTGAGTCAAGGACATGCCGATCACTACGAACAAACTTTCGCAACTGACTCGCGTGAAACACGTCGTGAACACCTGGGAAAGAAACAGGCAAATCCAGCCTATAAGCTGACACTCTGATGCGCTCCACAATCTTGAAAAGACCCACATACCTGGGATCCAACTTGTGGTTCTTTCCAAATCTCTTAACGCATGGCATCGGAGAGACCTTCAGAAAAACCATGTCCCCAATCGGAAACTTCAGATCAACCCTGAGTTGATTTGCATATTTTTTGTATCGCTCCTGAGTCTTCCGTAACTTTTCAGGAATATACGTCACTGAAATGCTTATATCTTCTAAAGCTTCCTGATCGAGCAAAGGTTTCTCACCAACTTCAAGCCAAAACAGGGGAGTCCGACAACGCCTCCTATATAAGGCTTCCAAGGGGGTCATCTGCAAACTCTCTTAATAGTTATTATTGTATGTGAACTCCATTAGTCCGAGGCATTTATCTCAAGCACCACCATAGTCCAGAATATAACATCTAATCATGTCATCCAAATTCTGATTCACTCTTTCCACCTGACCATTAGTCTGAGGATGGTAATCAGTAGAATATCTAAGATCAGTGTCTAACACTCCCTACAAGCTTTGCTAGAAACGAGACATGAACCTGGAGTCTCGGTCTAACGCACTTCCAACTTGAAATATCCAACGGTATTAACTTACCATCGGGTCTTCTATGATCAGCTTTAATACACTGACAAGTATAGCACTCAGGTACAAATCTTGCTATATCATTCTTCATACCTGACCACTAGACAATTTGCTTCAAATCTCGATGCATCTTCGTGGAATCAGGATGGTAGGCAGCACTAGAACCGTGGGCTTCACTACAAATATTTGATCGAATATCCTCAACAGCGAGAATACAATATTTATCGCGGTACTTCAAGGTACTCACATCATCGATCGAAAAATCTGGTAATTCCCCCTTTTCAGTTATACTTATGGTATGTTGCAAATCGGGATCGTCCTTCTGATGTAGCCTAGTAAGCGTAATCCATGAAGGCTCTACCACTTTCAGGCTACTTGGTGTAGTGCTACTCCCAACAGTTATGTCCATCAACAAGAACTCTTCTTCTAGGGATTGCACAGAGAGGTTAAAGACATACGCAGGCTTGCGGCTCAAAGCATCCACCACCATGTTAGCCTTACTGGGATGATAAAAGATATCAACTTCATAGTCCGCAACATACTCTAACCATATACACTGCGCAAATTTAGCTCCTTTTGAGTGAAGACATACTTTAGACTCTTGTGATCCGTATAGATCTTGCACGATACTTCATGCAGAAGATGTCTCCACAGCTTCAAAGAATAAATGACAACAGTAAACTCCAAGTCATACGTATGATAGTTCTTTTCATGGACCTTCAATTGTCTCGATCCATACGCAATCACATTGTCATTCTGCATTAATACGCAATTGAGTCCAACTCGCGAAACATCCACATAAATAGCATATTCTACTCCTTCAGTAAGCAAAGTCAAAACTAGAGCGGAACATAATCTATTATTAAGCTCCTGAAAGGCTTCCTCACAGGCATCACTCCAAACAAAAGTTGTGCTCTTCTAAGTAAGCTTGGTCAACGGCGCAGACAGCGATGAAAATCCTTTCACAAATCTCTTATAGTACCCTGTCAACCCTAAGAAGTTCCTTATCTCCTTAGGCGTTGAAGGCCTCTTCCAATCCAACACGGTGATTATCTTTGTTGGGTCCACGGAGATACCACTTTTGCTCACAACATGACCGAAGAAAGATACCTGAGATAGCCAAAATTCACACTTGTTTAGCTTCGCATACAACTTGTGCTCCCTCAGAGTATACAAAACCAAGGTAAATGCAAGGCATGCTCCTCAGCATTTCTAGAATACACCAAAACATCATCGATGGATACAACCACAAACTGATCTAGAAAGTCTTTGAACACTCTATTCATCATGTCCATGAAGGCAGAAGGTGCATTCGTTAACCCGAATGACAATACCAGAAACTCAACATTACCGTATCGGAAACAAAATGCAGTCCACGGAACATCTTACTCATGAATTCTCAACTGATGGTAGCCCGAACGAAGGTAGATATTTGAGAATACCGAACTATCTCGCAATTGGTCAAACAAGTCATCTATCTGAGGCAGATGATACTTATTCTTGATAGTTACCTTGTTCAACTCTCGATAATCTATACACAACATCATTGACCCATCTTTTTTCTTCACGAAAAGGACTGGAGAATCCTAGGGAGAAGAACTTGGCCTAATAAAATCACACTGCAATAGCTCATCCAACTGGGTACGTAACTCCTCTAACTCACGCGCACTACTAGAAAAATGACCTTTAGCCACGGTTGTTTTTTTGTCACGGGGGAAAACCGTGGCTAATAATGAAGTATTAGCCACGGTACCTATTTCGTGGCTAATAAGTTAGTATTAGCCACGGATGACTAATTCGTGGCAAATAAAAAAGTTTTTGTCACGGTTTGCCTATTTCGTGCCTAATAAACTAGTATTAGCCACGAAAGTCTAATTCGTGGCAAAACGGGGTATTTTAGTCCCACACCGTCAATTAAAACATCAATTTCGGGTTTATATTGCTCATTCTGCAATGAATGTTTGAATTAAGCTGGGCTCGCGGGCGGGCTCGCGAGCGGACTCGCGGGCGGCGGTGCGGGCGGCGGCGCGGGCGGCGGCGCGGGCGGGCGGCGGGCAGCGGGCCGCGCCGACAGAATCTTTTTTATGTGAGGAATTATCGTTTGTTACAGGCCCTTTAGCCACGACAATTGAACCGTGGCAAAGAAGGAGCTTTTAGCCACGACAATTGAACTGTGGCTACTAATTGCTGAAAACAGACTCTTTAGCCACGATTTTAATTCATGGCTAAAACGCATTTGCCACGGATTCAGCGTGGCTAATACTATTAGCCACGCTCCCATTTCCCACGCTCATTTGTCGTGTGTAGGTTATGGCTAAAAGGTTTTAGCCAGGGTTTGGGACTTTTAGCCACGGCAATATGCCGTGGCAATCTGCCGTAGCTAAAATTCTGTTTTCTTGTAGTGGCGGCGGCATGCGGTAAGGTGTCTTTGCAATAGGACGAGTACCTGACTCAAGATCTATAACGAACTCCACCTCTCTCTTAGGAGAAAGTCTGGGAAGACTAGTAGGAAAAACATCTGGAAACTCTCACACCACAGAAATGTCCTCGACACGAGGCACATCAAGTGCAATTTCCAGAACAGAAACGGAAACAAGAAAAGATTCACAGTCAGACTCTAAGAATTGACGAGCACGTACCGTAGAAATGATTAGGGAGTCCTGACGCTGCCAGTCATACACGCTCAAGGGTTGATCATTGTCCCCCTTGAAATCCAAGCGCTTAACCTTGCATTGGATGACAGCATCATATCGGGACAGTCAATCCATGCCCAAGATCACGTCGAAATCCACCAGATCTAACACCTTCGGATCTGCGAAAGCTAGGAAACCACCTAGAGAAATAGGGCACTGTCGAATACCCTGACTTGACGTCACCAGATCTCCTGAGGGGAACTTGACGTTCAGAGCATCATCTAACTGATCAACGGCCCAATGATGTCGGTCTATAAAACTCCTAGCCACGAAAGAGTGAGTAGAGACTGAATCGAAGAGAACACGCGCTCACTTATTCTTCACCTTAAACTCACTTAAAAACATTGCGCACGCAACTAAAAAAACAAAAACCTAAAATCCACTATAAGAGATTGCTAGTTATGACAAAGACTAACCTGAAATCACCTGAGCAGAGGACTGAGCCTCCTCCTTGATCATCACATTGAGCTTTCCTTTCCCCTTGTCCACGTGTTGCGGGGACGGGGGTATAGTCTGCAAAGGAACTGCCTGCAGCGTGGACTGGGACTGCGGACAATCAGCCCTTCATATGCCCTTCCTGGCCACACTGGAAGCAAGCTCTAGCCTTCTTGAAGCAACATGTCACATCGTGCCCCTTTTTATGACAGTAGGTGCAGACAAGATCTCCCTTTGGTGTATCCTGGATCGCATGCACCTGAGACTGCTACTATCATCTGACTTTCTCTTGTCCTTCCTAGCTAGCAGTCAACAATTCTTTGCATTATCTATCGCCTCTACTTTCAAGGCAGCTTCAACCGCTTTCGCATAATTCTCAGATCTATATGTGTTTGTCAACTGCTAAATGTCGCTCCTAAGACCACCCAGAAAGTGTTTTACCCTGCCCGCTTCAGAGGCTACCAATTCTGAAGCAAGCCTTCTCAGCTTACTAAATTCGACTTCATACTCACTAACGGTGAGTTGCCTCTGTTTCAGGTTTAGAAAGTTATTCATCAGACAGTCTTGCTCGACTGATGGCAGAAATTTCTTGAGCAACAACCCCTTGAACGATCCCCGTGAACACCCATCAGTAAGGTTCTCTTTCTCCCTTAACCACCAGCTCTTCGCGAGACCCTTCAGTTGGTACGCGGCGACCATCACCCTTTGGTCAGCAAAAATCCCAGAATAGGAAAACATTTCCTCGATAGCAATGATTCAGCCGTCTAACGCCATGAAGTCGTCTCTACCATCGTAGGTCAGAGGTGTTAAGCGCTAAAAATACGAAATGAAGTTCATCTCTGGTGGTAGCAACACTAGGGGCACCAGAGGAGCGGGAGGAAAAGAAACGGCTTGACCCACTACAGGGTCCTGCAGTCTAGGATGTTGCCCTGAGACGGCAGTTAACATCATCTGGATTTGTGATTGCATCTCAATCATTTGCCTTAATAGAGCCTCGTTGCTCTGTCGCAGCCCTTCAATTACAGTCTCGCTCTGTGCACCTAACGACTCACCTTCCGACTGGGGAGTCGATCTCGACGTAATACGCTTTGGCGGCATCTCTATAGGACAAAGCGTACATCTAATCAATACCTAGCCTAAGACACATCAGCTAGCAAGCTCAGATTTCCTAACTCAAATCAGATCAGAGATGTGAAAATACTTGCTCTTGTTGTTACCTTGCTCTGGAAATTCATGAAATGATGTTATTCTCTTAATTTAGAATGATGAACCATCATCCCACTAACTCATGTGCATAAAATATAAATGCATGAATGCCTAAATTTTCATTTTAAATCATGTATGTACGAGTGTCATTATGTAGATCTTAACTTGGCATGTGTGTTAATGCTACATAATGTTATGCATGTGGTGTTATGCATTCTAAAAAGGCCTTAATGCATGTCATGAGCGGCGTACATATAAAATATTATGCATGTCATACTGCATAATATCGTATGTGACGAAAAAATAAAATCTAATGGGCATCCATGTGATGATTGTTATGCATCTCATACTACATAACAATTACATGTTGCTTCCTATGTGGATACATATATAACCACATATTATGCATCTCATACTATATAATATGTCTCACATACTTCTTGTCATGCTTATGAGTGTAGTGTTCATGCTTTCGCCAAGACATACAGATGACACTTAGATGTGTGTATTCAATGAATTTAGACAACTAAAACTATATCAGAATTAGTCGTCCGACCAACTTGTCGAACAACCTCTCTCTGATACCAACTGTCACAACCCGCATTTTATCAGTATTAAAATACTATCAGAGTGAGAGAAAATATATGATCGTGATGCCACGTCGTACAGGGGACAAGTGCAGATGTTCAGGCAATCATATCTTTCCGCTTATTTTATAAAAAAAACACATGAATTATGTTTTAAAACATCTGTTATATTTTATAGATTTTACTGACGGTGTCCTTCGGTCTGGTAGATCAACTAGTCCACGGGTGAAAAAGTATAAGTTTACGCAGCGAAAAAGTACTTAATTTAATTCATTTATAATTCTACATGAGTGTGGAGACTCAGCAAAGTATGCAAGGTAGATGTGACTTCTAAATTTAATATAAGTAAAAAAGTAGTTGTATGGCTCTTAAAATAGATTGAATTTCAGTTAAAATAGATGTTATGTAACTACGCTAGATTACAACTTTTATATTTAAAAGTGTCTAACATGCATCCTAACATAAATCCTTCTTATAGAGCAAGTGCATAACGAACAACAAGTAACAGCAGTAAAACCAGCAAGTACTCAAACATCGGAAACTAACACTATGGGCGTCAACAACTGACACAAACCAATAGAAAACTAGTCTAATTTGAAATAAAGAAACAACCTCCTCACTGAACTGAGGAGGAAAATAAGCAACTTCAACTAGTCGTAGCTCTGAAAACCATGAACTCTACCAGTCACACCTGCTACAGCATTGAACCTAAGGCATTCAAAATAAGAACATCTCGGTAACAAGTAAGGGTAAAAGAAACCAAGTAGCGATAACAAACCTCCCAGTAGACCGGAGCTCAGCAAACAAACTAGAGGCAAAAGTCAGTAATAACCAAAAAGAAACAACAACAAAAGAACTGGCTAAGCAGTTTTAAACTAAACAACTTCAATGACAAGTGCCAAAAGGGTTATATATACGTATATTATTGGATATTATTAATCAAGTTCAAATGAGACGGATCCGCTCAAGAAGGGCATCAAACACCGGGCAAGTGTGGGCGTATGATCCACAACCAAAAGAGGTACTATGTCGGGGCAGTAACCACGACGCGCACAGACCCCACAAACATGGCACTGTGCCGAGAGAGTAACCGCAACGCGCACAACCCAACCAACATTCTATATACATATATGTTATTATGTCACATTATAAACTTCTAACTTATGCAGTCAATATCGGACTTAATCCAAAATTTTGACACACGATCGACGTGACGGCACAAATAGTCCGGGAAGACACACAGGCTTTCACAATGATGATTTCCAAGTCATACGGTACGCACTAAAACTTCCACAATACCTACGATAATTATTACAAAATAAGTGTTTTACGTGTCCGAAACGACGTGACGATCCAAACGACACGACAGACAAAACGTCGGATCTGTAGGAAGTATATCATCTTGTCGCAGATCTAGGTTTTCTGGATAGGAAGATAGAAACTGATCCCTGGAAGATCAAAAGAAGGCTCTATCGGCGCTACTGATTTTGCAAATTTTTGCCGCTACTATGCTCCAGATTTTTGCGAGTCTCCTCATTTGTTGTTGTTGTTTGTTCTCTGCAATTAGGAATCGCAAGCCCTTATCGCTGATCTTTACTGTGTTCATTGATTTGTTTATGGAGAGATCGAGCAAGTCAAGATCTGTTGGCAGAGGAGTTGCGGTGGAGTGAGGAAATTGATCTTCTTCACTAATCTTTATATTTGAGAAGATCTACAGTTCCATTCCTCCAGTCGATTGGATCTTTGTGTTCTTGTTTTTGCTCTCGCCTCAGGAGAAAATCTTAGATTTCATGAAAGGTTTCTAGGCTTCCTACAACAAAGTTAACTAAAGAGTTCTTTGGATCTCTTTGGAAATTCTATGAAAATTTGTTGATCCAAATCTAGCAATGGAGGATCTAGTCTTTGGCAATTATTTCCGGCAGGAGAGGAGCAAAAAATTTTTTGGATTGGATCCAAAGTTTTGGACTCGTATTCGCACGGCTCAGGTGTACAACCCTGTGTCCGGCGAGCGGGTCCCACCAGGGAGGTCGAACAGACCTGCCCCGCGACTCGCACCCAAGCGGCAGGACGGGCTGAACGACTAAAGGGCTGGCCCGCTCATCTGTCGGTGCGGGCGATGTGCCCACCCCTGGTGAGCTGGTTTTTATCGTTGACTTTGCCTCTTGCTCGCTCATTCTGACCCCTCCCTGCTCGCAGGCTTCCGCAGGGCCTCGCCTGACCGAGATGAGCGAAACTCGCCCCCGCCTTGGACAGTGTATCTGACTATCTTGGGCGACCCGAACGACGGGAATGAAGAGGCAGGTGACGCGGCTATTCCAGAAACACACAATGCAGGAGGCCATAAGGAGGATCGAAGGCGACAAGGCCGAGACCGATGCCCGGCTCGCGGCCTTGGAGGGCCCTCGGCGTGAAGCGGAAGACGACGACGTCACCTCGCCGGGCGTGCATATTGCGAGCCGAGGGGCATCTTAAGAGCGCCGTGGAGCAGGTCGGCCGGGCTCAGCGGGAGCTGGTGGCGGTTGATTACCACGATCCCCGCGTGCCGCCTCGGGCGGGAACGAAGAGGCGGCACAGGTGGAAGTGGGTCGAGTACTGACCCAGTTGTTTGCCCCTCGCTCGCGTGATACCGCGGGGTTACCGTCATCTCGAATTTATCTTGTATTTGTATTTGTAATTGCTTGCGACTCTTTTAGCATGCCTATGGGCCTGACTATTTTGTTGCTGTATTGAAATTGTTGCGCTGCTCTTCTTTGGTATTCTGTGTGCGGGTTAGGGGGAAAGGTCCATTCTTCTCTTCGCGCTGATCGGGGCGGGGGCGAGCCGAGGAGCTCGCTAGACGGGGAATCCCCCGTCTCGCGCGGCATGCCGTGCGGGTGCGGGTTGGGGTTGGTTCTTTCCGAGCTTGGTTCAAGCTCAAAAAGAGCGGGGAACAACCCTGTGTCCGGCGAGTTAACGGGTCCCACCAGGGAGGTCGAACAGGCCTGCCCCGCGACTCGCACCCAAGCGGCAGGACGGGCTGAACGACTAAAGGGCTGGCCCGCTCCTGCCCATCAGGCGAGCGAGCTGGCGACCCGCCGCAAGCGAGTCGGACCCGCGACTGGCGACCCGCAGCAAGCAGGCCGGACCCGAGCTGGCGACCCGCAGCCGCGAGCCGGGCGGGCTGGCAATCGGCGAGCGAGCTCTACCCGCCGGCTGACCCCCCGCATGCGACCTTTCCGCCGATCCGCCCCGCAAGAGGTCGGCAGCTCGCCCATATCGGCACGCGCTCGCCCAAGGAGAACGGGCGAGCCCCGGAGCCAGGTCGCGCCCGCCTCCTGCAGAGGAACTGAAGGCGAGCTGACCGCCCGGGGGTGCGAATAGCTACTCAGAACAGCGGAGCCTCGCTGTTGGCAGACCAGGTTCTGCGCATAGCTGTTCAGAACAGCGGAGTTTGGCTGTTGGCAGACCCATCCAGGGGTCTTTTGGTACTTCCAGGTCAGTCCTTTCGGTTATTGGCAGTTCAGATTCTGAAAATCTATAAAAAGACTCAATACCTCAGAGGACACGTTTTCAGTGCCTCCTACTCTCATTCTCAAGTGTTCTCTGAGAGTACCTTAGCTCGGCTCTTGGCTAAGGAGGGGAAGCGCTCAGAGATCTTCCGGGTTTGTGGTGGGACCTCCCTGCCGAGCCCTTGGGTCTGTCTTTCCTTGCCTCTCTCGTTGTTTTTCTTGCAGGTGCGAAGTAGGCGCGAGACCACCCCTTCCCCAAGGGTCGAACTCCACAAGAGGCCGGTTTCCGGTTTCAACATCAGGTGATCACCTCGTTCTAGAATTTTTATTTCTGTTTAAATCTACCGCAATGCCAAAGAAAAGTGCGCTCGACACTATCAAATTGCATTCATCAGACGTCACTGACTTTCTCAGTTGGAAAATTCAAGTCTAACTAGAAATGAAGGAACGAGAAATTTTTTATACTGTTCAGAGTGGTTTTGTCATTACCTGTGAGGATATGGACGAATACCAATGGAATAAGGACGAGGACTACTGCAGGTACCACCTCCTAAACTCCTTGAATCCTCGTCTCGCCTTGACCTACTACGCATATAAATCTGCAAAAGAGATTTGGTATTGCTTGAACGCGCATTTTCAGAAGGAGGATGGATTGTCAAAGTCGCTCATTGGAGAGAAGTTCTTCAACTTCATGTTCAAAGCAAACTTGTCAGTCACTTCACAAATCATAGAGCTGGAAAACTTGTATCACAAGATGGAGGACGATCATTCAAAGATGAACGACAATCTCTTTGTATATCTGATTCTGAGCAAGCTGCCACCTTAGTGACTTGTCTTCAAGACTGAAATACACGGACTGAAGGATAAGATCACTTTGGATGAACTTAAAAGATTCATCCACATTGAGAATCAAAACATTGTTGGGAAAAGCTTAGAGTAAGTTTTTCAGCCCTCGCAGGCTGTCAACTTCGTTTCTCGACCTAGCAAGCCTTCTCAGAAGTCCCCAGCACCTAAGGGTGATAACTCTACGCAGTTGGCGGTCAAAAAGCCTCCTCTCAAATGGACGAATGGCAAGTACCATAGCTGTAGAAATTGGGGTCACTACGCCGTTGAATGCAAGGGTCTGAAGAATAAAAGGGAGTAAGTCTCACAAATGTGGCGAACATGGTGGTTGACAACTCTAATCCCAAGTCCTTCATGGCTATGATTGGGAGTAGTCACTGTAGTGCGTCTTCTGAGTGGTGGCTAGAAAGTGGTGCTACCTATCATATCACTAATGACAAAGGTTTTCTCTCAAAGGTCAAAGCAGTTCATGACAAGGTTGAAAACTTCAATAGAGGAGAGACCGAGATTACTCATGTTGGGATAACGAAGTTGGTCCTCTATTCAAGTAAAACTCTATTTTTAAAGCATGTTAGAGTGGTTCCTATTTTAACTAAAAAATTAAGTTTTCATGAGTTTATTAGATAAGGCTGGAATTTCTTTCACAACCCAAAACGGTAGAATAACCTTAGTAGTTAATTCACATTATTTTAGTTGTGCATATATGATTAAAGGTATGTATAGACTTAGCCTAGATAGTGAGTGCAATAATCAAGTGAATTCAACTCTGATTGATCATAAGTTATTACACAATAGACTTGGACATGTGCACTATAATAAAATGTTAAATCTAGCTAAAAGTCACAATATCTCGTTAGATATTTATATTCGATTTGAGAAGTGCAATATTTGTGCTCAAACTAAGATTACTAGAAATCATTTCAAGTCAGTATTTAAAGCACGCAACTTCTTGAATTAATACATTCTAATCTCTATGATTTTTGAGGTCATGCCACTAGAGTGGGAAGAAAGTATCTTATTATCTTTATCGATAATTTTTCTAGATATTGTCATTTTCATAGATATTGTTATGTTTACCTATTGAAATTGAAAGATGAAACCTTTGAGAACTTCAAGATCTTTAAAACTCATGTTGAGAATCAGCTAAACCTAAAGATTAAAAGATTTATAAGTGATCGAGGAGGAGTATATACTGCAAGTGGGTTTAAGGACTTTTGTGCTTCTGAGGGTATAATCTTAGAAACTACAACTCCTTAATCACCTTAGTCGAATGGTATCATTGAGCTTAAGAATAGAACTTTAACATAGATATTGAATTTTATGCTCCTCACAGCTGGCATACCTAATTTCTTTTGGGGGAAACAGACCTAACTCCAAATTACATTCTAAATATAGTGCCTCACTCAAATCTCAATTCTACTATGTATGAGTTGTGCCACGACCATCCATGTATATATGGCACTCTAAAAACTTGTTGTTGTATCTCTTATGTGAGAATACAAGGCCTTAAAAGACCTAAGGTGGGACCTATAATAACAACTTATGTTTATCTAGGAGTGCAGAAAAAAGTGGAGCTGACAGGTTTCTGGATCTATTCGCTAATACAGTGATAGAGTCTAGAGATGCTATTTTTTTTAAACATAAATTTATCAAAGATCATGAATTAACTGTCTTCGGGTCTACTGACATGATTACATAATCCACTATAGAACTTAAAGCTGGACCCTCTAGCACTGTTCCCCAACCTTTAGAGGTAGAACTTGTTCCTGTTAGAGCATCTACAAGAGATAGAATCTCTAAGGACTTTGGTGAGAATTTCGTCACCTACCACTTACAGTGAAAGAGCAGCTAGATCTGATATACTCTAGAGGGGGGTGAATAGAGTATATGGTGCTTTTAAAACTTTTTACAACAACTGTTGTAATAAGAGTGAGAAGGGAAGCAGTAAATAAAACTAATCACAGCACTAGGTAAAACAAGAACTAAGCACAGAAAAATCAAGACCAGAAACAAAAATGAAAACAAGCAAAACCAGAAGACACAAGGAAATATAGTGGTTCCCCAAACTTGGGTACATCCACTCTTCTACCACGCTAGGTAGGAATCCACTGCATGATGAGTTGATCAGGTGTCCTGGGCACCAATGAGCTTTTGATAAGGTGCTCAAAAACCAAAGCAGATTTTTTGATCATGTGTCTTGCCACCAATGAGCTTTTGACAAGGTGCTCAAAAACTAAGTTCAAACTTTTGAAGGGAGTTTGAGAAACCCTTTACAGAGTGGGGGTGAGAGAATGATGGCAGTCTTTTCTTTCTCAAACAACTGAGAAGACTATGTGGATTGTTGTTGTCAAAGCTCCCCCTGAATCCTTGAGATCTTCAGGAAGATAAGCTTTGCTGAGGGTGATAGGCCTTCAAAGATTGAACTCCAGCAATAGATGATTTCAGCAATGGCTGAAATGTTGAATGTCTGGAGTCTGGAAATATGTTGGCCTTTAACACTTTGAAGACTAAGGAGATCTAAAGATTTGAGAAGGCTTGATCTCCTTGGATGTGTGTTCTCTTTAGAATTCTTTTGTGATAGGAGATTTTTTGAATGCTTCTCTGTAATCTGTATCCTCTCTCTGTATTGTGTGTTCTATTGAGAGATTCAAAAATCCTGTCCTTTTTTTCTGGTCTAGAATAGAATGACATTCTCTGTCAAGTATAGTCGTTGGCCTGCATTAATTGCATCCTTAATTGCATAATCTCTTCTGGAGGAAAGTCCACAGATATATTCCTTGAAAAATCCCTTGAAACTCGGTCCAGAATTGAATGATAACGGCTAGGAAATCTCTGAATTAATTGCAGAATAACTCCTAACTGATTTGAATTTGAATTAAGAAATATCCTGAAAGATGTCTGAAATCGTCGAACTGAGCTCTGCTATCGTCGAGCTGAGCTCAGCGATCTGGAAACATACAGCAGCCAAATATCGTCGATCTGAGCTCAAAGATCGTCGAACTGAGCTCAGAGATAAAGTTCCAAAGCAGAGTCAAAATCGTCGACCTGAGCTCACCGATCGTCGAATGGAGTCCGACGATATTATGAAGTTGAGCTCAGCGATCGTCGAATGGAGTTCGACGATCTGTCGAAGTTGAGCTAGACGATCGTCGACCGGAGTTCGACGAATCGTCGTGCTGAACTCGACGATATGACTTAGTCTCCAAACACAAAATCTTGGTCTTTAGGGCAGCTTCCAAACCTATACTTCTAACCCTTAGACTCAATTCTAATTGACCTATTAAGCTATACAGGAGGTCAAGCAAAGGTTCCTAGAGACATAGTGATCCTGACCCAAATTAGTAATAGGGCGTTCCAACAATCTCCCCCTATTTGGGTTAGGATTACTATTTACAGACTTTTGAAAAACTTAAATAATAACATACAATCAGTAAAACATAAAAACAACAGCTAGACATTGCAGAATCATCACAGAGATATATATATGGCATCCAGATAATCAGAAATTCCAGAAATTGTCACCTTACAATATCATTTCTTCTCTTTGCCTTTAACCATTTTAATTTCTCTGTTAGGATTTAGGGCTTCCTTCTTAGATCTGGTGTCATCTGCTGCACCTAGAGATGTCTGCTGTTTAAGCCTGGGAACCACTGCTTCAGTATGTAATTCCATGTATCTGTCAGCATCAAAGAACTTACTTGAAGCATATCTTTCTAATTCTTTTTGTCTCTGTTCAGACATTGTAGAAATGTTGGAAGAATCTAATCCTTGTTCTCTGGCCTTTTTAATTTGGTCCAGTGCAGCTAATTCCTTTAACCTTGCAGTCCAAGCAGCTGGATTATTTTCAGGGTCCTCATAAGGTATAGGTGGCTCATACCTGTTGGAGGGGTTGTCTTGAGAGGGCCTGGCAGACACAGTTTCTTTTAGCTTGTAAGGGAAAGGACCAGATGTTGTATCAGTTGAAGTCTGTCTTTCTCTGGAATATGGGTGCTGCCTGGAATAGTCTTTAGAATAGACTTGAATATCTCTCTGATTACCTCTATATCCTCCTCTCCTAGAATGTGAACCCCTGGATTGACTTTTCCTGTGATAAGATCTGCCATGAGGTTGATAGGGAGCCTGACTTCTGGCTGGGGGTTGACTTGTAGAGCTTCCACCTGCACCTGCATCAGGAGGAGGTGGTGGAGGAGGATGAGAGTGCTGGAATTGGGATGAGCCCTTCTCATATTTTCTCTTTTTCTTCATGTCTTTCAGCTGATTTTTTGAGTATTGCATCCAGTGTTCAGTGATTGGGCAGTCATGTAAGATGTAATAAGGGATATCATTGTTATCTTTAACTTTAGCAGGAGGTACCCTCTTCATAGCCTTGCTCCTTGCCTTCCTTTTTCTGGCAATGGTAGTAGAAGAATCATCAGAGTCTGTTTTAAATTCATCAGATTCAGAACTCTGGTCCACATAGAGAGCATCTATTTTCTTCATTAAATCCTTCTTAAGCTGAACAGAAGCAGATGAGGCAGAAGTTGAAACAGCAGCAGCAGCAGGTGTTGAGATGGTAACAGCAGAGACAGCAGTAAATGGAGAAGGTGAAGCAGAAACAGCAGCAACTTCACTAGCAGCAATAGAGGCAAAAGGAAAAACATCAAGGACTGCAGAAGGCTCAAATTCAGTGGCCTCTGACATCAGAATGTCCTTGGAAGATGGTTCATCAGAAGCAACAGAAACTTCAGCATCAGTGTTAGCAATCTCAGCAGCAGTAACAACAATCCTTTCTTCAGAAGAGGCAGCAGCAGCAACATTTTCAGTAGCAGCAATTACTGAATGTACAAAAGAGGTGATAATGCCAGGGTCACAGCAAGAAAAAGGCACCAGTGCCTTGGATAAGTCTTCTGGGGGCTGGACAGCAGTAACTTCTGGCAGACAGCTGAAGAAGGCAGAATCAAAAGCTGATAGCAAAGACCTGAGGTCTATTGCAAGGACTGCAGTTGAACTCTGACTTTCTGGAGGCACAGCAACAGGAGGAGCGGTAGAAGAAGCAGAACTAACAACAGCAGCAGACAGAGAGCTTGCAGAAACAGCAGCAGGAGTAGCATGAAGATTCTCTTCATATGGCATCTCCCCCTGCCTAGATGCAGACAGGTCTGGATCAAGGCACACTGCTGCAGGTGCTGCCTGAGGGAGGAGGGAAGAGAGCCTGGCAGAAAGGGCTGCCACTGACAGGTGTAGAGGATCCAAGGAGGTCTCCAACAATAGTGAGAGCCTGGGGGCAAGCAGCTCATACATCCTGTCAGCAAGGGCTGAGAGGTCTACTTGCTCAAGAGATGGAGCAGAGGTAGAGGGTATGGAAGCAGCTGAAGGTTCTGGAAGTGGAGAGCTGGAGAATTGTGGAAGGGATGGCTGAGGTGTTGGTAGGGTGGATATGGAGGATAGGGGAATGGAGATGGATGGGGTGAATGTTGGTTGATCAATGATCTGGTGTAGGAGGTCTTCAAATGAAGTGGAGGAGGAAGGTAACTCAGGAGGAGATGATGGGGAGTCATCCATAAAGGAATCATCCAGTAGGGTAAAGGATGGAATGGATGGAGATGAGGTGACATCTGGTGGAGGATAAGAGAATAGAGGGTGGAAATGTTCTGCTGGTGGAGGTAGAATAGGTTCTGGAGAAGGTGTTGATGTTGGAGATGGGCTGGATATGAGAATGGTGGATGGAGCTGGAATGGTGGATGGTATGGGAAGGGATGGAGTTGGAGAAGGAGGAGGAGAAGCAACAGTAGCAGCCAGGTCATCTGTAGGGGCAGAGACCTGTGGAGGAGTGACTCCTTGAGTCCTTGTGCCTGAAGGAGCACTGGAGGAGGGCCTGCTAGGTTTGCTTATTTGCCTGTCCCACTTTCTAAAGAAGGCACAGGTCAGTCTCTTGGAGGCATTGATATGAACTCCAGAGGAGACCAGCAAGGCAGGACACCTGTGCTGCAGAAATACTCCAATAATTCTCCCAAAATTAACAAAACTCTTGTTTATTTTCTTTTTGATGAGGTCAAAGAAAACCTCTCCCCAGTTCAGATTTTTCTTATCCACAAGAGCTCCCATAAGACAGAGCTGATATCTGTATATTGTATCATGTGCTGAGTGCTTTGCCAGTAGCACTTTCCCCACCACATCTGCCATGAACTTGTATTCAACAGATAGGTTCCTTTTGAAGAGCTTGCTAGGGTTTCCCTCTAGATGACTCATCCTGGCAAGCAGTTCAGAATACTCCTCTCCAGATAGCTCAGCAGAATCTTCTCTATTTCTCAATGCAAAAACTTCTGAGAGAATGGTTGGGGTCAAGGGTACCTGAGTTCCAGCTATTGACCCAACTATGGTGCTGTTATCTTGATTATGGGCAGAGTAAACCCATTCCTTGATCTCATCAGAAGCCAGCTTGATCCTGGTGGTCATTATAGCAGTCAGATTCTGATCCTTGAACAAACCCAGTATATCTTGAAAGATCTGATCAGTCGTGCTGAAGGATTCTATGTCAATGTCAAACCCAGCATCAAACTTCATTGCAGCAAGGACAGCAACTGACACAGCCATTTGTACCTGCAAAAATGCAACAAACAAAACGACCAAGCGTAGAACTGTTTGGAGGGAAAGAAGATTCTTGCAGAGAAATCGAAAGCGCAAATGAGAACGACGGCGAAGAATGAGTTTTATATTGGGGTTCGACGCAGAATTGGAAAGATCGTTGAACTCAGTTCGACGATCGAGGCTTCAAAGGAATCTGAAGAGACTTCAACATCGTCGATCTCCGTTCGACGATATTGGAGAGCGTCGAGCTCCGTTTGACGATCGGTCAGAGAACAAAATCGTCGAGCGCCGTTCGATGATCGTTGACCGGAAGAGATAGTTCACACTATCTGAGAGGCGCTGAACTCAGTTCGACGATTTTTGGAAATCGTCGATCTCCGTTCGACGATCTTGGGGCAAATCGTCGAGCGCAGTTCAGAGATCAGAAAAACTCTAGACACTAAGAAAAATCAGTATGTTTGCCTAGTCTTGGTCAATTTTTAAGCTTTCAAAATCTTGGATATTATTTAAGGCTTCCTCCATCTAACATTCCTAACTGATTTAGGAAGAAGGTGTGTTTCTTTTCATCCAAGGGCTTGGTGAAAATATCTCCCCTTTGTAAATCAGTTGGGATATATTGTAATTCAATTTTATTCTTTTCAACATTATCCCTTAAGAAATGATGCCTAATCTCTATGTGTTTTGTCCTACTATGGAGGACTGGATTTTGAGCTATGGAAATAGCACTAGTATTGTCACAAAAGATTTTAGACTTCTCTAAGTTGTAGCCATAGTCTAGGAGTTGGTTTTGGATCCACAAGATTTGTGAGCAACAACTGCCTGCAGCCATATATTCAGCTTCAGCAGTTGAAGTTGACACAGATGTTTGTTTTTACAAAACCAAGAGACAAGTCTGTCATCAAGGAACTGACAAGTTCCACTAGTACTCTTCCTGTCAATTCTGCATCCAGCATAATCAGCATCAGAGAATCCAGTTAACTCAAATGCTGAATCTTTTGGATACCAGAGACCTAGATTTGGACAACTTTTAACATACCTGAGAATCCTCTTTACTAAAGTTAGGTGTGACTCTCTAGGGCTTACTTGGAACCTAGCACATATACATGTAGCAAACATTATATCTGGTCTACTAGCTGTAAGATACAGTAAAGAGCCAATCATTGCTCTATATGTGGTCTGATCAACAGGTTTCCCATGTTCATCAGCATCCAATACAGCATTGGTAGGCATGGGGGTTTTCATACAAGATGCCTCAGACATACCAAATTTCTTAACCAGTTCATTTGCATATTTGGTTTGAGAAATAAAGATGCCTTCAGCATGTTGCTTGACTTGCAATCCTAGGAAGAAGGATAGTTCACTCATGCTACTCATCTCGAATTTAGAATGCATTAGGTTGGAAAACCTTCTGCACAATTTGGAGTTAGTAGAACCAAAAATGATATCGTCTACATAAATTTGTACTAGTAAGGTATGGGACTTATGGGTTCTAATGAAAAGAGTTTGGTCTACTCTACCCCTTATAAAACCATTTTCCAAGAGAAAGCATGCTAGGTTCTCATACCATGCTCTAGGAGCTTGCTTGAGACCATATAATGCTTTATTCAGTCTAAAAACATAATCAGGATAAGTTGGAGAGATAAAACCTGGAGGTTGTCTGACATAAACTTCCTCTTTGATGTCTCCATTCAAGAAAGCACTTTTGACATCCATCTGATATATTTTGAAACCTTTATGAGCTGCATAAGCTAGAAATATTCTGATGGCTTCTAATCTTGCAATAGGTGCAAAAGTCTGGTCGTAGTCGATTCCTTCTTCTTGAGAGTATCCCTGAGCAACTAGCCTTGTCTTGTTCCTTATAATTACTCCTTGATCATCCAGTTTGTTTCTGAATACCCATTTTGTTCCAACAATGGAGTGATCCTTAGACTTTGGCACTAGTTCTCATACTTTGTTCCTCTCAAATTGATGCAACTCCTCTTGCATTGCAATGATCCAGTGTGGATCTTGCTCTGCATCTTGAATGGACTGAGGTTCAATTTGAGATAGGAAGCAGGTGTGCAACAGGTTTTGGTTGACCTGATTTCTGGTTTGCACACCAGCTGAGATTTCTCCAATTATTTGGGAAATTGGATGGTCTCTTGATGTTACTAAATCAACAGGGGGTGTTGATTGTTCACCAACATGTGTTGTTGTTTCCTCTTGTGGTACAACAACTGGCTCTTCAAGTTGTGCTTCAATGTGTTGAGCATTTTCTTCATCTTCACTGCTTTCATCCTCTTGAGTAACCTGTAACTTATTCAAGTCTTCAGCTAGAGAATGTTCCTTCAAAGGTTCTATGGTAGAAGAAATCTTCTCCTTGAAAGACATGTTAGTTTCATCAAATGAAACATGAACAGATTCCTCAATTTTCGAAGATGATTTATTATAGACCCTATAGGCCTTGCTGATCATGGAGTATCCCAGAAACACTCTTTCATCAGCTTTGGCTTGAAATTTTGCTAAATATTTCTTGTCATTATTGTGAATGTAACAAATACAACCAAAAACTCTAAAATAGTCAACTTTAGGTTTCTTCCTTTTGAGTAATTCATAGGGAGTCTTTCCCTTTAGTTTATGTATCAGACTTCTGTTCAACACATAGTTGGAGGTGTTCACTGCCTCTGCCCAGAAGGATAGAGGTAGATGAGCATCTGACAACAATGTAGTGGCAGATTCAATAAGGGTTCTATTTTTCCTTTCAGCTACCCCATTTTGTTGAGGAGTTCTAGGAGCTGAGAAAGTGTGTCTGATCCCTTCACTCTGACAGAACTCTTGCATAAGAAGAGAATCAAACTCTGTCCCATGATCACTTCTGATCAGGGCAATGTGAGTATTGAACTCAATCTGTATACACTTGAGAAACTCTGTCAGACACTTAAAGTTATCAGACTTCTTCCTTAGAAAGAACACACAAGTGAATCTAGAGAAGTCATCTACAACTACTAAAGTGTAGGATTTCCCTCCTAGGCTTTGTACTGTGATGGGTCCAAAAAGATCCATGTGTAACATATACAATATCCTAGGTGAATCACTCTTATTAAGTGATTTAAAGCTGTTTTTAGTTTGCTTGCCTAATTAACAAGCTCTGCAGAGTCCTTCCTTCTTGTAGGTGCCAGAAGGTAGACCTCTAACAAGGTTGTCTTTGGATAGCCTAACAATAGTTCTAAGGTTTAGGTGTCTTAATCTCTTATGTCATAAGATATTTGGTCTACAGACTGAATTAAACAAGCAGATATCTACATTAGTTGAAAGAAAATCTACTAGGTAGATATTACCTTTTCTTTTACCTGTCAACACAGTTGTGTTGTCCTCTGACTTGATTTTGCATAAGGCTTTGCTGAAGGTCACCTTGTAGCCTTCATCACATAGCTGACTGATGCTGATTAGGTTGTGCTTCAGTCCTTCCACATAAGCTACCTTCTTGAAGGTTACTGAACCAATCTGGACTGCACCATATCCTTTAGTTTGTCCAAAGTTTGAATCACCAAAGATAACTTTGAGTCCAAGCTTGGCTCTGAAGGATGTGAGGTTGTCCTTGTTCCCTGTCATGTGCTTAGAGCACCCACTATCCAAATACCATTGCTGGTTAGATGTTGGATAGGTCTTCACCTGCACATGAGACAATTCATTTGTTTTTGACCCAGTTTACCTTGGGCCTAGGTTGATAACCTTTAAATTCTGAAATGAAAGACATCCCAGGTTGACTCTTATATCCTTCAGGATGATATCTCCTTGGAGGTATAATCCATTCAGTATAAGGGTTAAAGATTTGGGATGTATGACCCTTAGGATTCAATTTTGATTTGCCTTTGAAAAATTTTCCAGAGCTCTGACCTCTGTTCGACGATCTTGGAGCTGCGTTCGACGATCTTGGGTCAGATCGTCGAGCTCCGTTCGACGGTCGACTATAGCTGAGGTCAGGTATTTGAGATTGTCGACCTGCGTTCGACGACTTGGGCTGAGATCGTCGATCAGCGTTCGACGTTTTTGCCTGAGGTCGTCGAGCTGTGTTCGGCGATCGTCGATCTTCAATCGGCGATCGTCGATCTCCGTTCGACGATTTCTGCTGGAACTTAGTTTTCTGAGGCAGATCAGAATTTTTCCCAGCAACCTCTACAACTCCCTTTCCTTTGTCAGAAATGAATTTGATGGGAGTTGTTAGGACTATAGGTTGGCTGGATGAAGCACCCTAGCCCAGTGTACTGTTAAATCTAGAGTTCACTGTGCTTGTGATGTCCATCAGCTTGATGCTTCTCCCATTAAGGGATTCTTCAAGTTTCTTGGCCTCAGAGAGCTCACTTTTCAGTGAAGCTATCTGTTCCCTACAACACCCCAACTCCTGAGAGAGTTTGAGGTTTTCTGACTTTAGAGTATTGTGTTCAGATAATTGATTTCTGAGAGAGATAATCTCTTTCTCAGACTTTAGCAGGTCTAAACACAGTGCTTTAAATTCAGATTTAAAATCTTCTGAACTAAAATCAAAAGAGCCAATTACCTGATCTTCTTCAGGTTGAGTCTCTGAATCTGACTCTGACTCCTCTTCCTCTGAATTATGCTGTGAGGCATTGATTGCCATCATGCAGAACTCCTTTTCTTCTGCATCATCCTCATCATCACTGGAGCTGGATGAGGCTTCTGACTCTTCTTCTGTCTCACTCCAGGATTCAGCAACAAACCCTTTTCTTGTATGCTTGTTTTTGCTTGAAGAAGGTTTGTCATTGTCATTCCTTTTGGAGACTTTCTCCTTTCTTCTTTCTTTTCTGTCTCTTCTGTCCTTGTTCTTGTTCTCTGGACAGTCAGGAACTATGTGCCCTGGTTTCCTGCAACCAAAGCAAATAATGTCTTTGTTATTACTAATGGACTTGACATACCTTGGCTTATCCTGCTCCTTGTATGATCTTCTTCTGAAGTCCTTTCTGGCCATTTTGTAGAATCTTTTGGCCAGCAAGCTGAGTAGTTCATCATTGCCTGTGGCTTTGTCTTCAGGCAGATCCTCAGTTGCCTTGAAGGCTATGGTCTTCTCTTTTCTTGTGGCTGGTGAGGCAGCCTTCTGTTCTTCCTCTCTATTTTTGATGAGTAGCTCATAAGATTTGAGCTTACCCAATAGAGCTTCAGTGGTGATCTCATTTAGACTTCTGGCATCCTTAATTGGCCAGATTCTTGAATCTCAAGTGCTGGGGAAGCACATTAGGATCTTGTCATTAAGTTCTGTTAGAGAGATCTCTTTGTCCAATATCCTGAGTTCACTGACAATTAGACTTAGTCTGTTGTACATATCTCCCACTGACTCAGTCTCTCCCTTCTTGAAATTCTCATATTGAGAGATGAGGTGGGATCTTATATCCTTTCTCTCATCAGCTGAGCCTGAGACTATTTCTGAGAGCCTGTCCCAAATTTCCTTGGCTGAATTACATTCAGCTACCTTTTGAAATATGTCATCTGACATTGTCTGGGCTAGGATGTTCATAGCCTTAGCATCAGCTACTTTCCATCTCTTGATATCAGCATCTGTTCCTGATGGAGGTGGAACAGCATTTGTACTTGTGTTCTCTAGGGGTCTTGGACACACTGTCAAAACAGAATTAAAGATATATTCGTCAATAGAATTCATGTAAAGTCTAATCCTTGCTTTCCAAAGTGCAAACTTGGATAGATTGCACACTGGAGGTCTGGTGCTAGCATAATCTTTGTTTTGGGCCATGATTTGTAAAAACAAAATCTAATAATAAAATACTAAAAGGAAAACAGATCTAACTTGGGATCTTTGGGTTCAGGTGTTAGCCTGTACAACCAATCAGGTATGGTATATTTAACCAACCTGGAAGATGTGGTATTTTTAACCAACCTGCCTCTGATACCAATTGAAAGAGCAGCTAGATTTGATATACTCTAGAGGGGGGGTGAATAGAGTATATGGTGCTTTTAAAACTTTTTACAACAACTGTTGTAATAAGAGTGAGAAGGGAAGCAGTAAATAAAACTAATCACAGCACTAGGTAAAACAAGAACTAAGCACAGAAAAATCAAGGCCAGAAACAAAAATAAAAACAAGCAAAACTAGAAGACACAAGGAAATATAGTGGTTCCCCAAACTTGGGTACATCCACTCTTCTATCACCCTAGGTAGGAATCCACTGCAGGATGAGTTGATCAGATGTCCTGGGCACCAATGAGCTTTTGATAAGGTGCTCAAAAACCAAAGCAGATTTTTTGATCAGGTGTTGCCACCAATGAGCTTTTGACAAGGTGCTCAAAAACCAAGTTCAAACTTTTGAAGGGAGTTTGAGAAACCCTTTACAGAGTGGGGGTGAGAGAATGATGGCAGTCTTCTCTTTCTCAAACAACTGAGAAAACTATGTGGATTGTTGTTGTCAAAGCTCCCTCTGAATCCTTGAGATCTTCAGGAAGATAAGCTTTGCTGAGGGTGATAGGCCTTCAAAGATTGAACTCCAACAATAGATGATTTCAGCAATGGCTGAAATGTTGAATGTCTGGAGTCTGGAAATATGTTGGCCTTTAACACTTTGAAGACTAAGGAGATCTAAAGATTTGAGAAGGCTTGATCTCCTTGGATGTGTGTTCTCTTTAGAATTCTTTTGTGACAGGAGATTTTTTGAATGCTTCTCTGTAATCTGTATCCTCTCTCTGTATTGTGTGTTCTATTGAGAGATTCAAAAATCTTGTCCTTTTTTCTGGTCTAGAATAGAATGACATTCTCTGTCAAGTATAGTCGTTGGCCTGCATTAATTGCATCCTTAATTGCATAATCTCTTCTGGAGGAAAGTCCACAGATATATTCCTTGAAAAATCCCTTGAAACTCGGTCTAGAATTGAATGATAACGGCTAGGAAATCTCTGAATTAATTGCAGAATAACTCCTAACTGATTTGAATTTGAATTAAGAAATATCCTAAAAGTTGTCTGAAATCGTCGAACTGAGCTCTGTTATCGTCGAGCTGAGCTCAGCGATCTGGAAACATACAGCAGCCAAATATCGTCGATCTGAGCTCAAAGATCGTCGAACTGAGCTCAGAGATAAAGTTCCAAAGCAGAGTCAAAATCGTCGACCTGAGCTCACCGATCGTCGAATGGAGTCCGACGATATTATGAAGTTGAGCTCAGCGATCGTCGAATGGAGTTCGACGATCTGTCGAAGTTGAGCTAGACGATCGTCGACCAGAGTTCGACGAATCGTCGTGCTGAGCTCGACGATATGACTTAGTCTCCAAACACAAAATCTTGGTCTTCAGGGCAGCTTCCAAACTTAGACTTCTAACCCTTAGACTCAATTCTAATTGACCTATTAAGCTATACAGGAGGTCAAGCAAAGGTTCCTAGAGACATAGTGATCCTGACCCAAATTAGTAATAGGGTGTTCCAACATACAGGATGATTCATTCTCCTAACATGAAGCAATGAGATCTAGAGATTCGACAATGTGGGTAGATTTCATCGATGATGAGATGAACTTGCAGCTATATAATAACACTTGCATCTAGTTGACCTGTCAAAAGGAGTTAAAGTCCTATGATGCAAGTGGGTATTGTTGAAATTTGTGAAGTGAAAGTGGTTGATGGGCAGGCCAGGAGGCCTGAGCGGACAGAGTCCGCGGATTGGGCGGACTGTGCGGGCTACTGTTATGCGGCCTGGTGATAGGCCTGGTTGGACCTGGATATTCTTGTAGAGTGGCCTGAGCGGTCTGTGTCTGCGGCATGGGCGGACTGTTGGTTGCGTTCTGGGTGCTAGCTTAGCTATTCTTGAGGAGCGGCTTGTGCGGCCTAGTGTGTGGGATGTGCAGTCTGCTATGAGGACTGGTTAGTCTATGGCCAAGGAGGTCAGGCTTCGAGCAAAGCGGACTGAGCGGACTGCGATATGCGGACTGCAGGCAGTGCTTGGTTGATCAGTAGCTTTGCGGGTTTGCAAGCTTGAGTTAACAGGCTGGTTCTTTGCTCTATCCACATGAGGAGTGGCAGACTGGCTAGTCCGCTGTGTCCGCTGTTGCGTACTGGCCTTAGAGTTTGGTTGTGGCCTTGCCGAGCTCTGGTAGTACAACAGTGTTGTTGTTGTGGCGGACTGGTGGTTGGAGTCCGGCAGATGACCATTGCATTGGGCAGACGTGCGAGTAGCTTGTGGACTACCTTACTCTGGCGAGGTGCTGGCGGTCTGTGTTTTGGATAATTGGCAGACGGAGCTATGTCCGCCGAACTCGCGCTAGGTATTTTGGTGTTTTACTGGACTTGGTCACATTTTGTGACAAGACCAGTGTGTCTGTTGTATTAGCTAAGTCTGTTGTTGATCGGGCGGACTGCCCTTGGTCGTGGACTTGTGGCTGATAGAGGCGATGCTCTATTGGTGTGCGGACTGCCTCTTGTATGTGCGGACAGTCACTAAAGGGGGATGTTGCTGTCCTGCGCTGTTTGCGAGCTCTCGGGCTGGTGCCTTGTCTGCATAACTTAGGCGGACTGATGAGAGTTCGCCTAAAGGTGCATCGCCATTGCTCCTGGTGATTTGTTCCTTGGAATCCGGCGAAGTCCTTGCGGACTTAGCAGACGGGTGTTTAGTTAGCGCGCGGGCTGGGGCGGTGACTCTATCCACTAGGGAGGTGACCACACTCCTCACCTCGCCTATAAATAGAACCCCTCTGGCACGTCTACATTAACTGAGTGAACAGTAAGTGGGGGCTTGGTCAAAGTGCTGCGGTCTCAGTTTTTCTGTCCGCGCGGATTGAATCAGAGTTAATTGTTGTTGTGTGCAGGTCGCGCAGCTAGCTTCAAGGATCCAGGAGTTTGGCTTTGACTTCGGTCAAGTACTTGGAAGTGTGCGGTCTCTGCGGTCTCAACAAGTCGCTCTGCGGCTTGTCAGTTTTCTGCTTTAGCTTTGCCAAGTTCCATTAACCCGTCCGTCGGTCTCAGGCGGGTAGGCGGTCTGTTCATCAGTAGTACACGAATAACGGAGTGTCCACACGGCCTTGTGGTCTCAGGCGGACTCCGTGTTCTATTCGGCGTGTAGCAGTTAGAGTTCGGGCAGTTTCAGCGACTAGGCGGACTCGGCGGTCTCAGCGGTCTGCAATTCTGTTCGCTCGGCTTGTTTTGGACATTCTGTTTTGTAGCTTGTGTACTGGCGAAATCATGTCTCGCCACATATGTCTCGCCTTGTAAAGAAGTTAATGAATAAGATCTGCTTGTTCTTCCATGTGCATGTTGTGTTAAGTGTTGCTCCTTGAGATTTCCGCTTGATCAAAGTGTGAACTGAGTAGTGCCGAGAATATTAATTTGGCTTTGGGCTATCTTGCTGACCACTTTGAGAAAATTTAATAGGTATTGAAGAAGAAATTACACAGTGGTGGATCTATAGCCAGATAAAAAACATGTTCAGTGGCTAAGGGTTATAAATAATAGGGGGAAATTGACTACTTTGTCACTTATTCACATGTATGGTGAACAGGCAGATTGGATCAAGAATTTGATTCTAGACATTCTCTTGTCTAGGCTTCGAGTCAATTATTTGAGCATGTACTGTGATAATAAGACAGCAGTTTAAGTCATTAAGATGGTCATCTTTAATACTAAGAGAAGACATGTACGATTGAGACATGCTATATTGAATTATCTGAAAGAACAAGACATTATCAACTTGATCGATGTGCGATCGAAAGATAACCCGGCTGATCTATTGACAAAAAGAATGCTTAAATAACGATTAATCAAAATATTGGGGGAAATTTGACTTAGAGGGATTTAAGTTCAGTCATAGTTCAAGGTTAGGCGATTCAATTCAGCCTTAGTCTAAATATTTTGATTTTTCCACTTTTCTTTTTCAAAGCAAGCATGTTGTGCTTTGATGATGTTTGTGGTTGTTGAGTATGAATCTGATGAATTGTTTCATTCTATATTTCACCGGAATTTGTCTCCTTTACTTAGGAGGAGAGTGTTATTCCATATTTGATAACACGGTCTAGCTTGATTTAGCACTTCTTCTGTTAATTAATTTCATTTCACACTTTATGAGTTCCAGTTAACTTTAGAAGAACATCAGCCGTGACATTCCACATAGGAACACAGATACAGCTGCGGTGTCTAGAAGTCCATAAGATCGTTTCTTTTAAAACATATAGTGGATTCTGAGGTAAAACCTATAATACTCTATGTTAGGTGTCTTATAAGTTAATTCTAAAGTATTATGTTCTTATAAGTATAACTAGATACGTGTATATTTTTAAAAGTTGGAATTCATTCTAAATGAAATTATCTGTTGAAAATTACAGAAACTGTAGTTGATGGAGGAGCATGTGCAGATTGGGATCCTGACAAGGATGATCTGATTGATGATGATTTTTAGAGTATTACTTTGGTTTTCTTTTATTTAGAGCATTGTTTAGCTCTCTTTTACTTTCACTTATTTTTGTTTGGACTATCCTGCTCTTTAGTTGGTCATGAGATACTAGGTGTGTTGGTACCTGTGTTGTGATTGTAATTTTGACTTTGATGTGATGCTGCTGAGCTTATGTATATTTTTATGTATGTATACAACTGTTCTATTTAACGTCTAATATGTTATGACAAGTGCGACAGACACGGTTGTGAGTGATTTATGTTTGTTTGAACAATACACACACTAACCATTTTCTAACGTCGAGTTCACGGCGGACATAGGAGGAGATTGTTAAGAAATTAATTATATGGCCAAGCATGTCGAGACTGACTCGGAACGTCACATTGGGTTTCGTGTCACTCTTTGGCATGACTCTACGCTGGAGATACAATAAATATCATTCTGCATCTAAAGAGTCATTATGGTCTATCTTCAGCGGAGCCTCCACATTAAATTCGGAGGGCCTGTTTTTTGACGAACGGCGGATCTTAACCCCGTGATTTTGATCGTGCGGCTCTGGGCTTTTCTAAGTGTTGCGAACTAACTCGGCGTCGCGGTTGGACCGGAATAAACTGGAAAGCCTTACCTCTCAGGACGGTCGAGCGCGCACACAGTCAATGAAAATGGAGAGTTAACACAATAGGTTTTAACGTGGAAAAATCCCTCGACTTGATAAAAAACCACGTGACCGGATCTGTGTCGGTCAAAGTCCACTATCAGGTTGTGGTTACAATATGTTTGGAGAATCGAGAGCGACAGGTCATTCCTCGTTACAACTTATGGGTGAGAGAGAATTTCTGACTCGCAACGGGAAACAGGCTGCGCCGAGGGAGTGCGAGATGCTAACTTGGTGGTTGGTGCGCTTGAGAGCTGGTGATGGTCGTCTTCTTCCTTCCTCTGCACACTTGGGGACTTGAACATTCTTTTGGCTCGTAGGCGGCTTGAAGATGACCCGAGGGAGGAGTTCGGTAGAGCTCTGGCCTGAGAAAAAAGAAGACTCCGGGAGCGAAAAGGTGAGAAATGAGGAGCTCTGGGGCTCCTTTTATAGCCTCCAGAAAGTGTTCATGGTGCCCACCCTGGTTAGTGGGTGGTTACCCGCGGATTGAACGGCAATGGAGGCTCCGTAGTGATCGGGTGGTGGCCAAACTGCAAGCGACAGCGACTGGCGGCGGCTGTCGCGGCGACGACTGGCGGCGGCGACGGTCGGCGGTGACGACGGTCGCGACGGAGGCCGGCAACTGCGGCGGCCGGCGGCGGTCGACGGTCAAGAGAGGAGTGATGGCGGCGACGGTCGCGGCTTTGGGAGACGACGGCGGCGGCGTAGGCCGTGAGATGATGGCGACGGCGTCCGACGAAGGAAGGGGGGACACGCTGCCGGCAAATGTCGGCATCCCCCAAAATCCTACGCGCGCAGGATTAGCAACTAATCCTGCGCATGCATTGTGTGTGGGATTAATCTCGCGTGCGCAAAGTGCGTGAGATTAATCACGCGCGTGCACAGTGCTCGGGATTAATCTCGTATGCACGGTGCCCGGGATGAATCTCGTGTGCGCGGGGGGGGGGGGGGGGGGGGGGGGCTCTCATGCGCGACCTTCGCCGCGTAGGGCGATTGCCGCTTTAGAAGCCCTACGGAGCGGCTCTGAAGGCCGTGTCGCGGGATCACTCTTTGCTGGAAATTACCGCAGTTGTGCTCATTGGATCCACGGTTCGGTCGAACCCGTTCAGGGAAACCTCATCAATTGCCCCCAAGTCCTCGGACTCCGTGGTCGGAGCGGAAGGAATGCAGGGACTAGATTGTTGAATTGCATGCATGAGTATGTTGTGGTGAGGGGAATGTGAACGGGAGTGTCACACGTTGATGTGTGTGGAGTGCGCAGCATGCTTGAGGTGCACTTTTGGAATTTATATGTGCATGACGTAGAATGCACAAGGTACAAGATGTGTGGCATGTACACAAAGTGTGATGTGTGTATTACGTAATGAGTGTGATGTGTAACAGATGTTGTGTACACTAAGTACTTACCTTTGCCTCATGTGCAAGAAAGTTTTTTTAATATAATATAGATATATATA
This sequence comes from Platanthera guangdongensis, assembly GCA_039583875.1. Taxonomy (NCBI): domain Eukaryota; kingdom Viridiplantae; phylum Streptophyta; class Magnoliopsida; order Asparagales; family Orchidaceae; genus Platanthera; species Platanthera guangdongensis. The sequence goes on from CM077164.1 coordinate 15,170,472, forward strand.
TATAAGTGCTCATACCTAAGAATGCGCCATTAGCATTTTTTAGAAAACTCTCTTACTTTGAAAAATTCATACTTTAGAAAATCTTAGTTCTACGAAATTATGTCCTCAAATTATTAGACAACGTTATGTCCTTAAATTGCCTATATATATGTCCTTGTATGTCTATATGAGATCATGAATGAAAGTCCGATTTTTTTTTCTCCTCACCACTCCCTCTCTCCTTTCTCATACATGAGTTTTATCATGATATGAGAGCTAGAATCGTAAAATGACCTCTTCTTTTTTCGGGGCTTCTAGCTCAGGGTGTTGAGATGGCCGGAGACCTCTTGAAAACGGCGGGGCCATGCTTGAGCAACACTCTGAAGACCCATGCTCAGTCCTCAGTTTCCGTATTTTGTGTCTGTCGCCGACAACCCGAGCACAATTACAACTCCCGTGATTCTCAAGGGGGAGAATTATGCCGAGCGGGCAAAGGGTGTGCGCAACGCTCTTTGGGCAAAGAAAAAGCTTGCATTCGTGGTTGATAGAATGAAAAAGCCCGCATGTGGGCACCCGAAAGAAGAAGATTGGTATGTCGTCAATGTTATGATTGTTTTGGGCAGATATTCAATACCATCGATCCGATTTTAAGATTGATTCTGCCCTACATGGATTCGCAAAGAATCCGTGGGAAGATATAGCAGAGCCATTTTATCTACAACAACATAAGAATTCACCAATTGAAGAATGACATTGTTTGTTAGATTGTGACACCTATTCGCGCCCGGACCGTTAGGATTGCGCCATGTCATCAATCCGTGGGATTCCCTTTTTCCTAATCCAGGCCAAATCTTTTTTAGGAAGTTCATCAAGGGAGATTATTCTCCAGGCTGCCTTTTCCCCTTTGTGCTCGCCAAACATGGAATGTCCAGCCCTCTCTTGTGCTATAAAATGGAGGGGAGGCTATGATTCAAATCAACCCAACACCAACAGCGATCCGAAGGAGTTCTTAGTCACCCACCGTTCTCATCCCAGCGGCATCAGGCGGCGACGGCGGCAGCAGGTGCGCAAGGGGGCGACTCCAGGCGGACGACTTCAGGCGGAGCTATCGGAGCGGCATCCGGTCGAATCCAGTCGGATCGACATCAGGCCGGTCTCCCGCGGTGGTTCCAGGCAAAGGAGGTGATCCCAGGCGGCGCGGCGACATCAGGAGGCCGAATCCAGGCGAGGTCGGCTTCAGGCGTGCAGTCCAGGCGGCGATTCCGCAAAGGAGGTGAACAGTACCACTATCGTCCGGCGACATCACTATCGCTCGGCGATAGTCCGGTTTCACCATTTCGGTTTTCTCTTCATTGCTCGACCTTACGGTCTCTACTGTAATCTGTACCTCCATACCTTATAGTGGATCTTCTCTGGCGCGCTCTCCCCGTGGATGTAGGAGCTTCTCTCCGAACCACGTAAATTTTCTGTGTCGTCTGTGTGCTTGGATATCTCGTTCTGTGGTTTTTTATTTTGCGCGATTGTTTTTGCTCGATTTAATTATGTTGCGCTACCGCGGTACTCGGTCCGATTGCATAACAATTGGTATCAGAGGGAGGTTCCGCGGGGGTGATCGTCTGGGCGTTCTGGTTCCAGATCTGGGTCAACGGTAGGTGACGACAAGGTCCACTCCCTACCTTCTCAAGATCTGATCCGAGAACATTTTTCTGATCACTCAGTAGCACTGCGAGCAAAACAATGGCGGCAAAATTCGAGATTTCCAAGTACGACGGCAAGATCGATTTCGGCTTATGGCAGAAGTGGATCAAGGCGGTTCTCGTTCAGCAAGGACTCCACAAGGCGCTACTTGGCAAGGAGAAGTCTGGCGTGAAGAAAGACGAGGAATGGGAGGAACTGGATCTGAAGGTCATCAGCACAATCCAGTTGAGTCTCGCCGACGAGGTCATGTACAACGTGGTCGACGCTGACACCACCGTAGACCTATGGAAGTAATTGGAGGAGGTGTATATGTCGAAATCTCTCACAAACAAGCTCTATGTGAAGAGACATTTATACAGCTTAAGAATGTCCGAGAGCAACAAGCTGCTAGAACACATGAATGCGTTCAACAAGTTGATCTCCCAGCTGCGGAGCATGGACGTAAAAGTCGAAGAGGAAGACCAGGCGCTTCTACTACTGTCTTCTCTACCGAAGTCCTATGACCATCTGGTCACCATGATCCTCTACGGAAAGGATACGCTCAAAATGGAGGAGGTGATGACGACGCTGCTATCGAACGAAACGCGGAGCAAACCCGGGCCCAGCACCATCGAAGGTTTGTTCGTGAAGAACAAAGAACCGGTCAGAGAGAGATCGAGAGACAGAGGGAAGAAATTCAATAGGGCTAGGTCTAAGTCTCGGGACAAGAAGAACCAGTGTCACTACTGCAAGGAATAAGGGCACTGGAAAAACAACTGCCCGAAGAAAAAGGCGAAAGAAAGGAATCAGGAACAGGCGGCTGTGGAGTCTGACCCCGAGAGCGATGTTGACGTACTCCATGTACACTCCACCCTCGATACCACTGATACGTGGATCATGGATACGGGATGCTCGTATCACATGTGCCCGAACATAGAATGGTTCACTAGCTTCAGGCAATGTGACGGCGGTCGCGTTCTGATGGGAAACGACTCGGAGTGCAAGACGCTCGGGATCGGCAGTATCAGAATTAAAATGTTCGATGGAACAATCAGGACCCTTACTGATGTAAGATACGTGCCCGATCTGAGGAAGAGTCTAATTTCCCTAGGCACTCTAGAGGCGGCTGGGTGCTCATACACCGGCGAGGGAGGATATCTGAAGGTCAAGAAAGGCGCTTTGGTGGTCATGAAAGGAGAGCGCTCTGGTACTCTCTACAAACTGATCGGCACTACCATCGCCGGCGACGCGGCGGTTTCTGAGACGACAGATGAGGACTCCTCTCTGATGTGGCATGCTAGACTTGGTCACATGAGTGAGAGAGGACTGCTTGAGCTTCACAAGAAGGGCTTACTGAAAGGAGTCAAGACATGCAAGTTAGACTTCTGCGATACCTGCGTTCTCGGGAAGCAGCACAGAGTGAAGTTCGTGACATCTACGCAGCGTAGTAAGCAGGCACTGGAATATATACACTCAGATGTTTGGGGGTCTGCCCCAGAGCCGTCTCTTGGTGGGGCCAGATACTTCGTGACTTTCATCGACGATTTTTCGAGAAAAGTCTGGATCTACTTTCTGAAGCACAAGTCCGAAGTATTCGAGAAATTCAAAGTCTGGAAGACGACAGTGGAAAAGCAGACCGGGAAAAGAGTCAAATATCTGAGATCTGATAACGGTGGCGAGTACACCTCAGCGGAGTTCCAGGAATACTGCAATCAGGAGGGCATCACTCGACACCTTACTATTCCTGGTACACCGTAGCAGAACGGCGTGGCAGAAAGGATGAACCGAACGTTGCTAGAGAGAGCTCGGTGCATGCGGTTATTTGCAGACCTACCAAGGTCCTTCTGGGCCGAGGCCATTAATACGGCATGTTATCTAGTAAATCGATCCTCATCGATGTCACTGAATCTGAAATCGCCACAGGAAGTTTGGTTAGGCAGGCCGGTTGACTACTCTGACATCCACATCTTTGGTTGTCCTGTGTACACCCTTGTACAGGACTCTGAGAAGACGAAGCTGGATGCTAAGTCCAAACGGTGCATCTATCTAGGACGAAAGACCGGCACGAAGGGGTTCAAACTGTGGAACCCGGACACAAAGAAGGTGGAGGTCAGGCGCGATGTGATCTTCGATGAGGCCTCTATGCTCAAGAAATCTGAGGCTCAGTCTAAAGAGGTGGAGGAGACTCCAGTCACACCCCTAGAGGTGGAGCTGGAAGGGAGCGACCAAGCTGACGACCACGGTGATTCCTCTGACCCAGAAAATGCTGATGATGTGCAACCTACGGAAGCAGAGCCGTACTCTATTGCTAGAGAAAGGGCAAGGAGAGAGGTCAGACTGCCTCTCAGGCTACAGGACACGGTAGCGTACGCTTTCCAGGTGATCTCCACAGATCCTGGATCTTATAAAGAAGCTGTAGAGAGTAGAGAGAGTTCTCAGTGGAAAGCAGCTATGGAAGAAGAGATGGAGTCCCTTCGTAAAAACCAGACTTGGGACTTGGTTCGTCTGCCCAAAGGGGCGAAGGCAATCAGTTCCAAATGGATATTCAGGAAGAAGGAATCTACATGCGGTAAAGACCAGTGGAGATACAAGGCCAGATTCGTTGCCAAGGGGTTCGCGCAGAAGAAGGGTGTCGATTTTGATGAAATATTCTCACCCGTGGTAAAACACTGCTCCATACGGGTGCTTCTTGCGATGGTGGCAATGTACGATATGGAGCTAGAGCAGATGGACGTGAAAACGGCGTTTCTTCATGGCAACTTAGAAGAGGAGATCTACATCTTGCAGCCTGAAGGGTTTGTACAACCCGGTGACGAGAAGAAGGTGTGTAAACTAAGAAGGTCCCTCTACGGTCTGAAGCAGGCTCTTAGAATGTGGAACAAGAGATTTGATACGTTCATGGTTTCACAAGGATTCAGCAGGAGCCAGTACGACAGCTGCACCTACTGCAAGTTTCTGGCAAACGACGACGTTCTGATTCTGATGCTATACGTCGACGACATGCTGATTGCGTGTAAGTCAGCTCTGGAGATCCAGTCTTTGAAGCAGAAACTGCAAGCTGAGTTTGAAATGAAGGATCTGGGTCAAGCACAGAAGATCCTTGGCATGGAAATCAAGCGAGATAGGAAGCGGGACATGCTTTGGCTTTCTCAGACAGGGTACATTCAGAAGGTTCTGGAAAAGTTCAATATGACTGAATATAAGCCCGTTTCAACCCCTCTCGGGCAACAGTTTAGATTATCGTCACAGTAGTGTCCAGACACAGAGGGAGAACGACAAAAGATGCTCGGGGTGCCGTACGCTAGTGCGGTAGGATGCTTGATGTACGCCATGATCTGTACCAGACCAGATATCGCTCAGGCTGTGAGCGTAGTCAGCAGATATATGGGGAATCTGGGGCGACAACATTGGGAAGCAGTCAAGTGGATTCTAAGATATCTGAACGAAACGAAAAACGTCGGTTTGCTGTTTAAGAAGAGCGGAGTTTCTAGAGTCCTAGAGGGCTACGTTGATTCCGACTATGCGGGCGACCTCGACCGAAGAAGATCTACCTCCGGGTACATCTTTCTTTGTGGTGAGGGCCCCATCAGTTGGAAAGCCACTCTGCAGGACATTGTGGCTTTATCTACGACAGAGGCTGAATACATTGCTGCAGTGGAAGCTGCGAAGGAAGCTATCTGGCTCAAAGGTCTCGCCAAAGAACTCAGGATTTCTCAGGAAGCAGTAAAGCTACACTGTGACAGTCAGAGTGCGATTTGTCTGGCCAAAGACCCGGTCTATCATGCCAGGACAAAACACATTGATGTGTGGTACCATAAGTTGAGAGAGTTCGTTGCTGGCGGAGATATTCAGTTACTAAAGGTGCACACTGAGGATAACATTGCAGACATGTTGACCAAGCCGTTGACCGGAGTCAAGTTCAAGCACTGCCTTGACTTGGCTCATATCTGTGCGTGCTGATCGTGGAAACCCCAGGGAGAGGGGGTAGTTTGTCGGAGGGAGGAGATCCAAGTTTCAGGTGGAGTCTGTCGTGTGAGGCGTCAAGGTGGAGATTGTTAGATTGTGACGCCTATTCGCGCCCGGACCGTTAGGATTGCGCCATGTCACCAATCCGTGGGATTTCCTTTTTCCTAATCCAGGCCAAATCTTTTTTAGGAAGTTCATCAAGGGAGATTATTCTCCAGGCTGCCTTTCCCCCTTTGTGCTCGCCAAACATGGAATGTCCAGCCCTCTCTTGTGCTATAAAATAGAGGGGAGGCTATGATTCAAATCAACCCAACACCAACAGCGATCCGAAGGAGTTCTTAGCCACCCACCGTTCTCATCCCAGCGGCATCAGACGGCGACGGCGGCAGCAGGTGCGCAAGGGGGCGACTCCAGGCGGACGACTTCAGGCGGAGCTATCGGAGCGGCATCCGGTCGAATCCAGTCGGATCGACATCAGGCCGGTCTCCCGCGGTGGTTCCAGGCAAAGGAGGTGATCCCAGGCGGCGCGGCGACATCAGGCGGCCGAATCCAGGCGAGGTCGGCTTCAGGCGTGCAGTCCAGACGGCGATTCCGCAAAGGAGGTGAACAGTACCACTATCGCCCGGCGACATCACTATCGCTCGGCGATAGTCCGGTTTCACCATTTCAGTTTTCTCTTCATTGCTCGACCTTACGGTCTCTACTGTAATTTGTACCTCCATACCTTATAGTGGATCTTCTCTGGCGCGCTCTCCCCGTGGATGTAGGAGCTTCTCTCCGAACCACGTAAATTCTCTGTGTCGTCTGTGTGTTTGGATATCTCGTTCTGTGGTTTTTTATTTTGCGCGATTGTTTTTGCTCGATTTAATTTCGTTGCGCTACCGCGGTACTCGGTCCGATTGCATAACAATTGTTAACTGCAAACAATCCGGCCAAACAATGACAACAGACTACGACAAACTCAAAAGTATTTGGGAGGAGCTCGCGGGGTACACCACGAACCCTGTCGCACATGTGCTGCTGCGGGCGAACTTGCAGAAGAAAGTGAAAAAGAAAAGACTCACCAATTCCTTCTTGGTCTTGACGACAACATGTACGGGATGACCCGGTCGAATATCCTGAGCATGACACCTCTGCCTACAGTCAATCGTGCATACTTACTAATGTTGATTGAAGAACGACACTAGAGTATGTCCAAAATAAAAGAAGAGCACCCGAAGTATTTGGGCTCACGGCCCAGAGTGGGGGCGGGGTATACTACTTGAAATCTCACAAGGGCACACAGGAAATAAATCTGTTTGTGCACATTGTGGAAAATCGGGGCATGAGACATCAAATTGCTTTCAAGTTGTTGGGTACCCTGATTGGTGGGACAATCGATCAAAAGGAGAGTGGCGAGGAAAATGAACTCACGGCAGAGGGCCCTCAAAGCCCCGCTGGCCAGCAGGACGAGCGAATCTCGCCCTTGGCACGTCCACGGGTTCGAGAGAAGTTGAAGGGTCGGGATCAAGCGCCCTAACAAAGCAGGAATTGATAGGTCACATCTCTGTTACAAAGCTTGGAGTATCAAAATAACATAAAATAAACTAAGTCAACGATACTCTCGCAAAAGCGTCCAATGGACCTGGGGATTCACTATGTCATCGGGGTTTGAAAGAGAGCGTTCTTCTGGAAAAAATGTCTAAGCCCCTGCAATGTTGAGCGTTGCACACTTGATGGCCTAGAGAGGGACCGGAGCAAATTCTGAGCGGAGGAACGATCTAAGTCATACGCCCTCGCCGGAAAACGTCAGAGCTCTCTCTAGCCATTAGAGTTGTTTTTTCCTTTCAAATAAACCTTTAGAGGCCTATGTATAGTTTTCTGGAGAGACATGTTGGTAATTGCACAAGGGCAAATTTTGTGTTGACGAATGGCGTTGCTCCGTTACAGTCACATGGATCACCAATTTTCAGGAATGACGGGCGTGCCCTCCGGGCGGCCCGGGCGACGGCGGAGGCCGGCGGAGAAGACCAGAGTCTACGCTGGCCGTGGACGCGCGCGGGTCGTCCGTGTGTGCGTCTTGGGGAGCGTTTTTGGACCCCTTTGAGCAGGCACGTTCTTCGCGCCTGGTTCGCTTGTTTGGGTTGGTTCTCTTGCACGTTTTCGATCGGATGCCCTCGACCTGGTTCGCGAACTTTTTAGGGAGAACCCATCAATGATAAAAATAATTTCATCACGTGTTAGTTTTTGATAGAAGCAATGAAGGCATGCAATTATGCATAAACAGGGAAATTTTTGGTGATTGTTAATCGCAACTCGTAATTGGCTATCCGCACCCCAAAATCTCTCAATTATTCGTGTCTTTTCGAAATACGCTTTGTACATGCAATTTCAGGAAAAGTGTTCAACACGAAAGTTGTAGATATCGAGGAGATCTACAACTTTCGTGTTCAATACTTTTCCTGAAATTGCATATACAAGGCGTATTTCAAAAAGGCGCAAAATCTGGGGATATTTCCAAAGTACGTCTTGTACATGCATTTTTAGGAAAAGTGATCAACACTAAAGTTGTAGATCTCGTCGATATCTACAACTTTCGTGTTGAACACTCTTTCTGATATTGCATGTACAAGGTGTATTTTAAAAAAACGTGAAAAATTGGAAGATTTTGAAGTGCGACTAACAAAATAACGAGTTGCGGTTAACAATCATCAAATTTTTTTTGGTCTGGATCCGTCTTGAGATTTGAAGATGGGGTACTTGCGATGCTGTCACGTGGACTTCTGCGATTCAATTTAATAGCCGTGCCATCAAATTACAAATATATGAACCTTACAATCATATTATAAACTGTATGCCACATGGCAGCATCGCAACCGTCCGCCTCCAAAAAATTTCCACATAATCAGATGTTAAGAATGCAATCCTGTCAGGTTGACCAAGTCAACATCAAATGTGATTCGAGGAAATCTGCACTTGGCAGCCGGTTTATTGGGCCGGGAAGAGGTCGTGGACCGGCTTGACGGTTTCCAATCGTCGTCGTCCTCCTCGTAATCCTTATTAATGGACCCATCGATTACTCTATGAACTCCCTCCCCCTCTCTCTCTCTCCTCTCTCTCTCTCTCTTCTTTGTGTCGCCGGTTGGCGGAGCTAATTACCGGCTGGTTTCTGTATCAAAATTTCGGATCATTAATTTGAGGGAGGAGAAGGAGGCGGCCGCCGGCGATGTGATGTTGGGGCGGTTCAATCGTACTGCTTGGCCGATATGAAATATCGGCCTTGTCGCCCGGTTGAGCCGTGCCAATATCACATGCTCTATTGCTCTCTTCCTCCCCTCCTTCCACCCACATTTTTTCTTCTTTGCTGCGCTAAGTCAAAACATATAGGAGATTTGGGCTCTGCTTGGGGACTTATTTTCACCGGTCAAGCGGTTACGATTGCTTGAATCAGATCTTAATAATGGACTTCAATTAAGATTTGGTTCATGCGATTGTAACCGCTTGACCGATGAAAATAAGTCCCCTCAAACTACGTTTGGCATGGCGGTGGCGGTCGTGAACACAACGATTATGAAATGCCGTTCGTGAACGTCCGGTCTCACATAAAAAACTTCATCCACTTTTATGTTCAAGTTTTTTTAAAAAATATCCTTGGTGGCAGTCATTACTAGCTACCATGTCAAACATATATTTGTTATTTTTTGTTCAAATTTATCGGAGCAAAAACATCACGTCAAAATAACCACTAGATGAGTTCGCTCTTCCCTTTAAGTTTTTACTTTTCGCTTGCCTTTCATCGTCGTCATCCCTTCCTTCACTTAACAACCAAAGACTTCTATGAGATGTAGATTTTTGAAGGAAGATTGGTTGGGAAAACCACTGGTCAAAAAAAGCAAAGAACTGTGATAGTTATTTTTCAGTCATTTATGTGTTAAATTAAAATTATCTATTACTCTATTAAAAGAGAAAAATATCATTTGCTTAAATATTTACTTTTCAATTTTATTCATATTTATTAAAAAAATTCGGTTTTTAAATTTATGTGTTTTTCTCTTATTTATTTTTAAAAAATTGATCTAATATATATATAGGCAAAGCTCTTTAATTATAATGAAAAATGTGTTCTCCACGCCGCTCGCAATTCCCGCGTGCACCGTAAAAATAAGCGACGAGCGGAGTATAACACTCAGGAGTTTGCAAGAGACGCATGAGAGCGACGGCACGCCAGGACAATGTCGTGTCTGGGATAATGTCGCGTGGGGCACGGGGGCCCCCATGCACTGTCACCGCTAAGATACTGCCGCGATTTCATCGACTGTTATCTTCAGAACTATTTTTTTTATTGTGTTCATAACTGTTGTCAAGTAAAACATACATTCTTTGACTGTGGCAATTTTGTTCAAACACACAAGAGCAAATTAGCCGTCTCAAATAGGAGAAAAAATTTGGTCCGCCTATCGGATCTAGAGGAAGATCCGTTCACCATCAAGCCGTGCGATTACTGATCAGACAATTAGAAAAATTCAGGATTTAAATAATTACAATAAGAAAATAATATCCGGCCGAATTTTAAACTGTGCAATATTCAGTCGGATTTTTAAAATATATATATTTTTATAGGAAAATAAGATTTTAAAATGACGAGAAAAAATACGGATTCACAGTTTATAATTTATTTTGTAAAAATAAATTGGTTACCTTAATATCACCTTTTATTGGGTGAGCGGACCTTCTGTTGTTTGAGAGGAGTATTTTGATCTTTTTTTGTTATCCCTAATTTTTCGTATAAATATAAAGAGGTTATGGTTCTTATTTAAGTTTTTGAGAGATTGAGTTGTGTGGTGTTGTATTGACCTCTTTCTTTCTCCCCACCGGTGATAGTGGATAGTCCCTCCCAGTGGACATAGGTATTTCTGTTGTAAAATCCGGCACACACAGGCTCAACTATAAAATATTGCAGGTATGCAAGAACACAAAATAGCCACCAAATTTATATAATGTAAATATAAATTCAAATACAAGGAAAAACATGAGAAAATGACCGTCCGGCGAGTACGTCGTGGATGCACCGGACGCGCACAATCCGCGGCGAGAATCTGAGATCTGGACTGCAATCCGTTTTGCGGACGCACAAGGTTCACCGAACCTTCAGCGTCAAAGTCCGACGTTCAACCGCACCACCACCAGAGAACAACGCCGTCACCGAAGAATAACGCCGCCACCGGAGAACAACACCACCACATGAGAGAAACCTCCGTCGAGGCTAACTGCACACGAGCACGTCGTCGACACCACACCTCTCTACTCCAAAGAACGTTCACTGCAACGCCAGCGACAAACTCTAACAAGCCCGGCGGCAACTCTGTAACAGCCAAATTTCTGAAACGGAAATTTGGGTGACACGGCCTGGCCACGTGCGTGTCCCAGGGCGTGTCAGGTGACACGAGCCTGCGACACGGGCGTGTCGCAGGGCGTGTCGGGTTGTGTCGACGATTGGCTTTGTCTCGACGATTTTTTCTCTCGGACGATTCGTCGAGAGGAGGCACCGGCCCAGGACACGGGCGTGTCCAAGCCGTGTCGCATCTCGACGATTTTTGCTCGACGATCGTCGAGTGTCGAGAGGTGCGTGTCGAGTGTGTGAACACGCCTGTGACACGTGCGTGTCACAGGGCGTGTCAATCAGGCGACGAACTCAGCCCCCGAATGATTCGACAGGGTGTGTCTTGTGTCGTGTCTGGGCACACGGCCTGGGACACGGGCGTGTCACAGGCCGTGTGAAGTCTCGGGATGATTTGGGATTTTTTTTTCCCCGGTACACGCCACAGACACGCGTGTCTGAGGCGTGTTGGTGACACGGCCCATGACCGGGCGTGTCCCGTGGGCGTGTCACTGGTTTGGATAAGTCGTGACCCCGCTGAGGCACACGGCCAGGCACACGGCCGTGTTTCGAGGCCGTGTCTGGTCAAAAGTTGTGTTTTGGCAGAATCGTGGCCGTCCATTCTTCAGTCTGGATCCAAGGGCTGAAAGCTCTTCTCTTTTTTCCTTAGGGCCGAAGTCAGAGCTTACTTCTCATTTTCTTGGCCTTCATCTTTCTTCAGAGAAAGATAAGAGAGAAGAGAGGAAGAAGGGAAGGGGGCTTCGTTGGTGTTTGCTGCGGTTTACCCGCGAGAGATCTGAATCCATCGTTGCGGGGAACGCTCTTGCAAGTCTTGCAAGCAAGCTTTCAAGCCATGGCACCAGCGATTCGTCAAGGGTAACGACTTTTCTTCTAGCCATGTGAGGCTTCTTTTTGGCATATTTTTGTGTGATTTCCCCACCAAGAGGTGGCTGATTTTGGGAATCTATGGGTGGATGCTGAAATCCCCTTGTGTTGCATATAGATCCGAAATGGAGTACGGAATAGGCATGCTGTGTGAAGCCCATCTGGACAGGGTTGGTCTGGATTTGTGATGTTGCATACGAACCGGAGAAGACTCCGATAAACGTGTATGTTAAGGATCTCCGGTTTATACCTGCAAAAGGAGTACAGGAAGTACTGGGGTTGGTGCCAGGAAAATAGCCATGTGATATTTTGGGTCCAACCTGTGAATGAGGCACAGGAAGTACTGTGGACCAGGAAAGGCCCTTTTTGTGATGCTTGATGTCATAGGTGTCCACCTGTGGAGCGAGTCCACGGAAGTACTGTTGTGCCCAGGAAAGACCCCTGACATTTGTATTATGCGGTGTCCACCTGTGGGAGAATTACAGGCCGTACTTGGTGCGCCCAGGAAAGACCCGCTGTTCTGTGAGGAAATGGGTATAGTGAAATCCCCGGCTTAATGCCAGAGACAGGATTGGTGAGACCGACCCGCCGCCTTTGATATAGCCTGAGTACGCTGCCGCGGAAAGGCAAGCGATTTGAGCACGGGGGGTGGAGATCCGACCTGCGCTATGTCCTGTCCGACGTGAGACCAAAAAGTTGCGGTCCTGTTGAGCGCATAGCAAGATCTTCGGCCTGCGCGCCATGACACAACGGGGGGCTACGGGCCTCCGGTGTCCGAGACTACTCGGCTGCCGCCATGGAGTAAATGCTCAAGAGAGTTACCGTGGGTGATAACCCTGATACGTGGTGGGCAGAGGGTGCCAGAACACCAAGAATGTGCCCTGAGTGCACGGACCGTTGAGCGGATGGTGGACGGTTGTGTAGCTTGTGTGCGTGAAAGCACTTTTTGATGTATAGCTTGTCATACTTGTGATATGATATGCCTGCAGGGAAAATACCGCTGCCCCGAGAGGAGGGTAGGTCGTTATAATTTGGTCAGCTGAACGCTGACCGTTGCTTTGTTTGCCACCGTTGGGTGATTGTCCCTTGCACAGGTCCTGGAGAGCCGAGCGGGACACATAGAGGTGATGCCCTGCCTGGTGTTTGCTGCTGCTGTTAGCGCTAGCCCTCGAAGGCTATTGTGTTCTTTTGGCATGTTTTCATTATATTGTGGCCGTCTGCCGCCAATCTGTTTTAGGCCACTATTTGAAAGCCCTGTAAGGCCATAAGGCCAACACTTTGACATGTTGTAAGACATTTCCTATCTATATAAAATGTGGTGTTTTATGTTTGGACTTCATGAGGAGTTCAAGTAGTTTAGGCTTCCTAGAATGCTTGTAATAGGTGCGATGCGCTACTCTGGTATCATCTGTACCTTCACGACTGTTTTGTGGTATATCCTGTGGGGCCCCGGCCGGACCTTCTAGAATATATCATATGAACGGAGGGGTTGTTACATTTTTGGTATCAGTTGTCTTGGTCTTCCCTCTCGAAGTCGTGTCGACTTCTTTTGTGGGGTGGCGAGCACGTGTTGTGCACACCAAAGTCTACGATGAACTCCTGAATGTCCATGATAGGAATGCATTTTGTCTGTTTGAGGAACCTGCGTGTTCCGATTTTGTGTTGTTTGCTTGGGTACGACCCTAATGTATGTGTCTTGTCCACCTTTCGGTGACACGAAGTGGAGCTGGCCGTCTGAACCCAGCATTCTGATGAAAGTACGGCACCAACTGCGGTGCCTACACCTCCACCGTCTGCAGAACATTTCCGTTTAGTTGGCGGAGGCCTTGTTTACCATGATCCAAGCCAGCCACTGAGGCCAAGAACAAGCGGCTGTGGGGATAGAACAGGAGGTGGCAAGGCTTGAACCTGTCGTTGGAAGTGGTTCCTCGAGCGGCTGAGACCAGCTAACACGTTTTATGATTTCCTCCGCCTACGTTCTCGGGAGCTGGAACCCCGACGCAGGCTGAGGATTGGTTATCGCGCGTCAAGCGAGTGATGACGGCGATAGGCACGGCGGAACATCAGAAGGTACCTTAGCCCCTTCTTGCTTGAAGGAGAAGCGGTTTATGGTGGGATGAGATGGAGTTGCATCATTTGGCGGGTCGTCCGTTAACCCAAGTGTCGATGGGAGAATTCTCCCGCTCTTCCTTGCGAAGCACCTTCCTGTGGCTCACGGATAGCCATGAAAATGAATTCCAACGGTTGACTCAAGGTGAGGGGCAGTGTTGACGCGTACCTTGCATGAGTTTACGCGCTTGGGGCGGTATGCGGGTTCGATTCTTTGCGGATGAGCAGAAGGGACTATCGGTTCTCTGAAGGGCTAGGGACGAGCTGAGTCCTTGTCCAGTTTCTGTGAACCAAGGTTCGCAAGCGTTGGTTGACACTGTGACCGCGTGGAAAAAGACCATGAGGGGTGCAAGGGAAGAGAGCGTTGGTGATGACGCAACCTGGGGAAGGCGCCCCGATCGGAAAATCGTTTTTAGAAGAAGAGATGGGCAAGAAGTCAAGCCTAGTGGACAAGCCCTTCATCAGTTGCAACGGGAGCAACATCAGGGGCCTCTAAGCCAGAAACTCGTACCTGCTTCAATTGTGGTCGGATGGGGCATATTGCGCGAGATTGCCGGATGCCGCCAAAGAGTGAAAAGAAGGCGGGAGCATCTTATGCAGAGAAAGGAAAAGCGGTGGTGGATTCTTCTGCCTCGCAAGCGCAACCCCGGTCTACAATCTGGCCTGCAGGAGGCCATCAAGCAGAGTGACGTGTCACAGGTATGAGTTAGTTTTGCATATGCTAATGTTTGTATGCTTAGCTTAGTACCCCTACGTTGTGGTTTGTGTGTGTGCATGGTTTTCATAGTTTGTGATGATTCGGGACACGCTGGCGCGAGCCTGTTTGATACAGGTGCATCGCATTCTTTTCTGTCTCGTGACTTATAACGCGGCTTGGGATACCCAGTCGTGTAAAGACCGATAGCGTCAGAGTCGTGTTGCCGAATGGATGTTGGATGCTTGCGGATCAGCTTGCGATGTGGCCGTTCAGTTGGAAGTCGGGATTTTGTTTAACCGCATTGTTTTGCCAATCTCGGAATTCGATGTGATTTTTGGGATGGATTGGCTTGCGGAGCAGCATGCTATGATTGATTGCCAGTCCAAAGAAATCACGTTGGGCCAGAATACCGAACAGGAGACCAAGTTTCGCGGGTATGCGAGGAGTAGGCGGACGTTGATGTCTGCACTCCAGGTAGTCAAGCTGTTCGGAAGGTGCGGAGTGTTACTTTGCACTATTCAGGCTGTTGAGCCTAAGGCCACGTTGTGCGAGGTTCCGATTGTGGCAGAATTTACAGATGTGTTTCCACGGATCTCCCTGGCTACCACCCCAGCGGGAGATTGACTTCACAATTGAGTTGGTGCCAGGTGCGAAACCTGTGGCCCGCTCGCCATATCGCGTTGCGCCTAAAGAGATGGCTGAGTTGAAGGTTCACTACAAGAAATGTTAGAGCAAGGCTATATCCGCCCAAGTATGTCACCTTGGAGCGCGCCTGTGCTTTTGTAAAGAAGAAAGATGGTGGGTTACGGTTGTGTATCGATTACCGTGAATTGAATAAGCTGACCGAGAAGAATAAGTATCTGATACCTCGGATTGATGAATTATTTGATCAGCTGGTGGGATCTACCGTCTATTCGAAGTTGGACCTGAAGTCTGGTTATTACCAGTTAAGAATTCGGGAAGGTGACATTCCCAAACCGCATTTGGAATGCGTTATGGGCACTATGAGTTCACAGTCATGCCCTTTGGATTGTGTATGCGCCTTCGGTGTTTATGGATTTGATGCACCGTATTTTCCGTGAGTACCTGGATCTGTTTGTGATCGTGTTATTGATGATATCCTGGTATACTCGAAGTCCAAAGCTGAACATGAGATTCACTTGCGGTTAGTGTTGAACACGTTGAGGCAAAATCAGCTCTATGCCAAGTTCTCGAAGTGCGAGTTTTGGCTATCGTCAGTGGCATTTTTGGGCCATGTGGTGAGTGGAGCGGGCATTGCAGTGGATCCAGCGAAGATAAAAGCCATACAAGAATGGCCAATATTGTCTTCCGTGGCCGAGGTCAGGAGTTTCCTTGGACTTGCGGGCTACTATAGAAGATTTGTGGAGACTTCTCGCGGATCGCTTTGCCGCTAACCACACTGACGCGAAAGGATCAGAAGTTCGTTTGGACGCCAGAGTGCGCACGAGCTTTTGATGAGCTGAAGGTTCGGTTGACCACGGCGCCGGTGTTGTCTTCGCCATGTGGACCGATGGATTTGTGATTTATAGTGATGCCTCAGGAAGCGGCTTAGGCTGCGTTCTTTTGCAGAGCGGAAAGGTGATTGTTTATGGCTCACGCCAGCTGAAGGTGCACGAGCGAAACTATCCCGTCCATGATTTGGAATTAGCGGCGGTGATTTTTGCACTCAAGCTGTGGCGACACTACCTTTATGGAGTGAAGGTGGAGATCTATACGATCATAAGAGCCTAAAGTATCTATTGGAGCAGAAAGAGTTGAACATGCGACAACGAAGATGGTTGGAGTTCCTTGGGGACTACACTTTCGAGATTCACTATACACCCGGAAGGGAAATGTTGTCGCGGATGCCTTGAGTCGGCGAGTTCCGGCTAGAGCAAATTGGTTACAAAGGCATGATGAACGTCTTATCCAGGAATTGGAGGCGTTGGAGATCTATTGTGTTGATAAGAATTCCACTGCCATTGCATGTTTGAACTGGACCGAGGTGCAATGTGACCTTGCGGACCGAGTTCGACGGGCAACGAAGTTGGATGAAGATCTCTTGCGCTATGTGAATGAAGGGCCAGAAGGCAAATTCACCTGGAATGACGGTCTTTGCGAAAAGAGGACGTTGTGCGTCCCAAATGTGGGGAAACTGAGGGAAGAACTGATGTATGAAGCACATTATACGAAGTATTCCATTCACCCCGGGAGCAC
The DNA here is from genome assembly GCA_039583875.1 of Platanthera guangdongensis. NCBI lineage: Eukaryota > Viridiplantae > Streptophyta > Magnoliopsida > Asparagales > Orchidaceae > Platanthera > Platanthera guangdongensis. Next base: position 15,187,358 of record CM077164.1, read on the forward strand.
AAAGATGTTCAACGATATGAAGAAGCTTTTCTGGTGGCCAGGGCTTAAGAAAGATGTTGCCCTGTATGTGGCCAAATGCCAAACATGTGCGATGGTGAAGGCGGAATGCCAAAAGCCGGGCGGTTATTTGAAGTCACTACCGATCCCAGTGTGGAAATTTGATGATATTTCCATGGATTTTGTGCATGGATTGCCAAGATCGCAGCGAGGAATGATTTCATTTGGGTGATAGTTGACCGGCTAACAAAAGTAGCACATTTTCTCCCGAACAGGCGGGATGATTCGGTTGAAAGTTTAGGCTTCCGCTAGAATGCTTGTGATGGGTGCGATGCGCTACTCTGGTATCATCATGTATCTCATCGACTGTTTTGTGGTATATCCTGTGGGGCCCCGGCCGGACCTTCTAGAATATATCATATGAACGGATGGGGTTGTTACAACTCTCTCTCTCAATGCCGGCGGATATCTCCTCCAAGTCCGGCACCAAACACCAAAGGCCAACGGCGTCTTCGAGTGCACGATCGAGAGAGAGAGAGAGGAGAGAGAGGGTTGAGGTCATCTCTCACAGGCGGCCTCCACAATGCTACAGGCGGCTCTGCCAAAAAATCCTTCACGCGGTGATTCTTTTCACGGGTTGTTATCATTCTCCCTAACCAGGAGATGGATTTATAAAAGCATGCGTACAGGTGATCAAAAAAAAGGAAGGAAATAACCCTTTTGTTTTCTCTCTTTTTTCCATTCACAGAATAACCAAAACAAGGAAAAAAATCTTTTCCCCCGTGATTCCATCTGTTCTGTCCAAACCAAAAAAACAACAATCCACCACCTTGATTTGGAGCTCAGAGTCACCACCTGCACGAGACACTTCATGCACAACGCACTAACTATACATGACATTAACAGCGTAAAGCAATACTACACAAAGCACGGTCTGCACAAAGCACCAGTCTGCACGAAACACTACCTCAGGAACCTGAGGCGTCAGCCGACCTGCTCCAGTCGACTCATCCCTGCTCGGGCTCAACCTCTGAATGTCGACGCAACTGAATCGCTGAATCTGACTCGCTTAGTCAGACTACAAGAAGGGCAATCCCTTGCACCACCTCGACCATCAATTATGTCAGCCGCAGAAATCATGGGCACACCACCTCGCATCATGGTCCCCATCAGCCGGTAAAGTCTACCGCACTGCATAGCTCGCATAAGTATGGTGCACCTTCGTGTCACCATCAGAACTCCACCTCTCGCCGCAAAACTGCATCTTCTAAAGTTTAGTCTTCCCGGTGATATCAAATTCCTACGCAACTTGGATATCAAGCGTACCCGCTCAAGCCTACGCACTGCTCTATCATGCATCCTGATGTCCACCGTCCCTGCCCCCGTGACCTCACATGCTAAGCCGTCACCCAGAAAGACCGACCCAGTTATCACCTTCAGTGAATTGAACATCCATACATCCGAGCAAATGTGCTGCGAAGCACCAGAATCCAATACCCAACTATCAAAGTCACATGGGCTCTTAGTGATGAGGAGAGACACATCACTATCATCTGTCGTAGCTACCGCCGCCTTGCCCGCACCCTAGACGTCCCCAGAAATATCTGCACGCTGTGGACAATTTCTCCTGATATGGCCACTCTGTCTGTAATGGTAGCACGTCACTGCCTTCCTCGATACGGATCTGGCCCGTGCACTTCCAGATCCCTTCTCGAACTGCCTCCCTCATCGTCCTCCTACTGCCAAAGCATACTTACCCTCGGTAGCGGGGTCTGATAGCATCTAACTGGACAGTAATGCACATGTGATCTACTTCACGTCTATTGTATCCTTCTCATACAGCAGGGTGGTCTGCATGTGCTTATACGATGCCGGGAGCGAGGTAAGAAGCAATAAGAGCTTGTCTTCTTCCTCCAACTTCACACCAACCACATGTAGTTGGCTCAGAAGTACATTGAACACGTTGAAGTGTTCCTGCAGGTTACCACCTTCCTGCAACTTCAGGCCGTACAATCTATGTTTCAGTAACAACCCCATGGTCAATGACTTGCTAATGTAAAGTCCCTCCAGCTTCTTGCATAGCGTGTCGGTGGACTCTTCAATAATGACGTTGAACAACACCTTGTTGTCGACGCACATCCTGATAGCGCTAGTGGCGTGCTCATCCATCTCCGTCCACTCAGAATCCTTCATCGGAGCGGGCAAAGAATCACGACCATGCAGCACTTTGATCAACCTATGCTCAATCAGCATATCCTTGACCCGAATCTGCCACAGGCGAAAGTTACTGCTACCATCAAACTTCTTCACTGAATGCTTGGTCAACACATTGTTCTTCTATGTTATAGCTGTCTGCAGTACCTCTAGGTAATCTGATTAATTCACGGATCAGATCTGGGAAGATAGCGAGCGAACCGATGTCGTCACCTACTGTTGACCCAAACCTAAAACCGGAACGTCCAATCAGTCACCTACTCGGAACCTCCCTCTGATGCTACTTGTTGTAAAATCCGGTACACACACAGGCACAACTATAAAATATTGCAGGTATACAAGAACACAAAATAGTCATCAAACTTATATAATGTAAATATAAATTCAAATACAAGGAAAAACATGAGAAAAATGACCGTCCGGCGAGTACGTCGTGGATGCACCGGACACGCGCAGTCCGCAGCGAGAATCTGAGATCTAGATTGCAATCCGCTTTGCGGATGCACAAGGTTCACCGAACCTTCAACGTCAAAGTCCGATGCTCAACCACACCACCATCGGAGAACAACGCCGCCACCGAAGAACAACGCCGCCACCGAAGAACAACGCCACCACCGGAGAGAAACCTCTGTCGAGGCTAACTGCACACGCGCACGCCGTCGACACCACACCTCTCTACTCCAAAGAACGTCCACTGCAACGACGACGACAAACTCTAACATGCTCGGAGGCAACTCTCTCTCTCTCTCTCTCAACGCCGGCGGATATCTCCTCCAAGTCCGACACTAAACACCCATGGCCAACAGCCTCTCCGAGTGCACGATCGAGAGAGAGAGAGAGAGAGAGAGAGAGAGAGAGAGGATAGAGGGCTGAGGTCTTCTCTCACAGGTGGCCTCCACAATGCTCTAGGCGGCTCTCCCAAAAAATCCTTCAGGCGGTGGTTCTTTTCACGGGCTGTTATCATTCTCTCTAACCAGGAGATGGATTTACAAAAGCATGCGTACATGTGATCGAAAAAAGAAGGAAATAACCCTTTTGTTTTCTCTTTTTTTGTCATTCACAGAATAACCAAAACAAGGAAAAAAATCTTTTTCCCCTGGATTCCATCTGCTCTGTCCAAACCAAAAAAGCAACAATTTTTCGCCGAACCTCGTAAATCGTATCGCATTTATTGTTTGTGATTTTTTTCCCCGCTATAGGACTGCAGTCCGTGCCACCCAAACCCATCTCCGGTATCGAAGAAATTTCCACCGATTTCCACAATGTCATTCTACTTCTTGAAACTACCGGCCACTCCTTCATCCTTGAGCATTCGTGCAAAGTTATAATACCAGAAGTTGAGGAGTTCTTCAGAAATGCTAAGCTTAGGAGGAGTGGGAAATTATTGAAAAGTTTTATCATAGTTGTAAAGATCAAAATCAAGCCGTCCTCCTTGACAGAATTTCCGAGATTGCCCTCCATTGACGAGGAAGATTACTTAGAAGAACCCGATTACTCCAGGGCTCTATCATTTTGTGGTCTCCCTCAATCTACTACCTCCATTCAAAGACAGCATATGAATGATGAAAGCAAGCTATTGGCCGACATTTTAGGAAAAGTCCTCCTCAGCAAAAAAGGTTCACTTGGATACATATTGATGTAGTAGCCCCGAGCCGCCCCTCTCGGTCGGCCCTACTCGGCCTAGCCAGAGGACCACGTTCTGGCGACCACTGCCGGGCTGCAGCCCAAGCACCCCACCCATGACCGCGCCTATTCTCAGCGTGGCGGGATGTTGAGGCGGGGTCTCGAACCCAGCCCCCTTGATAAAGAGCTTTCCTAACAGCTCTCATCACCAACTGAGCTGCAGCTCAGTTGGTGATGAGAGCTGTTAGGAAAGCTCTTTATCAAGGGGGCTGGGTTCGAGACCCCGCCTCAACATCCCGCCACGCTGAGAATAGGCGCGGTCATGGGTGGGGTGCTTGGGCTGCAGCCCGGCAGTGGTCGCCAGAACGTGGTCCTCTGGCTAGGCCGAGTAGGGCTGACCGAGAGGGGCGGCTCGGGGCTACTGCATCACATATCCTCTGATTTCTTCTGCATGATGATAGCAATGGTATGTCACAAGAAATTCCAATTGGGACACATGTTATTTGATAAGATTAAGGAAAGCATGAAGGCACCTAACTTTGCAGCTCAATTGGTGATGAGCTCTATTGGAAGAGAGCCTTATCAAGGTCTCGGGTTCGAAACCCCGTAGCAACAACCTTCCGTGGTGAGAAACAGTCACGGAGATTTGGTTGGGGTGTACGGCATGCAGGCCTTGTAGATTCTGATTATACCACTATAGCGCCTTAGGGCTGGCAAGTTGCACTGTTACGCAGTGGGCCTCTGACCCTCAACCTTGGGCTGCTGGTGGGCCGGACGATGTCGTGGTCTTCCCGGGTCGTTACAAAAAACATTCCTCATCACCCGTTGTGCTGAGAAACAGGCCAGAGATGGGTTTGGGTGGCACGGACTGCAGCCCTGTAGCAGGGGCACACGGGCGAGACACGTTGCACGGTTATGCTGTGGGACTCTGAGCTATAAACCTGGACCGTTACATAAAAATGCACTTTTTTGTAACGACCCGGGAGGACCACGACATTGCCCGGCCCACCAGCAGCCTAAGGTTTAGAGCTCAGAGGCCCACTGCATAACAGTGCAGCTTGTCTAGCCACAAGGCGCCATGGTGGTATAGCCGGAATCTACAAGGCTTGCAGGCCGTACACCCCAACCAAATCTCTGTGACTATTTCTCACCACGGAAGGTTATTGTCACGGGGTTTCGAACCCGAGACCTTGATAAGGCAATCTTCCAATAGAGCTCATCACCAACTGAGCTGCAGCTCAGTTGGTGATAAGGACTGTGGAAGGTGCCTTATCAAGGCGGCGTGGGTTCGAATCCCCGTGTTTGCAAAAAAACCGTTGTGCTGAGAAACAGGCCAGAGATAGGTTTGGGTGGCACGGACTACAGTCCTGTAGCGGGGAACCAGGGCGAGACAAGCTGCACGGTTACGTCGTGGGCCTCTGAGCTCTAAACCGGGACGTTACATAAAAGTGTGCTTTTTTGTAACGACCCGGGAGGACCACGACATCGCCCGGCCCACCAACAACCCAAGGTTGAGTGTCAGAGGCTTACTGCATAACAGTGCAGCTTGCCCGCCCCAAGGAGCCACGGTGGTACAGTGGAAATCTACAAGGCATGCAGGTCGTACACCCCAACCAAATCTCTGTGACTGTTTCTCATCACGGAAGGTTGTTGTCACGGGTGTTAAAGCCAGGAAAAATCTTAACCTCGAATTCGGACCAAAGTCGCCTAAGGTTAACGGTTCAGAGGTCAGATCAGAAGGCTGGGGTGACTAGGACGGAGAACCAAGTCAAACATTACCCCAGATGTTGCGGCAGGAAGGTCCCACCACGTACCCGGATGCTCGAAAGGAGTAGCCCCTTTCTCAACCAAAGATGGCTGAACTGGGTACGAGGGAAGCTAGCTGATGATGAAGTCGCAAGGTCGCGACTTGATCTCCAAGGAAAAGGAATCCAGAGGTTTGGCTAGTATCTCAAAAGTGAAGCTCGCGAGTATCTTGCAGAGGATTTCAAGTGCCTCGTCTTGTACCCCTAGGGTCTTATTTATAGGCAAATCCAAGGAGGGGGGTCATATTTATACCCCACCCCCCGGGAGACTAGGCGACTTCTAGAAGAACTCACACAGGCTGGGCGAGTATCTCACTTAGTCGCCTACCTGGCGAGTATGCAAGGGGATCTCGTCTATACTCGCTCAGGCTTTCCGCGATCTTGTATGCTGACTTTGACTCATGTCTTGACTTGTTGACCTTGACTTCTGCTGACCTGGTTGTGGTAGGACTTACCCTCGATGAATACGGGTTGTTCACAATCCCCGCTCTTTCTGAGCGACATAGGAGCTCGGAAAGAATCATCTAACACTTATTCGGCGAGCTGCTATACCGAGTATCAAACCTGCTCGCAACTGATGACTGCATGTCGATCTCTATAAATAGGGGGCCTAGCTCTTCAAACGGGTCGCCAGAGCTCGCGTACAATGTCGGGTGCCGAGAAACTTCTTCAAGACAGCCTTGCTGCGCTAACTGGAATTCTCGGCGTTGCTAAGCCCAAAAGGCCGCGCGACGAAGACGTTGTCGCCGACTTACCCCCCCCCCCCCCCCCCCCCAAGAAGAAGAAGACCAAGAAACCCAAGAATAAACCCGCCTATGACGCGGTTGATTCGCCGCCACCTCCTTCACAAGTCGCGGCTTCCACCAGCAATCTCGCGCGCTCTGCCAGCACACTGAGGTTGCTCAGCGATCTTGGGCTTGATGACATCCCCAATGTAGTCGCCCCTGAAGCGAGCCTCCTCAGCTCGCTGGACATCCCGGAACTCGCCTCCACCCTGCGCGCTCTGCCAGCACACTGAGGTTGCTCAGCGATCTTGGGCTTGATGACATCCCCAATATAGTCGCCCCTGAAGCGAGCCTCCTCAGCTCGCTGGACATCCCGGAACTCGCCTCCACCCTGGTGTCGGCGCCGCAGCAGGTCGAAGTCATCTCCCTGCAAGGTCGTCGTGTTGCCGAGATACTCTTTTCTACATTGTTGGTCGTTGTCACTTCTCGCTGACTTTGTTTCAATACTCACAGATTCCCCGTCAGGGGCGCTGACGTGGTTTTGAACGTCGCCCCACTGAACTCCACGCCGTTGTTTGCCCTCTCGGCCGAGAAACCAGTCAGGACCGCACACACGGTCCGGATCCATGTTGGCGCCAAGAGGGCACCTGAGGCCTCGGTTCCTGCGGCGAGCAAGGAACCGTCGCTGAAGGATCTTCCGCCAAAAAAGGTGGCGCCGGAGAGAAAGGAGCTGTCGCTGAAGGATCCTTCGCGAAAGAAAGTGGCGCCGGCGAGTAAGGCCCCGCCCGTCCCTGCGCGAGATTCTGTGTTGCCGGCGCCGATTTCTACGTTGTCGTCGTTGTCGCCTCCTCCAAACGTCGTTGTCATCCCGGCGGTGACTGTATCGTTACCACTGTCGCCGCCTTTCACGCCTCCACAAATCTCTTCAACGCGACTTTCTTCGCCTCCTCCTCTGAAGACCCCGCCTCAGCCGGCGAGTTCGTCGCAGCCCCCTCCCCCTTCATCGTAGCCTGTGATCGAGAAGCCGGTCAAGCCACAGCCGAGCTACTTCCCGCCGAGAGTGGGAGATTCCGGCCATGGAGGTCGCGGGCAGGGAAAGGCGGTCGAGCATGCTGGTGGACCATCTTCTGACCAGCGAGATGCTCCAACTCACGGCCCTTCTCCTCGCCGATCGAGATCTCATCACCGCGGTAAGTGGCGTCACTGGTGATGCATTTGGAGACTAAGTGTCCCATTCCTAATCTGGCAACTTTCTTATTCTGATAGATCGATCGACGTCACCAGGGGCGGCCTTCATCGACGCCATTGGGTTGTCGGGCAGCGAGTATCGCCACACCGCTACTCGCTCCTATCTGGAGCTGGAGTGCAAGTTTGATCAGCTGGCGATCTGCGAACCACATTGGCGGATATCATCTCTAGAAGTGCGAGTGGCGAAGATTGAAGAGCTCCAGAGTACTCTGGAGAGCTATGAAGCCAGCTTCCATATGGTGAAGGAGAATGATCGCCAGCTGGCGATCAACAATCATCGCCTCCAGCTTGTACTCGACGAGTTGGCCGGCATCCGCACGAATATGGGCTCCGTCAGACGGCTGACGAGGATGGAGGAGCAACTGCAACTTGGCGACGATGCGATGTCACTGGCAACATCCTCATCCACCGGAAAGACCACCTATGACTTAGATTTTTTCTTTCTATTCGAAGCCCGACTTGTGCGACTTGTTGTAATGAACAATCATTTGTTATTGTAATAAGCGAGTTTGTATTTTGCACTTTATTCCTTTCTTATGTTGTCTGCGTGTTGATGTTTTTGTGATATCTTATTCTGCGCTTGCCTAGTTTATTATGCAGGATCTGATCATCGTCGTGATATCCTTTCGCTGTGTTGCGCGATATAGGTGCCGAGATCCACTCGCTCGCCCAGAGGGCAACTTATAACAATACTCGCCAGGGCAGGGATATACCCCCCCTGCCTTCGCCTATAAATAGAGGGGGTAGGTAGGACATAAGTACGTTGTTGCGAATTTTGATCCCTATCCCGCGAGTATCTTTCTCTGCTCGCGCGCTTCAACCTCTCTTCCTTTCTCGCCTTACTTCTTTTCTCAGCTCGCCAACCTCGTAGAAATGGTATGAGACGATGTCAGTGCTCGCCGACAAGCCCATGTTGTAAACTTCGTCGACGCGGCTTTCAAAAAGTCGATAACAACAGAGCGAGATTTGGAGAGCTTCAGGGAGAGGTTTTTGCCCAAAGGTTACTCGGCAAGGCTCCCTAGTCGCAGCGAGCGACTTAACACCTACATAGAGGGTGCGCTGGTCCTGTCGCTCTGCCACTTTGACGTCGGCCTGCGACTTTCCCTATGGCCGGAGTATTGTGAGATCCTGCGATACTTCGGCATCGTCCCCGCGCAGATCAATCCTAATGGTGTGGCGATCATCATGGGGTTCCTCTGCTACTTGCGGGAGGAGAGGGTCGCCTTCGACCTTTCCGTCTTCCGCAAGATCTTCGTCTTCGCCACGACCACCGAGAGGGTCGTATACTTCAGTATCCACGTCTGCACTTTGGTGGGGACGGCGAATAAGGTTCATCGCTAGAGCGAGCTGCTAATCGTCGTTCACGGCGACTTTGCGGGCGTCCTGGGGAGGCCACATCAGCCTGCCGATGTCGCCTTACTTCCGCTGATATTGGAGGGCGTCCGCGAGCAGCTGGTCGAGTCGTTCCGTGGTCGCCGGTTCGACGTTATTTTCTGGCGACTAAACGTCAACACTCTGCTGGAGATCCATCCCAACGAGGGTAAGTTTTGGGCGAGAATCTTCTCTTGCATACTCGTCTCGCTAGTTGTAGATTGATATTGATATTCGCTCGGTATTTTGCAGTGGCGTGCGTGCTCCCGGAGAAGCCGCTCCCTCTAGCGAAGGAAGTCGTCACCTCGCTTCATGAGCCCAACCCTCCGGCTGATGTCGGCGAGAAGAAGAGGCTCGCCAAGGGAAAGGGGAAGGCCATGTCGTCGGGCCCCGCGACCAAGAGTGCGAAGGTGTCACCTACGCGACCTGATGACCACGAATCGCTGTCAGATGCTCTTCTTCCTCACTTCCACCCCAACTTCAACTTGGGGCTAAGGGCGGTGGACGCCTATGGTCGTCCACTGGTGACTTGGTCAGAGGATGAGCACTTGGTGACGCTGAGCACCAACCTCCCCTCCTGGTCGGCGGACTGGGAGGACAAGGGGGAGGCCTTCGCCGTCCTTCATGCACTATACGGGCGAGGTGATGTCGAATCGATGCTGGACCTCAGCGCGGAGGATCTCTCCCAGGAGGCATCATGCTCGCTTGCGCGAGCTGTCGAGCTGAGCCACTACTCGGCGAGGAAACTACTGGAGATGACTAAGGCCCTGCAAGTCATCTCCAAGAAGGTAATCGATCTCGGCATGGAGTGTTGAAGCCAAAATTTGACTTCGACAAATGTTCGCAAAATAGGGGCGTAGCCGGCACCTACTTGGCCTAAGCTCCGACCTCCGACTGGTCGTGAAGGACTAAGAAAAACTGGCCCAAAGCCGCAGCAGGGAGGTCCCACCGCTTATCCGGAAGGTTACAGAGAGCTTCCCCTCCAAAGCCAAAAGCTGGGCTTGGAGTTCCTCAGAAGACAGTGTCGATGATTCCCCTTAGGAGTCTCTAAAAAAATCCCTTCTGAAGAACCCCTATGGGCTTATTTATAGATTCCCGAATCTGAACTGCCAATAACAAAACTGCACCGGTCTGAAATTACCGGGGTACCCCTGGCTGGGTCTGCCAACAGCCAAACTCCGCTGTTCTTAGGAGCTATATGCAGTCCACTAAGGGTAAGAGGGTAAAAATACCCGGAGTAGAAGAGTAAAAACCCCTGTTTGACAGGGAAGTATAAAAAAAGCCTCTTCTCGCCCTGGCGAGTGGAAAAGCACCTGCCGGCGAGAGGGACCCCACTGCCCGTCTCGCCGGCGCCTCTCTCCCTTTGCTGCGAGATCTTCTTGCTGCTGGAGGCTCTCTCGCCCATGGAGGCCCTCTCGCCTCTGGAGGCCCTCTCGCCTCTGGATGGGGTATCTTGCCCATTGGAGAGTCCATCATCTCGCCGCTTGCGAGTGGGCCCCCCTGGTCCCATTTGCCCATCTCGACATATTTGCTTCTTGAGGGCTCTTTACGAGCCCGAGATTGTACACAATCCCCGCTCTTTTTGAGATTATTCTAAGCTCGAAAAGAATGTTCAACCGAGGCTCGTTATTTAAGGTGCATTAAAAAACGTATTTATGAGGAATCTTTTGAGGCCCCCACCGGGGCCTATAAATATATGACTCCTGCCCCGCCCACCTGGCGCCCTGCTCTGCATATTCTTCTTCCCTATCTTGAGTCTTTTGGTATGACGCACAGCCAGAGCTTCCGTGAACGTCTCGCACTGGTGCGAGAGCAGCACAAGGCCAACGTGGCTTCTTTTACCTCTTCTTTAGTTCGCCCTCTCCCCCCGTTGTCTCGCCTAAAAAAGATGAAGGCTAGTGGTCCGTCACCTGCCGCAGGATATCTGTCTCGCGTCGCTTTGGAAACCATCCCCACTCCTCATGCGTCTTCTAAGGAAAAAGAGGTGGGTACTTGCTTTTACCACTGTTATCTCTGCGATCGGGTGCTCACTTTTGTTGACTAGTGTTTTTTCAGGGGGCTCTCGTGGTTCCGCAGCACCCGAAGAGTCCGCGAGATGGTTCTGCCGCCCACTGTGAGGAGTTCGATTCGCAGCCCTCTTCTACTCCCCAACTACTCCCAGCAAGAGGAGGAACGACCCTTCCCCGGCCGCCGATACCTCTCGCCCTCCTGGTAAGGGACCTTCCCTCGCCCTTTTGAATCCCCTTCGCTATTCCCACTCCCTTCTGCGAGTGCCTCTTCCACCTTGCCTCTGCACCCCTTGCGCAGATTCTCGGGCCAACTCTCCTGCTGAGGAGCAGCCAAAGCGACTCTCCGTCTCGCCTCCTCCTGTAGACGGGATTGAAGACTATCTGGGTGACCCTTCAAATCCAGCGGAGATGAAGCGCAAGACGGCTGAGCTTTTTTGGAAGCACGCGCACATCATCCACTCCTTGACGCTGGATAAGCAGGCCGCGGAGAAGAGCATCGAATCGCTGGAGAACGAATGCGCTCGCCCATCCTCCGGAGCTAATGCCGAGCTAGATGTCGATGGTACCAACCCCGAAGCCATCATTAATGAGACCGATATGCAGCTCCGTCTCGCGCGCCGCGGTCTTGAATCCATTCGCTCCTTCCACTCGCGGAGTAGACCTCCCTGTGGGGGAGTTCGCGGTGGCCGCTGGGAATGGCGCCCATACTGAAGGATGTCTGTCTCGCTATTTGTCTTTTTCTTCTTCTCGTGAAAGTTGTAATAACAGTAGTCTCGCCAAAGTATGTAGAGAACTCGGTGCCCGCGGGACGATCTCTGAACATATATTTTTATTGTTTAATTTTTCATTCCTTTTTTAACTGTCCTTTTAATTTATGCTATATATATACATATATTTTTTTTCCTGATTGCGATGGGTCGCGCCGATCGAGATTTAGGAGAGAGAAAAGGGCATCGACTCTTCCCCTCCCCTCATGTTTTTCCCGCCCATTAATCATTTGATATGTATCGGTTATAAATATGCCTAGTCCGGGATTAGATACCGCACTTTCCACTTCTGCTGTTACCCAAGCTCTTGGCTCTCTGACCCTTCCGTCTCGCCAGCCCCTCTCACCTTCCTCTCTTGGATCTCTCACCAATTTCTTCATTTGTCTCGCCGAAGACCATTTCGCCGAAGAAGATGGGTAAGAAGAAGGTTGAGGAGGGTGAGGGGCGCAGCCGCTGTGGGAAGAGGTTTACCGACCATGACTTCCCGCTCGGCAGGCTCCCTCAAGAAGATCACGATAGGTTTGCCCGCGAGTACCTGGGGGAAGGGGTCGAGTCGCATCCCCCCAAAGTCGGCGAGTGCATCAATACCTACTACCCGGGGGAACTCGCCTTACCCGTCTCGCATTTCGAGGCGGGGTTGCGGCTGCCCCTTTGGCCTGAGGTGAAGCAGGTCTTCAAATACTTTGGTGTCGTCCCGGCACATTTCAACCCTAACGCCATCTCGGTGTTGATCGCCTTCGCCTGCTATATGCGTCGGGAGCGCATCGAGTTCAGCTTGACGGCCTTCCGCAAGCTTTTTATCTACCATGCCAACGCCGATGGCGTCTCGTACTTTACTGGGCAGGGGCTTAAGGTATGCGAGACGCCCAACAAGAACCACCATTGGCTCACTCGATTTGTCTTCATTCGGGGAGACCGAGCTGACTTCGGCGGCATCCCTCTCGCGCTGGTTTCTCCGCCAGAGAGTTTCTACGCCACCCCCAAGTCAGTGGCCCAGAGAAGCTGTTGTGCGAGTACTTAGTCGGCAAGAATTTCGAGATCAACTTCTTGCGGCGAGGTCTCGACTCGCTTCTCCCAGTGCTCCCGGGCGAAGGTATTCTTATCTTATCCTTTTGTTCTTCTCTTCTCGCTATTTGTCGTTTCGCTTCTTTATAACCCATGCTTGCTTTTAGGTGAGCGAATTATTCCAGCGCTCCCTCCTTACAAGAGCAACATCCACCCCGCAAAGGGTCTTGATCTCGCCAACGCAGCGGCAGAGGCGGCGAGAGAGTCCCTGGCGGCCATCCCGCCGAAGAGGCCCGAAGACGACACGGTCCCCTCTCGCTCCAGCCCTCCCAAGAAGAAGATGAAAAAGGCTGTAGTTATTTCTAAGGAAAGGAAGAAAGCTCCCCAAGGGAGCCCTATTTCTATAGGGGAAACTCCACCGCCCCTCTCGCCTAGCCACCAGGACGTCTCGCCTACTCGCGGGACGGTACTCCCTGATCAACCTGTCGCCGCCTCCAACCTGCCTGCTACGGCGTCCAACCCGCGAGCTGCTGCTCCTGAACAGGCGGCTGCCACCTCCTCTCGCGAAGGCGACTCCTCTGGCCGTCCCACCCCCTCCTCCCATATGAATTACAACCTGGGTCCCGTGGTTCATGATGCCGTCGGCGACCCGGTTCTATTGTGGGGGCGGGACGCCAACCATGTGTCCATCTCCACCCTCCTTCCATCTTGGAAAGAGCAAGAGGTCTCTACCAGCCATGCCTTCGCCATAGGGTACGACCTCTATGGCGGCCTTGACGCCGTTTCACCTGAAAGCGAGTCCACCAAGGATCTTGTGCTAAAAACTTCCCATCACCAAATGTGGGCCTTGGAGTTCTCGCACCGCTCCTCTCGCCGCCTCATTTACATCAATTCAAAGTGGAAGGCCAGCGAGGAGAACCTGGAGGCGGAGTGGGAGAAGTCCATCGGGCTAGCGAGAAGGTTATCTGATGCCGAGTCCCTCCTCGCGAAGGCCCAAGGCGGCGTGGTAAGCCATAACTTTTTCCTTGGGTCTTTTTATTTTTCCATCATTCTCGGCTAATTGCTAGGTCGTCCCGCAGGACGCTGAGACTGCGGAATAACTGCGCTCGCGCGTGGCAGCTTTGGAGGAGGAGGTCCGGGTATTGACAGCTGAGAACGCGCGTCTTCAGGCTGATGTTGCGTCGTCGTCTCGCCGCGAGCCCTTCCGGACTCCTCCGCCACATTACTCTTACGAGGAAGTCGAGGAGCAGTGCCGAGACGCTGGTGTCCGTGCGGCAGAGCTGGTGCTGCAAATGATGAAGGATCTGGGGGTTGTGAAGGATGAATCTGAGACTGTGACTGCGCGCGACTTGGTCCCTGAACTTTATAGCGAGGAGAGCGATGATTCTTCATCTGGCGAGGAGGACTGATGTGCTGCCTCCAAGATTTAGAATCACTCTCTCCTCCTTTCATTGTTGTAAAAACTTTAAACCATATTTTTGTGGTATCTGTCAAGTGACGAGCGAGTGCTCATTTTTGTTGTCTCTATTTTTGTTTTCTATTTTGTGAAGTTAATCTCTGGTTTGTTCCGGCCTGCGGGACGGTGCTACCGCTTCGTCTCGCCGCGTAATCTTTCTATATCTGCCTTTTTATCTTCTACGCGAGACGGCTTCTCGACGCGCTTACGGCCGCGAGTTAACGCAATATCTTGCCTTGCGAGTGTCCTTTCGCAAGCGGCGAGACGGTCCTCAAAAACCATCCGCTGCGAGTGCCGCCACCTGCCTTACTCCGCACCCTTTTTCCTTAGTTTATTTTTCGTTCCCTAGGACTAAGCTGAGTAATGTCGCTTAAGGAGACTTTCCCCCCATCTAGCCTGCGCAGCGGGTCTACCTGGGGCCGAGCCGAACTCGGGGTGCCGATGAAGATCTCAAACCCAAACCTATCCCCCACAGGCGAGCCTTCGGACCTGCCAGCTAGATGAGAGCCTGCGCAGCGGGTCTACCTGGGGCCGAGCCGAGCTCGGGGTGCCGATGAAGATCTCAAACCAAAACCTATCCCCCACAGGCGAGCCTTCAGATCTGCCAGCTAGATGAGAGCCTCCGCAGCGGGTCTACCTGGGCCCGAGCCGAGCTCGGGGGGCCGATGAAGATCTCAAACCAAAACCTATCCCCCACAGGCGAGCCTTCGGACCTGCCAGCTAGATGAGAGCCTGCGCAGCGGGTCTACTGGGGCCGAGCCGAGCTCGGGGTGCCGATGAAGATCTCAAACCAAAACCTATCCCCCACAGGCGAGCCTTCGGACCTGCCAGCTAGATGAGAGCCTGCGCAGCAGGTCTACCTGGGGCCGAGCCGAGCTCGGGGTGCCGATGAAGATCTCAAACCAAAACCTATCCCCCACAGACGAGCCTTCGGACCTGCCAGCTAGATGAGAGCCTGCGCAGCGGGTCTACCTGGGGTCGAGCCGAGCTCGGGGTGCCGATGAAGATCTCAAACCAAAACCTATCCCCCACAGGCGAGCCTTCGGACCTGCCAGCTAGATGAGAGCCTGCGCAGCGGGTCTACCTGGGGCCGAGCCGAGCTCGGGGTGCCGATGAAGATCTCAAACCAAAACCTATCCCCCACAGGCGAGCCTTCGGGCCTGTCAGCTAGATGAGAGCCTGCGCAGCGGGTCTACCTGGGGCCGAGCCGAGCTCGGGGTGCCGATGAAGATCTCAAACCAAAACCTATCCCCCATAGACGAGCCTTCGGACCTGCCAGCTAGATGAGAGCCTGCGCAGCGGGTCTACCTGGGGCCGAGCCGAGCTCGGGGTGCCGATGAAGATCTCAAACCAAAACCTATCCCCCACAGGCGATCCTTCGGACCTGTCAGCTAGATGAGAGCCTGCGCAGCGGGTCTACCTAGGGCCGAGCCGAGCTCGGGGTGCCGATGAAGATCTCAAACCAAAACCTATCCCCCACAGGCGAGCCTTCGGACCTGCCAGCTAGATGAGAGCCTGCACAGCGGGTCAACCTGGGGCCGAGCCGAGCTTGGGGTGCCGATGAAGATCTCAAACCAAAACCTATCCCCCACAGGTGAGCCTTCGGGCCTGCCAGCTAGATGAGAGCCTGCGCAGCGGGTCTACCTGGGGCCGAGCCGAGCTCGGGGTACCGATGAAGATCTCAAACCAAAACCTATCCCCCACAGGCGAGCCTTCGGACCTGCCAGCTAGATGAGAGCCTGCGCAGCGGGTCTACCTGGGGCCGAGCCGAGCTCGGGGTGCAGATGAAGATCTCAAACCAAAACCTATCCCCCACAGGCGAGCCTTCGGACCTGCCAGCTAGATGAGAACCTGCGCAGCGGGTCTACCTGGGGTCGAGCCGAGCTCGAGGTGCCAATGAAGATCTCAAACCAAAACCTATCCCCCACAGGCGAGCCTTCGGACCTGCCAGCTAGATGAGAGTCTGCGCAGCGGGTCTACCTAGGGCCGAGACGAGCTCGGGGTACCGATGAAGATCTCAAACCAAAACCTATCCCCCACAGGCGAGCCTTCGGACCTGCCAGCTATATGATAGCCTGCGCAGCGGGTCTACCTGGGGCCGAGCCGAGCTCGGGCTGCCGATGAAGATCTCAAACCAAAACCTATCCCCCACAGGCGAGCCTTCGGACCTGCCAGCTAGATGAGAGCCTGCGCAGCGGGTCTACCTGGGGCCGAGCCGAGCTCGGGGTGCCGATGAGGTTCCTTCTTCCTGTCATCGGTACTTCTTAATAAACAAATAAACAAGAAATAATTCGAGAAGTATGTTATATTCATCATGCTTTGAGTACATATCTACCGCTCTCCCTTCTCATGGGTAGATGCGTTTTAAGTCATCCCCACTCCAGGAATGGTTCAAGGTCCTACCCTCCACATCCTGGAGGTAGTAACCCCCCGCTTTCAACACTCTCTCTACAATATAAGGTCCCTCCCAATTTGGATTGAGCTTTCCCACCGGGGCGGACCTCCCTGCCGCATCAACCTTTTTTAGTACTAGGTCTCCTTCCGCGAATTGCTTTATCCTGATATGCTTGTCGAAGTGTTTTGCCATTCGACGCTTGATCTCTTCCTGTCTGATGGCTGCTACGTCTCGCAGCTCCTCTGCCAGGTCTAGTGAGAGGCGCATGCCTTCTTCGTTTTCCATCCTCCATGCCTCGTCTCCATCACCTGCAGCCGCAACTCGTGGGGATCGGACCTCGAACTCCACCGGTAGTACCGCCTCACATCCATGGGAAAGCTTGAAAGGAGTCTCGCCAGTGGCCGTGTTCGGGGTTGTTCTCAGAGCCCGCAGGACCGAGGGGAGCTGCTCTACCCAATTCCCTTTCAGATTCTCCACCTTCTTCTTTAGCAAGTTAACGATAATCTTGTTTGCCGCTTCCACCTGACCGTTGCTCCTGGGGTGGTGGACGGAGGCAAACCTGAGGTCGATGCCCAGCCGAGCTGCAGCTCAGTTGGTGATGAGGGAGTGGTGGAAAGCTCTCTTATCAAGGTCCTGGGTTCGAGACCCAGTGGCAACAACCTACCGCTGCTGATAAACAGGCATGGAGAGGGGTTGGGGTGCATGGCCTGCAGACTTGAATGTGAAAGGCTTACTACCAGTGGTGTGCCCGGGTCTGGACCCTGGTAGGCCGGCGGTCCAGCGGGTTCCCATGGGATGGGCCTGGACCGTTACAAAAAGTGCACTTTTTGTAACGGTCCAGGCCCATCCCATGGGAACCCGCTGGACCGCCGGCCTACCAGGGTCCAGACCCGGGCACACCACTGGTAGTAAGCCTTTCACATTCAAGCCTGCAGGCCATGCACCCCAACCCCTCTCCATGCCTGTTTATCAGCAGCGGTAGGTTGTTGCCACTGGGTCTCGAACCCAGGACCTTGATAAGAGAGCTTTCCACCACTCCCTCAAAACCAACTGAGCTGCAGCTCAGTTGGTGATGAGGGAGTGGTGGAAAGCTCTCTTATCAAGGTCCTGGGTTCGAGACCCAGTGGCAACAACCTACCGCTGCTGATAAACAGGCATGGAGAGGGGTTGGGGTGCATGGCCTGCAGGCTTGAATGTGAAAGGCTTACTACCAGTGGTGTGCCCGGGTCTGGACCCTGGTAGGCCGGCGGTCCAGCGGGTTCCCATGGGATGGGCCTGGACCGTTACACGAGGTTCCTCCCTCCTTCTCTCTTCTCTCTGCTCCCTCTGCTCCTTTTGCTTTCCCGCTCCTGTTTCCTTTGCGTCGTCCTCCGCCAACCTGGCTAACCTCCTTGCAAACGCCGGATTGGCCCTCTCAAAATCCGTCTCCTTCGCCGCCCTCTCCATAAGCTCCTCAAAAGAGAGGGGGGCACCCTTTTCAACTCCATGCTAAAGAAGCCTGGCCTCAGTCCCAGGGTGAATGCAAGCATCAGCGTATACCCAGGGACCTCCTGGACCTGGAGGATCTCCTCCTGAAACCGATCCACGTAGTGTCCCAACGTTTCATCCTGGCTCTGCCTTACCGAGAACAAGCACTCCGCCTCCTTCTTATGCTTCTTCGATGTTGAAAACCTTAATAAGAAACCCCTCCGCAGATCCTCAAAACAATAGATCGATCTTGCCGATAACTGATGGAACAAGTCTCGCGCCTTCTCCTTCAAGTTGATGGCAAACAGTTGACACTTAAACGCATCCGTCATCTGTCTGATCGAAACCACATCTTCAAACCACTGCACATGTTGTACAGGATCATCCTTCCCCGAGTAGTAGGACATGTCGGGCTCCCGGAACCCTTCCGGCACCGGAGCCGAGATGACGAGTTCACTGAACGGGCTCTCATCGACTGCTTTCCGAGAGGGTACGTCTCACGGCCTCGGCTGACTGGCCTGATCTGCGAGACCGTGCCCAGGGAAGAGCTCTCGCACAGCTGCCTCCTTCTCGCCGTCTTCTGCAGAGATCTCCTTCCCGGGACGCTGGCCTGGGAAGAGTTCTTGCGCCGCCACGTCCCTCTCACCAGCCTCCGCGGGGACCTCCTTCCCCGGGCGCTGACCAGGGGCGTTCTCGCCTAAGAGCGGGACCACCTCGATCGGGACCTGAGGCATCGCCCACTCGCTCCTTGCCAAGAAGGCCAAGCTTATGGTTTGCATGACCTCTCGCCTGAAGTCCTCCAGCATTTTCCTCGTCGCCTCTTCTACCTGGGAGGGGGAACCTCCAGAACCAGATCCTTCTCCTTCACCTCCTACCATAGGACCAAACTCAAACTTTTCTTGAACCGGCTACCTCCACGCTCACCGCACCAGAACTGTTGAAGCCAAAATTTGACTTCGACAAATGTTCGCAAAATAGGGGCGTAGCCGGCACCTACTTGGCCTAAGCTCCGACCTCCGACTGGTCGTGAAGGACTAAGAAAAACTGGCCCAAAGCCGCAGCAGGGAGGTCCCACCGCTTACCCGGAAGGTCACAAAGAGCTTCCCCTCCAAAGCCAAAAGCTGGGCTTGGAGTTCCTCAGAAGACAGTGCTGATGATTCCCCTTAGGAGTCTCTAAAAAATCCCTTCTGAAGAACCCCTATGGGCTTATTTATAGATTTCCGAATCTGAACTGCCAATAACAAAACTGCACCGGTCTGAAATTACCGGGGTACCCCTGGCTGGGTCTGCCAACAGCCAAACTCCGCTGTTCTGAGGAGCTATATGCAGTCCACTAAGGGTAAGAGGGTAAAAATACCCGGGGTAGAAGAGTAAAAACCCCTGTTTGACAGGAAAGTATAAAAAAAGCCTCTTCTCGCCCTGGCGAGTGGAAAAGCACCTGCCGGCGAGAGGGACCCCACTGCCCGTCTCGCCGGCGCCTCTCTCCCTTTGCTGCGAGATCTTCTTGCTGCTGGAGGCTCTCTCGCCCATGGAGGCCCTCTCGCCTCTGCAGGCCCTCTCGCCTCTGGATGGGGTATCTTGTCCATTGGAGAGTCCATCATCTCGCCGCTTGCGAGTGGGCCCCCCTGGTCCCATTTGCCCATCTCGACATATTTGCTTCTTGAGGGCTCTTTGCGAGCCCGAGGTTGTACATGGAGTCTATCCGCTGGAGGGATTATGAAGTAAGTCGCTTCCTGTGCGCGACCTTGCTTGTGTTGGACTTGGATTCATTTCGCTGACTTTCCGTTCTTTGTCGCAGGCTGCCGAGATCAAGGCCGCCAAGAAGCTCTCTGAGTGTGAGGCGAAACTCGTCAAGTCTCAAGCGGAGTTGGAGGCGGCCCAAGTCCGCGCCGCCGAGATGGAGAGTCGCCTAACTGCCTTAGAGGGCCGCGCGAGTTCTTCAGCTCCTCAGCCAGAAGCGCCGCGACCGGAGGACGATCCTCACTACGCGATCAAGAGATCTTGCGTTCTCTGGGAGGAGAGGTCGTCTGTCCGCCGCGAGATAGCGCACGCGGCAGGGAATGTCATGCTCGCGAGGCTAAGGCTCAACAGCCAGCTCGCCGAGGGGGATAAGGAGCTCACTATCGACGAGCTTCTCCCTGAACTGCTCGCTGATGAATCGACCTCGCCAGATCGTCTGCCTTCTCCATCATCGGGCTCCAGCAGCAGCGGTCGCGGTAGCAGCAGCAGTGGCAGCAGTAGCAGCAGCGAGGAAGAGAGCGAGGATGACGACGAGGAAGAGGAGGATGTTGATATTGGAGATGAGGAATATCAGCCTGATACTGGCGACGATGAGTCCTAGTTGCTCGACGATATTTGTCATACTCGCATATAGCAGTTAGCGAAATTTTGTAATCGCCGACTTTTTTTCACTTGTAAAATTTTTGAAATATATATTGATACAAGTTTAAATTACCGCATTGTCGATCTTTACTTTCATGTGTTTTTTGATGATGCTCGCTAGGCTCATAGGCTCGGGGAGGAGTGTTTGTAACGCTTTACCCGCACTTCGACATCATTCATAGTCGCGTAGTTGTTACTCGCACGATCGTAGTCGTTCCCACAACTCGCATCCCTATACTCGCCCGCATCTTGAACATATAGTCGTCGTAACATACTCGCGCGCTTGCTATGTCGTGCCCGCATGCTCGCCCACACCTACTCGTATGCTCTCCCTGGTCTACTTACACCTGCACAATTCATTTATTTTTCCGGAGTTAATTCTGACTTGTTCGAAAACCAGAGCCGACACCCTATGAGGAGCTGAGCTTGGTCGGTGGTTGGGAGTAGTCGACACCCAATAGGAGCCAAGCTCAACTGGGGGTGGGAATTAGTCGACACTCAGCAAGAGTCAAGCTCAACTGGCGGTGGTGCGAGTCGACTCGGGAAGGCAAGTAGTCGATCTGCAGGAGAGGAGATCGTACAGTAGTGACTCAGCTCATCTTCACCAAATTAAACAATACCAGCTGTGAGGTCGCAATGTTCATCTTCACCAAATTAAACAATAGCAACTCACAGTTTCATACACAAGAATTCTCACACGCATACAGCCAATTTTATTTCAATATTCAACATTTCACCACCCTCCAATTCGACCTCACCTTTTATTCTTTATACAAGTATGAAATAAAACCAAGGAAAGAACTACATGTCCTCACGATGGCGGAACTAGTGGCCAAGAATGGTGGAGGTCGTGGCCTTGGCGGCGATTGCAGGCAGCATCATGGTCGGAAGAGGTGCAAGGTGTGGGGGGATCATGGGTAGAACTTGCGCTGGAGCTTCTCCTGGAGTAGCGCCAATGTCGGGGGGGGATGCGTCGTGAAGCCCTAGCGCGGCAGAGAAGAACAGAACCTGTGAATTTTTTGGTTTCAGGGAGCGGCTGGACCGGCTTATGTTCTTAACAGATAAAATGTTTTATACATATATATATATATATATATATATATATATATATATATATATATATATATATATATATATATATATATATATATATATATATATATATATATATATATATATATATATATATATATATATATTCACATTTGAATTTTCAAGTATATAAATGCAAATAACAAAATGCGCACACACACACACACAACAAAAATGACAAATAATATATGCTCGCTCAGGGACGGTAGAGGTCTGATCGGGTATGATGTCAGGCACTTTTGCGATGACCAAATCGGGGTTGGTCTCCACCAACTCGCCCCCTCTTGAAATCACTCATGTCTGTTGATTGCTCTGAGCGGTAGTGCTATAGCAAATCAGCATTCATGCGCTGTAACTCCTTGGCCAAAACTCAGCTGGTCTCGGTCTCTGGTCTTTCATGTCAATGAACCAAATATTTCTGAAAACCACCATCAGTAGTGATCACTGTCTCATCATCTAATATCTGCTCGGGAACTATGATCTGCCGGGAAGTCTGTCAGTAGCTCTGCGAAAAACTGTAAGTGGTATATGAGGAACTGTAGTGGACGTGTCAGTAGCTGAATGAATGTCGGTATGTCCTGAATATGGCTCCTCACTCTCACTCACTAACACAGAAGAATCAAATGAAGAAGGCAATAGAAAATCTAAAGACTCATGCGGATAATCGTGGAATAAAGTCAGATTGACTACGTTAAAAACTGAATCTGTTCCTCAAACGGAAGGTATCACAAGTTCATACGTATTTTGCACAATCCGTTTTATTACTCGAAAGGGTCCAGTCTTACAGTCAGCTAGCTTCTTTACAGTACCCGAAGGTAACCGTTTCGAATTTAGCCGAACTATCACCAAGTCATACACTTTGAAACCAATAGCTCCTTTATGCTTGTTAGGTTGTGTTGCATATAAGTCAAAAGTATTTTGTAATTTTCTCTCAAAAATTTTTTATGCAAATCATGCAAATGCAAAAGATGAACTACTGACACGAATAACTCCACTGGAGGTTTTAGATATTAAAAACAACTCATGAGATAGGTACATGATCATGAAGTTTGGAAGGTGGATCATAGAAGAATTTAATGCGGGGCGATGAACACTCAAGTGAAAATCAGAGACATCAGTGAGAAGATGCGTCATCATGGTGTGCGAACTGTCTCTGCAAGTGCGTGTGATAAAATATAAAATCAATGAATCAATGAGTGCACTCTCAAAGTCGACTGTGCTATTAAGGATAGATACATCTCAAATGTGTGGTGAACCCATATATGGTTCATCTGGGGGTTCACCGGGAAGGGTATAATAAAACTCGTCCCAAATGCGACAAGTACCGACCCAGGCTTCAAAAACATATGGAATGCTCTCATATAAACGATAATGCACATCGAGGTCTTCTGTACTTGCCCCAGATGGGCGAGATCTTCTACACTCTCCCCAGGTGGGCAAGGTCTTTTATACTTGCCTCAGGTAGGCGGTCTTATATACTCACTCAATGTGAGTGTTGTCTTTTGTGCTCGTCTCAGACAGTTCTGATCTCGAAAAATTACGGGTTATATAATTGAGATGTTCAAATCTTTCAATTCGATCCTCCAGAGGACCATATATGATTATCTAGTAAACCCTTAACCTCGAATCTTTCTCATGTGGCTGTGATTCTACATTTCAAATATGTATTAAAATCAAAATTTCCTAGTTCATCACTACATTGTTTGATTGGTGAAGCAATTTGAATTTGTACATTTCAATTGCCGATCAGGCTATCAGTATGACTCTATGTCTAAGTTTGCGGATTTGACAGACAGCTCATTTCAATTATCAATGTGTACCATTGCTCGATTCAATTATAAGTTCAGTAGTTGACTGTTACCTTATGGTCAACTAGATGTAATGTTTAATGCTACAAGCCTATCATGTAATGTCAGTTTGAAATAATTTTTGAACCTCATATGCTTGGATTGATATTTTAATGAAAAAAATAATATTATTTGATTAGGGTTTAGAAAAAAATATAAAGAAATTGGGATGTCAATAGCCCATGGGCCACGATCATCATTAATCATGGTGGGATCATTGAGCAAACCACCGCGCGCACAATAGGCACACCTGATCCTTATGCGCCTCCCGCACGTGATCCCGCAATTAACACGCACCACCCGAGCATCTGCTAGCGGCCGGGCGGCCGCCGCCGCCCCCGCAAGATGCCGCCGCCGCCGCCAACTCATAGAACCTATAAAAAGGCCCTCATGACGGCGTCGGCGGCCGATAGTGGTGGATGATCGGACGGTGTGGGAGGATCGCGAATGGTGATCGCTTGTGCGGCGGTCTAACCCATGATCCCATCAAAAGTTAGTGTGGATTATGGAGAAAAGGCTCTTTGCAGCCTCAAATTCTCTATAAATTTATGAGGGCCTCATCAAACATATAGTCGAAATATATATTATGTGATCGGCATCAAGTAATTTGGGTGGTTACAATGTGCGGATAACAGCATAACTATCGTAATCAATTCATGGAGCCTATAAAAAGGCTCTCAGACCTCTCTCATTTCTAACTTTTTCTCTTCCAACTTTCTTCTTTCTCATGTCGAAGCTCTGCCAAAATTCTCCTACGAGCCTACTCCATTCGAGCCACCCATAAATTCGCTTCAAGTTCCATTTTACTTATTTTGTGACAATGTGCGCACTCGACCCCTCCACGGTCTAAGGTGTCCCAATTTAGTCTAATCTATCATGAGAGTTGAGTTGACGGCAACATTATTATTAATCAAAAATCTTAATTTCGCCACTGCTTTCAACCCGGTTTGAATTTGACTTTAACTTTGACGAGCAAGGACTGGTCAGACCTCATAGTTGACAAATCCCTCCTCACCAAAACGCATCACCGTGCAAAACGAATCTCTCTCTCTCTCTCTCTCTCTCTCTCTCTCTCTCTCTCTCTCTCTACTGCGCGGGAAAAAGGCGTAACGGTCACATAAATGCCTTAACTCGCGCCATCAAACGCCAACGGTCGAATAAATGCACTCACAACAGAAGTGGCAAACGGTCTCTCTCATCACCACCGCAGATACCATTTCTCTCTCTCTCAACCTCCCACGTGTCACGTCGCTATTAGCCATCAATACACGGGACAGCAACGGTCCTTTTCCATCTCTTTCCCACGCGTCCTCCTCCAATTCGTCTGCTCGCTCCTTTCACGTGCCTCCTCGATACTCTATTTATTCCCCGATGCTCGCCCTTTTCACTTTCTAAACCCACCAATGACGCCCACTTCGCCGGCGGCGATCGCCGTCCTTGTCATCCTTTCCGGCGTCTCCGCGGCATCCATCCGGCACGACTACTCAGACGCCCTCCACAAAAGCATCCTCTTCTTTGAGGGACAGCGGTCCGGCCATCTTCCTCCCTCACAGCGCCTATCATGGCGCCGTGATTCCGCCCTTCACGACGGCGCCCTTGACGGCGTTAGTTCTTCACCGTTACTTCCCTCGATACAGCTCTTTTAGCATTTGTGTTTCACTAAAAATAAGTATTTGTTTAGTTAGCACTCTCTAATTAGAAGATTTTCCCATTTTTTTTAAAAAATATTTAATTTTAATACTTTGCATTCGTGAAAAGCTTTAATATTTAAGTAGGAGATGTGAAATGTTAAAATTAAATATTTAGAATGAAATTTGCAAAAATCTACTAATTAGAGGATGTTTAATACTAAAAGTACTTTATATTAAGTATTCAATTAAAATTTGAGCACAAGTTTAGCACGTTATTATTTGTTTGGTAAGATTGTGTATAAAAGAAGTAAAATGTTGTAGGTCCACCGTTTGGTTGACTTAGGTAGTCCAAAAGGTGGACTAATCACTTAACTTCTATTTGGCACTGTGCCAAGTTAAATCATTATTTGTTAAGAATCGTCTAACAATTATCATCTGTTTGAGAGCCGTTTGAACATAAAAGTAGATGAAATTTCTTAGATGGACATTAATGAAATGACAATTTAACCCTCAACCGCCACAGTAGACTTAAACACTTCTGCCAAATATTTGTCAAACCATAGGGTACAAAATTTCAGGTGGGTTTAGGATTTTGCATTTTTGATTCTTTTAAATTGGCAGTTTGCATCTTAATTATTCTTTTTGGGCTCTTTGCATTTCCAGAACGAAATTTCAAGAACATTTAGGCTCGAACTACATCAAAAAAGTTTATTTTAACATTTGCATCCCGAATTATTGAGTAATTGGCAAAGTCCATCCCGGAATTAGCGGTTTTTGGCATAATATATTCTGAAAGTTTAAGATTGACAAAATGTTCCCCCCAAAGTATTTTTCTTGGCAATGTGCACCATAGAGTACTGTACATTTTGGTCATTTCATTTTTTGCGTACTGAGGGTGCACATTGTGAAGAGAAATCAGCTCGGAGGTGCATTTTGTCAATTTTAAACTTTTGAAATGTATTTTGCCAAAAGCCAATATTTCTGGATGCACTTTTTCAATTACCCCAAATTATTAGTACTATTTGACCTAAATACAATTGAATGAGTATTTTTGTGTACTGCCCAAATCTAAATTAATATTCTTGAAATTTGGGCATGGAGCTTGCAAAAGTGTCGGAAATTAGTAATTGGACAGTGCAAAGTGTCAATTTTAAAATTTCACAGCGAGTGTCAAAAACTCGTCTTTTGGGATACAATGTTGGACGGTCCACCATGAATCAAAAAATACATGTCAAAATTAGTCTCACAACGTCTATCAAGACGGTCCATTTGTATTTATAATGAGCCCGTCTCTTCTATCTTTTGGCCGAATTTTGGAATTTCAAAGTTCCTAAAAACCTTGTTTTTGTATATCCGCACTTTAATTTCCACCTCTTTTCAGGTGGATCTCACCGGCGGTTACTACGACGCCGGCGACAACGTCAAATTCGGCTTCCCAATGGCCTTCACGGCCACCCTGCTTTCCTGGAGCGTCATCGACTTCGGCCGCGCCATGACCGCCTCTCACCTCGCCGACGCGCACGCCGCCGTCCGCTGGGCCACCGACTACCTCCTCAAAGCCACCGCCGTCCCCGGCGTCGTCTACGTGCAAGTCGGCGACGCCTTCCTCGACCACTCCTGCTGGGAGCGGCCGGAGGATATGGACACCCCCCGCACCGTCTACAAAGTCGACAGCTCCCAGCCCGGCTCCGACGTCGCCGGCGAGACCGCCGCAGCGCTCGCCGCAGCCGCCATCGTCTTCCGCGTACCGGACCCCGAATACTCTGGCCAACTTCTCCGCCGCGCCGTCGAAGTGTTCGAGTTCGCCGACCGGCACCGCGGGGCTTATAGCGCGAGCCTGCACGACGCCGTTTGCCCCTGCTACTGTGATTTCTCGGGGTATAATGATGAGCTGCTGTGGGGGCGGCTTGGCTGCATAAGGCGACGAGGAGGAGGCTGTACAGGGAGTATATTAAGAGGAACGAGGCGGTGCTCGGCGCCGGCGATACGGTGCAGGAGTTCGGCTGGGACAACAAGCACGCCGGAATTAATGTTCTGATTTCCAAGGTATGTTCTGTAACTTTACCACCGGTGACCATATCGCTACACGATTTCCGAAAAACAAATTGGGCACTTTTAAATGGGTGACGGAATTCAGGATCCTTTTGACCGTTCAGTCAAAATGCAAGTATATTTATGATATTTTTAGGTGATTGTTATTTGTGCTACAGTTTTGGCTCGTCGAGATCTACAACTTTGTACCTATATTTTTAGGAAAAGTGTTCAACACGAAAGTTGTAGATCTCGTCGAAGATCTACAACTTTCGAGTTGGACACTGTTCCTAAAAATGCATGTGAAAATCATACTTTGAAAATACATTCAGATTTCGCGTCTTTTAGAAATACGTCTTGTACATGCATTTTTAGGAAAAATGTTCAACACGAAAATTATAGATCTCATCACGATGTACAACTTTCGTGTTGAACACTATTACTAAAAATGTATGTATAAAACTTATTTTCAAAAGTCACAAAAAATTATTTTTGTTTTCTTCGATATATTATTTTATCTGTAAAATATTAAAGAAAGCTATATTTTTTTAAGTTTTGTCTTTTTTATCAGATTTTTTCTTTATTTTATTTAAAATTATTATTTATTATGTAAAGTAGTAATATTAAACACGAGTATAAATATATCATAATATTGTTTAAGTATATTACATATAAATTTATTTTCAATTTAATATAATTTATATTATATTTTTCTGAGTAATAAATATATAATCATTTATTACTACATAATTAAATAATAATCTATTAAACAACAACAAAATTAAATATATATTTTTTAATTATATTATATTATATTTTAAATTATTAAGGGTGCATTCTTTTAGCTTATTATTATACTAGTGGAGCACTGCTCAAGACCTTGTCATAATATTTGCAAAATAGAGGCTCATGCAGGAACTTTTTTTAGTACGATGGACTTAAAAATTGTTTGATTTGTATTATTAAACTTTAATATTTTTTTAACAAACTAACAATTATGTAATTATTTATTTATTTTAATTTTATGAGAAAAATAAAATAAATATAAAATTATTCATGTGGCATATTGGGCATGAGTTAGGATTGATCTTATCTTACATAATACTGTCATAAAGAAGTTATCGGAGCGTGTATGTGCGGTGCGTAAAAATATTAATTTTTTATTTCCTAAATATATAAATATTTATTTATTTATTTATTTATATGTTTATTTATATTTATATATAACGGTTCGATCACGGTTAAACCGCTCGGACCGGTTCGATCACGGTTAAACCGGTTGGACCGGTTCGATCACGGTTAAACCGGTCGGACCGGTTCGATCTCGGTTAAACCGGTCGGACGGTTCAACCTTGAATCTCTCTCTCCGCTGGTTTGATGTCTGGTCCGATTTTCAAAACTTTGTTATTAACCGTGTCTAATACTATTTTTTTACAATATTGTATTTATTAGGCATGGTTTAAACTGTGACTAATACTTGTATTTTTATAAGGATGGATATTAGACGCGCTTTAAATCATGACTAATACTATTAATTTTGTTCAAAAAAATAAGTGTGGGCAGCCGCCCACACTCGCCCCAAGATGAGTTCGCCGTGGTGCCAGCTGAAGTTTATTAGGCGAGATCGGGATGTTTATAAATAGCTCATAATCACCGCGTTCACCGCAACCACTGCCTCGCCAAATAGAGCCTTAATTATCTAAAAATTGAAGAGAGAAAATAAACATGGTAGGGTTGTTGTTGCAATTTAATATTTCAGGAGGTGTTGATGGGAAAGAATGAGTACCTTCAGTCGTTCAAGCAGAATGCGGATGAATTCATATGCTCTCTTCTTCCCGGCGCATCAACCCACCCCGAGATCCGGTATTCTCCAGGTGTGTCTTTTTTGCACAAAAACCCACTTATTTTCAAATATTACACATCTAAAAAGATTCTGTAAAAATCATTACTTGACATTCTTACCTTTATTATCATAATAACCATGTTAATATTCTAGACCTCAAACATATTTATGATATCATAATTAGCTATGCTAGCATTATAAATGATGATAAAAACGCGCATAATTAACAATTGTCAAGTAATGACAATTTAAAGTGGAGTAATCTAAGTGTAATGACAAACTTAGTGCTTATTTTAACAGCTTATTTTTTATGAATTTTCTCTTATTAAATTATATTTTTCTTATTAAGGATTATGGTTTTTTATTTCTAATTTGTGAATTTTTGTTAATTGATTAAGGCTTCGTTTGGCACTCGCACTCAGGTGACGACGGTGATGAACTCCATAGTTATTATGAGGATAAATTTCCGATATGACCCTTCATTAATCTTAAGTATAGAAATCGACCCATTTTACTAAATCTTCCCCATCTAGCCCTTTTTTGCTTGTTAATCATTACTATGATTAGCCTGTGGATTTATTATTGATTAGTTAAAAGGATTTGTTTGAATGGAAATAATTATTGGTATAATTAACAAGCTTTTGATTAATAATTAATTAACTTGTGAAGGAAATTATTATCTCCATAATTAAACCTATTTATTTTTGTTTTAGCCTATAATTTACATGATTAATTAAACTTGCATGTGATTTGAACTGAAGGAGGGCTTCTGTTCAAGGAGGGAGGGAGCAACATGCAGCATGTTACCTCTCTGTCTTTCCTGCTTCTGGCCTACTCAAACTATCTTAGCCACGCCGATGGACATGTGCCGTGTGGCGCCATCTCGGCATCCCCGGCGGAGCTCAGGAGGGCCGCCAAGCGCCAGTGAGAGCACGCACGCCCAATCATTCTATATTTTGATCTCTCCTTTCGTTACGCATGCCTACTATTGTCGTGGCTTATTCGAGCAGGGTGGACTATATCCTCGGAGATAACCCGTTGGGGATGTCGTACATGGTGGGGTACGGGGAGAAGTACCCGCGGCGCATACACCATAGGGGAAGCTCGTTGCCATCGGTTGAGGCACATCCGGGTCGGTTCGGGTGCAAGACGGGTAGCTCTTATTACTTGAGTCATAACCCGAACCCGAACCTGTTGGTCGGTGCGGTGGTGGGCGGGCCCAGTAATATCAGCGATGTGTTCCCGGATGCGAGGCCCATATTCCAGCAGTCGGAGCCTACGACCTACATCAACGCCCCACTTGTGGGCTTGCTTGCATTCTTTTCCGCTCATCCAAATGGTTAACAAATCAAGTCGACGAAAAGATTTTTGGGGAACAAAATTGATGTAAAGTGTATAAAGCTTTAGGGTTTAGTGTGGGCTGAAATTTATAAATACTAGGTAGGTGTATGTGGGGTTGATATTCAAGATCAAATTCCATGGATTTTTAATGTTAAATTATTATTATTACTATCCAAAAGCCCTCTGCAATTCGCGTCATTTGAAACTAATTTGTTTCGATTGGATTTTTTTTAATTTCCATAAATCAAAGCAAATCCAATGTCAATTAATTTGATGACTTATGACAGAACAAATCATTAAAGGCCCTTAAAATATTCCTAATTAGGGTTGGGGGGTGTTGTACTCCACCGTGCAGTGCAGCATTCCACGGTTGGCAGTAGTGCATCAACACTCGCGCATGTATCTCGGCGAGAGTTCTAATGCACTTGCAGCCGTTGGATGTGCTGCACTGCACGGTGCAGTGCAGCGCACCCCCGCCTTTCTATTTTTAGATGTTAGTTTTAAATTGATGTATTAACTTACATTTGCTTCAAATGAGTCATGGCTATATCTCAAATAAGCCGTCGTATTCACGGTCAGAGCTCTGAATTGCTTGTTCTTCTTCTTCCCTCTTGGGGAGGGTCAAGCTCATGTTCCCAAATTCATTACAGAGAGACATGGATCCTCATGAATTCTACTGGAAGAAGGCAGATATCAACTGCGTCTACCCGTCTACGGAGGAAAACGAAACACCTTAAATGCTAAATTATGAGACTGATTAAATATATATATATATATATATATATATATATATATATATATATATATATATATTCTACCATCATAATTATATAATAATTAAATTATTATGAAATGATTTTGTGGTGATATTGATGAGAAAAAATTTTAGGTGAATTACTCTAACCTATAAAAAAGTGCAATATTAAATAGTAATTGTTGTTGATTTACTGCATAAATAACATGATAATAAAAATACTTATTAATAGTCAGTATTTAATACTGCAGATATTTCTACATGAGAATAGCTCGCCTAAAATTTTTTTCCTATTTGGAGGCAGTGATGGCAATAGAAAAAAACTCTAATTCTTACTGCCACAATTGCTTGGAGACGTTTTTTCAAGATTTTTTTTCAAGAAAAATACAGTTTTTTTGAGTAACCGGTTCAACATACTTTTTAAAAACCGCTTTTTGGTTTACAATTTTTCCTCTTTACTTTGATGGTTCACAAAATACACACCGGCCATTCACAATCTACTTTCTTCCTTCTCGCAGCTATAAATATTTCTTCACCCATCACTGACCTTTTGCAACCAGATTATCTAATTATATATAACATTTACTTAATTATACATAATTAGCATAAAACACTTAGAAATGAAGGCAAATGTTCATTACTATCACATGACAGCATCGCAAGGGTCCCATCTCTAAATCTGGATATCACATGACAGCATCGCAAGGGTCCCATCTCTAAATCTGGACACGAGCTTTGGGCATCAACAAACTTTGGCACCCAAAAAATTTCCCCCAAACAAAACCTTCTTAATACAAGCAGACCTTGTTGTACTTGCATGTCGAGCTGCTTTATGTCATTCAAATCATTTATAGGTCGGACAAGTTATAATAGCAAAATATGAAAAGTAGAATCACAACATTCACACAAGTAACCGGCCAGATTAAAAAAAAACATAACTCTGTGCTCAACCCAATAAGCCAATGTATAACAAGAGAGTATTAAGTTGTCGGGGTCTACTTTTACCAATAAACCCTAAAATCATGAAAATATAAACTTAAGCCATCTAAACCCTAAACACATCCATGCCGGCAACACATTTATGACGTATTCATTGCTTCTGCGTGGTATTTTTCCAGCTCCTTGTCCAAATCTTCGGCGGTTTTCACGCCCAGCTGTCTGCCCCGCGAGCACGGCCACGACCACGGGTCCCACCGCGGCCCCGACCACGCAAGTTAGGTCCACGGGCGGCACTGGCGGCTTGAGCTCTGCCACGTCCACGCCTGTAAAAAAACAGAATCAGAAACTAAAGAATTATTCAGGAACTCAGAATTGAACTGTAAATGCGACCAGGTTTGGACAGATATATACGTAAATATTTACTTCCATCTTCTTTAATAAATCAGTGCCAAAGCTTCTGTTATAGTAGTCTTTTTCAGTACCCGGTAAATAGGAAAAAGGTCTATATTCAAAAACTATATACATATGAAAGGGTGGGAGAGATGGCACCGATTTGAAAAGAGGGCTGCTCTCACTTAAATTGCTGTTCTCTTATTTCTGCAGTCAATCGAAGCGATTGCAGATCGAGCAACAATTTTTTGGGCTGCGGAAATGAGAGCTCTTTGGATATCTTAGTCGAGGTTTACTATTCACATGAAGGCTGACAACATCCTGCCAGCAAACACGGCCAGGTTTGGACAATCCTGGTTGCTGCTCCCAATCAACTCTCAGGCCCCCTAATTACATATTTAAATGGGTATTACAAGGCTTGCCCAAACCAGAATGTGGCTATCAATTGCTTCCATATTCAATGATGGGCTCCCAATGGATTACAAAGCACTGATGAGACTGTGATCAAAAGACTAAAATCACTCCAAGCATCACAGGAAGTTGAGATGAAGAATCTGACCGAGTAGATATATCAATTTGCCAGTACTTGTTCTTAAAAGATGAAATTGAATTAGAATTGGAAGACTTTGGTTACAGCAATGGCAAGGAACTCCTGAACGAAAACTAACTCCTAACCAACCTGTTGGGCTGCCGGAGAAAGATTAGTATATATGTACACAGAAAAATTGTAGGGCCAGTACATTCTGGGCTACCAAGGAAGATGTGTTCAGGTTCGCACTTTTACCTCTAAAAGGTGCGGGCAAATCAAGCTTTGAACATCGAAGCGTCATTAACGAGCACTTGCTTTAGGCAGGTTACAAAAAATCAAACTTTGAAGCAGCACTATAAGTGAGGCTGGCAACAACTGATAAGACAACTAAATCTTAAACAAACAACACTACAACAACACTCAAGCCTTTATCCCACTATAGTGGGGTCGGCTATATGGATCTTGTGTCGCCATTGTGCCCAATCTTTTGTCATAATCCCACTAATGCCTAAGTACATCATGTCTTTCCTTATAGTTTCATTCCGAGTCTTTATTGGCCTACCCCTCCCTCTTTTGACATGCCTAGTGACTAGACTCTCATATCGCCTAACAGGTGCCTCTTAGTCGAGCTTCTCGCATCTTATCTGCAATTGGTGCTACTTCTATCTTATCCCTGATACATTCATTCCTAATTTTATCCAGTCTTGTGTGTCCACACATCCACCTAAGCATTCTCATCTCCGCAACTCCCATTTTTTGCTCATGTACACAATTCACTGCCCATTACTACACATGAAAAAACATGCATCAGAGAGAACTGACCCTGGCAGTTGTCTGAAGGATCCAGCAACACCTTGACCAAATTCTGGGCTGAAGAAATCAAATAATAATTAGAATGAGAATTCGAGCAAATTGTGTGTACAAAAGGACTCCAGTTGTCAAATAAAAGCATTACATCAGAAATATAGAGCAAACAATCATAATGAATTCTAAGGGTTTTTTTTTCATAATGAATTCCAAGGTTACCGCAAGCTGCATGCTAATTTAAATAAAGAGAAATAAAAGTAAAGGCTAAAGAAAAAGTTCATCTATCTGTAAAGCTTTTATAGATACTAACCAAGGAAAAATCTATACTACATTAAAAGGGAAAACCCCTCTTTGGTTAAACATTGCTTATTCCAACATTACCCTCTACAAAAAACATGCCCCAGCTTAATAAAAATTCAAAAAAATTCAAAAACTCCGGTTAAATAAGACCTCTCACACTCCTCCATATCGTCCTAAACCCAATA
The DNA here is from genome assembly GCA_039583875.1 of Platanthera guangdongensis. Lineage (NCBI taxonomy): Eukaryota > Viridiplantae > Streptophyta > Magnoliopsida > Asparagales > Orchidaceae > Platanthera > Platanthera guangdongensis. Next base: position 15,221,511 of record CM077164.1, read on the forward strand.
AAAAATCGCACCCCTCCACGACTTCGGGATATCGCACCCCTCCGCAATTCTGGGATATCACCCTAACACCGCACACCCTCCGCACATGCCCTCGCGGGACTTCAGAGCGCCGCCTCTACCTCTCCATTCTTCGAAGGCGGAAAAGTGATTTCCTCTCCGATCATCGTTCCTCCAGCACCCCCCCCCCCCCCTCCCGCAAACAATCTTCGTTCGTTTGGCATCCCTCCTGCAACAGATCTTTGTTTCACCGGATCTCGGTAACTTCTTGATTTCCTTTTTTTTTACTCACTGATTTCAATTTCCAACTTCATTTTTGCACCCGTTTTCTTATCCGCCTCTTACATCTCCTCCTCTACCAGTACTCTACAAAAGATTAGGCCGTGATTTACGACTGTGAGGGTTTCGCTGCTCTTCTTCCTTCGCATCCATTCCACCACGAGATCATCCGTAAGTTTTTTATTTCCTTTTTTTATTTCAGTTCTCTGATTTCAATTTCCCCTCCCTATTTCTTCCTGCTTCTGATTTCTGATTTCATTTCATCTCGCCTTCGTTCCACAAGGTTTCGGGGCTCTTCTTCCGCCCGTTCATTCCACCACAGGATCTTCCGTAAGTTTTTGATTCCATCTCACTTTTTATTTATGCTTTTGATTTTAGTTTAGTGTTTTGATTTCATCTCCCTTTTTGTTCATGCTTTTGATTTTTGATTTCGTTTTTCGTTTCTCCATCTCGATTCATCTCTAACAGTACCCTACAGAAAACCTAAACTATCGGAGAAGAACACAATCGAAAGTTCTTTCTGCTTTTGATTACTGTTTCAATTACATATGTATGATTTTATTAATTAGTGCATTTAATTTAACTACAATAAACAATGCTATTTCATTTGGTTTGTGTGTGAAGTTTTATCTCAGGATCAATTACAAATGATTATTACAGCTTTGGGCTTGGTGAAGCTGGCTGCTACTTTTAGGTACATCTATGCTTCATTTATCTTCAGTATATGCTTTGATAATTGTGTGAGCATTGTAATTAATAGCATTATTATAGATAGGAAATGAATCATGCATAGTGTTTTATGACTGCTACTTAATTTTTTTTATATATTTTAATAAAATTTCACTTTTTATTTAATAGCCAGTTTTTTTGTTTCCACTGTTATTTCATTTTTTATTGGGAAAATTCATGTAAAATGTAGGATTTGGATCGATTGGCTTGAAAACATTCGATTGCCTAATTTATTGCTCTGTTTACTTCTTGCCCATTTCTTCTTATAGACCATGGAGTTACTTCAATAACCTCCCGTCTTGCGGAGGAATATTTCCGAGAATTTAAATTTTGATTAGGACCATTATGCTTATTGATATGTTGATTATTAATTGGCATAAAGAAGACATATATGTCTGCTGAATCTTTAAATACTTTCAAATAATAATAAAACAAAACTATTATATACATGACTAAAATAGTGTTGGAAAAACACCATCAGAAGACCATTTGCAACGATTGTATAGGTCTTTCGAGTAAAATTCTAACACAATGAGTGAAGACCAACTGTTACAACAAATATAGGGAGGAAATGAGGTGAAGATAAAAATATGTGAGGATCACATGCCAAAAAGGCCCCCACGGATTGTCGCCGCCACCGCCGATTGTTGCCGCCACCGGGGATTGTCGCCGCCACCGCCGATTGTCGCCGCCCCCGCCGATTGCCGGCGCCCCCCGCCGATTGTCGCCGCCCACGACGAATCTCACCGCCCCGACCAATGTCGTCGCCCCCGACCAATGTCGCCCCCCACGACAAATGTCGACCCCCACAACAAATGTCACCCCCACGACAAATGTCACCTTGGATAGGGGCGGAGCCCCGTGCCTGTCACTCGTATGATAATAAGAAAAAATTCAATTATCATTAAAGGTTTTATGGAACCTGTAGAGAAATGGCAGAATATTGAGAAATAAATTATAAAACTTTATTAATCGTCTCTCATTATATGAATACATGTATTTGTACAATAATATAAGAGAGAGGGAGAGAAATCTCATTCAATACGTGGGACTAAAAACAAAGGGAGGAAGAGGGCCTCAAATGGGCCTTCTTTTGAGCCTTTACAGAATTTCCTTCTAACACTCCCCTGCAAGCTGGAGCGTATAAGCCATAAGCACCCAGCTTAGACAAGAACTGATGATATAGCGCATGTGGTAATGCCTTAGTGAGAAGATCAACAACTTGATCAGGAGACAGGACATGTTTCAATTCAAGCTTCTTCACTTGAACTTTCTCCCGAATGAAGTGACAGTCAACTTCAATGTGTATCGTCCGCTCATGTAACACAAGATTCTTAGCAATATGTATAATCACTTGACTGTCACAAAATAAAGTAGATGGTGAGAAGAGCTTGACTCTCAAATCATCTAGCAGACGTTCTAACCATGTGAGCTCAGATACAACAGACGTCATCGACCGATACTCGGCTTTGGCCGAAAAGCGAACAACCATAGATTGTTTCTTGCTACGCCAGGTAATAAGGTGTCCTCCAAAGTACGTACAAAATCCACTTGTGAAATGCAGATCATCCAGGGAGCCAGCATAATCAACATCTGAATAATCAACCAACGTTGGAGCGAAAGAGAAAGATGTTTTGTATACCAGCCTTTGTCCAGAGGTTGTTTTTAAATATCTTAGGATACGTTTGGCGGCCTGAAGATGAGACATCCGTGGAGAATGCATGAATCGGACTGATAACCCCAACAGCAAATGAGATGTATAATCTTGTAATTGTGAGATAAATCAACTTTTCAACAAGAGGTCGATAATACTTTGGAATTGGAAAAAGAAAATTGGTGTCAGAGGTATGACTCACAAATCATCTAGGAGACTTTCTAACCATGTGAGCTCAAATACAACAGACGTCATCAACTGATACTCGACTTCGGCCGAAGAGCAAGCAACCACAAATTATTACTTGCTACGCCAGGTAACAAAGTGTCCTCCAAAGTACGTACAAAATCCACTTGTGGAACGCTGATCATCCAAGGAGCCAGCATAATTAGCATCTGAATAAGCAACCAACGTTAGAGTGGAAGAGAAGGAGGTTTTGCATACCAGCCCTTGTGGCTGTTTTCAAATATCTTAGGTTGCGTTCGACAGCCTGGAAATGAGACATCCGTGGAGAATGCATGAATCGGCTGACAACCCCAACAACAAATGAGATGTCTGATCTCGTAACTATGAGATAAATCAACTTTCCAACAAGACGTCGATAATACTCTGGATTTGTAAGAAGAAGACCGGTGTCAGAGGTATGAGCACAAAACTTGTGATTGACATGCATAAGAATATCAATCGGCTTGCATCCAGAGTAGTCAACATCATGAAGAAGATCAAAACAGTACTTTCGTTGAGATAGAACAAGGATCATCAGGACGTCTTGCGATCTCTAGGCCAAGAAAGTACTGAAGATTCCCCAAATCTTTTGTTTGAAAAAACCGAGTTCAAGGTGTTGTTTAATCATCTGTATTCTTTTTGAATCATCTCCTATGATTAGAATGTCGTTGACATAAACTAAGAGGAGAATTGTGTTTGTTGTTTGATGACGAATAAAGAGAGAGAAGCCCGCCAAGCTTCGAGTAAATCCAACATCACGGACAACCCTACTGAACTTGTCAAACCATACACGAGGAGACAGTTTGAGACCATAAATTGATTTCTTGAGGTGACAAACTTGTGACTCCATCGTGGTATCAAATCCAGGTCGTTGTTGCATGTAGAAAGTTTCTTGTAGGTCGTCATTAAGAAAAACATTCTTGATATTTAATTGATGTAAGGGCCACTGGCAATGGACAGCCAAGGAGATTAGGAGCATGAACCGTGTTTCGCTTGGCCATAGATGAAAAGGTCTCCTCATAGTCGAGGCCTTATTGTTAAGTAAACCTACGAGACACAAGACGGGCCTTGAGACGGTCAATAGTCTCATCATGAGCATGTTTGATCACGAACACCTCATTTACATCCAACGAAAGTCTGTCAAGGACGAAGAGGTAACCAGATCCTGGGTTTGATTAGCCCATAGGGCAGTCATTTCCTCTTTCATGGTCGCACGCCACCCCGGATGTTGGAGAGTCTCCTACACAGTGTTAGGTATAGAGATGGAGGATAAAGAAGTTGCAACTTTCAGAAGCGTTTGAAAGAGGTGATGCAAGGACACAATTCATCATGGGATGAGTCGTGGAGACAAAATCCGGATCAACTGGCCGCGAGGTACCAACGGTTGTAGGAGACTGTGGAGGGGCATCGAAGTGAGGAGTAGGACGAGTGTCGACCCGAAGAAGAGGTGAGGTGGTTTGTTCGGGCCAAGAGCTGAGGTTGGAAAAAATGCTGGGAGAGGAGAAGTAACAGGGATGGCAGGGCGGGGCAATAACGGCGACGGTGGAGGAGAGGGTGAAGGAGAGGAAAATGGTTGGTCTTCTAGAAAGATAACATCTGGCTAAACACAACAACCTTGTGATCGGTGGGAGAGTAGCATTACATACCTTTTCTGAGTACGGGGGCAGCCAACGAACATATAATTGGTTGCCCGAAGATCAAGTTTGTCAGTGGAAGGGCCATGATTATGGACGTAGCAGATACAACCAAATGTCTGAGGCGTGAGAGGGAAGGGCGGTGTAGAGGGAAAGAGAAGACTAAATGGAGTAGCATAGCTGAGGTCGGACGAAGGCAGACGATTGATGAGATAGCATGTCGTGGAGACTGCAGAGGGTCAATAAGTCTTGGGAACCTGCATTTGAAACATGAGGGAGCGAGCAACATCAAAAAGATATCTATTTTTGCGCTTAGGCACACCATTCTATTGGAGAGTATACGCACAAGAGTTCTGATGGATAATCTCAAACTCAGTGCAGAGATCAACAAACGCACGATTGGTGTATTCACGATATGTGCGAATGTTTTTAATGGTGCGGGAAAATTGAGTGAGAGACTCAATAATAAAGGTCTGGAACACGCGTGTAGGATCAGAGCGATCATGAAGTAAGTATAATCTCATCATACAAGAATAATCATCAATAAAAGTAATGAAATAACGATAACCAGAAAGAGCAGCTATTTTATACGGGGCCCAAACATCTGAATGCACTAAATTAAACAGACAGCGCTCCGAGTGCAATGAGGAAGAAAGAAGGAACGATGTTTTTTCAAAAAATACATGACTCGTAAGTAAAAGCTGAAAGAGGTGGTGGATCAGGGAGAGTCTTCCTGAGAATCTGAATAGGAGCATGTCTGATGTAAACCAATCTAGGATTTTGAAATAAAAATAATTTTCTTAACAAGAAATATTTTATTTGTTATAAAATTGGATTAGCAATTTGAAAATTTAAGTTGATTTTAATTTTTTAAAAGACCGAGAGTGCCCAAAACTGAATTTGTGCGTGAATTCACTCCCAACGTCTGAACTTCGCAAGATCGTTAATCGTTATTAGAAAAATATTCTGAGGCGCTTAACAGATTGAACCCTTGCGAGTGTTGTAATTCCACAAGCAAATACACACATAACAATTTATGAAATAACGGTAATTAAAATAGGTAGAACGTTCGAGCAAGCTTATAATTAATTAGTTAGACGCATACAATTAAACTAAAGTTAAAGAGCATCGATGCAGTTTAGTACCCAGCAGCATGAAATTTTGGCCTTGCTCAAGCGCAGACAGTTGACGCAGTCGGGAACCAACAGCCTTGGTGATAGGCAGGGGAAGAACAATCGACTGACGAAAGTAGGTCTCGGCGTCGACGTCAGTCGGATAGGTCGTCGGTGTCAAGAGTGGAGTCGACGACGACTTAGCAGGCGGAAGAGGATGTCAGACGGCTCGGGACGACTAGATCTGGCCAGCGGCGGTGTTGTTCATGGCGGGCGACCGGGAGAAGTTCTATCGTGAAGAATGTGACCATCCGGAGTCTGTTGAAGCTATGTCGGCGGTGGAACGGTGGTTATTTAGGCTTAGTCAGAGGGATGAAGGGGAGAAGCAATGGTCGGGCGGGAGGGCTATCGCCGGCAATACAGAGTGAACGAAAATATTTTTGTTCCTATATTCAATCTGGGTTGTCGTTCTCTTACAGATGACTGCCTTTAATAGCCACCAACAATAATTTCTCCAAATACAAGATTTCCAAATTTTCTTTGGTGGCAACCGTGATAGTAAAAGATATTTCTCAAATAGGGTTATTTCCAAAATCTCCCTTCTTCCAAATTAATAAGATTTTTTATTGTGCAATTGTTTATCATCTTGGCAATATTTGGCTATGATCAAATATTATGCGTATTTTAAATAATATAAGCTTGTATTTACCATCCTAACTATCTAAATCATCAGACCTATTAATTCAGGGTCTCATCGGTCGGTCAAACCAACGAGCCAAAGCAAGTACATGAAATGAGAACTATTACATGAAATGAAAAAGAAATAAATATGTGTAAGAACTACGATGCGACGAAGAATGCATCAATTCTCCCGAGGTTGAAGGAGCCCGACCCCGGCAAGACTTTGCAAAAACTAGCAATGGAGAGATCTGACATCACCGTTGGTGTTAGATCAGGTGGAATATCTGGAGCCTCGAAGGGTGGTTCAGCTGGTGGTCCAATGCGCTGCTGAGCATGAACTAAACCAAACCTCCTGCAATAAGCAATCACCAGACCTCCCTTTAAAAGGTACAACTCATGGCGATAACGACCGAGCGTGAGTTTGTAATGTTCAAAAGTTTCTCACAAAATATTAGCAGTAATTTTATGCAATTATTTTAAATAATTAATATGAGTTTGCGCATCGAATGAAATACATTCATGAAACGAGAGATGATGGTGGTTAGGTGGGCGGGGCAATGCATGGAAAATCTCGAAATGAGATATAGTAAGAGAGCGGCGTTTAGAATTATTACATGTGAATTTTGCTTGTGGAGTTACAAAATCACATTGCTTTAGATTCGCCCCGATTAAACGTCTAAGAAGATTCTTCAAACTCTTATTAACGATTTCATTTAGTTCATCGGTTAGAGAGTGATAAACGCCACTAAACTCAAGTGTGGTATCATCTCGACCCTATCGTATATTAAAAAAAATTATTAATAAATATTTAATACTTTGTTGTAATTTCACAAATTCGCTTATATCTAACTTACAAATATTAAAATTAATTCCAATTTTATTTTTAGATAGTTTTCAGAAAAATCCTTTAAAACGTGTATCCTTATTAGGAGTGAAATTTGCGAAGCTCTTATTATCCTTAAAACATGATTTCTCTGAAATATATTGATAATTTGATAATAAATATGTTTAGTCACATTTATATTTATGGGATAATGTAATGTCATAAAATGATGTTCTCCAAATATGAAATCAATAAATAATGATGATTCCAATACTAAGGCCAAATGTTCATCAAACATAGTGTTTGTGGGCTCAAGTGTTGGTGGTTGTGTTTGTCGTTGTAGTGGGCTCAGAGACTTAGGACATAGTACTTTGAGTCTATGTCACCTAAGACGAGGGGTTCATCACTGGTCAACTCCTTCCGAAGCAGGGGCTCGAGAAGGAAATCAGCGACCACAGTTGGTGATTCAGTGAGAGCAAGTGGAGTCGCTACTTCCAATGGGATAACATAAGAGGAGGAAGAAACTCTTTTTCTTGAAGCGGGGGCTCAGGAAGAGACTCCTCAACTGGAGGGAGTGCTACTGTGGAACTAAGTTGGGATAATGTGCTCATGGGGGTGGTAACATTAGGGGAATCTATGTCCTTAAAGGTGGGGGCAATGACGAAACTAGTGAGGGGTCTAGCAGTAGAACTAAACTCAGACTCCACCTTAAGGGCCATACTAGAAACTTCCTCAAAATTGCAATAACTATTCAGCTCTAGTTGAACCTTAATGTAATGTAACCCGTGCAGGTAACGGGATACAATCATCTCATCACCCTCCTAAATATCTAATCTAGACTGAAGAACTAGAAACTCTCTAGTGTACTCATCAACCGACAAACCTCTTTGTTGTAGATTTTGAAATCTACGATATAAAGTGTGGAGGTAATCGGGAGAGACATAGTATTTGAGCAGCTCTAATTTGAACTCAACCCAAGTAGTGATTGGAGGCAACCACAACTTATCTCTCATGCGTTGAAGTTGTTTCCACTAATCAAAGGCGGGCCTGTTAAGTTTAGTCAAAGGTATTGGGCTACTATTAAAATAATACTTCATGTCATGACACCAATCTAGACATTCTTCGGGTCTTAGGAGACCACAAAAATCGCTCGGATGTGTTCTAAGCTCTGATGTTTAGTGTTCACTCATTGCAATAAGTGATTTATGTTAGGGAGAGACGTTATCATCTCTGTTAAATTTTTAATTCGAGCATTTGTATCTTCCATATTATTTTTCAAATGACCAGTCATTATCACCTATGAATGTGTTGTAATCTCTCAAAAAATATTTTAATCGATTTTAAAATACTTTTTTATGTTTTTAAATTAAATTTAAGATAAAAAGGGATGTAATTTTTTAAAAAAAAAAATAAAGAGATTTTTTAATAAAATAAAGAGATTTTTTTAATAAAATAAAGTTTCTTAATTTAAAAGGGGCATAAATTTATTATTATTACTATTTATAGAAGAAAACCGAATCGACCGACTCATGATAGAAGTGAGTCAACTCGCATCTAGGGTTTTGAAAACCAATCTAGGGTTTTGAAATAAAAATAATTTTCTTAACAAGAAATATTTTATTTGTTATAAAATAAGATTAGGAATTTGAAAATTTAAGTTGATTTTAATTTTTTTAAATAAAAATAATTTTCTTAACAAGAAATATTTTATTTGTTATAAAATAAGATTAGGAATTTGAAAATTTAAGTTGATTTTAATTTTTTAAAAAAATATAATTTTCTTAACAAGAAATATTTTATTTGTTATAAAATTGGATTAGCAATTTGAAAATTTAAGTTGATTTTAATTTTTTAAAAGACCGAGAGTGCCCAAAACTGAATTTGTGCGTGAATTCACTCCCAACGCCTGAACTTCGCAAGATCGTTAATCGTTATTAGAAAAATATTCTGAGGCGCTTAACAGATTGAACCCTTGCGAGTGTTGTAATTCCACAAGCAAATACACACAAGAATTTATGAAATAACGGTAATTAAAATAGGTAGAACGTTCGGGCAAGCTTATAATTAATTAGTTAGACGCATAAAATTAAACTAAAGTTAAAGAGAATCGATGCAGTTTAGTACCCAGCAGCATGAAATTTTGGCCTTGCTCAAGCGCAGACAGTTGACGCAGTCGGGAACCAACAGCCTTGGCGATAGGCAGGGGAAGAACAATCGAGTAACGAAAGTAGGTCTCGACGTCGACGTCAGTCGGATAGGTCGTCGGTGTCAAGAGTGGAGTCGACAACGACCGAGCGGGCAGAAGAGGATGTCAGACGGCTCGAGACGACTGGATCTGGCCAGCGGCGGTGTTGCTGATGGCGGGTGACCGAGAGAAGTTTTGTCGTAAAGAATGTGACCCTCCGGAGTCTGTTGAAGCTGTGTCGGCGGTGGAACGGTGGCTATTTAAGCTTTGTCAGAGGGGCGAAGGCGAGAAGCAGTGGTCAGACGGGAGGGGTTATCGCCGGCAATACAGAGTGAACGAAAATATTTTTGTTCCTTTGTTCAATCCGGGCTACCGTTCTCTTACAGATGACTGCCTTTAATAGCCACCAACAATAATTTCTCCAAATACAAGATTTCCAAATTTTCTTTGGTGGCACCGTGACAGTAAAAGATATTTCTCAAATAGGGTTATTTCCAAAATCTCCCTTCTTCCAAATTAATAAGATTTCCTATTGTGCAACTGTTTATCTTGACAATATTTGGCTATGATCAAATATTTATGCGCATTTTTATTAATATAAGCTTGTCTTTACCGTTCTAACTACCTAAATCACCAGACTTATTTATTCAAGATCTCATCAGCCGGTCAAACCGACAAGCCAAAGCAAGTACATGAAATGAGAACGATTACATGAAATGAAAATGTGTACATGAAATGAAAATGGGTACATGAAATGAAGTAGAAATAAATGTGCAAGAACTATGATATGACGAAGGATGCATCAATGTCCAAGACGTTGATGCATCTCTACAGAGGAGACGGAGGACAGAATGGTGGAAGAAACATTGAGAAGGTAGAGCTCATTGCACAGTCGTCCTTTACCAATAATATTCTGCGTTTGTCGATCCTGCAACACAAAAGAAGAAGAGGTGAAGGTGACAAAGCAATCAAGATCTTCGGTGAGGAAACTAACATCAAGTAGATGAAAAGGAGAGTCTGGGACATAAAGAACCAAGCAAAGAGAGATAGAAGGGCTGAGGAGCAAATCAGCAGAGTCGGAGACAGGGGGCGGTGTCACTGTTGGCCGGTGTAATAAACTTGGGATACGAATATGCCAAGTATTGAGGTGGTTTTAGCGAAGTGATATTGTGAGTAGCGCAAGAGTCCACAATGAACTATTGGAGAGACAAACGATACTTTCATTGGAGATGGAGGCGACAAAGCCAAGCGGGCGGGAATGAAGAGGTATACCCTAGGAGGAGCGGTCGTGACGCGCAACACTCCTGAACTGTGGAGGAAGAGGGATGTAGTTCCCGACAGTGCTCTAAACCCCAAAGATGGGGCTGCTCGGGTCGGTCAGAGGCTGGTGACTGGACTGGAGGTGGAGTGGAGGAGGTCCGGCGGTGGAGTTGGCAGCGGACTTGGAATAGCAGCCTCAATCGTCTGGACAGGAAGCAAGAGGAACCGACGAGTAAAGGAACGGAAGCAGCAGTGTTGAACAGTCCTGCTGACCGAGCAAGGAACGGCTCGGGATCGGCGATGTCGGCGGTCTGGTCGTGATAGATAGCAGAAGAGGGAGCGGCCGGCACTGGAAATGGCAAGAGGGCTCACCGGAGCTAGTCGTCGGAGCCGTGGAGGGAGGGGAAGGCGGCGTCGAAGACTTCCGTCGTGAGAAAGCAGCGGGTGATGGCCAAAGCTTGGAGCGTTTCCGTAGAGTAGAGAGGCGCGGAACAAGGGCGGGCTTAGGCTGCGGCGCTGGAAGAAACAAACCGAGAAACCATCGGTTCAATTCTTCTTCCAGTCAGCTTTCAATGGGGAGGCCGATTGCTTATAAAGGGGCAGGATTGGGGTTTTAAAAAAATAATTTTAATTAACTTTGGTAGTGGGCTTTTGGGAGTGGGCTTCAAGATGGGCTTACGGATATCAAACAACGATTAGAGGGCTATCTGAATGAGGATTTCAAAGTGAATCGACTATAGGCATAGAGGACGCTACAAAATAAAATAGTTAATTAAAATTAAGCTTGCCCTAAGCTAACCTACCTCCCAAAATACCGGACCTATGCATTTAGGGTCCCGTTGGCCGGTCACACCAACGAGCCAAACAAAAATGCGCGAACAAAATAATCCAAAAAATGCGTGAAAACGTGCGCTACAACACTAAAAGACATGTGCGATAAAATTAATAAAAACGACGTGACGCGGGTTGCATCAACAGCAGCGACAACAAATAGGACGGCAGCGGACTGTAGACTAAGAGCAAATAACTGTGGCAAGAAGAAGACCGTGTGGCTAAGAGAAAAGTCTTGCGGATAGGCAACGGAGACTGCCGTGACCCAGCGAGAAGAGAAGAGCTTGCAGCTAGACAATGTCCGCAGCGAGTAGAGAATCGGGTGGTCCCACGTGGCAGGAGAGAAAAAAAAACAATAAAAAGGCACGGAGAGGGGGTCGCGGGAGGAGACGGCAGAGGGAGGAGAACGAATGTGGTTTGAACTTGAGAGACCGCAGACCTCCGCTCAAAAAAGAGGACTTGCAGATATAAAAATTCTAACCACACAGAGGGAGGAAACTAAAGCTAATTTTGGACCTGTGGCTCTGATAAGATGAAGAGAAATACCATAATATTGACAAATAAATTATGAAACTTTATTAATCATCTCTCAATATATGAATACATGTATTTGTACAATAATATAGGAAGAGAAAGATGGAGAGAAATCTAATTCAAGATGTGCGACTAAAAAACATAGGGAGGAAGAGAGCCCCAAATGGGCCTTCTTTTGGGCCTTCACAGAATTTCCTTCTAACAGAAAAATATGATAACAAGAATAAGACCAAAAAAATTGTGATTGAACTTGAATGGCTAACGGAAAAGGAAGAGAATAGAAAGATTTGTTATGGGTCACGGGCCAAGAGCCTAGTTATCTAATTTGTGCCTTTATTATTATTAATTGTTCTAGTTTATGTTTTCATGAAGAATCTTGTAGCCTAAGGCAAGTGGGGTTTGGATGAAAGTATCAAAGAAGTATTTTTAATTTCCTTGTCTTGTGAAAGAGATTTTTGTAACTCTCTCCTCTCAAGCAAGCCCCGCCTAAGTAACCGCAGTTCTGGCTACAAAGTATCACATCTGCCTCCAGCCACTACTCTGGCGAGCACACAACAACATTCAGCACTAGAAAACTAACCATAAAAACAACCACCTCCACCCATGGAGACCTTCAGAAATAGCAGGATTTTGACACTTAGTTCTTTGGAAGCAGACTAGATAGGCAAAGATTTATATTCTTGCCCAAAGGCAACCAATCACCACAACATCCACTGCTTCTATGTACAGCTTTTCTGTAAAACTTATAGAAACCGCTACACTACGGAATGGATGATACAGTGATACATATATTAGGGAAGAACTTAAGATTTAAGAGAGGAAAAGAAAAAGAAAGAGCGTTCAGCTCATCAAATATGTGTACCATAAAATAGTCATGGGCAAAAGCAGGATCGGGCCGGACTTGGGCCGGACCGGTCGGGCCCGGGCTTTTTGCAAACCGGGCTCGGCCCGGGCTCAATGTGAACCGGGCCGGTCTCGGGCTTCCTCTCAAAGAGGGGGCCCGGTAAGGCCCTTCAGGCCGGGACGGGCAGGGCCAGCCTGAATAACTAGGCGGGATTAATCCCGCCTATTAATCAGGCGGGATTAATCTCGCCTATTAATCAGGCGGGATTAATCTCGCCTATTAATCAGGCGGGGTTAATCTCGCCTAAATAGGGGGGATTAATCCCACCTAATCATAATCCCGCCCATGATTTGGCGGGATTTTAATCCCGCACAGCGCTTCTGCCAGCCAGGGTGCCGGGCTCAGGCTAGCCCGGCGCCCGGGCTTTGCCCGGCCCGGGCCGGGAAACCGGCAAAAATGGGTGCCCTGTAAGGGCCCCAAGCCCGGCCCTGGGCCGGGCCGGGCCCAGACGGGCTTTTGTCGGGCCGGGGCCAGGCGGGCTTTTTGCCCATGACTACCATAAATAGACTTTATTAGTCCTATTTATAAAAATAGGATACAATAGATTCAAGTATATTTTATGGCATCTTGATGCTCTCATCATATTAGCATGTGACTAGTCCAGGATCAAGCTGAGAATTGTCATAAAAAAAAATCTTTCAATCAATAGCATTTTATATGTACTCATATTTGGATAAATCATAATGGATTTAGTAGTTGTGTTTATTTATAATTTTCTCACGTTTTCCAGTTTGCTGCACAAGTGGTGCGGTTTGCTTTTTTTCTAAAAATATGGGTGTTGCCCCTTGTTACTCTAACTGTGTATCCTCTATGAATTTTGTTAGAAAAGCCCATTTAAGGGTCTATGTTGTTTCTTATTTTCCTCTCTTCTTGTATTAGTCCCACATCATGTATTAGGATTTCTCCCTTCCTTCTTCTCCTATATAAGTGTGTGTATACTTGTAACTATTACAAAGTGGACATATATACAAGGTTGGCTTTCTCCATTTCTACATGGTATCAGAGCCAGGTTCCCTCTAGCTGCGGCCTTCCCTGCGGACTGCCTTTTCTGTCCGCTCCGCTCTCCTGCGGACTGTCACTCTGTCCGCTCCGGTCTCCTGCGGACTGCCACTCTGCATCCGCTTCTCTGCGGACTACCTTTTTTGTCCGCCTTCCCTGCGGACTGCCTTTTTTTCTGTCCGCTTGGCTCTCCTGCGGACTGCCTTTCTGTCCGCTCCGGTCTCCTGCGGACTGCCCCTCTGCATCCGCCTCTCTTCTCTCTCTCTCCGTGGTTCCACCCTCCTTAGGCTTCTTATAGCCATCTTCTGCTCTGACTCGTGGGGCCCACCTCTTCTATCCGCTGCGGGCGTTCCTTCCTGTCCGCTGAACGCTCTCTTGTGTCCGCTCGAGCCTCTTTGCTCGCGGACTGCTCCACTCTAGCTCGCTCTGCTTCTGTCCGCTCGCGCCTCTTTGCTCGCGGACTCCCTATCCGCAATCTCTTGCGGACTGCTCCTGTCCGCTGCGGACTCTCCTCTTGTCTGTTGCGCGCTACCTCGCGGACTCCCTATCCGCAATCTCTTGCGGACTGCTCCTGTCCGCTGCGGACTCTCCTCTTGTCCGTTGTGCGCTCTCTCCTAGTCGCGGCCTCTCGTCAGTCCGCTCCTGCGCTCTTTGCTTGTTCGCGGCCTGTCCTGTCGTGCCGGCTCCCCCAGCTTGCCCTCTCTTCTCGGCCTGCTGTTGTGCTCTACTTGCCACGGCCGGCACCAGTCCGCCGCGGTCTGATCCAGTCCGCCGCGGCCTCCCATAGCCCGCTCCTTGCTGAGCGTGTCTGTACTCGCCGCGGCCTACTCCAGCTCGCCGCGACCTCATCCAGTCCGCTGTCTCTTCCCGGTGCGGCCTCTTTCTGTTTGCGTGGTCTCTCTCTGCAGCTGCGGTCTGCCCTACTCGCCTCGACCGGCTCCAGTCCGCCGCGGGCTGTTCCTGCTCGCCGCCGGCCTCCTCTCTGCTAGTCGCTGGCCTCCTCTTTGCTCTCTGCATGGCACCTGCTGCTTCAGCTGTCACCTCTGTTGTGTCCTTCTCTACGGAGGGTATCACCTGCCACTCTCATCATCCTTGTTGGATCGTTGATTCCGGAGCTACTCACCATATCTCCTCCCAGAAGCCCCCAGCATATCTCCAAACGCCTCATCCTACTCGCATCACTGTGGCCAGCGGTGACACCCTCCCCGTCTTTGGCTCCGCTGATCTTCAGCTTACGTCAACCCTTTCTCTTTCCTCGGTTCTTCACGTTCCGGGGTCTCCCTTCAATTTATTATCAGTTAGTCGTCTCACACACGACCTTGACTGTTGTATTACCTTTTCACCCACTTCTTTTCTTATGCAGGATCGCCGCACCCGGAGCACCATTGGTCAGGGGCAGCTGGTGAATGGGTTGTACATCTTGGATCTCCCACCAACTCTTCTCTCCACCATCTCTACTGTTGATTGGCATTGCCGCCTTGGACATGCTCCTCTTTCGATTCTCAAGCGGGCTCTTCCTGATATCTCTTTACAGGAGTTCTACTGTGAATCTTGTGTCTACGGCAAACAACATTGTTCCTCTTTCCCCCCTGCCTGTACCAGGAGTACTACTCCTTTGTCGTTAGTTCATTCTGATATTTGGGGTCCTTATCGGCTCCCTAGTATTTTTGGCTTTCGGTATTTTGTCACGTTCATTGACGACTACTCCCGCCCCACGTGGCTCTATTTCCTACATGATCGCACTGAACTTCCCTCTGTCTTTCGCGCCTTTTTACTTGAGATGCGTACGCAGTTCGCCACTCCTCTCAAAGTAATTCGCACTGATAATGCTCGGGAGTATACGGGTCGTGCCTTCTCCAATCTCTGCACTGACTTTGGTGTCATCCATCAAACTTCATGTGCGTATACCCCTCAGCAAAACGGGGTGGCAGAACGCAAAAATCGTCATCTTCTCGATGTTGCCCGCTCCCTTATGTTCCAAATGCACGTTCCCACCGAATATTGGAACTTTGTTGTTTCCACCGCCTGTCATCTCATCAACCGCCTTCCCTCCTCTGTCCTTGATTTTGCCTCGCCTATCCAACTCCTCTATCCCTCCATCCCCCTCACCTCTCTCACACCACGGATCTTCGGGTGTGTTTGTTATGTCCACCTTCTTGGCCCTCCTTCCGACAAACTTGCTCCACGGGCCGCCAAGTATATGTTTGTTGGCTACTCCCGCACTCAAAAGGGGTACGTCTGCTACTCTCCTACTACCGGCAAAATGGTCGTTTCTGCAGATGTCACCTTCTGCGAAGACCAGCCCTTCCACTTACCCGGCCCCACCTCGTCTTCTGCTCCCTCGTCTTCTGCTCCCTCTCTTCCCCGGCCCGTTGTCCCGGTCACGCCATCTGTGTCGTCTTCTTCCTCCTCTCCCCCAGTTCCTCCTCGGGTTCCTCCACCGCTAATCCGTGTCTACTCTCGTCGCCCATCCAAGGATGCTCCCGTGACCCAGCTCCCTGCTGTCAGCGATAGCTCGGCTGCGGTCGGTCACGCTCCCGTCTCGACAGCTCATCCCTTGACCAACTACATCTCTCTACATCGGCTCACACCGCCTCTCTACGCATTTGCTACCTCCCTTTCCTCTATTTCTCTTCCTAACAATGTGCAGGAGGCGCTTCACCACCCAGGATGGCGGGCTGCTATGCACGATGAAATGCAGGCTCTCTGGGCTAACCAGACCTGGGCTCTGGTTCCTCTTCCTGCTGGCCACACCCCTGTTAGCTGCAAATGGGTATTTGTCATTAAACATGCGGCGGATGGCACTATCGACCGTCTGAAGGCACGTCTTGTGGCACGGGGGTTTACTCAGCAACATGGCCTTGATTACGAGGAAACCTTCTCTCCCGTGGCCAAATTGAACACGGTCTGCGTTCTTCTCTCCTTGGCTGTTCATCGTCATTGGCCCCTTTATCAGCTGGATATCAAGAATGCCTTCCTCAACGGCGATCTCCAGGAGACAGTTTATATGCAGCAGCCTCCCGGGTTTGAGACCACGGGGGAGTCTTTGGTATGTCATCTTCGGAAATCCATTTATGGTCTCAAACAGTCCCCGCGTGCATGGTTTGAAAAGTTCAGTAAGGTGGTCTGTGTTAGTGGCTTCACTCGGAGCTCGGCTGATTTTTCTCTCTTCACCCGACATCGGTCAACCGGGACTGTGATTCTTCTGGTCTACGTTGATGATATCCTGATTATTCTGGGTGCAAACCTTCGGTACTTTCTTGGGCTCTGACTCTGACTCTGTCAACCGGGTACAACAGATCAAGACACAGTTGAATTCTGCCTTTCAAACCAAAGATCTGGGCAACCTTCGGTACTTTCTTGGGCTCGAGGTCGCCCGACGCCCTGATGGTCTTGTGTTATCTCAAAGGAGTATGGACCTCCTTCGTGATGCAGGTTATTCTGGGTGCAAACCTGCGGAGACTCCTATGGACGCAAATCACAAGCTCTCGGCCCATAGCTCTGACTCTGACAAGCTACTTACAAATCCGGAATATTAGAGACGCTTGGTTGGGAAGCTGATCTACCTTACGGTGACTCGACCAGACATCTCATTTGTTGTGGGAGTTGTGAGCCGTTTCATGCACGCTCCTCGAACATCTCATCTTCAAGCTGTCGAGCGCATCCTTTGATATCTCAAGATCGCCCCCGGACAACGACTCGTGTACAAGCCATCCACATCTCTATCTCTTGTCGCGTATTCTGACGCTGACTACGCAGGATCTATTGATGATAGGCGCTCCACAACTGGATTCTGTACTTACTTTGGTGGACACCTCATAACTTGGCGTAGCAAGAAACAGAATGTGGTTGCGCGTTCCTCTACCGAAGCCGAGTACCGAGCTATGGCTGTTGTTGTCTCTGAGCTAACCTGGCTTGAAGGCCTTCTGAGAGACTTAGGTGTTCGTCTCTCATCTCCGGCAACCTTATTTTGCGACAGTCAGGCAGCAATTCATATTGCCAAGAATCCGGTTTTTCACGAACGAACAAAGCATATCGAAGTTGACTGTCACTTTATCCGGGAAAAGGTACAGTCAAAGAAGATAGATTTGGCGCATGTTCCTGCTACCGACCAAGTTGCGGACATCCTGACGAAAGCTCTCTCCAGGCCGCTATACTATCAGTTCTTATCCAAGCTTGGCGCCTACGACTTGTACGCTCCAGCTTGCGGGGGAGTGTTAGAAAAGCCCATTTAAGGGCCCATGTTGTTTCTTATTTTTCTCTCTTCTTGTATTAGTCCCACATCATGTATTAGGATTTCTCCCTTCCTTCTTCTCCTATATAAGTGTGTGTATACATGTAACTATTACAAAGTGGACATATATACAAGGTTGGCTTTCTCCATTTCTACAAATTTAAACGTGTGAATTCGGCACTGCAGGATCATTTTGATTTCCTTAGCAAGGACCATCTATTTATCACCTTCAATGTGCTTGAGATGGTATTACATTTAAAGCACATCTACCCTCGGTAATTTTTAAACAACGAGCTTGGCCTTCAAAGTTCAACAACATCCTCGACAGATTAGACAACAATTTGTTCCTTCCGCAGCGAACTTCTTCTTAAATGGCTCTATCTTCCATTGTGAAAGCAGTAGCAGAGTACCCCTACAACAGCAGAGCTCTCCCAGATGAAAGAAACACAATTCCTTTGCCAATTACAAGGCATAACAACCATTCGCAATTCTGTTGTGCCAACAGTAGGAGATACGGAGGTAATACAGCAAGAATTACTGGCCATATGATCAGAATCACTCGCACAACATTAGGAGAAGCAACCAAACTTGATAACAAAGTGGATTCATGTCATCCAAGAGAGGCTTCAAGGGTAGCTAATTTCTTGCTCATTTTTTGGATAGATAGGGTTTCTTGATGGGCATAGGAATCTCCACTAACAAGAATAGAAATACCTAGTGTGTGGATTGAGGCTTGACAGACATATTTTCCAGCAGCATTTTTAATGAAAACTTAGGGCACTAACTCTCTCGCGCAACTTGGTTCCACAATGAGAGCAAGTCAAATTAGTTTTTTTAGTATCAGTGAACCTCAGTCGTCTCATACTTGTTCCTCCAGAATTTCACTATGTCATGTTCTCTTGTCAGCTACCATAGTTTGATCGTTCATAGTTCACCGCCCCATTAATCATGCTCATCAGATTTATGTTAGATTCCCCATAGAGAGAACTAATGACAATATTCAAATTTGGCACAATCTCTCTCCTTAGCATTTGCACCCATTGAAATTCAAGCTCAGAAGGCAGACCAACAACTAAGTCAAAAATTATCCTTTCACCTAACTCTCTGATTAACATCATATCTAGTACATGTAAGGTAAACTATAACATCGGAGTATTGATATAATTACTCCCATTTTCTGAGTGAGTCTCCCATAATAGTCTTCATAGAAAAGGGGGTTCCACTTTTCAACAAGATCAAGCTACTTTGAATAATTCATATCCACCATGTCCCACAAAAGTTTAGCTTCCTGACAGAGTTCTGGCAATCCTTGATTCCATAAAATAAATCAGCCAAGTCATGACAGTCAAATTATCAACTTGCTACTCCAAATAGGTTACATCCATTTTAGGAGGTGGTTTTTTTGACTTAGTGATATACCCAAGTTTCCTCTTGCTCCCAATGACCATTTTCATGTGCCCAGAGCAAGTATTTTTTTCTCACTCAGCTTTACGTTGATGACCCTCATTATCTGAAAAACACTATTAGAGTTGTAGACAAGTGAGATGCTGCTTCCTTTGTCCATAGATCCTTCAGATTTCATGAAAACAATAACAAAAAGCTTGCGAACAATGGAAGAACAAACAAGTCCCGAAGTAGGAAGATCGGCATTGTCCAGGAAGAATAGAGAAAAACAAATGGCAGAAACCTCTGAAGGAGTCGTCGTCTGTATGAACTCGCTAGATAGGGTCGACGAAAGAACCTTCAGAGGAATCGTGTCATGAATGACGAATTGGAGCTGAGCATCTGGATTGATGAAATGAACAGTCGTAGAAATCGTGTTTAGATTGAGTTGTCAACGATCGAAACCTTAGGTGGAGGATAGCTTTTAGATCAACAGAAAAACTGGATCAAACAATCGATAGGCGGGAGAGGAACAGACTGAAAAGTTTGGCACAAGATGCGGAGAGGAAGACCCGTGTCGTGAGGAACAGTTGCGGGATTAACGGTTGGGGTCATCCAAGCTAGACGACACAATGAAACAATGCCGATAAAAACAAATCAGATTGATTTAACGAGAAGAGAGATCTCATTGACCTGCTTTGATACCATGTAGAAGAAAAAGAAAAGAGGAAGGAAAATAACTCCATTGAGAGCCCAAGTGCCCCTTGTCTAATTCAATATCGGTCGAAATTCCTTTGAGAAGAAAAAGCAGTATGTTGTAAATAGGATTCTCCAACATATGCCCTAATGCAAGTCCCACTTAGCTTGAACCTTATTATCTTTAAAATACATCACCTGATCTCCACCATAAAAATAAACCTATATAAAATAAAATAAAAAAACAAACTCAATGATGTCTATCTATATTAATATTTTGAGGATTCTTTATGATTCTTTCTAATCCAATATTCATCTTTCCATATACTCATTTTCTCTCTTAAGATTTCACCATTCTGCTGCTTTTTTCCATCAGATTGCTGACATAAATTCCATCCCAATGTATATCAACCCAAGCATCAAATATTCATAACAGAATATAATTTGTTTAATATTTATCAATTCAAATATGTGTTCACTAGCGAGGCACTTGAACTACAAGAAACAGAAAAAACTATAAGAAATATAATGTCACTTCGAATGCAATTTCTACTGAAGATTACGACAGCAAAGCTTTCCAAGTAGGTTAAGAAGTATAGAATAAAAAATTATTTTTTTGTAGCTTGTGGCAAAAGTAAGTCTATTTTAACAGAAAAGTAATAAATTCAAAAGTTATAAACATAACCATATTCAAACAGTAATATTATGTCAACAGCAAAGATATGTATATGAAAATAAAATAAAATTGCCAATTGTATTAGAGAAAGAAGTGTCAAGAACTACATACGTCATAACAACTGTCCTTTTTCCCCTGCCATTTGCCACTCCAACTACATTAACTCTAGGTGACCCCAGAAGGCCCAAGTTGTTGCCTATAATTTCAATCTTCATAGGTTTACCATCAAGTTGAACATTATTATACCGTTTCACAGCAGCTATGGCATCACTTCTCCTTGTATAGACCACCTCCGCAGACCCCTGAAATGTACACCATAATTTTAATCTCAAGAACATGCTAGAAAAAGAAGCAAAGATGTCCCTAAAACATATACCATTAGTCTTATGAACATGCTAAAAAAAGAAGAAAAGACGTACCTAAAAACAAATACCATTATTATAATCTCACCATTCTAATATCATGAGCATGCTGGACAAAGTAGAAATTACATAGCTCCACAAGGAAACGGGAGAAGAGTAAGCAAAGATGGGAAGTAGAAAAGCAGTATGTAGCAAGGAAATCTCAATCAAAAAGTAGAAGAATATGCATCATCAAATAAAACCATTTTCATCCACAAAAAACTGTCAGATCCTTCCGAGACATTTTGAAAACAGAGTAGCTTTAAATTACCATCAAATGATAAGAAACTGCAATGTTCCAGTATTTATGTCAAAGTCCTAATCTTTGACTCAAGTTGCTCCATCTCTCATATCCATTCCCAATCCTAGCGATGAAAATGTACTTATATGTACAAACATAGTTTACAGTATTTTTTAGCATGATACATGACTACACCGTAAAAATATTGTTAGGCTATGTTTGTTTGCACTGTTTTCATTGGAAGGTTTTTGTTTTGCTTCAAAACAAAACAAAATCGTAAGTTTTTATTTTAGTCCAAACCAAAAACCTATGTTCATTTGCAGTGTTTAGGTCCGTTTTAGGCCAAAAGGAAAACTTATGTTTGCTTGGAGTTTGGAGACAGTGGAGGCATAGACAAGAATTTTGGTGCAAAGATGCAATGTGTTGCTCGCCTAGCTTCTTTTGAATAGAAAACCAAGTCCCGGATAGAGAGAACTGTGTTAGCGAGGATCTAGCAGACAAAAAACATAAATAACTGAGAGCTACTCAATCCTGTAGAAGCACCAAAAGTGACGCAAGGCAAATCTATAGGTGACGCGAAAACGGTGATCTAACCCTACATGCTATGCAAAAGTCCGATGGTTAGATCACAATTGGACAATAAATAAAATCATCCCATGCAAATAATTCAAAACCAAAACAGAATAATTTATAAGCTTACACTTTCCTCCACGTGGAGGGACAAAGCACGAGCGCGCGGCGAATAAATCATGTAAATCACAATAATAAACTAACAAGCAACTATCATACAAGAGATCCAAAACCGTACAAGATCCAATCCAATATAAATATACTGAAAATAATTATCTGATATAACAAGTACTCACCAAGTAGTGGACTGACCAGGACACTGAAGATTCCGGAATCGGAAATGCGTGTATGATGATCCGAGGTGGAACCAACGGCGTGAAAATAACGTTGGTGGATGTCCTTGGCGGTGGAGAGTTGGATTGGGCCGGAAATGGAGAAATCTGGCCATGTATGGGTAAGAACCTGACGGGGAGGAGTAGATCCGATATTTTGGAATCGGGTCCGGGCAAGGGGCAGGGGGCCTTGGTGGCTGCTGGAGGAGGGCTGACGGACTGGGCAAAGGCAGCAGGAGGGTTTGCTGGTTTGTTGTTGAAGGAAGGGGCGGCGGTTGAGTTTCCAGGAGGGGGAGGAGTAGGCGGCGGGTTGCAGGAAAGCAGGGGGTTGGCAAAGAAATAGGAGGGGAGAAAAAAAAACTATAGGTTTTAAATAGTAAATTTCACTATTGCATGGTGAAATGAAGACAAACAAGAATTGAAAACGGTGGGGTTTGGGGGATGTGGAGTCATCACCTAGTGCTCAACGGCATCAGCACCGAGGGGTGATCGCTGGAATCCAGGAATACCTTCTCCAAAATTCTGTAATGCCTTCAACCAGCCCACAAACCATCTATTTATAATAAAAGGAGGATTAGGGCATCCCACCATCGATGGCTATGATTGGCTAAAGGTGGGGACACCTAAATACATCAAAATAAAATGCAAAATAGTGAAATATTATATCAAATCGATTCGCAACGCGAATCCGAACACATCTGCGGAGTCCAATCGTCGATCTGGACACGTCATATATGGAAAGTCGCCAAATCAGAATGGTCCCAAAACTCGTCATCCACTGCAAGTGCTCCTCTATGCTCCGCATTAATCTCCCCGGCTTGAAAGAATTCATCTCCCGATGAATAGGGATCAGAATTTTCTCGTTGCATGCCAGGTAAAACTCGAAGAAGTCCACCAGAGGTCGCCCAAGTGTCGTCAATGGAAAAGTGTCCTCGCCAATCAACTCCCCCTGACTGAAAAGTTGTCATCTCCGGTGAATGGAGACAGTCGTGCTGAAGTCGAAGTCCAGGGGCGAATCGATTAAAGTTCTGCTGCAAGTATCCAAGAATCACCAACGTCTGTAGTGAGAGTGCACTGGTGGAGTCTGGTCTCAATGATGCTCTCAACGCTCAACTCACGAGTGATGGATCCCGGTGCGATCGACGGCGTCGTCGGTAGAACCAAAGAAGACGAATCCCCGAGTGGGTGAGTGTCAGAAGTAGGTGAGTGGTGGTGGTCGTGAGACATAGGTGGGCTATGGTGGTGTAAGGCAACGGGAGTGGAGGTGTGTGTGGCTGGAAATCCCCACTGCTTGGGTCCACATACTCGCGAGGCTCGTAGTACGGCATTATATCCTCAATACTAAATACCAGGTGGATACCCATACTTGCAAGGAAATTAAGATCATAGATGTTTGCTTCGATCTGTCTCATGATTATATAGGGATCCATTCGCCTAACGCTCAAGCCTTTAGCAAGCCTCACACAGAGCCTCACAACGCAGATTCTCACCATCACCTGCTCGCCTTTATGAAGTATCTGCACTTGCCAATGAACAACGCATGTGATTTATAAAATTTATTATCATTATGGATTCTCTGTCGGAATGACTCATGACACACATGCAAACGATGAACAAACAACATAACAGACTCATGCAAATGATGAAGAAATGACTCAACATACTCATGCAAATGATGCAAATAAAACACGTCAGACACAACATGCTTTTTATGGAAAAATCTAATAATAACATGAAAACTATCAAGGGAGGTGGTCTATCAGGAGGCTCTCTCGGTGGAGTGTAAAAAAACTCATCCCGTGTGAAATGAGTGCTCAGAAGAGCAAAATGTCTCCCAGGGAGCGTAACACATCAGGGCGAGCTCATGAAGAGCAAAATGTCTCTCAGAGAGCTTAACACATCAGGGGGCTCACCAGGAGGTGTGTATGAAAAGTTATTGTGAATACGACGACCACCTGGGTGAAAGTCGAGTGCACAGACTAGAAGACGTGACTCTATAGTGTGGGAGTATCCCCAAAAATAAAGAACTCGTCTGTTGGGTCAGCATGTGGTGCGTCCCAAAACTCATCGAGGGTGCAATGTGTCGCCAGATAGGATCCCAAAATATCAGGAGTATGCTCAAATTTACTAGGGGAAGCCCTAGATACTTGATGCTCCACTCAATATCCAACCACTGGGGCAAGGTCAGGGACGACAATGAAAGTGGCGTCAGTAAGTCAATACTCATATATGAGTGGCTTACCTGAATCTCATCCACACCAGTATGTGGTGTATCATCAGGAGGCTAAACAAGGGGGGCGTCACAGAACTCGTCACTAGGTTCATGATCCTTCATATGAGTACCATCGTGAGAGGTAGTGTCCCCTTGATTGAGTGGTATAGCCACTACGAGATCAACACTAGGCTCGGGGCTCTCGGACGTGATATGACTCGGAGCAATGACAATGAGAGGGAGACATAGACCTCTTCTCAAGAACGGGTCTGTCAGCGTGGTGTCAAGACAAGAGTCTCGGGTAGGGGTGTTAATCAACCCATGACACGTCAAAAGTGGAGGTGTAGGTGAGGGACACAACACTACAGACTCAATAGGTCGTTCAAGTGCACTCATAGTCGGGATCACAAGAGACGGCTCAGAAACAAAAGATAGGTCACTCACTAGGCTAAGCACCTCACTGGGGTGAGAGCAATCCGCATCAAGTATCACTTCTATCATGGCTGTCAAGACGGTGGTAGGCGTCATGGTGACCTCAATATGAGGGAGACTCGTGCTGCGGAGGTCAAGGTGAGAATCTCATCGACCAGCTCTTGCGGATCTCAAAGATTGTTCGTAACGAAGGACGGGTTGATATGTCGACTCGAGGGACTTTGAGCTATGATAAATCACCTTAGTACGAATGTCAGATCGAAGCCCAGACCGAAATCGGGAATTGATCATGGTTGGGTCCTCTCGGATATCGCTCATCACAACTAACTCATCAAAGCGATCCTTGTACTCGGCGACAGACATGGATCCTTGATGAAGGGAAAATAATTGGTCGCGCAAGCGGCTTCGATACGACGAAAGCAAATACCTCTAACACAATGTACGCTTCATGTCCACCCAATTGGTGATGCGATGTAAACGGTCTCGCTCTCGGGTCCTCTCAACGCTAGCCTTATATGTCCTCGTCTGATCTAAAAGTCTAAGTTTCGCAAACTTGACGCGACGCTCACCGAATACCTCAAAATGATCAAGATAATATTCTATATCCACGAGCCAATAACTGAAAGACACAGGACTCGATGAGTCGTCAAAGGAAGGGGCAGCAGTACGAAACTGACTCTCAAGATCTCTCTTGGAACGACTATCCTCATAATAATCATCTCTAAGGTAACCTAGATGTGTCGAAGGATCAACACGATCCGCTTGCGTGTACGGATAAGAACGACGACAATCATTATATTGATCGTCTTTAGCATAGTGGGGTCGTGTCAGTGGGTCAACACGATCTCTAAAAGTGGTGTACTGCGATCGAGAATGATCGTTGTAATAATATGAGGATCTCCCTGACGAGGTTCTGTGAGAGCGGGTGCAAGTGAGCTCGAGACCTTTAAATTGAGAAGGGGAATAATTGTGATACCTAGACATAAATGAAAAACCTATAGACTCTACGACTGCATATCAAAAAGTGCGCGCAACCTCGCTTTGAGATTAATTGACGCAGGGCAAATCTATAAGTGGCGGGAAAACGGTGACCTAACCATACATGCTATGCAAGAATCCGACGGTTAGATCACAATTGGATAATAAATAAAATTATCTCACGCAAATAATTCAAAAGCAAGACAGAATAATTTATTTGGGCAAAAGCAAGTTTAGGCTTTCAGCCGCGTGGAGGGCCAAAGCACGAGCGCGCGGCGAATAAATCCTGTAAATGACAATAATAAACAAACAAACAACTACCATACAAGAGATCCAAAACCAGTACAACATACAATCCAATATAAATATGCTGAAAATAATTATCTGATACAGCAAGTACTCACCAAGTAGTGGGTTGACCAAGGCACTGAAGATTCCGGAGCCGGAAATACATGTACGACGATACGAGGTGGAACTAGCGGCGTGGAAATAACGTTGGTGGTTGTCCTTGGCAGTGGAGGGTGGGATCGGGTCGGAAATGGAGAGATCCGACCACGTATGGGTAGATCCAGACGGGGAGGAGTAGACACAATATTTTGGAATCGGGTCCGGGCAAGGGGCAAGGGGCCTTTGTGGCTGTTGGAGGAGGGCTGCCAGACTAGGCAGAGGCAACAACAGATTTGTTGGTTTGCTATTGAAGGAAGGGGCAGCAGTTGAGTTTTCAGGAGGGTGGAGGAGTAGGCGGAGGGTTGCAGGAAAGCAGGGCGATGGCGGAGAAATAGGAGGGGGGGAAAACTATAGGTTTTAAATAGTAAACTTCATTATTGCATAGTGAAATGAAAACAAACAAGAATTGAAAACGGTGGGGTTTGGGGGCTGTGGAGGCTAAGAGAGGGGGCGTGAGAGGTGGAAATTGAGGGATAGGGGTAGGAGAAGGGTTAGGGGAGAAGAAACCAATCTAGGAGTCGTCATCGAGGGGTGATCACTGGAATACGGAAAAACCTTCTCCAAAATTCTGCAATGCCTTCAACTAGCCCACAAACCATCTATTTATAATAAAAGGATTAGGGCATCTCACCATGGATGACTATGATTGGCCGAAGGTGGGACCACCTAAATACATCAAAATAAAATGCAAAATAGTGAAATAATAAATCAAATCGATTCGCAACGCGAATCCGAACACATCTGCGGAGTCCGATCATCGATCCGGGCACGTCATATATGGAAAGTCGCCAAATCAGCCCTGAATGGGCCCAAAACTCATCATCCACTGCAAGTGCTCGTCTATGCTCTGCATCAAAAAGTCCCTCCAAACTTTGTTCGTTCTAGATGTCAACTTGCTCCCACCGTTTGCCCCGCCATAAGAGAAGGTCTTGCTTTAATTAATTCCAACAAAAAGTCCCATCGTTGCATCCTTCACCACGCTGGTCAAGCTTGGGGGCGATGACACGCTTGGCCCTAGGGAAGCTTGCTTCTCCTCTAGATGTGTGATGGTCAACGAAGGAAATTCAAGTTATGCATCAGAAATTTCAGATCGTAGAAACACTACGGTGACTTCAGCGACTGTGTTGGTCCTATCATCTCTAAGCAGTAGGAGCTCACTCTCCTCGCGGAAGCATCGCCCGGTGTCTTGAGACCTTGAGTGGTTGCGTCTCGCTTTCCGACTTCGCATGTTCTCAAAACCGCGAAAATAGACCTAGTGAGGTCTGTTCTGGGGCGCGACACTTTTAGAAGGAAACAAAAACATTCGATTTTCATCCCAAAATCAAAACGGCCAAAAATTGGTCTTAATGAACGTTGAAATTAGGTTTTCTGAATCCCAAAATGAAAACATATCTGCTAAAAAGTACAAACGAACACAACCTAATAAAAAAAATTATGAATGGCGTACCTTTTGTATAGGTACGTTTTACTTACTATAACTTATAGCAAGCTTTTTCAAGGAATATTAGTTCACATATAACAATTATGTATGCTTAGGTTTATTATTCATACTCCCCCCACTAAAGTGTTGTGAAATAATCAATACTTCCTGATCGTTAACATATCTTGTGGGTGAGACGGTATATTTTTTTCTTATTCCTCATTTTGTCTGTGTGCGTTGATGGTTGAAATTGGTGGTATGAAATGAAAGAGTTAAGTTCACTTTGGACCAACCGAGGACAGAGCTTCACTCAATTAATCAAGCAAAGTATCTCAGATAATGAGAGTACCTCAACGGTGGAGTCAACGTTGCGGATTACAAAAAGAATACAAAGTCGGAATTTTGAATTGAATAATTGGAAGAACAAGAAAAGAGATGCGAAAAGGAGCAAAGATAATAAAGGTATCTCAAAAGTAGGGTCATCGTCTCCAATTATAAAAAAGGATACAATGTAGGAATTTTGAATTGGACCATTGGAAGAACAAGAAATGGGACGTGAAAAGGAGCAAAGATAATGTGATGGGGGTCACGGATTAAAGGCATGCCAACACTTATGAGAGTCAGCATGAGTCTACATACATAGGAGGCGGAGATAGGATCATCATATGGGTGATCCAAGCAGAGAATCATGTTCAGGGTGACGTCGGCATATTTTTATGTATTTTTGCATGTCTATTTACACATTCTTTGTATTATTCTATCCCGCAATCGTAGCCATCCATAGACCTTGCTAAAACAAATAAGAGTTTATGGGCTAATTTTCAGATTATGGAAGAATTTGGACAGATTTTTGGGTTCGTGCAATCTCTCAAAGGTACCGATTCCATGGAATTCTAGATCCACATAACAATCCATAACCACCTAGAGCGCCAGCTAGCCATCTACCCACCCACCCACCACTACCACCACCATCACAAGCTGTAAAGAAAGGTACAAACCTTGTATATATTTCTTGAATACCAAAATACAAGTATGAGTACAAATATATAGGAGAGAGGAGAGGAAAAATTAGCTATACAAACAATGTGGGACTGAGCACTATATCTTATATGGGTCATATTAATGGGTCAATACATCATGTTTCCTAATATTCTCTAACACTCACCCGCACGCTGGAGCGTACAAGTCGTAGGCACCAACCTTGGATAAGAACTGGTGGTACATTTGTCGAGGTAATGCCTTGGTAAGAATGTCGGCAACTTGCCCAGATGCAGAAACATGTTCCAGCTCTAACTTCTTTAATTGAACATTTTCACGAACGAAATGGCAGTCAACTTCGATGTGCTTAGTCCGCTCATGAAACACAGGATTCTTCGTGATGTGAATTGCAATCTGACTATCGCAAAACAAGGTTGTTGGTGAGGATAAAGTGACCCCCAAATCACCCAGTAGACCCTCAAGCTAGGTGAGTTCAGATACAACCGCTGTCATTGCATCGGCTTCAGCGGATGACCTAGCAACAACAGACCATTTTTTGCTACGCCAAGTAATTAAGATTCCCCCCAAAGTAGGTGCAGAAGCCTGTAGCAGAGCGTCGATCATCTAGAGAACCCGCATAGTCCGCATCTGAGTATGCAACAAGAGATAAGGAGGAAGATGGCTTATTGAAGCAACCTGTAGTGCATCTTTTTATTTTTATTTATTGTATCTGTATTTTTCTTCTCTTGCCGTGCATGTCTTCGCGCTTAGTTGGGATATTATGTTCTGTCGCGCACATTATTTGCGCTCTGGATGTTATTTGGTAATTGTGTGCACTACTTGCACAAGTTTTGGTTTGGCTCGTTGGTGTGACCGGCCAACGAGACCCTAAATGCATAGGTCTGGTAATTTAGGGATAGGTTAATTTAGGGCAAGCTTTAATTTAATTAACTATTTTTTAAAAAAAACATTTATAAGTGTTGAAATCTCCCACTTGAGTAAGCCTATTCAGCCCACTCCCAAAGCCCTCTACAAATCAAACCAATTTCATGGCTACCAATAGCCTAAATAACCCTAAATTCCCTTCTATAAAACGAATCCTCCCCCTCTCTTAACGCTGACTGGAAAATTGAATTGAACAAGACTTACTGTCTTCGTTCGATTCCATCAAGCGCCGGCCCCAAATCCCTGCTCTCCCGACGGAAGCCCCATCGTCATTCCCCCTCTGCCTGAAGCTGTTATCAATCGACGCCGATTGACGCCGGCCCACTCCCGCACCCTTCCGGCGGTTGTTATCCCCGACGGAACGCGAGGAACTTCCCGTGCCTCAATCGCTCACCTACTCATCGCAGAAGCCGCCTCCTGAGGCCCCGCTGTCCACCATAGAGGCCGCTAGAACCCTCCCGGCTACGGCGCCCTACTTGCACCGCTCTCCGGCCATCCATTGTCTTCCCGTCGGCCTTGCTCTCCACCGCCAGCTCCGGTGGTTTCTTCCAGAACCCATCCCGCTGCCTACCGGCTCTCCACCGCCAGCCTCCATCGATTCTTATAACCTCCAAGCACTGCTCCAGCCGCCCTTGCTCCGGCCACCATACAGTTCGCTGACGACTACAGCTCCAGCCACTGCTTCTTCGCCTTGGGTATACCTCGCTCTTCCCTTGCTCTCAATCCAGTGTTCATTTGTTGTGCGAATATTTAAACAAGTAGATAATTAAAGAGCTTGCACTAGTTAACTTCATCCCCTAATTGTCGTTATTTTTCATTACCTTGTTTGTCCGTTTTCATATTTTGTGCTTGCGGAACTGTGCTTTGTGACGTTTTGACGTTTATGCGGTAGTCTTGCGCTCGCGAGCGACGCCTCGACCGTTTAATTCGTTAGAAACAACCCGCGAATACCTCCCGCGCCACAAATGTTTTGAAAGATCGCATTTATTGTTGTTGAAACCCACAACCCTAGGTTTAGGATCACATCAATTTGGTGTGGCTGTTGGGATATCTCACTTCTATTGTGGGATAGTCGAGCGCCGTTCGTTTTTAGGAGTTTTAAGTTCTTACAAAAAAAAGAGAGTAAGCGATGGAGTCTAGAGTCGGACACATTGAGGGAAGTTTAGGAGACATGGGTAAATGTCTGGAAGAACTCATGGCCTCTGTCACTACACTCACTGTCTCCGTGAGAGATACGAATCAGGTCATGTTAGGGTTACGCACTTCGGTCAAGATTCGTCATGTTAGGGTTACGCACTTCGGTCAATAACTTAGAAGCACAATATCACTTAGGGGGTCCTCCTGCGCAACCTCGTACTCCTCCTGCACGACCTCCTACACCTCCACCGCCAGAACCCCAACCAGCTCATCACGAACACGGGCATCCACCTAGGTGGGATGTGGGTATTAAATTAGATGTTGGGGATTTTGAGGGCACACTAGAGCCCGAGGTGTGCCTTGATTGGTGCGAGCGACTTGAGCGATTCCTCAGCTGGAAGCGCACTCCGGCCCATCAACAGGTGGAGTATGCGACCCTGAAGCTGAAGGGCCCCGCACTCACGTGGTGGGGGCAAGTCGAGCGGATGCGATACACGATGGTACAACCACCTATCACCACCTGAGTTGAGTTCAAAACTCAACTCAAGAGGAGGTACGTCCCCGCTGATTTTATGCAGACATTGTACCGTAGGTATCACAACCTACGGCAAGACAAACAAACTATCGACGAGTACACGAATGAGTTCTCAGTCCTCCAGTCACGTTTAGATCAGAATGAGGATGACCACATGGTTGTGGCCCGTTATCTGAATGGGCTACGGTACGCGATACGAGATCAGTTAGAGCTTCGTGATTTTCGGGACCTTGGAGAGATCTCCAGCAGAGCACGTCGAGTGGAGGCCATCCAGAAGAGGACATCTGGTCAGAGGTCTACTGATGGATCTAGGTCTAATGATAGACCCACTTCGTGCACCACCACTACTACACCAACATCTACTACTACTGATTCCCCACCTCTTGCCATTACTGGGGCCCCGACTCCTCACCTTGGCCCGTCCTGGGGTAAGGAGCCCATGGGAGCCCGACCCCACACTGGAGTGTTTCGATGCTTCAAGTGTATGGAGCTCGAGCACAAGTCTTCTGAGTGCCCGCGACGTCAGTTCGTTGCTGTGATTTGTTGAAGTTGGTGACCGGGCGGTCTGGCGGTCTATCTTGGCGGGTTGAAGACCGCGCGGTCTGGCGGTTTGTCTCAGCCGGCTTGGAGACCGGGCGGTCTAGCGGTCTACACTGGCAATCTCTCTTTCTCTCTGGTGGTGGCCGTGCGGTTAGCCCGTCTGTCTAACCGCGCGGCTTGTGCGGTTTGTTCTGTATAGTCCGCTTAGTCCTGCAAATTTTTAGTCTCACATCTCTTATTTGTATTCTCTCTTCTCTCCTCCATTCTATATAAGGGAGGGCATAGCTTTGTAATAGATATCTTTTTTGGATAATAAAGTTTCAATTATTCAAAACTCTATCCGTTTGTTACTGCATGTTCGCTACTTTCAACATGGTATCAGAGGACACGGTCTTTTCCTTCTGATTGTGTGCGCTCTCTGCTTCTCGCCGCTTGTTTCTTCTTCTCGCGACCTGTTTTCGCGGCTTGTCCTCTCTTTCGCCCGCTACTCTGTTCGCGCGGCTTGTTGCTTCTCTTCTCTTGCTGCTCTTCGTCGCCGCGACCTGTTTGGTTGTCGCAGCGACCTGTTTCCTTCTAGCCGTCTGTTTTCCCCTAGCTGCGCGGCCTGCTTCTGTTCGCCCGGCTTGCGACTTGTTGTCGCTGCTGCTTCTTACTTCCTCTTCTCTTCTGTTCGCTCGAACTTTTCAGTCCGCGCGACCTCTTTCCCGCTGTGCCTTGGTCTGTTTCCTGGCCGCTAGTGCTCGCGCGGCTTCTTCCCTTTAAACCGTTGCGGTTTCGCGCGGGTTGCTCTCTTTTCCTCTCCCCGCGGCTCTCTCTGTTCGCGCGGATTCTTCCTTGGTTGAGCGGCCTCTCTGCCTTTCTCCCTTTAGCCGCTCATGCTTGTTAGTCGTCGTGACCTCCTGTTCAGTCGCGCGGCTTGTGCTTCCCTCTTCTTCCCCTTTTGCCTTGCTCTGCACCTTGGTCGTGGCCCTTCTTGCCGCTGGTGTGCTGTCACCGAGACCGCTGCAGTTTCTTTTTCCTCCCTTCATGGCTTTAATATCCTCCGCCAAGTCATTCGCCTCGGTTGTCACGTCTTCTGGTCGTGCTCATGTTGTTACTCAGGGAAAATGGCTGATCGACACTGGTGCTACAAATCATATGACCGGCAATCTCCAGTGTTTCTCTCTCCTCGAAACACATGATCGGTTGCCCCCGGTTATTCTCGCTGACGGCTCTTCATCATCAGTACATGGGACGGGGATGGTTCATGTCACTCCGTCTCTTCCCTTGGCGGATACTCTATACGTGCCCCAGTTCCCGTGCAACTTATTATCTGTTACCTCTCTATGCAAGCAATTACAGTGTTCCGTCACATTTACTTCTACTTCTTGCTCTTTTTAGGATCCGGACTCTCAACGGACGATTGCTACTGGGACTGAGAGTGGCGGCCTATACTTCCTGGACAACATTTCTGCTTTTTCCACCTTCTCCTCCACCTCCACAGATATTCTCCAATGGCATCTCCGCCTTGGTCATGTTCCTCGTCTTCTTCGTCAACTTCTGCCCCACCTTCCTCCACAAAGTCCTCCGCTCAACAGTGAGGCCTGTCAGCTTGGCAAGCATCACCGCTCCTCCTTCCCTCCAAAGCACGTTCGTGGCTCTACCCGTCCGTTTGATCTTATCCACTCCGATATTTGGGGTCCTTCTCCTACTCTTACCATTGGTCGGGGTAGCTCATATTTTGTCACGTTCATTGATGATTTCTCTCGCTGTACGTGGGTGTATCTATTAAAAGATCGCTCCGAATTATTCTCTGTATGGACGTCCTTCTATCTCATGATCAAAACTCAGTTTAGTGTTTCTATCAAAGTTTTTCGATCTGATAATGTCAAAGAATATATCAGTCATGACTTTTCTACCTTCTGCATGCAAAATGGGATTATTCATCAAACTAGTTGTGTCTATACTTCACAACAAAATGGTGTGGCCGAACGCAAAAACCGTCACCTGCTCGATGTCGCTCGCACCTTGATGACCCAGATGCATGTTCCTCGCTCCTATTGGGGCTATGCTGTTCTCCTTGCCTGCTACCTTATCAATCGCATTCCCTCCACGGTTCTCCACGACAAAACCCCGTTCTCCATTCTGTATCCGGGCAAGGAGCCGTTTCCTCTCCCTCTCCAAATCTTTGGATGCACTGCCTTTGTGCATACCCCTTCTGCCACCCGTGATAAGCTCTCCCCTCGCTCCACCAAATGTGTCTTTCTGGGGTACTCCACCACTCAGAAAGGCTATTGTTGCTTTGATCTCGTCCTTCGTAAGCAGTTCGTCTCTGCTGACGTCACCTTCTTCGAGAATACCTCCTACTTCTCGGATGACTCCTCTCCTCTTCTCCCTGCTTCTGATTCTCCTGTCGTTCCCTTCGTTCCCTCGCCTCCTACTACAATCTCCACCCCTACACCGTCTCCATCCCCTCCTCTCCCTCCACCCCCTACACCGTCTCCATCCTCCCTCCCTTCTCCACCACCCTCTCCCTCCTCTCCGCTGCCGTCGCTCTCTACTCCTGGGCCAGCTTTCTCTACCACAGATGCTCCGGATGCCGCGGGCCCGGCTGACCTGGATCTTCCTATAGCTCTTCGCAAAGGGGTGCAGACGTGTACCCTACACCCCCTTGCGGCTGTTGTTTCCTATGATCGTCTTACCACTTCTCGCAGGGCCTTTGCACTGGCTATCTCTGTCACTGCCACACCTCGCTCCTACCATGAGGCCCTTGCTATTCCTCATTGGAAGATGGCCATGGATGAGAAAATGGCGACCCTAACTGAGCGGGGTACCTGGACACTTGTTCCTCCTCCCTTCGACACTGATGTTGTTGGGTGTCGCTGGGTCTTTGTGGTCAAATTTGGCCCCGACGGCACTGTGGATCGTTATAAGGCTCGCCTTGTTGCTAAGGGCTTCACTCAGACCTATGGGGTTGATTACTTTGACACCTTCTCCCCCGTGTCTCGTCTCAGCACTATCCGGGTCCTTCTCTCTGTGGCGGTAAATAAGGATTGGCCGATTTCCCAGCTGGATGTCAAGAATGCCTTCCTTTATGGTGATCTTCACGAGGTCGTTTACATGGAGCAACCTCCTCAGTATGTTGCTCAGGGGGAGACACGAGTATGTCGGCTGAAGAAGGCAATCTATGGCCTCAAGCAGAGCCCTCGAGCTTGGTTTGACAAGTTCAGCGGGATCGTGGCGGCCGTTGGTTTTGTGAGAAGCTCTGCCGATCACTCTCTCTTTATTCGCAAAACTCCTTCTGGGCTGGTTGTTCTTGCTGTGTACGTCGATGATATTCTTCTCACTGGCGATGACCAGGAAGGGGTAGCCCTGACAAAGCGTCATCTTCGCCAACATCTGGTCACAAAAGATATGGGCTCTCCAAAGTACTTTGTGGGGATCGAAATCTCTCGGAAGCCCGACTCTTTAGTTCTCTCTCAGCGTAAGTATGTCATTGATCTTTTAAAAGAGGCAGTATTGACTGGAGCAAAACCTGCCCGATGCCCCATGGCAACTGGAGAAGACAAAACCTGGACAGATGATTCGCCTCCTCTTTCAGATAGTTCGCGGTACAGGCGTCTGGATGGTAAGCTCATATATCTCACAGTGACCATGCCTGATATTTCCTATGTTGTGGGCAAGGTGAGTCAATTCATGCAAGCACCTAGGGAGTGTCATCTACAGTGTGCCTTGCGGATCTTGGAGTATATCAAAGCAGCGCCTGGGAAAGGATTACTTTTTCAGAGGAATGATCATCTGAGGATTGAAGCATACTCAGATGCAAGTTATACTGATGACAAAGGGGATCGCAAGTCAACCTCAGGTTTTTGCACCTTTGTTGGGGGAAATCTGGTGAGCTGGAAGAGCAAGAAGCAGTCTGTTGTCTCCAGGTCCAGTGCAGAAGCTGAGTATCGCAGTATGTCATCGACCACTTGTGAGTTAAAATGGTTGCGGGCTCTCATGCTAGATTTAGGAGAGGTCTACAACCATCCTCTACCTATGTTCTGTGATAACAAGGCCGTCATATACATCTCTAAAAATCCGGTATTCCATGAAAGAACAAAGCACATTGAGGTCGACTGTCATTTCATTCGTGAAGAGATCTTAAAGGAACAAATTTGCACTCCCTTTGTCACTTCTGATAAAGAGCTGGCTGACATCTTCACCAAGCCAGTTTCCGCCTCATTTCTTCATGTGTGTGACAAGCTGGGCATGATTGATATATATGCTCCAGCTTGAGGGGGAGTGTTGAAGTTGGTGACCGGGCGGTCTGGCGGTCTATCTTGGCGGGTTGAAGACCGTGCGGTCTGGCGGTTTGTCTCAGCCGGCTTGGAGACCGGGCGGTCTAGCGGTCTACACTGGCAATCTCTCTTTCTCTCTGGTGGTGGTCGTGCGGTTAGCCCGTCTGTCTAACCGCGCGGCTTGTGCGGTTTGTTCTGTATAGTCCGCTTAGTCCTGTAAATTTTTAGTCTCACATCTCTTATTTGTATTCTCTCTTCTCTCCTCCATTCTATATAAGGGAGGGCATACCTTTGTAATAGATATCTTTTTTGGATAATAAAGTTTCAATTATTCAAAACTCTATCCGTTTGTTACTGTATGTTCGCTACTTTCAACATGATTGATTCCACCACCGGGGGTGAGCCCGAGTATGGGGTTTTCCTAAGTGACCCCCAGCCCCAGCCCCTGCCCGAGGCTCATGGTGTTATCGAGGTCAAGGGCTAGCAAGCGGAGCACCTAGTTTGTGTTCTTCACTCTAGTTTGATTACCTCTGGCGAGACCACTGAGCAGGATCCTCGAAGAAAGGAGATTTTTCGCAATACCGCCCGCATTCAAGAGCATTTCTATTCCATTATTATTGATAGCGGCAGTATGGAAAACTACGTGTCTCAGCGAATGGTGGAGAAGTTAACACTTTTTACACGCCCCTTAGAGCAGCCGTACCATTTATCTGGGGTCAGTAGTCTGTTGACTATACTCATTACTCATCATTGTCAGGTAGAGTTCTCTATCGAGGACGTGTATCGTGATTCGGTGTTATGTGATGTCGCCTCCATCGACGTTTGCCACATACTTCTAGGACGACCCTGGCAGTATGACCGACATGTTCTGCATGATGGTGTGAGGAACTCCCATTCGTTTGATCATCATGGGCGCAAGCTCATTCTACTTCCTCAGAAGAATGGTCCTGTTCCTAGAGCACCTGGGAGGACTTCACTAGCATCTACGTCGTCGTCTTTAGTCCCCACTACACCACTCCAATTTAGGGCTACGCTTCAGCCTGGACCCTCGCTCCAGGGGGAGACATCTGATTTTTGAGTCATCTATTTTGGGTGCTCTGGTAGCACCGCCTTTTATTGACTTCGTATTTGATAAGCACGCGTTTAGTTCGCATCGTTTGTCCTTGGTGCCAGTCGAGCACATTTGGGCTCCTCACTTCGATCGATTGATGTTTGTGATTCTTAGGTCGAGTCGTACGAGGAGAGTTGAGATCACCCGTTGGTTTTATACTCCTCATCGGGACACTAGTTTCCATTGATTTTTGTGGAAGATTATAATCGATAGATTTGGGATCTGCTGAAAATGTTGTGACTCAAGTGGGATTTTATCGGGTGACGTCAAAGCGATGGACGGTCCCGGTCTAGTGGACGATCGTAAGTGTCTACCAAGCAAGAGGATGTTGTGTCATGAATAACTGGTTCCACGGCTTGCTTCCATTTATTTCACGTTTTCCCTCCCCCCACTTGTTTGCTACACACACCGCTCTTGTCATCCCCGGCAAGCTCTAATAATTACTATTTATTTAAATGTTTTGCATAAAATTTGGCTAATGGATTGCGAGTTTGGTAATGAAAGATTACTTCCAGGTTTGGGTCGCAGCCACGGCACAAGCAGGACACCTTTGCAGCTTCATGGTTTGGGTCGTTGCCTACCGGCTCTCCACCACCAGCCTCCATCGATTCTTGTAACCTCCAAGCACTGCTCCAGCCACCCGTGCTCCGGCCACCATACAGTTCGCTGACGACTACAGCTCCAGCCACTGCTTCTCTGCCTTGGGTATACCTCGCTCTTGCTCTCAATCCAGTGTTCATTTGGTGTGTGAATATTTAAACAAGTAGATAATTAAAGAGCTTGCACTAGTTAACTTCATCCCCTAATTGTCGTTATTTTTCATTACCTTGTTTGTCCGTTTTCATATTTTGTGTCTGTGGAACTGTGCTTTGTGACGTTTTGACGTTTGTGCGGTAGTCTTGCGTTCGCGAGCGACGCCTCGACCGTTTAATTCGTTAGAAACAACCTGTGAATGTCTCCCGCGCAACAAATGTTTTGAAAGATTGCATTTATTATTGTTGAAACCCACAGCCCTAGGTTTAGGATCACATCAGTTTGGTGTGGCTGCTGGGATATCTCACTTCTATTGTGGGATAGCCGAGCGCCGTTCGTTTTTAGGTGTTATAAGTTCTTTCAAAAAAAGAGAGAGTAAGTGATGGAGTCTAGAGTCGGACACATTGAGGGAAGTTTAGGATACATGGGTAAACGTCTGGAAGAACTCATGGCCTCTGTCACTACACTCACTGTCTCCGTGAGAGATACGAATCAGGTCATGTTAGGGTTACGCACTTCGGTCAATAACTTAGAAGCACAATATCACTTAGGGGGTCCTCCTGCGCAACCTCGTACTCCTCCTGCACGACCTCCGACACCTCCACCGTCAAAACCCCAACCAGCTCATCACGAACACGGGCATCCACCTAGGTGGGATGCGGGTATTAAATTAGATGTTGGGGATTTTGAGGGCACACTAGAGCCCGAGGTGTGTCTTGATTGGTGCGAGCGACTTGAGTGATTCCTCAGCTGGAAGCGCACTCCTGCCCATCAACAGGTGGAGTATGCGACCCTGAAGCTGAAGAGTCCCGCACTCACGTGGTGGGGGCAAGTCGAGCGGATGCGATACACGATGGTACAACCACCTATCACCACCTGGGTTGAGTTCAAAACTCAACTCAAGAGGAGGTACGTCCCCGCTGATTTTATGCAGACATTGTACCGTAGGTATCACAACCTACGGCAAGACAAACAAACTATCGACGAGTACACAAATGAGTTCTCAGTCCTCCAGTCACGCTTAGATCAGAATGAGGAAGACCACATGATTGTGGCCCGTTATCTGAATGGGCTACGGTACGCAATACGAGACCAGTTAGAGCTTCATGATTTTCGGGACCTTGGAGAGATCTCCAGCAGAGCACGTCGAGTGGAGGCCATCCAGAAGAGGACATCTAGTCAGAGGTTTACTGATGGATCTAGGTCTACTGATAGACCCACTTCGAGCACCACCACTACTACACTCACATCTACTACTACTGATTCCCCGCCTCTTGCCATTACTGGGGCCCTGACTCCTCATCTTGGCCCGTCCCGGGGTAAGGAGCCCATGGGAGCCCGACCCCACACTGGAGTGTTTCGATGCTTCAAGTGTATGGAGCCCGGGCACAAGTCTTCTGAGTACCCGTGACACCAGTTCGTTGCTGTGATTGATTCCACCACCGGGGGTGAGCCCGAGTATGGGGTTTTCCTAAGTGACCATGTTAGAAAATAGATGAGATTTGAGGGAAAAGGAGAGATTTCTAGGGTTTGAGAGAAAGCTAGAAGATTACCTTTGATAATACTTGCATGCCCCCCTCCAAAGAGGATCCGGGTACATTTATACCCGGACCAAGGCCGGCCGGCCCCAATTGGGGCTGAACCGGGTGGGTTCAGCCCCCGACGACCGCCTTTTAGAAAGTGGGGGCTGAACCAGTTGGTTCAGCCCCGTTGTCGCCTTCGGATCCGTCCGGGGGCGTAACATTCCCCGCCCCATCAAGACCCAGCTTGTCCTCAAGGTGGGAATCTGGTGGCGCCGTCCGGCCCCTCAGGTCTACCCAAGCCACGTCACGCCCGTGTCCCTGCAGCCTCTCCAAACAGCAAAGAGAGCCCCCCGGCACTGGTGAGATGTGGATTCCCTGCAGACAGTACTGTCTCCCACCCTTAGCAAACTCCATAGTGAACTTCTCCCAATCCAGAGTCACCTTACCCAGCTGTCGCAACCACTGGGCCCCCAGAATCACATCTGGCCCCTAGATGGGCAATAGGTAGACATCCATGTTGTCGGTGTATCCCTGCACACTGATTTCCACGTCCCGAAGCACTCCTTCGCACTGCAGCTCGTGTCCACCAGCCACCACAACCTGGGAAGCGGCATCCTTGATGATCTCTAGCCCCAATGTCTGTGTCACCGTCGGGCTAATGAAGTTATGTGTACTCCCACTGTCAAACAGAAAGGTCACCTGCTGTTGGCCAATCCGCCCCGCAATACTCATAGTGGTCGGAGCGGAGTCTCCCGCCATGGCAAGGGAAGATACCCCGTACTCGATGGTATCCAGAATGTGCTCCTGTTCCCCTCCGTCTACAGCCGGCATCAGACCTTCCTGCAACATGTAAACCTGGATCCTCTGACATTTGTGGTCTGGGGTAAATTTCTCATCGCAGTTGAAGCACAATCCCTGTTCCTTCCTAGCCTGTAGCTCTGTCCAAGTCAATTTCTTCAGCGTCGCCCGTTCTGTAGCTGCGTGATCCTTTTTTGTGTCGGGAAGGTGTGTAACGTTCCTCGGAGTGTCCCCCCGGGACTTCTGTCGAATGATACGCTCTTCTTGAATCCGGGCCAAGTTGATAGCGTGTGTCAAACTGCGCGGTAGATAGGCATGCACCTCATCTCGGATGTCCTCCTTCAAACCGAAAATAAAACAACTTGTTAAGGTCCTCTCGCCCCACTGCACCCGGTTGGCCAACCGTTCAAACTCGGTTCGATACCCCATCACCGTCCCTTTCTGACGCAATTTCTGAAGAAGAGCCTCGAAGTCTTCATACTCAAGTGGACCAAAGCGGGCGATGAATCCGTCGACAAACTCGTGCCATGGCGCGTGATCCCGTCCCCGGAGGAACCATTGGGTCCACTGGTATGCGTCCTCTTCAAGGTGGAAGGACGCCAACTTCACACACTGTGCCTCTGGTATCTCCTGATAACTGTAAAATAACTCTGCCTTTTGGACCCATTCGAGTGCATCTCCTCCTTTGAACTTGGGGTAGTTCATACGGGTAACCTTCGGGGGCAGATAGGCACGTGGTAGTTGGTGTCCGGGTCCTCCGTACTCTTGCTCGTGCCCAAGCGGTTGTCGGCGATCAGCGGCCACGTGTGGGTACCCCCAATCCCCTCCATAGGGGTTCCCCAAAACTGGCGGCCTAAACTCCCATCTGCCTCCTCCCCTTCCGCCCGCGACGTGTCCTGGTTCTCCTGGAATAGGGAGGAGCCCATCACGAGGTGGGCACCCCATCCTGTTGGGTCGTTGGTCCGCCTGGAGGTCTTCACGGTAAGGAGAAAAATCCAAGGCAGACGCGGCGATGCCGCCAAACAGGGTTGCCTCGGACCAAGCTTGTGGTCGTCGTGAGCCTCCTACCCTTCCATTGTCAATTCCAAGCCCCCCATTGAGGCTAGAGGCCCGATCGTCGTGCCCCGATGCTGGAGGGAGAAGGGGAGGCTGGACTGCGTTGGTCTCGCCCACAACAGCTTTTCCTTTAAGATGTTTAGTTAGCATATTTTAAAGCTCGTCCATGCAGGCGTCCAATTTCTCCTCGAGACGTTGTTCGGATGTCGTTAACTTATCGGCGAGGGCTGCCACGGTGGCAGTCAGCCCAGTGTAGTTTTCTTCAAGATGTGCGAGCCGATTGGAGTCTTCTTGGGTGCGAGTCACCATGGTGGAACCCCGGGGCGTGCGTGAGATAACAATAATTGGAGGCGGTGGCCTCTGGATGCCGCAATCGGATGCACTTGATGCACTGGATGCCGTAATCGGATGCAGCACTGGAAGCAATAGCCGGTCGGCGGATGCAGAGCGGCGGAGGCCGGAGGATTCGAGCGGGAATCGACGCTGGGATGCGAGCGGGCTGCGACAACGGCAGCAGGCAGCGGAATCGACGCCGGGATTTGTCGTTGAAGACGACGCGGAATCGGCGTAGGGAGTCGACGCGGGAGCGATGCGCGGGGGTCGACGCGGAATCGATGTCGGGACTCGTCGATGCGCAGCGGGTGGAAGCGAAGCCGGGCAGAGCATGCGAGCCGGAAGGAAAAAAGATTTTGGGAGGAAGAATCCTCTGATACCAAATGTTAGAAACTAGATGAGATTTGAGGGAGAAGGAGAGATTTCTAGGGTTTGAGAGGAAGCTAGAAGATTACCTTTGATAATACTTGCATGCCCCCCTCCAAAGAGGATCCGGGTACATTTATACCCGGACCAAAGCCGGCCGGCCAAGGGGGCCGGCCGGCCCCAATTGGGGCTGAACCGGGTGGGTTCAGCCCCCGACGGCCGCCTTTTAGAAAGTGGGGGCTGAACCAGTTGGTTCAGCCCCGTTGTCGCCTTCGGATCTGTCCGGGGGCGTAACAGACCCCTAGCCCCAGCCCCTGCCCGAGGCTGATGGTGTTATCGAGGTCAAGGGCGAGCAAGTGGAGCACTTAGTTTGTGCTCTTCACTCTAGTTTGATGACCTCCGGCGAGACCACTGAGCAGGATCCTCGAAGAAAGGAGATTTTTTGCACTACCGTCCGCATTCAGGAGCATTTTTGTTCCATTATTATTGAGAGCGACAGTATGGAAAACTACGTGTCTCAGCGAATGGTGGAGAAGTTAGCACTTTTGACACGCCCCTTAGAGCAGTCGTACCATTTATCTGGGGTCAGTAGTCTGTTGACTATACTCATTACTCATCATTGTCATGTAGAGTTCTCTATCGGGGACGTGTATCGTGATTCGGTGTTATGTGATGTCGCCTCCATCGATGTTTGTCACATACTTCTAGGACGACCCTGACAGTATGACCGACATGTTCTGCATGATGGTGTGAGGAACTCCCATTCGTTTGATCATCATGGGCGCAAGCTCATTCTTCTTCCTCAGAAGAATGGTCATGTTCCTAGAGCACCTGGGAGGACTTCACTAGCATCTACGTCGTCGTCTTTAGTCCCCACTACACCACTCCTATTTAGTGTTATGCTTCAGCCTGGACCCTCGCTTCAGGGGGAGGCATCTAGTGGACGATCGTAAGTGTCTACCAAGCAAGAGGATGTTGTGTCATGAATAACTGGTTTCACGGCTTGCTTTCATTTATTTAACGTTTTCCCTCCCCCCCCCCACTTGTTTGCTACACACACCGCCCATGTCATCATCTGCAAGCTCTAATAATTACTATTTATTTAAATGTTTTGCATAAAATTTGGCTAATGGATTGCGAGTTTGGGAATGAAAGGTTACTTCCAGGTTTGGGTCGCAGCCACGGCACCAGCAGGACACCTTTGCAGCTTCTCTTCGACCATCGTCTTGGACTTGATAGTGATTGGTTGCATTACATTCTCGACATTGTCGAGTTCTTTCAGCCTCGGGGGAATTGATGCAATCTGTAATGCATCTTTTTTTTATTTATTGTACCTGTATTTTTCTTTTCTCTTGTCGCGCATGTCTTCGCGCTTCGTTGGGATATTATGTTTTGTCGCGCACATTATTTACGCTCTGGATGTTATTTGGTAATTGCGTGCACTACTTGCACAAGTTTTGGTTTGGCTCGTTGGTGTGACCGACCAACGAGACCCTAAATGCATAAGTCCGGTAATTTAGGGATAGGTTAATTTAGGGCAAGCTTTAATTTAATTAACTAATTTAAAAAAAAAACATTTAAAGTGTTGAAATCTCCCACTTGAGTAAGCCTATTCAGCCCATTCCCAAAGCCCTCTAAACATCAAACCAATTCCATGGCTGTCAATAGCCTAAATAACCCTAAATTCCCTTCTATAAAACAAATCCTCCCCCTCTCTTAACACTGACTGGAAAATTGAATCGAACGAGACTTACTGTCTTTGTTTGATTCCATCCAGCGTCGGCCCCAAAGCCCTGCTCTCCCGACGGAAGCCCCATTGTCATTCCCCCTTTGCCTGAAGTTGCTATCGATCGACGTCGATTGACGCCGGCCCACTCCCGCACCCTTTCGGCGGTTGCTATCCCCGACGGAACGCCAGGAACTTCCCGTGCCTCAATCGCTCACCTACTCATCGCAGAAGCCGCCTCCTGAGGCCCCGTCGGCCACCGTAGAGACCGCTAGAACCCTCCCCGGCTACGGCGCCCTACTTGCACCGCTCTCCG
This sequence comes from Platanthera guangdongensis, assembly GCA_039583875.1. Lineage (NCBI taxonomy): Eukaryota > Viridiplantae > Streptophyta > Magnoliopsida > Asparagales > Orchidaceae > Platanthera > Platanthera guangdongensis. The sequence continues at coordinate 15,265,759 of CM077164.1, forward strand.
GCGATCCATTGTCTTTTCGTCGGCCTTGCTCCCTACGCCAGCTCCGGTTGTTTCTTCCAGAACCCATCCCGCTGCCTACCGACTCTCCACCGCCAGCCTCCATCGATTCTTGTAACCTCCAAGCACTGCTCCAGCCACCCTTGCTCCGGCCACCATACAGTTCGCTGACGACTACAGCTCCAGCCACTGCTTCTCCGTCTTGGGTATACCTCGCTTTTCCCTTGCTCTCAATTCAGTGTTCATTTGTTGTGTGAATATTTAAACAAGTAGATAATTAAAGAGCTTGCCCTAGTTAACTTCATCCTCTAATTGTCGTTATTTTCCATTACCTTGTTTGTTCGTTTTCATATTTTGTGCCTGCGGAATTGTGCTTTGTGACGTTTCAACGTTAGTGTCGTAGTCTTGCGTTCGCGAACGAAGCCTCGACCATTTAGTTCGTTAGAAACAACTCGTGAATGCCTCCCGCGCCACAAATGTTTTGAAAGATCGCATTTATTATTGTTGAAACCCACAGCCCTAGGTTTAGGATCACATCACTTATATACCAATCCTTATCCAGGAGTTGTCTTCAAATATCTGAGGATGTGTTCCACTTCCTGGAGATGAGAAGTGTGAGGGGCGTGCATAAATCTGCTTACAACTCCAACTGCAAATGAAATATCAGGTCTTGTAACTGTTAGGTAAATCAATTTTCTCACAAGCCGCCGATAATACTCAGGGTTTGTAAGCAGGGAATCGGAGTCAAACCCATGATCACATAGCTTGTGGATGGCATCCATCGAAGTTTCTACAGGTTTACACCCAGAATAGTCAGCATCGTGGAGGAGATTAAGGCAATACTTTCGTTGTGACAGAACATGACCATCGGGTCATCTTGCAACCTCAAGTCCAAGAAAGTACATCAAACCTCCCAGATCTTTTTGTCTGGAAAACGGAGTTCAAGTGTTGCTTGATTTTTTGAAAACTTGTTGTGACGTCGACAATAATCAAGATATCATCCACATATACCAAGAGAATGTCAGTCACAGTTGATTGATGACGAGTGAAGAGAGAGAAGTCGGCCGAGCTCCGCTTGAATCCAACATCGCGAACAGTCTTACTCAACTTTTCAAACCAAGCCCGAGGAGACTGTTTGAGACCATAAATAGATTTCTGAAGAAGACATACACGAGACTCCCCCGTGATCTCAAACCCGGGCGATTGATGCATGTAGACTGTCTCTTGAAGATCGTCATTCAAAAAGGCATTTTTAATATCGAGCTGATGGAGAGGCCGGTGTCGATGCACAGCCAAGGAGATCAGAACCCGAACAGAATTCAACTTGGTAACGGGAGAGAAGTTTTCCTCATAATCAAGTCTCTGTGGTTGAGTAAACCCACAGGCCATAAGTCGGGCCTTGAGCCTGTCAATTGTCCCATCCTGAGCATGTTATATAGTAAACACCCACTTGCAACTGACACATGAATGTCCGGGAGGAGGAGAAACCAGATCTCAAGTCTGGTTAGACCAAAGAGCAGTCATTTCCTCGTTCATGGCCGCGCGTCACCCTGGATGTAGAAGAGCCTCCTGCACTGAGTTAGGAATTGAAATGGAGGAGAGGGAGAGAGCAAACTTGCGCAGAGGTGAGCAAGGCAATGCATAGAGACAAAATTCGACATGGGGTGAGCGGTAGATGATGTTGTTGGACCGTCAGTCCGCGGGATAGCACTGGTACAGGGAGGCAGTTGCAGAGCTCCAGAGACCGGGGTACGACAAATGTAGACACGAATAAGGGGTGGTTGGGATGGTGGAGGTTGAGCATGTGTCGGAGGGGGGGTTGGAAGTAGCGGTGGTAAAGAAGACGTGACGGGAACAGTCGGATGAGGAACAGAAGGGGAGAAAGGAGGAGCAATGACAGACGATGAGTCGTAGAATGGTTGAGTCTCTTGAAAGGTGACATCAGCAGAGATAATGACTTTGTCATGAGGCGAAGAATAACAGACATAGTCTTTCTAGGTCTGAGAGTACCAAAGAAAATACACTTGCGGGGCCGGGGAGCAAACTTATCCGTGATTGGACCGAGTTGATGAACATAGCAGGCACACCCGAACACACGAGGCGTGAGAGTAAACGGTGATTGGGACGGAAAGAGGAGGCTAAACGGAGTGGCATGATCGAGCACAGAAGAAGGCATGTGATTGATGAGGCGACATGTCGTAGAGACAGCAAAGTTCCAAAAACGAGTAGGAACATGCATTTGAAGCATGAGGGACCGCGCCACATCAAGTAGATGACTATTCTTCCGCTTTGCCACACCATTTTGTTGAGTCGTATAAGCACATGAGGTTTGATGTATAATACCGAACTCGGTGCATAAGTTAGCAAATGTACGGCTAGTGTATTGCTTAGCATTATCCGTGCGAAAAACCTTTAAAGGAGAGGAGAACTGTGTACGTATTTCGCTGAAGGTACGAAATGTAATGGTAAGTTCCGTACGATCCCGAATTAAGTACAACCGGGTTAAGCGTGAATAATCATCAATAAATATCGATAGCCAAACATACCAGGGGTTTTATAAGGGCCCCAAATATCAGAATGTACTAATGAAAATGGAGTATCACTCTGAGTATAAGTAGGAGAAAAAGAAACACGATGTTGTTTGCCGAAGATACACGACTCATAAGAAAACTCATGCAGAGAGACATCCGGAAGAGCCTTCTTGAGAGTCTGGAGGGGAGCATGCCCGAGACGACAATGTCAGTCGGTAGTAGAGACAGCGGAAAAGGCGGAAGGAGGGACATCAAGGAGATAGAGCCCATTTGACAGACGTCTCTTACCAATGATATTCTGCGTATTCTGATCCTGCACAACAAAGGTAGAGAGTGAGAAAGTGACAACAATTGAGGTCTTGTGTGAGGTGGCTAACAGAGAGTAGGTTAAATGGGGAACCAGGAACATGAAGAGCAGAGGTCAGAGACAGAGTGGGTGTGAGAGGTATATCAGCAGCACCAGAGACGGGGGTTGTATCACCATTTGCCACAGTTATGAACTTAGGGGGAGCAGTCACTAAATGTTGCGGAGGGCGTTGCGAAGTAATGTGATGCGTGACACCCGAGTCCACAATCCAGTGAGAGCTTTGCGAGAGACAAGAAATACCTTCATTGGAAATAGAGGCGACAGAGCCAGACGAGCGAGAGATCACCCCTTGCAGGTGTTGGAGCTGAGTGCGTAGAACATCAATGTCTGCTAGAGCAAAGGCAGCAGAGGCAGTAGAGTCCGGGGCAAGAGCGGTACGAGCAACTGGACGATCAGCCAAAGCAGGAGCAACAAGATGTGGTAGCAGGCCATGTTTGCAATAGCAGGTGGCCTCAAGATGGTCATCTCGTCCGCAATATGTGCACTCCGCTGGGGAGAGTAACAGGAGTATCCGGGGGCGGGGTGACCTTCAGAAGCATGGAGCACACATCAAATAAAGATGGTATGGTAGTAGATGAGAGAATCTGGGCTCGAACACTGTGTAGGTGAGAGGGAACCCGGGACATCATCATCGCAATCCCGACAATCTCTTTTTGGGCCCGCTGAGTGGTCAGATCTGTAGTAGGAGACTGATGTTGGATCCAGGCCTCCACCAGGGTCTTGGCTTTAGCAACAAAGGAGATCATATCACCAGTACCCCCGGGATCAAGGTTTTGATGATCCGAGACGGTGTCGAACAGGTGTTGCAAACTATTCTGGCCCGTGTAAAAAGAATGGAGTTCCTCCCACATGCCCTTTGCCATGTCATGATACATAACCATCCTATAGGGCTCGGTGTCCATAGAGTTAAGTAGCCAAAATTGGACGCGACCATCATCGCGAAGCCACTCATCGGTGGGAGCGGTTGGCGTGACCCTTGTGAGGTGATGAAGAAGACCTTTTGTCTGCAGGACACGACGAACCGAGTGCACCCATTCGACAAAATTACGCTTCCCACTGAGAGAGATAGTAGTAATGTGAAGTTCATCGCGAAGTTCGGGAACTGGAGCTGCAACACGATCAGGGAGAACAAAGGAAGCATTGGAATTCTCTGACGCCATGAGACCGCGGCGGTTAGAAGAAAAAGGCAAGAGTCCTGGGCGGGCAGCAACTAGAGGAGGCAGAGGCCAGAAATAGGCTGATAGCAAGTATGAGACCGTGAGGTTAGAGGAAGACCGCAACAGGTCGAAAGGCACGGCGAACGGGAACTAGTTCGGGCGGCTAGGAGAAGACCGCAAGCGAATAAGAACTAGTTAGGGTGGCTAGGAGCAGACCGCAAGCGAACAGGAACTAGTTCGGGTGGCTAGGAGCAGACCGCAAGCGAATACGAACTAGTTCGGGCGGCTAAGAGCAGACCGCACCACGAGCAACCACAGCGAATAGTCACCAGACCGTGCGGTTAGAAGCAAACCGTACCGGAGCGGTAAAGACAGTCCGCGCGAATAGCAGATCAATCCGAGAAGCGAGAAGCGGCAAGGCAATCGGCAAGAGAGGGGCGAGCTCCCTGCGACACGAAGGAAACCGTGCGACAAAGAGACAGCGCGGTTAGGAAGGAGATTGTGCGGCAAGAGAAGAGGCCGCGGCGAAAAACACTGGGAAGAGACCGCAGCGGGCAGACAGAGGTCGAAGCGGGTAGAGCGGATAGCTAGATGGTAGAGAGCAACTGCGGGAGGAAAGAAGCTACCCGGCTAACAGGGGAAGTCGCGGCAAGTAGAAAGAAACCCGTGACGGTTAAGAAGACCAATCCGTACAGGAGTGGGGTCCACGTGTCAGAGATAGAGGAGGCTATAAAAGAGCGTAGACAAGAAGGAGGAGGTGGATCCACGGGAGAAGGGGGTAGAGGCGGGTAGAAAATGGAGAGGCCGCAAGACCGTGCGGTTAGGCAGAAACGCAAGCCGCACGGTTAACAGGAGAACTGGGCGGTTTGAGAAAAACAAGCCGGACCGTATCCCTCGGATACCATGTAAAGAAAGGTCCAAACCTTGTATATACTTCTTGAATACCAAAATACAAGTATGATTACAAATATATAGGAGAGAGGAGAGGAAAAATTAGCTATACAAACAATGTGGGAATAAGCACTATATCCTATATGGGTCATATTAATGGGTCAATACATCATGTTTCCTAATATTCTCTAACACAAACAAACAAAAAACTTCCCACATAACCACCTAATTACCCACTAGCTCGTATTAGTAACTACCCATAACTGTATAATCTCCATTCAATCATACGTGTAACTCCCCCAACAACCATCGTTGCACAACAATACCACCTTCCAAGACCAAAGCTGCCAATTATCCTTCAGGAGATAGCGCACAGAATTTTCTATTGCCCAAATATGTCGCTGCCAAGTGATTCCTGCTCCTGAAATTGACACACCCAGCAACCCAATTCCACTTCACCCTGCAAAAATTTGGTTTGCAATTTGTTAAATGTATTTTCGTATATTCATATTCCTAAATAAATAAACCTTGTATCTCTATTGAGGTATCAAGTCATTCAAGCCTGTGTAAAATGGAATTAGAGCACGGTTAGAGCGTAACTCCTTCCCGACTCCCGAGTGCCGCTCTCACGTGGCGCAACTCCTAGTGACATTGATTCTCTTCCACGCGTGAAGGCACCGGCTTCCATTGACGACATGTCATCAACGCTGATGGCAGACGATGCGCCTAAAGTTGCCATTGCGTATAGTCGACGGCCTCCGCAGCTTGAAGACGACGCTTCCCGATCTGCTTGAAGCCACCTCTGCTTGAAGCCACCATTGCCTGAAGAGGTCGGCGACCAAGAAGGGGCTTGTCACCGGCCGCCTGATGCCGCTACCATCCTCCAACTAATCCAAAGATAATCAGCCCAAGTTCCATGCCTGATGTTGCCTCCTAGATGCTGCTGATCTGTTCCAATGATCTTGTTGTCGTTGTCGCGTTCTCCGCCTAGATATCCCTAGATATCGTTGATCTGCTTGGTGGATCCCGCTACCACTTCATACTGCAACTTGATATTGCAACTACCTTACTTCAGCCTTCTTGGTGACCTACATCTAGATCATGGAATCCTCAGTTACTAGCACCGCTACGACAACCATACCCCCAAGGGATTACAACAATACATTTCCTCATAATGCGAGACTTGCTACTACTATCATGACCTCCTCAAATTTCCAATTGTGGGAAAAGGGGATCACTATATCCCTATAGGGCATGCGGCGTATGCACCACCTTACTCGACTCCCAGTTCATATTGTGGGCAGTCAAGAATACGAGGATTGGTACAGTGATGATTGTCGGATCTTCGCTCTCCTGCTGAGCTCTCTATGATAGTACTAAGGAACTATGGGATACCTTACATATGATGTTCTCCCAGACAAACAACCTCGCTTGTCTTGGTGAACTCTTCCCCAATATGGTTGAACCGAGACAAGGGGCACATTCAGTCAATGAGTACTTAGCTGAATGAAAGGTTCTTGCTGATGAGAATTTGGATCTTTGGGAGATCCCTTCTATGAGGGAGGTACATCAGGCTCAACGTGAGCGTCATATACTATTTTGGCTATTAAATGGCCTTGATCTGAATTTCTCTACAACAAAGACTGAAATGCTAGCAAGTCCCTCTACTCTAAAAACTTCTAATATGTACCATCGCCTCACCAAAACAACCGGTACCACTATCTCGTCTACACTATGTTTCCTTTGGGGGTCTGATGGCTCTTGCTTCTTGTAGTCGAAGGGGGAGTAACCGTGGAGGCCGTTCTGGACATGGTTGTGACACTGACACTAGACATTGCACTCATTGTGGGCATCGAGACCACACGAAGGACACTTGTTGGGTTGTCAATGGGAAGCCTAACTAGGCCTCCAAACCTCCATCATCACGCTCCGCCCACCTTATTGATTATACTTCTGGATCAAGGATTTCAAGGACGGTTGAAATATATGAAAAGGAGTATCGTCGCCAACATGCATTCCAAATTGATCCTCCGACTCATATTGTTGATGTTGCACAAACCATTCAGTCAATATGTACTTCCCAACAACCCGTTCGTTGGCTGGAAGATTCAGGAGTTTTGGATCACCTCACTAGTACCTCGGGTATCTTACACTCATAAAAACCTCATAGTGGGTCTTTGATTACTATTGCAGATGGACTTCAGACAAGACTCTGTCATCAGTTGCTCACGTTCCTCAATTTGCTTACAACTTATTGTCGATTAGTAAGCTTTACTCGTGATTTAGATTGTATTACATCATTCACAACTTTTGGTTGTGTTTTTCAGGAATAGTCGACGAGCTGCATTATTGGTAGAGGAAAGTTGAGTGTTGGTGATGCAGGACGACGCGCAGGATTTACGCGCCTATCGGCTATTTCTAGGAAACCCTAATTGGAGGCAACGAAATATGATTTTAGCAAGTACTTGAAGCGGATGTTGCGCGAATTTATGAATTCTAAACAACTTTTATAAAACACGAGAAAGAGTATTTTGTTTTAAAGAAAAAATTTTCTTAAATTGAGGGTTCAATTTAAATCCAGGGAAGGAAGCTCGTAACTTCGTTCTGTTCCCTTTGTTGCAGCCAAAACGGAAATCGTGAACTCCAAATACGTTCCCGTTCGGAGTTCTCGACGTAGCGTTTGCTGACAAAATTTGGTGAAAACCCAGCAATGAGTCTAAAAATCCTAAGAGAAAATAGAGACACACGCAAATAAAGGGATAGAAGCAAATTACCCACGAAAAGAGTCGTCTTTCCGTATCCGAAGTCGATGGCGATCACGCGAGAAGTTCCTCGTCACCTTCGATTTCCACTCTGAGGTCGGCCGCTTTCGCACACGGGCACCAAGGAAATTAACACTCCCTCACACGAGGTGGTTCCACGGAATTACTCACAAAGTAAGGAGCCACAAACTAAACACGCCTAAAATTCACTCGCAATTCACGCTCGAAGTGGTTCCACGAAATCTCAACACTTACGGTGGATCCACGGAAACCAAACCAAGACCTAAAATTAATCCTAAGTTCTATCTCAGCAGCAGGACTCGAAACAGATGCAAGTCACGGCAGGGATTTCAATAGTTAATATCAACAGTTAAGGTGAAACAGTAACAGTTCACTGTTCATCATCTTCAACATTCTAACGGCAGAAAAAAACACAACAACAGACTCATGTTACTGTTCTTCTTCATCAAAAATTAAACAGCAGATATCAAACTCACAAAGGCATCAATCCCCTAAAATTCCTACAGCAACATTAACTACAGCAGCATGAAACTTTCCTCTACCACAACCTACAATGAGATTCAACTACAGGAGTAATACCAGTAGACAACTCAACGGGAATCAAGCAAAACCAAAGCAGCAATCCTTCATAATTCTTACGGAATACAGGAATCAAGAAGCAAACTCACACAGAAACAGTTTCAATCTCAATCAACAACAACCAAAAATCGAACTACAGAGATCCCTATTTATAGGGTTACAACAGAAAATCTTCACAAACAAAAACGAAGTAAAAATAGCAAGGAACCTCTTCCTCACATAGGTAGAATCAGCGGCCAGGAATCGTGGAAGTTTCAGCCCCGGCAGTTGCAGCGAAGCGGGACCGATCCTGGTGCCATGAGGTTGGATCGTGGAGGCTCCGACGGTTGCGGGCTCTGGCGGAGGCGACGCTAGGTCGTGGGGGCGAGGCGAGGCGGTAGCATCGTGGGGCTTCACGCGTGCTGCGATGAAATTGGGGCGGAGAAGTCGGGCCGGCTTCACGCGTGCTGCGATGAAATTGGGGAGGAGAAGTAGGGTCGGCTTCTCTTCTATCCTAAAATTAACCTATTATTAAATATATATGTACACAACGTCACAGCTGTGCATATATATATATTTAATAAATTTTTTTTCAAAACATTTATATATATATATATATATATATATTTATAAACTTATATATATATATATATAGTTCATAAAACACACCAAATATTTCTAAGACAATTTACAAAATAACACAACGTGGTCTGAAGGCCTAAGGCCGATAAGGGTCCGGTCGGGTGCGGCGACGGGCACCTTTGCGACGACCTGATCTGGGCTGGTCTCCACCAGTTGGTGTGTATGTCCTGGATGAAGTCTCATCTCGTGCTTGTTTTGTTGCTTCCACCAAGTTTTTGGAACTTTATTATCGTCATGGTCACCTGTTTGTTCATGTTATGCGTCATTTGTATCCTAAATTTGGGCACATTCCCCATATCAATTGTGAGTCTTGCCAAGCATCTGCTCCGTATCCAGATACTGAAACACAAACATCATGAAGCAGTTTAAAAAGGCAGTTAAGTGACTAATGGAGAGAAGATTACGAGAAAATGAAATGACATGTCAGACCGAAAAAAAGAGACAGGTCAGGAGAACAAGCAATGGTTCATTTGTCAGCAATAGAGGAAAGGGAACCATGCAGCAATAACCTTATCACGACAAGAGAGAGTAGTATAGGAGATAAAATCTGAGGCAGAGTCGGTCATGTGATCAGTCGCACCCGAGTCAATATCCACTTGGAATGGGATGAAGACACAGCATGAGCACTGTAGATACCTGAAATAGCAAACGCGGCAGTGGAATCAGCAGATGTAGAGTTGAAATGTGAACTCAACAGACAGCGAAAGGCCTCTAACTCCATAGCATAAAGGCACCCAGGGGGAGTTGTCCTCATAAATTTCAGTCAAATGCGCAGAATACTGTGTGCGGGCACCAGCCGGACGACCGCAATCACAGTGTCCACCTCTCCACGAGTATCAGATCCCCGACGAGGAGCAAGATGAGGGTGTTGACAAAAACAAATGTCCTTAGACTTTAGTATGTCTTTTCTTCCCGCAGTGGCCGCATACATGAGAGGAGAAAGGAGGAGGGTCACGACCACTCCCAGCAAGATGATAGTGGTCTATAAAGGAACCAAGAGAGCGATGACAATTTTCATCACTGAGGAGTATACTGAAGGTTTCCCTGAGATAGATAAGAGGCTCGCGGTGGAGGACACGCAGGCGAACAACATCAAACTCCATATTGAGCCTCATAAGCAAGACGTGAACACGAAAGCGGTCTTTATCCTCTCGAAGAGCTTGCGCATCGGTTGTGCATGCATCAGTAAAGGTGTCAAAGTAATCTAGTTCCTGATAAAAACGTTTGAACTCAGAGTAACAAGAAGAGACTGACATGGTTCCCTGCTTCAGCTCCAAAATTCAGCGAGTGAGCTCATAAATCTGTGTCGAACTCCCAGCCTGAAAGTGGGTGTCAAGGGCCCTTTTCCAAATTTCATGAGCAGAATCCAGAACCATATAGTTGCGATACACCTGAGGGGACATATAGTGAAGTAACCACAAAACAACTAAGGAATTGTCCACATCCCATATTTTCCATGAGGGATCAGTGCGCGGTGGCTCAACAGTGATTCCATCAATATATTCATAGAGTTGCTGACTTCGAATAGCATGTTGTGCCTCCCCGGACCATTCAAGATAATTTGTGTCATCCAGGGCAACAGTAGTAATCTTTAAGGAGCCAGATTGGTCGTGGCTCTGAGGAAGATCACGAGAGGGAACTGTGCGGGGAGAAGATGAAATATCGGAGGAATCACCCATTGATGACCGTCCAAAGGCAACTGGCAAGAAGAACTCAAGACGGAAGAAACCACATCATACGAGTGTCCCTTAGACAGCGCCGTCAGAGAGGACACCGGAGGATGTGACCACGAAGTCTTCGACAGCCCCCATGGAAGACAAGATGGCTGGAGACAAAGGACCGCCTGTAAAACGGGCGGAGATAGGCGTTGTTTGTTGCAAACAGACGGCGAGGGGGAGAGCGGCGATGCAGGAGGAGGAGACAGCGTTGTAGGAGTGGTGGTGCTGGAGGACACCTGAGACGAGGGTTGCGGAAAAAGCGACGTTGTTGAAGTAAGCCCTATGGGAGGGCTGCAAAAGAAGCGACGCCACTGGAGGAAGCGGGATCGAGCGACGGAAATAGAACAGGGTGCAGTAGCTCTGATACCAAGTACACAAGAGAAAAATTGTATTATTGTGCCTAACTCAAGGGCGAGCATACATATATAGGATACTAAACACGTGACATATCACGTGTAATGCACAACGGTAAAATAACAAACTAAAAATAAAATGTGCATATTCAACTGGAAATTCTTTGGGAGCCTCCTCTATTAAAAAGTGTAGAGATGAAAAAAAGGAACCTTATATATATGTTCACTTGTATGAAATATAAAGAATGAGTACATATTTATAGTATGGAGAGAGAGAAGAAGGTCTTATACATGGTGTGGGACTAAAGAGGAGAGAAATAACAATAAAAAATACATAATGGGTCTCTGTCAAATGTGCTTCTCAAACACTCCCCCGCAAGCTGGAGCGTACAAGTCATATGCACCAAGCTTGGACAAACACTGGTAAAATAAGGTACTTGATAAAGCCTTCGTGAGAATGTCAGCAACTTGATCAGTGCCCGGAACATGCTTTAATTCAAGTTTCTTCATTTGAACTTTCTCCCGAATAAAATAACAGTCTACCTCGATATGTTTTGTGCGCTCGTGAAATACCAGATTTTTTGCAATGTGTATGGCCGCTTGACTGTTACAAAATAAAACAACAGATGAAGGAAGTTTTACCCTCAGATCAGCAAGGAGGCTTTCGAGTCATGTGAGTTCTGAGACAACCGATGTCATCGATCGGTATTCAGCTTCCGCGGAGGATCGAGCAACCACAGCTTGTTTCTTACTTTTCCATGAAATGAGATAACCGCCTAAATATGTACAGAATCCACTGGTGGACCGCCGATCGTCCAGTGAGCCAGCATAATCGGCATCTGAAAATGCAACTAATGTTGGAGTAGAGTTGGAGGTTTTGTAATCCAGCCCTTGACCCGGAGCTGCCTTAAGGTATCGGAGAATCCGTTCAACCGCCTGTAGATGAGAAACCCGGGGAGCATGCATGAACCGACTAGCAATCCCAACAGCGAACGATATATCAGGCCTCGTGATCGTTAGGTACATCAATTTTCCCACAAGGAGTCGATAGTATTCCGGGTTCTGGAGAGGCGGATCATCATCGGAGGCATGAGCACAAAGCTTGTGATTTGCCTCCATCGGAGTAGTAGCTGGCTTGCAACACGACTGACCAGCGTCTTTGAGCAGATCAAGACAATACTTTCGTTGGGAGAGGACAAGCCCATCCGGACGTCGTGCGACCTCAAGACCGAGGAAGTAGCGAAGATGCCCCAGGTCTTTGATCTGAAACACAGTGCTAAGATGTTGTTTGACCGCGTGAATCTCCTTTGAATCATCCCCAGTGAGCAGGATATCATCAACATAAACCAGCAGAAGAACCGTTCATGTTGTCCGGTGTCGAGTGAATAGGGAGAAGTCTGCAGAACTTCGAGTGAAGCCCATGTCCCGAACAACTTGCTGAACTTGTCAAACCACGCCCGAGTGGATTGTTTGAGACCATAGATGTATTTCTTCAGAAGACACACACGAGACTCCCTCGTGGTCTCAAACCCGGGCGGTTGGCGCATGTCGACGGTTTCCTGAAGATCACCACTCAAGAACGCATTCTTGATATCCAGCTGATAAAGGGGTCAGTGGCGATGCACAGCCACGGAGAGCAGGACACGAACAGTGTTAAGCTTGTCCACCGGAGAGAAAGTTTCCTCATAATCAAGGCTCGGTTGTTGAGTGAAGTCGCGGGCCACCAGGCGGGCGTTCAGACGGTCAACAGTGCCATCAGGAGCATGTTTGATGACGAAAACCCATTTAAACCCAACAGGTTGCTGACCGGGAGGTAAAGGGACAAGAACCCAGGTCTGGTTGGCCCAAAGGGCCGTCAATTCCTCGTCCATGGCGGCCCGCCAGCCCGGATGCTGAAGCGCCTCCTGCACAGAGTTTGGGACAGAAACAGAGGATAACGATGTGACAAAGTGAAGAAGTGGCGGTGAAAGGCGATGAAGAGAGACATAATTCACCATAGGATGAGCGGTGGAGGCTGGAGCCGGAGCAGCAGGCTGCGGAGCGTCAGAGGTCGAAGCCGACTGCAGTGGGGCAACAGGACGAGGAGAGCAACGAGAATAGACCCGGATGACAGGTGGCTGGGGAAGGACCGGAGACTGGGTAGGAGGTGGGGAAGGCGGAGACCGGGGAACAGAGATGACAGGGCGCACAACGGGCTCCGGAAGAGGAGCGAGATCCAGAGCAGAGAAGAATGGAAGATCTTCCCGGAAAGTGACATCCGCAAAAACCGTCACCTTGCGGGTAGTGGGCGAATAGCACACATAGCCATTTTGAGTGCGCGAGTAGCCCACAAAGACATATTTGGCCGCACGGGGATCCAACTTGTCGGTAGATGGGCCGAGGTGGTGAACGTAGCATGTACACCCAAAAATACGAGGAGTAAGAGGAAAGGCCGAAGTGGAGGGAAAGAGCAGGCTGAAGGGAGTAGCATTCTGGAGGACGGAGGACGGGAGACGGTTGATAAGAAAACAGGTTGTGGAGAGCGCAAAGTTTCAGTATGGTTTGGGAACCCGCATTTGAAGCATAAGAGAGCGAGCCACATCAAGGAGATGACGATTCTTGCGTTCGGCGACCCCATTCTGCCGTGGGGTATATGCACAAGATGTTTGGTGAATAACCCCAAACTCGGAGCAGAGGGTCGCGAAGTCATAGCCAGTGTACTCGCGCGCATTGTCAGTGCGAATAGTGTGAATGGGCGCAGAGAATTGAGTGCGAGTTTCAAGAATGAAGGCCCGAAATACATGGGGAAGCTCAGAAAGATCACGAAGGAGATACAACCATGTCATGCGAGAATAATCATCGATGAATGTAAGAAAATAACGGTAGCCAAAAATACTAGTAATCTTGTACTGACCACATATATCGGAGTGTACCAAAACAAAGAAACAGAGCTCCGAGTACAATGAGAAGGAAAAGATGAACGTGATTGCTTGCCAAAAATACAGGTTTCACACTGAAAAGCAGGAAGAGATACATCCGGGAGAGCCTTCCGAAGGACGGAAAGAGGAGCATGACCAAGACGTCGATGTCAATCCGAAGCGGAGACAGATGCGAGTAGAGTACGAGAGTCATCAAGAAGGTAGAGCTCGTTCTGCAGTCGCCTCCTGCCAATGATAGTCTGCGTCTGCTGATCCTGTATCAGAAAAGAAGAAGTAAAGGTCACGGAGCAATTTAAGTCAGTAGTAAGGCGACCAACAGAAAGTAAATTGAAAGGAGAGCTCGGAACATGAAGAGCCGAGCGCAAGAGAAGGGAGGAGGCGAGTGGAATATCAGCACAGCCAGAGACAAGGACAGTGGCCTCATTGGCCACAGTGATGTACTTCGGGTGAGGAGAAGACAAGTATTGAGGCGGGCGAACAGAGGTGATGTGATGAGTGGCACCGGAATCGATGATCCATCGCGGGCCAGTGGAGAGGCAGGCGATACCTTCATTGGAGATGGAGGCAGCGGAGGCAACCGAGGCCGGCGGGCGGCTGAGCAGGCCATGAAGATGCTGGAGCTGAAGGCGAACCTCGTCGAGGTCAGTACGAGTGGGAGAGGAGTTGGTGGCAGCAACAGTGGCCTGCGGACGAGGAGGACGACCATGCTTGCGATAGCACGTAGCTTCATGATGCCCGTCTTTGCCGCAGAAAGAACATGGACTTTTTTCTGCGGGGAAGTGTTGACACGAAGATGCCTTTCTGGGTTGTATGTGCTTCCTCCTATCTACCCATGTAGCCTTATGGTATTTTCATAATTATGCATGTTTCGTTGGAAGCTTATATAAAGAAGTGGCAGTGAGTCTTTTGGGCATCTTGGATCATTAGGTATTTTTGCTCTTTTTGAGGGGAGGCTTTTAGCGAGATTCTGCCCTCAGGAGAATGGATCAAGCTTGTATTGTCATCTTGTATCTCCCAACGTATTAATCTAACTATATTTGTTCCTCGGTAGCAGTAGTTATCGATTACACCTACTTCAACCAATAACAATTCTACAAAGCCTTAATAAATAAAAACAATTGTTCGCCCTCTTCTTTTACACAACCAAAGAACCCATCATTTTCCAAATTTTACAAACATCGAGTCGTCACAAAGGTGATAAATATAAGATGTACAACATATTTCAAGTTAGCTGGAAATTCAAAACAAAACTAGCCGAAAATTCACCCAAAGTTGAATGCATTCACTACCAAGAGGTCCAAGACTACAAAATGATATCAATGGCAAAACCAAAAAATGGCCATAAAAGTTAATAGCATTCAATCTGTGGGCCAAAAGCTATGTAATCATGTGAGTGAGTAGCTTCAAGAAAATAAACAGAGCTTGAATTTTCCAAAAACAAAAATATTTTGGAAAGAAGTTTAAACTGACAATTGAAATTAAGAGTGCAACTCAGTCGGTTCGGTTTGATTCCACTCGGGACCAAGAACAAATCCATATAGGTACAATTCCAACTTTTCAGAACCACAACCAACACATATACTAGATACTTAGAACCATACCTAAACAAAAAATCTGGTTTGGTTCCAATTCAGATCTTCGCTGTATACGGTAACTTACTTCATGTTGTTCTTTACTCATGTTACATATTTATAGAGCAAGCTACAAGTAAAAATGGTAATCAAATATTTGACCATAAATCCTAGCATAGCAGATTTAAATATTTTTTACATATTAATCATATAAACAGCATAATATTCATATGATAATAAAAATTAGTATTTAAGATTGTTAATCTGAAACAAGCTTAACATGATATTATCATACAAGCATTCAAATAAGTGAATGAAAAAAGAATATTAATATTGATGTCTTATGAATTTAGGATCAAATGATAAACATCAAACAATAGATATGACACATTAAGGCTTCGTTTGGTTCGGCGGGAGCAGACGGGCGAGAGCAAATGGGCGCTGCCGTTTGGAGCTGGAGGGGGAGGCGGGGATTCGAAACGGAGCTTTTTTCTCCGTTCCCCACGGCGTGGTGGGAGCAGACGTCGCCCGTTTATTTTCCCGCCGTGCGGCGGCGTCTGCTCCCGCACCTGCGTGAAAACGCTGCCCTAAATATTAATTATTAACAATAGATACATATTAAATGCCTACTTAAATTAATAATTGTAGAGAGAGCTCAAATCTTGTAAGTATGATTTCAGTATGTGAATACAATGAGAGAATACAAATATAAAGGAGAGAGGTGAGAAGAAAACCTATACAAGATGTGGGACTAAGGAGAGAAGAAGGAAAAATAATAAAAAGGGGCCCAATAATGGGCCCATTACATGGGCTTTTCTAACACTCCCCCGCAAGCTGGAGCGTACAAGTCATATGCGCCAAGCTTGGATAAGCACTGATAGAAGAGGGTACTAGGAAGAGCCTTTGCGAGGATATCGGCAACTTGTTCAGTACCCGGAACATGCTTCAGTTCAATCTTCTTCATGTGAACTTTCACCCGGATGAAATGACAATTTACTTCAATATGCTTTGTTCGTTCGTGAAAGACTGGGTTTTTGGCTATGTGTATGGCAGCTTGACTGTCACAAAGGAGGAGAGCCGGTGAAGAAAGTTTTACCCGAAGGTCAGCAAGAAGACTCTCAAGCCACGTGAGTTCCGAAACCACAGATGTCATTGCTCGATATTCTGCTTCAGCTGAGTATAGAGCAACCACCGCTTGTTTCTTGCTTCGCAAGGTGATCAGATGCCCTCCGAAATATGTACAAAAACCGCTGGTTGATCGTCGATCATTGAGGGAACCCGCGTAATCAGCATCAGAGTATGCCACCAATGTTGGGATTGAAGAAGAGATTTTGTATACTAATCCTTGGCCAAGAGCTGTTTTAAGGTATCGGAGAATCCGTTCAACGGCCTAGAGATGAGAGCTTCGAGGAGAATGCATATATCGACTGACGATACCAACAGCAAAGGATATATCTGGTCTTGTTACTGTTAGGTAGATCAGTTTCCCAACAAGACAACGATAGTATTCCGGATTTTGAAACAGAAGATCAGAATCCGAGGCTTGAGCACATAGCTTGTGATTTACATCCATTGGAGTGTTCACCGGCTTACAGCCGGCGTAGCTAGCATTATGAAGGAGATCAAGGCAGTACTTTCGCTGAGAGGACAAGGTCATCTGGTCGTCTGGCAACCTCCAGACCCAAGAAGTACCGAAAGTTTCTCAAATCTTTTGTTTGAAATACGGAGCTCAGATGTTGTTTGACCGCCTATATTCCGTTAGAGTCGTTTCCAGTAATGATGATGTCGTCAACGTAAACCAATAGGAGAACCGTTTCCGTTGTCTGGTGGCTAGTGAATAACGAGAAATCTGTCGCGCTCTGAGTAAAGCCAATTTGTTGTAGGGTCTTACTAAACTTGTCAAACCATGTCCGAGGGAATTGTTTGAGACCATGGAGAGACTTCAGAAGACGACAAACCCGAGACTCCCTCGGAGTCTCAAACCTGAGAGGTTGTTGCATATAAACCGTTTCCTGTAGATCGTCATTCAGAAAGGCATTCTTTATATCGAGTTGAAATAAGGGCCACTGGCGATGCACAACCACGGAGATGAGGACACGAACCGTGTTGAGCTTGGCTACAGGAGAAAAGGTTTCGTCATAGTCGAGACCTCGTTGTTGGATGAAGTCGCGAGCCACCAGACAAGTTTTGAGTCTGTCAATGGTCCCATCGGGAGCATGCTTGATGACAAAGATCCATTTGCACCCAACCTAGGGGTGCAAGTTGAGTTGAGCCGGCTCGAAAGCTCGATGAGCTGGCTCGAAAAAAGCTCGACTCGAGCTCGTGCCTGTGAAGCTCGAGCTCGAACTCATCTAATGTTGTTCATCTTTTTATTTATACATTTTAAATATATATATATATAAATAAGAAAATAAAGCTTATGAGCTAAAAAACTCGCAAGCAGCTCGAGCTCGAGCTCGATAAGTTGGCATTGAGCTCGAGCTCAAGCTGAGATAAATGAGCTCGTCGAGCTCGAGCACGAGCTCGAAATGAAAAGCTCCAGCTCGAGCTCGAGCTTGGAAATTTTGCCAAGCTCGACTCGAGCTCGACTCGTTTGCACCCCTAACCCAACCGGTTTCTGACCAGGAGGAAGGGGTACCAAGGTACAAGTCCTGGTTTGCCCAGAGAGCAGTCATTTCCTCGTCTATGGCGGCGCGCCAGCCAGGATGTTGGAGAGCCTCCTGCACAGAGTTAGGTACAGAAACCGAGGGCAGTGTAGTACCAAATGTCTGAAGGTGGGGAGAGGGGCGATGCAGGGAGACAAAGTTCGTCATCGGATGAGCAGTGGAGGCGGGCACCGGATCAGCAGGGCTCGGAGAAGTCGAGGTCGAGGCCGACTGCAGAAGGGGAACGGAACGAGGAGGGCGGTGATTGTAGACACGGATAACAGGCGGCTTGGAAAGAGCAGGAACTGGGTAAGGAAGAACCTGCAGAAGGGACGCAGTACCAGGGATGGTAGGCCGTGGGAGGGATGGTGGTATAGGTGTCGGTGGTAGAGGAGTGGTGAGAGGAGGAGAGAAGAAAGGTTGATCCTCCCGGAAGGTAACATCAGCGGACACGGAGATCTTCCGGGTAATCGGAGAATAACACACATAGCCCTTCTGAGTACGGAAATAGCCGACGAAAATATGTTTAGTCGTCCGAGGATCCAACTTGTCCGTGGACGGACCCAGAAGGTGGACAAAACAGGTGCAGCCAAAGACCCTGGGTGTGAGAGGGAAGGCCGGAGCGGAGGGAAATAGGAGGATGAACGGAGTTACGTGGTGGAGAACAGAGGAAGGGAGACGGTTGATGAGGAAACAAGCAGTGGAGACCGTAAAGTTTTAGTAGACTTTGGGAACATGCATGTGAATCATGAGGGAGCGGGCAACGTCGAGCAGGTGTCGATTCTTTCGTTCGGCAACGCCGTTTTGCTGGGGGGTGTAGGCACGGGATGTCTGATGAATAATACCGAACTCCGCGCACAGATTAGTAAATTCACGGCTAGTGTACTCGCGAGCATTATCGGTGTGCATCGTCTTTATGGTAGTGGAGAATTGTGTATGAGTCTCTAACACAAAAGCCCGAAACACGCGAGAAAGCTCGGAGCGATCACAAAGTAAGTAAAGTCACGTCGTGCGAGAGTAATCATCAATAAAAGTGATAAAGTAGTGATAACCAGAAATACTAATAATTTTGAAAGGACCCCAAACATCGAAATGCAGTAAATCAAAATGAGCCGAGCTCCGAGTACAATGTGTGGGAAAGGAAGAATGCGTCTGCTTGCCGAAAATACAAGAATCGCACTGAAAGGGAGAAAGAGATACATCAGGAAGCGCCTTCTGGAGGACCGGATGAGGGGCATGCCCAAGACGACGATGCCAATCTACGGAGGAGACGGAGGAGAGGGCAGTGAGAGAGACATCGAGAAGGTAGAGCCCGTTTTCCAGTCGACCCCTAGCAATGGTAATCCGCGTCTGTCGATCCTGTATCAAAAAAGCAGAAGAGATGAATGTGACAGAGCAATTCATATCAGTAGTAAGACGACCAACAGACAGTAAATTAAACGGGGAGCCCGGAACATAAAGAGCCGAGCGAAGAGAGATGAAGGGGTTGAGAGAGAGGTCAGCGCATCAGGAGACCGGAACGATCGCCCCATTAGCCACGGTGATACACTTTGGATGAGGAGCATTCGAGTACTTGGGCGGCCACAGCGAGGTGATGTGATGACTGGCACCCGAGTCCAAGATCCATCGCGAACTGGAGGAAAAACAAGCAGTACCTGCAGTGGAGGTGGAGGCAACAGAGGCCGAAGGAGGGCTGAGCAGCCCATGGAGTTGTTGTAGCTGTAGGCGAACGGCCTCAAGGTCAGCACTTGTGGCAGAAGAGCCGTCAGCTGCAACAGCAGCAGTCGGACGAGTAGAGTAGCCATGTTTCTTGTAGCAAACTGCAACAATGTGGTCGTCTCGGACGCAATAGTAACACTTTGGGCGGCCCCGACCGCCACGCCCCCGTCCGCGGGAGCCCGAACGTCCACCACGAGCGGAAGACGGTGGGGGAAGTATGGGGGGGGGGTCTGTTGGAGAAGGGTTGGAGAGGAGGGGACAGGAGTATCCGGGGCAGTGACACTCGAAGGAGCATAGAGCAAATATTAGATAAGGAAGGAGTAGTAGCCGAAGCCAGAACCTGAGCTCGGATACTCTGAAGGTGTGGCGGGACACGAGCCATCATCATGGCAATGCAGACGGCCTCCTTTTGAGTTCGCTGAGCGGCAAGATCCGTGGTAGAGGGCTGATGCTGGATCCAGGCCTCCGCAAGAGTCTTAGCACGAGCAACAAACGAGGTGATGTCTGCAGTCCCGCCAGCGTCGAGAGCCTGAAGATCAGTAATAATGTCATAGAGGTGCTGGAGGTTGTCCTTGCTCAAGTATAATGAGTGAAGCTCATCTCATGATACATGACCATCTGGTAGGGCTCACCCTCACAGAGTTGAGGAGCCAAGTCTGAACGCGACCGTCGTTGCGCAGCAAGTCGTCGGTAGAAGGAGAAGGAGGTCCATAAGTGAGATGAAGCACAAGGCCCTTGGCCTGAAGAACTCGGCGAACCGAGTGCACCCATTGGATGAAATTCTTCTTGCCAGGCAAGGAAATTTTGGTGATCTGCAACTCGTCGCGGAGGTCAGGTGGAGGGGTCGGGCGGTCTGCAGAGGAGTTAGCCGTCGGGCCGGTGGAGTCAACGGAGGAGCCCATAGAGACCAGAGAGGCCGCAGCGAGCAGGAAAGGGCGATGCGGGTAGAAGAGGGCGTGGCGGGTAGAAGAGGCCGCCCCGGGTTGACCAGGTCGTCGCGGGTTGAAGAAGTCGCCGCGGGTTTAGGTCGCGGGTTGAAGAAGTCGCTGCGGGTTGACGAGATCGCAGCAGGTAGAAGAAGTCGCAGCAGGTTGACGAGGTCGTCGCGGGTAGAAGAGGTCGCCGCGGGTAGAAGAGGTTGCCGCGGGAGAGCACTCTTGCACGACAAGCCCACGCGGTTATACGAGAAGTCGCAGCGGGTAGTCAAAGCGACAAGCGCAGCGGAGAGCAAGAGAGAGATAGGAAGGCTGCGACCCAAGTGCGGAGAAACAAACCGCACGGTGACAGTGAGCACACTAGCGGCCAGAGAAGGAGCGACAAGAACGGGTCTGCTCAAACAGAAATAGAGAGAGGTCGCAGCGGTAAGGGAGAAACCGCGCGGGAAGACAAGGAGAGCCAGCGAGAAGGAGAGGCCGCGAGACGAGAAGTAGAGTGGCAAAGAGCGGCTAGGAGAAGCCGCGAGAAGACTAGGCCGCGAGTAGGAGAACTCGAGCGGCAAGACCAGGCAGCGGCAAGTGCAGGAAGAGCAAGCGATTAGCGAGGGAAGGCGATGCCCACCAGGTAGAGGGAGGAGAGTTCGCAGCGATTAGAGAAGAAGTCGCGCGGCTAGAAGGGAGTGGGAGAAGGCCCCACTTGCCAGAGAGAATCCTATAAAAAGGAGATGGAAGCAGAGGTGGAGGCCACGGGAATGGAGGAGAAGAGAAGCGGGTAGAGATTTCTAGCCGCAGGGGGGCGGGTAGAAAAGCAACAGGCCGCGCCTTACGCGGGAAGGGAAAACCTGGGCAGTTTAGAAGAGGCTAGCCGCAAGGAGAGTTCGGGCAGTTAGCAGAGTGCTCGCTGCAGGGAGAGACCGAGTCTCTCTGATACTATGTAGAGAGAGCTCAAATCTTGTAAGTATGATTTCAGTATGTGAATATAATGAGAGAATACAAATATATAGGAGAGAGAAGGTGAGAAGAAAACCTATACAAGATGTGGGACTAAGGAGACAAGAAGGGAAAAAAACAAAAAGGGGCCCAATAATGGGCCCATTACATGGGCTTTTCTAACACAATTACAAATTATCTATAATTTGGTTGATGGGCCAGTTTTTAGGTACCCGGCTGTGAACCAAACCGAAATATTGAATCCTTTTTTGGCGGGCGGACGGGCGGGACAAAGACCGAATTGAAAACCTTAATTGGTTATGGGTCAATTTTGGGTTCTCTGGTTCTTTTTGCACACCTCTAATTGAAATAGAGATGTCAAATTCAAATTTTTACATAATTAAGACAGTCAATTGAGGCATCATTGTCATATGTAAGCTATTATAATTCAATTTGACACGATCAATAATTTGTGTTAGTAGGCAGTGTCAGCGGTAAACAACAACAAAATCTGTATTTCAACTACACGCTGAATAAAACTCACACTTGGACGACCATTCATATCATAATGAGTTGTAGAACGCTTCAGATCACCAACT
The DNA here is from genome assembly GCA_039583875.1 of Platanthera guangdongensis. Classification (NCBI taxonomy): domain Eukaryota; kingdom Viridiplantae; phylum Streptophyta; class Magnoliopsida; order Asparagales; family Orchidaceae; genus Platanthera; species Platanthera guangdongensis. The sequence continues at coordinate 15,288,073 of CM077164.1, forward strand.
TCAGAAAATAATTCCTGGATCACAATGAGAATATGACTTAGCATGTGATACAGATTAATCCAGTGGTACAAAATTCATAATATTTAGCATCACATCAGTTGCATTAATGATTAAAAACCGGCAAACCTTAATATCTTCATTGGACACACCATAATCCAAGTTGGATATGTATAACTTTGTGCCACCATCAGCTCTTGTGAGCCCAGAAGCAATCAGACTATCAGCAAATAGATCACGACTCCAAAGTATATCCTTTGCACTGCTGAAAGACTGATAAAAAAATACGAACAAGTTTTAAGAATGCACTGCCAGATGTGCAGGAATGAAAGTGTGCCGCACTTCATATCTTAATCCGAAACCATACAGATCAATTTAATTAGTATGACCAAAACTGCTACATGTACTGATATATAGCACCAGAGTTATAAAAAGTATCAATGAGCAAATAAACCAAGTAGACAGAAAGAGGAGGAGGTAGAGAATTCCACCCATTAAACATCCGTCAAGATACAGTTGGGAGCTCTGCCTCTTTGAAATGAATGTGCTAGCCCTCGGTAAAAAGGCTCCGTCAATCAACAACAGCATAATAATGAAGGATATGAGAAATTCCATTTTTAGCTAAAAGGCCCTTCCATATCCCCCATTTAATATCCAAAACAATTGATATGCATGAATACCCAGGTGCACTTATAACAGCCCAAGCATAAAAGAGCTAATATATCCTCCCTCCATGTTTTGGTTTCTTAGACTATGTAGCAACCTCAATATGTGCTAAAACCCGCAATAATTGTGGGCTTCCTTTCTTAAATGCAGATGAGCGCTTAGCTCTAGGAGGCCCTTGATGAATCCCAAAGTAAGAATATCCCTTTCATAATCCACACTTTGTATCCAAAACAATTGATATGCATGAAAACTCAAGACCTCTTAAAACAGCCCTGGCACAAAATAGCTTAAATGGCTTCTCTTCATGTTTTGAATTTCTTTAACAATGTAGGGCCTTGAATATGTACAAAAAAGAATGATTATTTTGGGCTTGCCTTAGCAATCTTAAATGGGGATGTGTGATTAACTCTGAGAGGCCCTTCACGAAGCATCCTAACACCCCTGCCAACAAAGGAGCCACCTACTCCTCGAACCCAACCACGGGCCCTGCCTTGACCTTGGCCTCTGCCTCTTTCATTAGAGATTCTTCTCATAGTTACAGCATCCAACGACATATCTACAGAAATATAATAAATTAGATTTAATGCAGACAATAACAAGGAGTACACAGTCATCAAAGATGACATGCATGATTATTCAATTATAATAAATGCTGAGATATTTAAAATACAGGAGATTTTTAGGAAAAATTGATTAGCTTATCAAATTAAACATTACCACATTCAGGGGTTCTTGGATTCACAATCGTTGTGATGCAGTCACGTGTTATTTAAATACCTTGGCCGGTTTGTTTGTCGACATATTTAAATAACATCCTTAAAATTGGCATATATGGCTTAAGCTCAGAATAAATTGTCACGAAATTTAAAGATGAATTTGAAGTGAACATACAATGTTTAATTGATAGCCCTGGCAAGCAATAACACTAATCTTATACTAAATAAAATAAAGAAAATTTGTTGGTGCTGCCCATGTAAAACCGACCAGTTTTGTTCTAATAGGGCACTGTGCGCAGGGGGTGGCATGTGACAACTAAAAGTACTATCCTCAGAGAGTAATATGTATAGGTCGCATTGCACCTAGGTCGAGGCCCGGAACGCCGTACATTATGCACAAGGGATACGTTCCCTTTCCTCTAGTATTAGTATTTTAATAACGATGATGTGTAAATCAAATAAAATCAAATAATCCCTGAGAATATATCAAGAGAACAACCACATGCTATGGATGCATTAAAGCTCTTGGATGGTAAATAACACATAAACAATAGAAACTTCAAATTTGTCAAATTTGTGCCCACGAAAGTACAAATGTGGAGCTAGTAAGGCTGCATTGTAGCTCTACAGCTACACAATTAGGAATTCAACACCAAATAATAAGTTGTGCACAAAAGCAGACAACAAAAATGCACGCTTTGAGCAGGAAGACTCGCCACTAGTACAGAGGACAGAAAATAACTAAAGATCTTCCGAGCACAAAACCTGAACAAAACAAAAACCATAGTGTGATGTGGAAGTACGTGTGCTCCTGGATAAAATAGTAGTATTGTCTGGTCTCCCCATCTCGATACACTGGTGAAACTAAAGCAAACTTACAACCTGCATGGCAGGGTCATAAATGTGACAATCATGAATTGTTGTTTGTCTAAAACAGCGTCCAAGTTTGGAATCAGAAGGGGTATTCTGCGGCAGCGAACGTCGCCATTGTTGTGTCAAATGAATGTTTCGTGGCGTTGGCATTTTTATCCGAATGCAACCGAGTAAAAACATGGCACCAAATGGTCCTTGTTCATTCAAACAACTACAAACATCTATTAAAACATCAAGACTTGCTCCTACCCAGAAAGCAGAGACAGATCTTCGGGGTACAAAATCTAAACAAAACAAAAATCCATGTCAACTATAACTACGTGTGCTTCAGAAAAAATAGAATAACACAACAATACTGTTACGATCATAGAGCATGGAATTCTAAAAGGCAAGAGAAGAGAATGAATCCTAGAGATCAAGTGATGATTGAGAGAGAATAATGGGTAGGGAAGAGGAATTAGGTTGAGAGACTTGGAAGAACTAAAAGGCAAGAATGGATAGAGACAAGGGGGCTAAAGAGAAGAGATACTTCATTCCATTCCTGTCAAATACAGCCATAAGACCCTATTTATAATTTTATATACAATGTACAATATCTAAACATGACTCAATACAAACTAATTACCAATATAACCCTAATAATAAAGTATTACCTAATACTAAACCATTACATTGCCCTCGCCTTTTAAAATGACGTTCTTGTCATTTAATCCAACTCTTTGATATTCGTAAGGTCTCAGAATGCTTGATGCGTATATTTCATATTCTTGAGTTGTATAGGGTTGCAAGAACACCATCGAGATCAGAAAAACATCATTTTAGAATTCGTCATTGAGTACCTCTCGTGGATGCCAAAAACCAGTGCATGTAAGGTCCATGAGAACACCAATCAAATGAGCCATACTCTCTGGTTCAAGAACGATGAAAGAATGAAGAGTAACACTAAGAACGGTGGAAAATTTGTCAACGTTGACATTGAGCTCTTCAAGAACAATGTTGAAGTCATTCTTAATTTGTGTTGGTGGCAGATGGTAGCAAAGAACCAGTCACATCAACTGTCGTAATTGTTTCATTGATCCAAATCTGCTCATGTTCAAGTTTCGTCATTGCAGGTACCGACATTGATGGTGGAGGTGCCTGCAAAGAATTAATGGAGTTTTCCTGAATAGTTTCTTGAAAATTCTCTAGATCAGATTGAAATCTTATGAAGGTAGCATCCATTCGCTCCTTGAAATCGTGGAATTCGATCAAGACAGATTGTTGGACTTGATCGGATCATCGTCGTGTGTCATCAATAATGCATTGAAAATGATCATTCATGCGTTTTTGGCGGCATCAATCACAGTGAAGATGTCATCGATCAATGTGGAAGGGTGAGATCTCTCAACGAGAGCAACCAAAATGTTACGATCATAAAGCATGGAATCTTAAAAGGCAAGGGAAGAGAACAAAAGATGGTGAATGCTTGAGATCAGGCGAGGATTGAGAGAGAATCTTGGGTAGGTGTTGGACCCAAGATGGGCTAAGAATCAAGGCGTCGCCGGAAGGCCGCCGGAGGAGGAGGAGATGAATTCGGAAGAGAGAGTGAGAGAGAGAGACGGTGAGGAAATAAGAGAGAGAGAGAGTGAGAGAGAGAAAGAGAGATCCGGAGGTATAGAAAGAGAACGACTCATTTTATTAATCCATGCATAAGTAATTCATTACAGGGGATATATTTATATAGGTCCTGATATGACCGTTAACTATTACACAGCAAAATATTAAAATCAAAATAAAATTCTAATCCAGCGGAGGAGATCAAATCTCGGTAAAATAAGTACTGATGGATTGATGCCACCTGTTGCAAGCTGGGCTGATACTTTTCAATTGGGATGCAATCCTGGCCATCCACGTATAAGCCATAACAATGCCTTCACCCTTTTTAAACGATGTCCGCATCGTTTCCTTCATCTTCCGCAAAACAGGCTAGGGTTTGGTATGGCTGAGAGCGGCAACCTGCGGCGATGGCGTTGCAATGGGGAAGACTAGCGTCCCTGGCGGTGGTGGACGCTCTTCCGTGGTGCTCATCGGCACGGGGCGGGTTGGCTGGTAACGTATAACTGAACCTCCGTTGGGTTGTTGAGGTAGATCTGGAGTAGGTTTCCTCTGTGAACGTTTCCCCTTCAGGATCCATCGCGGAGTTGGCAGATCTTGTAGATCTGAGTTGCTAGAAGCTTCTCGCTTGCTCTTATTTTTTTTAGAGCGACTCTTCGTGTGGGACCAAGTAGGAAGAAGGAGATCTTCGAGATCTGCTGTTGGAGTGGTCGATAGGCAGTTAGGTACTGTGGTTTGTAATGGTTCGGGTAGATCATCGTAGTCTTCCCATGTACTGTCTTCGGGTGGAAGATCCTTCCACTGGACCAATCCTTGCACAACCGGTTGCTCTTTGTGTACTAGCTGTCGTACCCCGATAATAGCTAGAGGGGTATGGACTGGCATGCTCTTGTAACTGGTGTCTGCGAGTGGTGTAGTTGTCGTCCCGGCCGCTCCTTTGAACGGCTTGAGTAATGATACATGAAAGACCGGGTGTATCTTGCTGCCCTCTGGTAGTCGTAAACGGCATGCGGTTTCTCCGACGACTTCCTCAACTTGGAAGGGGCCGTAAAAGCGAAGCGCCAGCTTTTTGCAATGAGAACGTCGAAGAGAGATCTGTAGGAATGGGTGTAACTTAAGTAACACCCAGTCTCCTGTTTGGAATGTGATTTCTGTGCGATGTCTATCCGCGTGCGTCTTCATGCGGTGTTGAGTTCTGTGCAGGTTTTCCTTGAGTTGATGTAAGATCTCATCCCTTGTCTGTAAAGTAAGTTCCACAGCGTTGTTCTTCGATTGGCCTGCACAATAAGATAGAAGTCCCGGTGGGGGCCGACCGAACATGGCTTTGAATGGAGACATGCCGGTCGAAGAATTAACGCTTGTGCTGAAATGATATTCCGCTAAGCTAAGATAAGTAGATCATTTCTTAGGGTCCGTTCGTTTCGCAGGAATTGAGCTGCAGGAATTGGAATTGAATTCAATTCTCATTCCCGCAGGAATTGGAATTGAATTCAATTTCAATTCTGCTGTTCGGCTGAATGCAGGAATTCTGTCATGGGAATTGGAATTAGTAATTTCACTGTTCGGCTTCATATAAGAATTTTTTGTCCAAACGTGCATTTTTTGTCCCGGAGCACATTTTTTTGCCCGGGGGCATATTTTTTGCATGGGAGCGCAATTTTCGTCCGGGCGAGCATTTTTCGCCAGGACACACAGTTTTCGCACGGCCGCACATTTTTTCGCACGGCCGCACATTTTTTCACTGCGAAAAATTCACGCCCGCCGGTCGAAAAATGCGCACCCGGGCGAAAAATGTGTGCGCAGGCGAAAAATTCGGGACCGAGCGAAAAATTCGCGCCCGAGCAAAAAAATCGAGCACAACCAGAAAATACGCGGTCGGGCAAAAAATTCGTGTCTGTGGAAAAATTGCGCGCCCGGGTGAATATTGCGAGCACGGACGAAAATGCGCGCCCGGACGAAAAATGCGTGCTCGGACGAAAAAAGCGCAACCAGACGAAAAATGGGTGCTCGGGAGGAAAAATGGGCGTCAGGACGAAAAATGCGCACCCGCGCGAAAAATGCCCGCCTGGGCGAAAAAGCGCGCTCGGGCGAAAAATGCGCGCCCGCGACGAAAAATGCGGGCCCGGGCCGAAAAATTCGCGCCCGGCCGAAAAAATCGCTTCAAGGAGAAAAATTCGCGCACGGGCGAAAATTTTGCATCGTGACGAAAATGCGCGCCCGAACGAAAAATATGCACCCGAGCGAAAAATATGCGCTCGACCGAAAAATACGCGCCCGAGCGAAATATTCGCATCCGTGCGAAAAATGAGATCCCTGGCGAAAATACGTGCATTGGAAAAAAAATGCGTGCTCGGGCAAAAAATACGCGTCGGGGTGGGGGGGATAAGTGCCCTGATGGAAAATTCGCGTCCGAGCGAAAAATTCACGCATGGGCGAAATATTCACTCTCGGGCGTAAAATTCGTCCCGAGCATAAAATTCACTCCCGAGCGAAAAAAATCGCGCTCATGCGAAAAATGCTCGCAGGCGAAAAATATGTATCCGGGGAAAAAATGCGCGCACGGGCGAAAAATGCGCTCCATGGCGAAAAATGGTTGTTGTGGCGGAAAAATGCACGCCCGGCCGAAAAATGCGTGCTCTGGCGAAAAATGAGCTCCCGAGCGAAAAATTTGATCCCAGACAGAAAATGTGCGCTTCATCGAAAAATTTGATCTTCGGCAAAAAATTCGGTCATGGGCGAACAACATTATTTGCGTTGATATTTTTTTGAGAGAGTTAGGGACGCGCTGGTAGGGGTGGGAATCACGAATTCTTACCTCATGAGGTAAGAATTGAGGGAGACATGTTTCTTCTATAATCAATTCTCATGGAATTGAAATGAATTCCAATTCCAATGTAATTTTATGACCGCCGAACAGCCACAATTGGAATTGGCAAATGAATGTCAATTCCAAAGGCCCAATTCCCGCTTAACGAACGGACCCTTAGGGTTATCGTGAGTGAACATGCGTAAATATTGCTGAAGGCTACGATTTGTTCGTTCCGTAAGTCCATCAGTTTGTGGATGGTAAGTGGTGCTGTAGTGTAGTGTTGTGCCTTGCAGTTTGAATAGATCCTTCCAGAAATGTCCTAAAAAATGGGGTCACGGTCTGAAACAATTGATGCTGGTAACCCGTGAATTTTGCCCACCGAGTCCCAGAAAGCTGCGGCTGCTTTAGGGCCCGTGAGTGGCAAAGTTAATGGGGAAAAATGTGCCGCCCTGGAGAGGCGGTCAACTGTAACCATAATATTGGTATAATGGTTAGAGGCGGGTAGCTGTGTAATAAAGTTCATAGTTAAGTCTGTCCACAGGTGGTCTGGGATTGGAAGGGGTTGCAATAACCCATATGGAAGGTGGTTTGAGGGTTTTGCCTTTTGGCATAGCTCACATTGGGTGATATGTGTGGTGATATCGTTTTTCATTTGCGGCCAATGAAACTGTTGTTGAATACGGTGCAATGTGGCGTTGATTCCCGAATGGCCGCCGTAGCAGCTGTTATGGGATTCCGTTATAATCTGTTTTGTAATTGCAGAATTCCTAGGGATATATAGCCTATGTTCTATAAAAGATATAGTCTTCTTTTCCGTACCCAATTGGGTTTGGATTGCGGGTTTTTGGTGAGGTCCTCCAACAATTGTTGGGTATCAGGATCGGCAGCATAGTCTTGCAGCAAGCCTGCAAGTAATGTTGAGTGAGGTCCAGAAATGGTGAGTTGGTTGAGTTGAGGTGATGTGGTTGTAGGAAGATCTGTGTTTTCATTTTCTTGGTTGTGGTGTGATCTGGAGAGGGCGTCGGCGACAATATTTGATCGTCCGGTCTTATATTTAATGGTATAATCATAGCCTATTAGTTTTGCTAAGAAAATCTGCTGCTCTGGGGTATGGAGGTCTTGCGTAAGTAAATTGTGCAAACTTTGGTGATCCGTAAGAATTTGGAATGGGTGGCCCAGCAAGTATTGTCGCCACTTAGCGACGGCCGATGTAACCGCGTACATTTCCCGTACGTAGGTTGGTTTTCGTTGCATAAGTGGAGACCGTTTCTTGCTATAAAATGCAATTGGTTTAGAATTTTGTATTAATATTGCTCATATGTCACTGCCGGAGGCATCAGTTTCGATTTGAAACGGTTCATCAAAGTTTGGTAAAGACAGAATTGGTTTGGATATCAATAATTGTTTTAAAGTATCAAATGCTTCCTGTGCTGCTGTGGTCCATACAAAATTAGTTTTACGTAATAAATCTGATAAAGGACCCGCAATGTTTGAAAAATTTTGATAAACTTTCTATAGAATCCAGTCAGTCCTAAGAAAGCTCGAACTTCTTTTTGCGTTGTGGGAACCGAATATTGCTGGATGGCCTGAGTGTTTGTGTTGTTGGGAAACACCGTACCATTAGTGATACAGTGGCCTAAGAACTCCACCTCTGTTTGGAGAAAAAAACATTTTGAAAGTTTAATATGTAAAACATGCTTTCGTAAGATTTCAAAGGTTATGGCAATGTGATTGAAATGCGTTTCTTCTGTGTTGCTAAAAATCAGTATATCGTCAAAAAAAATCACAATGAATTTACGTAAATATGGTCGAAAAATGTTATTCATCAAAGATTGAAAAGTGGAAGGGGCATTTGTAAGGCCGAATGGCATGACGGTGAATTCGTAGTGGCCGTGGTGTGTGCGAAAAGTTGTTTTATGTATGTCTTCTTCGGCCATTCGTATTTGGTGGTAACCTGCCCTAAGATCTAATTTGATAAAATAACGCGCATGGAAGAGTTCATCTAAAAGTTCATCTATTGTTGGAATGGGAAAAAGATCCTTAATAGTATGTTTGTTTAGCATGCGATAGTCTACGCAAAATCGCCACGATCCATCTTTCTTTTTAACCAAAATAACGGGGGAACTGAAGCTTGATGTGCTGGGGCGTATGTGTCCGGATTGCAGCATTTCAATGACAAGTCGTTCAATTTCGTTTTTCTGGTAGTGTGGGTAACGATAAGGTTTAACACGTATAGGGGGTATGTGAGGTTCAAGTGGGATGGTGTGATCGATGGGGCGTTTTGGGGGAAGGGGTGTGTCCTGTTGGAATAAATCTTGGTATTGTAGTAATAAATCTCTAAATTGTGGGGGTAATGAGGAATTATTTATTTGGGTGGTGCCCTGATGTTGGGTGCCTGGTATGATATTTGAAACCATATATAATGTCGAGGCCTAAAGTGACATTAAACGTGCAATCTGCGATAATGAAACCGCTAGATCCAAATTGGATGAGTGTCCTTGCAAAGTGATCGGTCCCTGAGCTGAAGTATATGACATTGTAAGGGTTGAGTAGTCGGTGGTGACCGGTCCTAAAGACCGCAGCCATCGTACTCCCAATACAATGTCCGTCCCTTGGAGTGCAAGGACATATAATGATAATGTATATGTGCGCGTTTGGATGAGCAGAGTAACGTTTAAGCACTTGCCTTGACATGTGATGGACATGCCATTACCCATGAAGACCTTGAATGGCTGAATGGCAAGAACCGGAAGCTGTAAATAGGTTGCTAAGCGGTCGGATATAAAGTCATGGGAACTACCACTATCAATCAAAGTTTGGAGTGGATGGTGACCAATAAATGAGGTGACGCGGAGACAATGACCGGGTGAGTCTCCTGTCAGTGCGTAAAAACAAATGGAGCCCGTGTGATCCACGGCTTCCTGTATAGGATCATCGGTATTGTCGGGGTCATCGGGTTCGTCTGTGCCTTGGAAATACAGAAAAGTGTCGGAACCCTTACAACGGTGGCCATAGGAGTATTTGTCGTTACAATTGTAACATAGACCCTGGTCCCGACGGCGTTGCCGCTCAGCTGCCGATAGGCGTCGAATGGGATAACTAGGGTGGTGGGGTTGGGATGGTGGTGGGGGCGCTGTAGTTGCGGGGCGCCAATGAAATTTGGGTGGGATCGTGCGTTGGACCGTATCCTGAAATCGTGGTATGATTGGGTAGTCATTTGGAGTAGCGGATTTAGGGTGGGTATGTGTTTCTAGTTCCTGATCTTCCACCATGCGGGCTAAGGCGTATGCGTCATGTAAATCCGTGGGGCGTTGCATTTTGACTGTGCTGCGTATACTCGGTTTTAAGCCGGAAATAAAAATACTCCGTGTGATGCCGGGGGCTAAACCAGGTACGCGCGTTAAAAGGTCCTCAAATTGTGTTTTATAGTCGAGAACTGTGTGTGTCTGTTGCAATTTTGTGAGCAAGCCGGCCGCATCTTCATAGGCGGAGGGGCCGAAACGCTTGTTAATGGCTTCAACAAATA